>CM046032.1:1287738-1903174 GCA_025215565.1 Flaveria ramosissima
TAATATCTATTAATAATATATATATGTACATAATATATGTACATATCTATATAGATATATATTATGTATATATATATGTACATATATATATCTATATATATGTATATATATATGTACATATATATACATATATATATGTACATTATATATATATGTATATATATATACATATATGTATGTATATATATATATATATGTATATATATATATATATGTATATATATACCTATATATATGTATAGTTCAATCGTACGACTGGACCATACTTATGGTTCAGTCTTACGAATGGCCCAATAGCATCTCTCAGTCGCACGACTGGTCCATTAGCATGGCTCAGTCGTATGACTGTGTCTCATTCGCATATGCTCCTGCGAATGACTCAGTTTCATGTGTTTACAACATATCAGGTGTATTATATTAAGCCTAGACTATTCGTCAAGCGACGGACACGCTATATATGACAATATATGCTCCAACAAATTCCCCCTTAGACGTTGTTTGCGAATAGTAGATAAGACCTCTTACAATCTTCAGTCAATCTTTACTTTGGTTTCTAATAGAATCAAACAAAAAACCATATTAGCCAGCGTTGCTGATCCGTCAGGTTGCTACAGTATCCCTGAAAATGAATTTAGGCACAATAGCTTTCGTTTACTTTGTAGAACACCATCATAGCAGCAAGATTCCCCATTTGACTGATTTTTCCAGATAATGACATGAACAGTTTTCCATTGCTCCAATCTTCACACAGGCTAACCTGATTAACATTAACACCTACAGAAATTCCCCCTCAAATTCAGCATATCCCAATATATAAACATTGTGCTATCTTAGCGTCTTCATATGGTGTATTGGGCAAAAAGTAGAAGGTTTCAATCCACAGCTGACAATCTCAAACAAATCAGCATGCACGCAGATTCATCATCAGAAACCAGCTCACATCATCACTTTCTGATTGCGTCTTCAATTTCTCTATACATGGATTCCCCCTAAGAATCAGAATCCTCTTTGTGCGGATAAATATTACTTGATTGGCCCATAAATAGTCAGATGCTCCTGACTACCCCACAAAATCAGCACCGACTGCTGACATCTTCTCTTCTCTCTTTTGTGTTCTAACTACATTCATCTATTCTGGAAGTCTAACGAATAATGGAGTATCTATCGAACTTATTTGACAAAAGAACCTCAGGGTGAATGTGCTTTGCTCATCCTCAAATATGTGCAAGAGGTAGTTCCAGAATTTTTTTTAAACATCAATCACATATTATATTTCATTGAACCAATTCTTTACACATGTGTAAAACATGAAAGACTTTTACATTTAATCTCATAAACTAGGAACATATGCATCTACAAACTCCTGCTTGGTCCTAGTTTCCTCTATCGTCTAACACTCTTCACATATTTTTGGAACTTTTTGTACCTCTCCTCTTTGTAACTCCTTCATGTATTTCAAATGCAAAGCAGAGTCTTCTCACGTGTTGAAACTGGAGAGCTTGTATAATGTCCTATATGTCATTGAACAGTGGCCACTTGTATAATGTGTAGACATCTTCAGCCGACAAGTTTGTAAGCCACATAGGGTCAAATACACGGATAGTATCAATCTTTCCATCTCTGTTTAGAACTATGACCGCTTCGCCTGTCCGCCAGTCGTGATACCACCATTTGAAGTATGGAGTGAAGTCCTGGGGCATTTCCCGTAAGGGAATCTTTGACATCATGCACGAGGGACTCCACTTCAGCACAACTTTAGGCTTCCCAGATATAGGGTCCACTTCAGACATACGAATGTACCTCTTCGATTGTTGAGGTCTGAAGTTTACCCACCGGGTGTGGTATTCCTTCTTCAACGCAGCCTCGAACCATCCTGACATCTTCCTCGGATTTGCATACAGAAGATCTAAACATGCCAGACGGTTGAGCTCAAAACCAGGAGAGTCTTCATATCATGAGGATATCTGAAGTACTCGATCCCCTTCTCTCTCTTTTACAGCATAGACTTCTAAGTCCTCAAATGTGACATCCTTCACCTTAAGGTCCGTCAATTAACGTGGTTTTCCGTTAACTATTCTTCGATCGATCATTCCTCACTTTTATTAACTCTTTATGTGGATATCATGCTTGCTTTATCATCGTTGTACTTGTGTATTCGTTGTAATCTTATGTTGACTATAAAAACTTTTAAAACTTTCAACTTCGTAACCGCCCAATATAACAACTTTTATATATAATAAATGTCACTAATAAAACCATTTTTAAGTTATAAATATCATTAAACGCATTTTCATAATTAATATAAATCACCTAATAAAGTCGTTTTTCAACCGAAAAAAATTTGGGAAACTCGGGGGTTAAGTGCAGGGACTAAACTTGACATTTTTCAAACTTGGGCTGGGTATATAAACCCATATTCCAACCCTAGCCTCATTTACTACCTCATTCTTCATCTTCTTCATCCTCTCTACACCATTTCTTCATTCTAGCACCAAATCCAACCTGCTTGGTTTCGTTTTCATCGTCTAGACTTCATCTACAACCTAGTCTACTCTATTCTAGCAGGTAGACGACCTTGGTTGTCCCTTTTCTTGCTTATTCACGGCTGTCCAACTAGGGTTTCGGGTGTTCGGGTTCAACCCGAACACATGAGGTCGTGTGGGTGCGTGTGAGGTCTTTTTGCTTGTGTTTCATGTTTGTGCATGTTTATAGAGTGTTTCTGGAAGTCCTTGTTGTGTAAAACTCGCGTTTAGAGCAATCGGGGGCTGCTCAGCCCGACCATAGTCGCGATTCTGCTATCCAGGCGACTGGGTCTGTCATGCGATTGAGTCGTGCGACTGGGTGAGTCGTGCGACTGAACCATGCGTCTGCGTCAATCGTGTGACTGAGTTGTACGACTGGGTATGTCGTGCGACTGAGTCGTGCGACTGTGTGTATGTATGCGATTGAGTCATGCGTGCGAATGAATGTATGCGATTAAGTCATGCGTATGAATGAATGTGTGCGATTGAGTCAGGTGACCGACTGAATGAATGCGATTGTGCGTGTTTCACACGACTGGAGTCCAATAGCACGAATGAAGGTTCAATCGTACGAAAGTAGCTAATTCGCACGATTGAAGGTTGATTCGTGCGTATGGAGGTTGAGTCGTGCGATTGAGTGTTGTGTGGTACGACTGAATACCAGTCATACGAATGAAGGCTCAATCGTACGAATGAAGCTGATTCGCACGAATGAGGGTTGATTCGTGCGTATGGAGGTTGAGTCGTGCGTCTGGTCTTGTCGTGCGACTGTAATTGTTGTGTGTGATTTCCTTCTTGTGCGTGGTGTGTAAGTCGTGTGATGTTGAGGTAACATTAACACAGTTTCCATTGCTCGGCCACAAATATTAAAGTCAACGCTAAAAAGGGCACAAATACTATTCAAAACAAATTAAACTAACGTTTTACAACTATCAACCGACTTATAACTATTGACATCTATCTAATACTTTCTCAATAACAATGAAACTTTTACTGAAATATCATCAACAATGGCGACAATGTCTAGTACTTGGATCTACATAAGGTCTAGTATGTGTGTCTGTTTGTGTGAGTTACACGCGACCCAGCCGATACAACCCGAACCGACCGATCATTATTATGCGCTTATTTCATATCATTAATGCTTAACAATAACTGTCAATAGGTGTTTGACCGTTCATTTGCATTCGACATTTGGATACATTGATCTTACATACTTACCACTTAACAAGTGAGTTTCGTGGCCCCTTTTTACGCCTATACAATATTATAATCATTTACAACTTGGGGGAAAAGTATGGTCACCCATTTTCAATGTTGTACAACTTACATACATTTTACATACAAGGAATCAACGTGATACTGTGTTACAAGTACTTATCTGATACATGCTTGGGTCTGATGTGTGGTTCTATCTTTGCAACTATTTAATTCCAGTGTGGGAACCGATGGTTAGGTATTGGTAGTACTACTGGGTTGACACCCCCACCCTTGTTCGATGGTATACTAGTTGGTACCATCAGTGGCCAGGAACGGGCCCTTGGGTGAATATATGCCGACAATATCTTTGTGTACGTCGCTAGGTTTGGTTGCAAAGCTCATTGTCATGTGATTTTACTTGTTTATATAACTGTATTCACGGTATTCCACATCACTTACTATACAGCATCACTTACATATTTAATACTTAAACCTGCGAGCTCACCAACAATTATGTTGACCGTTTTGAGCATATCTTTTCAGGTGATCATGCAAATTCAGGAATCTAGGTGTGCTGCCTTAGTGGAGACCCTAGGATGCATTTTTGGGACTTAACATGTTTTGGCAACAATTACTTTGAACAATGTTGTAGTTTGTGTAAACAATTAAAATCTTTTAATACTTGTTCCTGGGTTGTGGGAATTCATATTACAATTTCATCTTTATGTGATTATGTGAATCGTTTATCATGTATATGCTTATGGCTATGTTGTCGTGAATATTGACTAAACACGACACAAGTCCCCTTGTTTTCGGGTGTCGTCATGACACGCTTGTCATCATTTATTATATTGCATCTCTATCGCTTACCATGTGTTATGACGATCCCGATCTCGTTACATCCCCGTGTTTCCGCTTTTAGCGGGGGTGTGACAGATTGGTATCAGAGCCATTGGTTATAGAGAATTAGGCAATACGCTTGACCTAGACTATAACCTAGGAACCTTCATGTAGATTTGCATGCTAGGATCTGTATGCATATTATATCTCGTGTATGTGTTCCTCGTTGCTTGTTTCGTTCATTTATCTGTTATGTGATCTTTCCACCCTATGAGAGAGCCCTTGTGCTCACTGTTTTATGGGATGCTTCTATTGGATCTTCCGTTCCCTCTGCGCGCCGAGTTGGTTTATCAAAATCCGGGTATTAAACCCGAGGAGATCTTCACAGATCATGCTAATGCGCTTAACCTTGGACATTGAGATTACCCTTGAGGAGGCTATGTCTGAAACCTCGAAAGGGGAGGAAATAGACAACCTCCGCTAGACTAAACGTGATTATATACATGGACTTACAACTGTTATGATGGATTATTGTTGAGACATTACCAATTCATGGTGTGAGAACTACACGACTTGCATGCGATGTGTGGTGACAATAAGTGTGTTATTAACTTGGAATAGTGGACTTGATGAGTGTTATGGAATAATACACTTTGAAATGATTTAAGCTTATGTGTTTACTTTTCCTATGATTAGAAAATACCGCCTCGAAGAGTTACCCGCAGCAATAGTGGCGGGAGTGAAGCCCCAAGGGGCAGAGGCAGAGGCAGAGGCAGAGCACCAAGAACCAGTGATGCTCCTGCCAGTAACAATCAGGAAACAGGGAACGCTGATATGGCAGCCCTGATCGCTCAACAGTTGGCCGCACTGATCCCTACTATCGTGGCCCAAGTGAGCGACGCACTCCAGCAACACCACCCTCACGGGGATGGTGGCAACGATGATGGAGACAATGGAGAAAGAGCTCACGGTGGAATTGAAACTGAGGTGGGAAATGGAAACCCGACCGGAAACGAAAGCAACCAGGAGACCGGAAATGGTGGTATAGCCGGTATTGAGACTGGGGTTGTTAATGCCAGACGGGGGTGTTCGTACAAGGAGTTTGTGGCTTGCAAACCGAGGGAATTTGATGGGAAAGGTGGGGCGATAGCCCTAACCAGGTGGCTAGAAAAGATGGAGGTAGTGATTGACATTAGTGAGTGCCTCGACAGCCAGAGAATCAAATATGCCACCTGTTCACTGCAGGGCAAAGCCCTAACCTGGTGGAACACCCAGGTTCAAGCTAGAGGAAGAGAATCTGCGATGCAGATGTCATGGGATGAGTTTAAAGCTTTGATCATCGAGGAATACTGCCCCCTCAACGAGATGCAGAAATTGGAGCATGAGTTTTGGAATCATGCCATGGTGGGGGCCGGGCATGCAGCTTATACCGACCGTTTTCATGAGCTGGCAAGATTGGTTCCGCATCTGGTCACGCCGGAATCAAAGAGGATTGAGAGGTACATTTGGGGACTTGCGCCTCAAATTAGAGCAATGGTTACAGCAGCTGCTCCTCCTACTATTCAGAGCGCAATTCAGAAGGCTGGCGCTTTGACTGATGAGATGGTGAGAACAGGGGTTCTGGGCAGAGGAGCAGAAAAGAGAAAGGATGTTGGGGAAACGAGCCGGTCGAGTGCCGGGAAGTTTGAGAAGAGGGTCAAGACGACCAGGAATTTTGTGGCCGTGTCTCAGGCCAAGAGAGAGTATGTGGGGCCGCACCCCAAATGTGATAGGTGCAACTATCATCATCCCCCAGGAACGCAGTGCCGGGTGTGCGCGAACTGTAGGCGCACGGGGCATTTAGCGAGAGACTGTAGAACTGCGCCGAATCTTGTGGCACCCGTCAACGCGGTTAACCCCGCCGGGAATGCAAGGTTTGTTATGAGTGTTGGAGCCCCGATCATTACACGAACATGTGCCCCAGGCTGAATCGGGCATCGGGTCAGCAAGGAAACAACCAGCAGCAAGTGATGGCTATAGTTGGGAATCAGGGCCCGACTACTCAAGGGAATGCAGCTCGGGGACGTGCATTCATCATTGGAGCCAACGATGCTCGTCAGGACCCGAATGTTGTCACGGGTACGCACTTACTCAATCATCACTTCGCATCTATATTATTTGATACTGGAGCAGACAATAGCTTTATATCTTCTGAGTTTGTGCAATTGCTTGATTTGAGTCATAGTAGGCTAGAAACTAGCTACTCTGTAGAGATGGCCAATGGTAGGGTTGTTCAGGTCGATGAGATTATTAGGAAGTGCTCGTTAACATTGGAGGACCATGCCTTCGATATAGACTTGATACCCTTCGAGTTAGGAAGTTTTGTTGTGATTGTGGGTATGGATTGGTTGTCGCAAAACGGAGCAGAGATTGTCAGTCGGGATAAAGTAGTACGAATCCCTATGCCAAACGGGGAGGTACTCAAGATTCAGGTAGAACGACCGGGAAGGAACTTAAATCTTATTTCCTACATGAAAGCACGCCGAAGTTTATGAAAGCAGTGCTACGCTTTTCTAGCTCATGTGGTTGAAAAGAAGGACGAAGAGAGGAAACTAGTAGATATTCCAGTGGTATGGTATTACCCAGATGTGTTTCCTGATGACTTGTCTGGTTTGCCTCCTCCACGACAGGTGGAATTCCGTATTGAGTTGGTTCCTGGAGCTACACCGGTGGCAAAGACGCCATATCGACTAGCGCCATCCGAAATGCAAGAGTTGTCCAGTCAGTTACAGGAACTACTTGAGAAGGGTTTTATTCGACCGAGTCATTCACCGTGGGGAGCACCGGTACTATTTGTCAAGAAGAAGGATGGATCATTCCGCATGTGCATCGATTACCATGAACTGAACAAGTTAACTGTGAAGAATCGATATCCTCTCCCCAGGATAGACGATCTGTTTGACCAGCTACAAGGAGCTTCGTACTTCTCAAAGATCATTCTTTGTTCTGGTTATCATCAGCTAAGAGTTTTCAAGGACGACATACCGAAGACAGCGTTTAGGACTCGTTATGGGCACTATGAGTTCTTGGTCATGCCGTTCGGGCTGACTAACGCACCAGCTGTGTTTATGGATCTAATGAATCGGGTGTGCAAACCTTACTTGGATAAGTTTGTGATTGTGTTCATAGACGATATACTTATCTACTCCCGATCGAAAGAGGATCACGAAGAACACCTTCGGGCAATTCTGGAGCTGCTACGGGAAGAGATACTTTTCGCCAAATTCTCGAAGTTTGAATTTTGTTGCGGGAAGTGAAGTTTTTGGGTCATGTGGTTAACAAGGACGAGATTCATGTAGATCCCGGCAAGATCGAAGCGGTGAAGAAATGGGATGCACCCCAGACACCATCAGAGATACGGCAATTTTTAGGATTGGCCGGTTATTATTGTCGCTTTATCGCGAATTTTACAAAGATCGCGCAACCATTAACCCTGCTTACTCAGAAAGACAAGAAGTTTGATTGGGGACATGCACAAGAACAAGCGTTCCAAAAACTGAAAGAGAAGTTGTGTAACGCGCCTATACTGTCCCTCCAAGACGGAACTGATGATTTTGTGGTATACTGCGATGCTTCACATCAGGGATTGGGATGTGTGCTAATGCAGAAGGATAAGGTGATTGCCTACGCTTCGCAACAGCTTAAAGTGCACGAAAAGAACTATACAACTCATGATCTTGAGTTGGGCGCAGTAGTATTTGCACTCAAGATTTGGAGGCATTACCTGTATGGAACCAAATGCATCATCTTCACTGATCATAAGAGCCTCCAACATATTCTGGATCAGAAGGAACTTAATATGCGCCAACGACGTTGGGTAGAGCTTCTTAGTGACTACGACTGTGAAATCCGGTATCATCCGGGGAAAGCTAACGTGGTGGCTGATGCTTTAAGCCGTAAAGAACGCGTGAAACCACTACGTGCTCGAGCATTGGGATTGACCATTCAAACGAACTTGAAAGCTCAGATCCAAATTGCACAAAGTGAGGCATTGAAAGAAGAAAACCTTGCGGGAGAAGAATTCCGAGGGTTGGATAAACAGATGATTTGCAAGGACGACGGTATACAGTACTTCATGGATCGCATATGGGTACCCAGATGGGGAGGTGTACGTACCTTAGTCATGGATGAAGCCCACAAGACGCGATATTCTATTCATCCTGGTGCAGACAAGATGTATCACGATCTCAAGGATCTGTACTGGTGGCCAAGCATGAAGAAAGACATTGCTTTATACGTCAGTAGATGCTTGACATGCTCAAAAGTTAAAGCTGAACATCAGAAACCATCGAGATTATTACAGCAACCTGAAATTCCCGAGTGGAAATGGGAGAATATAGCTATGGATTTCATTACCAAACTCCCTAGAACAAGCAGCTGTCATGACTCGATATGGGTCATAGTGGATCGAATGACGAAATCAGCACATTTCTTGCCTATCCGAGAAGACTACAAGATGGATAAGTTGGCGAGATTGTACATCAAAGAGGTCGTGACACGGCACGGGGTGCCAATGTCAATCATATCCGACCGTGATAGCCGATTTACTTCACGATTTTGGCAGACATAACAGAAAGCGATGGGCACTCGGTTAGACATGAGTACCGCCTATCACCCTCAGACAGATGGCCAAAGTGAACGAACTATACAGACACTAGAAGACATGTTGAGAGCGTGTGTAATCGATTTTGGTGGTAGTTGGGATGCTCATCTACCGTTGATCGAGTTCTCTTACAACAACAACTACCATACAAGCATTGGGTGTGCTCCGTTCGAAGCGTTGTATGGAAGGAAATGCAGATCTCTCGTTTGTTGGGACGAGATTGGTGAAAGTCAGCTAACAGGTCCAGATATCATTCAAGAAACAACTGACAAGATCTTTCAAATCAAAGACCGACTAAAAGCTACAAGAGATCGCCAAAAGAGTTATGCCGACAACCGTCGGAAGCCTCTAGAATTCAACGTTGGGGATCGAGTCTTACTTAAAGTCTCCCGTTGGAAAGGAGTCGTTCGATTTGGAAAGAAAGGGAAGTTAGCCCCAAGATACCTTGGACCATTCGAGATCACAGAAAGAATCGGTCAAGTGGCTTACCGATTAAGTTTCCACAAGAACTCAGCGGTGTGCATGATACTCGACGAATCCCTTCACGTGCCAATTGAGGAGATCAAAATTGATGAAAAGCTTCATTTTGCTGAGGAACCCATTGAGATCATGGATCGAAAGGTCAAGAAACTGAAGCGCAGTAGAATACCTATTGTCGAATAAGGTGGAATTCAAAACGAGGGCCAGAGTTTACATGGGAACGAGAAGATCAGATGAAACTCAAATATCCACATCTATTCGAGGATGACACTCTTGGACCTAACTCCAGCTGAATTTCGGGACGAAATTCTCTCAACTGGGGGATACTGTGACATCCGTCACCTTAAGGTCCGTCAATTAACGTGGTTTTCCGTTAACTATTCTTCGATCGATCATTCCTCACTTTTATTAACTCTTTATGTGGATATCATGCTTGCTTTATCATCGTTGTGCTTGTGTATTCGTTGTAATCTTATGTTGACTATAAAAACTTTTAAAACTTTCAACTTGGTAACCGCCCAATATAACAACTTTTATATATAATAAACGTCACTAATAAAACCATTTTTAAGTTATAAATATCATTAAACGCATTTTCATAATTAATATAAATCACCTAATAAAGTCGTTTTTCAACCGAAACAAATTTGGAAACTCGAGGGTTAAGTGCAGGGACTAAACTTGACATTTTTCAAACTTGGGTTGGGTATATAAACCCATATTCCAGCCCTAGCCTCATTTACTACCTCCTTCTTCATCTTCTTCATCCTCTCTACACCATTTCTTCATTCTAGCACCAAATCCAACCCGCTTGGTTTCGTTTTCGTCGTCTAGACTTCATCTACAGCCTAGTCTACTCTATTCTAGCAGGTAGACGACCTTGGTTGTCCTTTTTCTTGCTTATTCACGGCTGTCCAACTAGGGTTTCGGGTGTTCGGATTCAACCAGAACACATGAGGTCGTGTGGGTGCGTTTGAGGTCTTTCTGCTTGTGTTTCATGTTTGTGCATGCTTATAGAGTGTTTCTGGAAGTCCTTGTTGTGTAAAACTCGCGTTTAGAGCAATCGGGGGCTGCTCAGCTGTAACATCATGTATTTTCGGGTTAATTATAAGTTAACATTGTCAATACATGTAAGGGTCATTGTTGCCATATGTGAAACGTATGGGCCATTTATGCTTATTGTCTTAATTGTTTTAATTCTTTATTTTGAAAGTTAATAATGTAAATTATTACTTAACACATAAATAATGAGCTTAATAATAACTAATAATAGTAATAATAATATTATTATTAATAATAGCATTAATAATAATGATAACTAATAATAATAACAATAATAATGTTATTAATAATACTAATTTGTAAGAATTATTAAACTAATAAATATATAAAACTTTGATTTAAAAGTTAAGGGGGCCTATTTGATAATTTAGAAACTTTAATATTAAAGTTAGTACATAAAACGTTAACAATGGAAACCTCAGGGACCAAAACTGTATAAGTACAAAAACTCTTTATTCCCCCCCCTTGCCCGCATATCCGGCGAGTCATCCGGTTGACTCCCGGCGGTCCTCCGGCGAGCCCAAAACTATCGGATTTTATCTGTTTTTAACGCTCAAACCATCACAAATCGAGCATAGTACACGAATCGAACTATAACCGTTAATAAGACAACCTGAAACGTTCAATTCACTATCATTTCACTCGAAACCGAAACCCCAATTTAATTCCTAACCGTTCAACGTACATATTGTGTTAATAACTCAATTAATGACACCTAAAACGATCTAATACCTATCTCTAGTCGTGTACAACCTGCAATTTCACTCGAAACACAACAACCACCACCATTGATCTCCACTTTTGTTCGAACCTGCAATTTAGTCGTGTATTATCTTCAGATCGATTTTACTAGAAATTGATAGGGGGCTTTTACTTATCGGTATCTATATAATCTACCTGCAAGTTTGATTTGATTATTATCGAATGTTGATCCTCCTTTGTACACCTACGGCCGCAAATTGTTCTTCGGGTGTTCTTATTATCATTACTTAACAAATCAGGTAATTAAACCATCTCACATACTCGGTTTTGCATAAAGAATCAAAGCCCTAAGTTGGTTTTCATAAACAACAACAGTTTGATCTTCATTTGATCAATGATGATTCTAGGGTTTATGTAAATTGGGGTTCTTTTGTGGGTATGTTTTTAACAATTAAAAACCGGGTGATACCGCGGCTGTATGCCTTGGTTCACCGGTTAAGTCATCCCATGCCAACTTGGAGGTCCCGGGTTCGAAACCCGGCCACCCCCTTATTTTTTTTAAATGGCTTTTTCAGCCTATACAAAATTATATAAAAAATTTCTAAAAATTCTAAAAATCTATTTTATAAATTCTAGTTATTTTAAAGGCTAACCAATTATTTTCTGAAAATTTATTTTTTTATAATAACCTAACATGTTATTTTATCTTGTTAAAACAAAGAATATAATTTGTTAAATATCTTGTTAAATAGAATTTAAATATTGTTTATCTTGTAAAAACATTACATGTTCAAACATACAATTGGATTCTCTTTTGGTTTAGTTTATTTTAATAAATAATAAAACATTGATCCAAATGCTTTTCTTTAAATAAAAAAAAAGCTTAATTATTTTTCTATGATCATTTAACTTTTATATATTTAAATGGCTTCTTTTAAAATAATTGAATAATTATTTACATGAATATAGACTTGATACAATAATTTAAAAATCATTTAAAATACTAATGGGCACAATAGTATTTTTATTCTTTAAAGGTTTACTTTTATAATTGTGATAATCATATATTATTCTTAGAAAAGTATAAAGAATTAATTACATATTGAACTCCAACTTTGTCATGTTTAAATTCATTTCTAAAATATATACATATATAATTCTTCTAATGAATTAAAAATGTAAGTAATTACTTTGTAAATTGTTACTTATCAAAAACCCCTTAAAACTATTGAAACCCTAATCATTATTTGAACGCTAATCATATTATTAATCTTCATCTTGTAATACATATTTAGTTGCCTTGTAATGAATACTTGGGATTACTTTGGATCATCCTTTAATCTTTATTTATCATCTTGTAATGCTTATATCAATGTGAGTATTTCCATACCCCTTTTTGCTTATTTTCACACTTTGGGGTGAAACATGTTAACTTATTATCATTGCACTTGTAAACTTATTTGAGACTTGTAATCTTTATGGCAATTCATCATGCAAAGTTGTGGTTAGTTTAACTTTTGTGGTTACCATGTTATGGCGTTATATGTACAATCATTAACTATTGCTAGCCCAGCGAAGTCATAGATCTATGGGCCAGACAAGCCTGCTTTGGTTTATCCAAGTACATTTAGCTGATCGTATAATCTTGTAAACGTTTGAGACTTGTAAAACTTTGTCGAGGTTTGATTGTTGCATTGTTCATAACATCCCTAATCACTTTATTCACTAACTTATGACTTGAATTGCCATCTTTTATATAATCTATGTATTAAAAACTATGGAATGCTCACCAACATTTTTTATATTGACCTTTTATTTTTAACATGTTTCAGGAATACCTCAAGTATGTGTTCTACTCTTTGAAGCTTATCACATCTAGGATTGGACCTAGAGATAAAATGGATGATCATGTTATTTGTAGCATTTGTACATGATGTAATCTTTGTTGAAACTTTTGCTTGTAATGTTACAATTGAATCTTATGATTAATATATTTGGATTTAATAAATAGCGTTATGTGGCTCTGAACAATCGTAACCCTCACATCTCGACGTTTCCGCTGTCAAGGTTGGGGTGTGACAGATTGGTATCAGAGCCTATAACTATAGGGATTTAGGTTATTAGAAATGGTGACCTAGACTATAGTTGCATGAACCTCGTAGAAAGATCCTTATACCTTTGTGCTTAAATGTTGTTTTCATGCTACATAATGCTATGCCTTTTGTGCAACTTGATGTCTTAGCATAGGATTGCCTTATGTATGCTTAAACTTAGTTACTTGTCTCCCTAAACTTAACTTCAACTCTTTGATTCTTCCCGACAAATGAACTTCCTAAACCTATTCTCAACGACATGTGGAATCTACACTTATCATCTGGGTTTAATTCCTTAGACTCTATGTCTAATCTATGAAAATCCCATCAAGGTTTTGATTCCATGAACCAAAGAAATTTGTGTGACACATAGACACCTGTATTCTAGATTTCCTGGCAAAAGGCCTTCGGGCTAAGGCAAGCATATTGTATAAATCTCATTGCGAGACCAGTTATGCTTACCTGGGGATTTCTGGGATGAGTGATAAACTATGGTCAATATACACAAATCTCTAAGGCAAATGGGTCAATTTACCTTGACGTGTCAATGATTCCAAATGGTAATGCATTACCAAATGGAACCATCCTCTTTGTATCTTAAAAATCCTTAATTTTCTTGAACTGGTTTATCACCAAAGTTTCAATATCTTCTCATTTTTAACATATATAATGTTCCTGTTAATATTGAACCCATTCTACATTTCAACTCCTACATTTAAACATCGCTACACGTTGGGCGTTTCAGGTATCTATTTCTATACCTTGACCAACGTGTGCATGACTCTTAATATATCCAAAGGTATTGGGAATCTAAACCAAATGGCCTTCAAAAATTTAAACCGTTACTTATGGTTCTCAAGTCTTCTTAAGGATGTGTCCCATAACTAAGAACATGAAATGCTATAAGTGGAATTCCTACATCTCGGGATACTTTGTCTAGGCAAAGTGTAAATGGTGATTTGACTCGATCATTGAATTCATTTACTTGACTCGAAACCCTTGAGATGAGTGATCGCTTATAAGTACGCATGTCTTTAATAAGGTTATGGTTGATCTCATATCTTGAGAAGTCCATGTATTCCCTTCGATTGTGAATCGAATGTTCACATCTCATTATGATGTCGAATCATTCTTGTCCTTGATTTTGCCTTCCTGATTTAAATTATTCAAGATTTGAACACCATCATAACAAATTCTGCTATCTTGAACTTTGATCTTAAGCTTGTCCTTTTATCGTTAAGTCAAACTCCGTACCGTCTGCACTGTGAGAGATGCAAGTGTTTGCAAGCCAACCTATGACTAAGAACACTCGTATCTCCTAAATGATTCTAACTCATCAAAACAGGGGTGATTCCCTTACTTTGATGATTCTCTATTCGTTTCGATAAATGGTTTCCAATTGTGATTTATAAAATTTCATCCTCTGGATCGGGGTGATTTCCTTATCCCGAGGATTGACTTCAATTATTTTCTTTGGAATGGCATTTTACAAATGACATGATCTCACCAAAATAGGATTGAAACCCGTACTTTGGTGACAAATGTCAATCCTCGATTGTTTTCTTGATATTATGAAGCTCAATCATCAAGATAGGCGTGAATTCCATACCTTGATGATAATTTCATTTTTATAGAATGTATTTTCTCAAATGAAACGACCTCATCAAAGTAGGAGTGAAATCTGGATTTTGATGAAGAATTTCATTTTTCTATATTTTATTTTTGTAAAACTTCACCATTAAGATAGAAGTGATTTCCCTTACCTTAATGGTGAGTTACCTCGTCTTGTTTCCGTGGATCCACAACAATGAGTTAGGATCGAACTTTTTGATTTGGTAAGTTAGGAGTCATACTTTGGGAAATACACCATCAAGCTAGGAGTGAAAACCACACCTTGGTGGCTATTCTCCTTTCTTGATCTCAAACTTACCAAAGTTTTAATCACTTGACAAGAAGCATGGAGTAACTTGAAGGGTGAAAAAATGTTAATGTTTCGACCTATCAAGCCAAACATGGGTTTGATTCACACTCCATGTTCTGAGAAATATTTACCATCCGAAAAGAGGAAAAAACGGAGTCTTTGTCTAAAGAAATGCGTTGAGAAAGGGCAGATGTATAGAACTTTTCGAGCATGATCTCTGAACTTGAAAGGAGACCCGATCGCTCTAGGTTGATTTTGATTCAAAGTTTGGAGCATTTAAATTTTTAAAACGATTTCTTTCCCTTTTATCTTCATGTTTTAACTCGATCTAGCTACATCGAACCATTTATTCCTTACTTATCAACATTCATTTTGAGATATCATCAACACATGATTGCGCGATGGTAGCCTTCCTAAACAATCTTTCTGCTAAAGACTTTATCAACTTATGCTCATGTCTTTCTAGTCATACAAATGTTCTCAGCCGTGCTTATGGTTTGTTGAATCGCACATGCAAACTATACTTGGAAATTTGCTACCTTGCAAAATATAAGTACATTTCCTATTGTTCGCGTCATTTCTTAAA
Organism: Flaveria ramosissima; assembly: GCA_025215565.1. NCBI lineage: Eukaryota > Viridiplantae > Streptophyta > Magnoliopsida > Asterales > Asteraceae > Flaveria > Flaveria ramosissima. The sequence continues at coordinate 1,303,787 of CM046032.1, forward strand.
TCGTCTTTAATCCTTAACCATTGAAAATCATTAAAACACTATCTTGATTTCGATAAACGAGACTCGTTATTACTTACATTATGACGCGGATATAAAGGTTCATAAAATTTCGTAATTTGTAGTCATGGGTTTGGCATAAAAGAAAAGACATAACTTGGTATGTGTCCAAGTGTCTTACCTTCACATATGACAAAGCCTAACATTCGTGTTCCTATGAATCTCCTGTTTAACTCTTCATCACTAAGTGCCTCTTATCTTAGATGCCATGATGACAAATGGTGCATTATAGACCGATTAACTAATTTCATATTGACTCATGTGGGTTAACGGGTCGAGAAATTGGCTTGTATCTATCTCAAATAGTCGTATACCGTGGTATGTCATTAAACATCGATCATTAATTTGGATGATCAATTCATTTTCTGCTTTTAATAATGTTCCTAACCATCGTTGTGAACTTATTCCAAAATCTTCGCATATCGTATTATTCTTAGACCGATGATTGGTCAAAGGAGAGATACATATTCACAAGATATGCGTTAAGATCGTTTCATATAGTGACGTTTGGGATTCTTAAATCCTGACGGTTAACCTTTCTTACAATTGTGGTTTTTTATTGATTTCAATACATCGCTTTACTACAAGATTATATTCTAGAAGTTGTGGCTTATAAGTCTAACATACCACGGTAACTCGTCATCGTCTTTCAACGTTTCATATGCCAAATTTCAAAGCGTCTCGTATTTCACTGGAAGAATTCAAATTGGTATGCATTATGTCAAGAGACTTGTATGGTTCCATCTCACCCGTAATCAAACGTCTATCACTGGCCGTTGTACACTTACCTTTCATTATAACTCCTTTTGTTCATTTAAGTTCATTCTTAATTTCGGGACGAAATTCTTTTAAGTTGGGGAGACTGTAACATCATGTATTTTCGGGTAAATTATAAGTTAACATTGTTAATACATGTAAGGGTCATTGTTGCCATATGTGAAACTTATGGGCCATTTATGCTTATTGTCTTAATTGTTTTAATTCTTTATTTTGAAAGTTAATAATGTAAATTATTACTTAACACATAAATAATGAGCTTAATAATAACTAATAATAGTAATAATAATAATATTATTAATAATATCATTAATAATAATGATAATTAATAATAATAACAATAATAATAATATTGTTATTAATAATAATAATTTGTAAGAATTATTAAACTAATAAATATATAAAACTTTGATTTAAAAGTTAAGGGGGCCTATTTGATAATTTAGAAACTTTAATATTAAAGTTAGTACATAAAACGTTAACAATGGAAACCTTAGGGACCAAAACTGTATAAGTACAAAAACTCTTTATTCCCCCCCCCCCTGCCCGCATATCCGGCGAGTCATCCGGTTGACTCCCGGCGGTCCTCCGGCGAGCCCAAAACTATCGGATTTTATCTGTTATTAACGCTCAAACCATCACAAATCGAGCCTAGTACACGAATCGAACTATAACCGTTAATAAGACAAACTGAAACGTTCAATTCACTATCATTTCACTTGAAACCGAAACCCCAATTTAATTCCTAACCGTTCAACGTACATATTATGTTAAGAACTCAATTAATTAAACCTAAAACGATCTAATACCTATCTCTAGTCGTATACAACCTGCAATTTCACTCGAAACACAACAACCACCACCATCGATCTCCACTTTTGTTCGAACCTGCAATTTAGTCGTGTATTATCTTCAGATCGATTTCACTAGAAATTGATAGAGGGCTTTTACTTATCGGTATCTATATAATCTACCTGCAAGTTTGATTTGATTATTATCGAATGTTGATCCTCCTTTGTACACCTACGGCCGCAAATTGTTCTTCAGGTGTTCTTATTATCATTCCTTAACAAATCAGGTAATTAAACCATCTCACATACTCGGTTTTGCATAAAGAATCAAAGCCCTAAGTTGGTTTTCATAAACAACAACAGTTTGATCTTCAATTTGATCAATGATGATTCTAGGGTTTATGTAAATTGGGGTTCTTTTGTGGGTATGTTTTCAACAATTAAAATCGGGTGATACCGCGGCTGTATGCCTTGGTTCACCGGTTAAGTCATCCCATGCCAACTTGGAGGTCCCGGGTTCGAAACCCGGCCACCCCCATATTTTTTTTAAATGGCTTTTTCAGTCTATACAAAATTATATAAAAATTTTCTTAAAATTCTAAAAATGTTTAAAAATGTAAGTAATTACTTTGTAAATTGTTACTTTGTAAGTAATTACTTTGTAAATTCCAACTTTGTCATGTTTAAATTCATTTCTAAAATATATACATATATAATTCTTCTAATGAATTAAAAATGTAAGTAATTACTTTGTAAATTGTTACTTATCAAAAACCCCTTAAAACTATTGAAACCCTAATCATTATTTGAACGCTAATCATATTATTAATCTTCATCTTGTAATACATATTTAGGTGCCTTGTAATGAATACTTGGGATTACTTTGGATCATCCTTTAATCTTTATTTATCATCTTGTAATGCTTATATCAATGTGAGTATTTCCATACCCCTTTTTGCTTATTTCACACTTTGGGGTGAAACATGTTAACTTATTATCATTGCACTTGTAAACTTATTTGAGACTTGTAATCTTTATGGCAATTCATCATCCAAAGTTGTGGTTAGTTGAACTTTTGTGGTTACCATGTAATGGCGTTATATGTACAATCATTAACTATTGCTAGCCCAGCGAAGTCATAGATCTATGGGCCAGACAAGCATGCTTTGGTTGATCCAAGTACACTTAGCTGATCGTGTGATCTTGTAAACGTTTGAGATTTGTAAAACTTTGTCGAGGTTTGATTGTTGAATTGTTCATAACATCCCTAATCACTTTATTCACTAACTTATGACTTGAATTGCCATCTTTCATATAATCTATGTATTAAAAACTATGGAATGCTCACCAACATTTTTATGTTGACCTTTTATTTTTAACATGTTTCAGGAATACCTCAAGTATGTGTTCTACTCTTTGAAGCTTATCACATCTAGGATTGGACCTAGAGATAAAATGGATGATCATGTTATTCGTAGCATTTGTACATGATGTAATCTTTGTTGAAACTTTTGCTTGTAATGTTACAATTGAATCTTATGATTAATATATTTGGATTTAATAAATAGCGTTATGTGGCTGTGAACAATCGTAACCCTCACATCTCGACGTTTCCGCCGTCAAGGTTGGGGTGTGACATCAGCCTGACCACAGTCGCGATTCTGCTGTCCAGGCGACTGGGTCTGTCATGCGATTGAGTCGTGCGACTGGGTGAGTCGTGCGACTGAACCATGCGTCTGAGTCAATCGTGCGACTGAGTTGTGCGACTGGGTATGTCGTGCGACTAAGTCATGCGACTGTGTGTATGTATGCGATTGAGTCATGCGTGCGAATGAATGTATGCGATTGAGTCATGCGTATGAATGAATGTGTGCGATTGAGTCAGGTGACCGACTGAATGAATGCGATTGTGCGTGTTTCGCACGACTGGAGTCCAATCGCACGAATGAAGGTTCAATCGTACGAAAGTAGCTAATTCGCACGATTGAAGGTTGATTCGTGTGTATGGAGGTTGAGTCGTGCGATTGAGTGTTGTGTGGTACGACTGAATGCCAGTCATACGAATGAAGGCTTAATCGTACGAATGAAGCTGATTCGCACGACTGAGGGTTGATTCGTGCGTATGGAGGTTGAGTCGTGCGTCTGGTCTTGTCGTGCGACTGTAATTGTTGTGTGTGATTTCCTTCTTGTGCGTGGTGTGTAAGTCGTGTGATGTTGAGGTAACATTAACACAGTTGCCATTGCTCGGCCACAAATATTAAAGTCAACGCTAAAAAGGGTACAAATACTATTCAAAACAAACTAAACTAACGTTTTACAACTATCAACCGACTTATAACTATTGACATCTATCTAATACTTTCTCAATAACAATGAAACTTTTACTCAAATATCATCAACAATGGCGACAATGTCTAGTACTTGGATCTACATAAGGTCTAGTATGTGTGTTTGTTTGTGTGAGTTACACGCGACCCAGCCGATACAACCCGAACCGACCGATCATTATTATGCGCTTATTTCATATCATTAATGCTTACAAACTGTCAATAGGTGTTTGACCGTTCATTTGCATTCGACATTTGGATACATTGATCTTACATACTTACCACTTAACAAGTGAGTTTCGTGGCCCCTTTTTACGCTTATACAATATTTCAATTATTTACAACTTGGGGGAAAAGTATGGTCACCCATTTTCAATGTTGTACAACTTACATACATTTTACATACAAGGAATCAACGTGATACTGTGTTACAAGTACTTATCTGATACATGCTTGGGTCTGTTGTGTGGTTCTATCTTTACAACTATTTAATTCCAGTGTGGGAACCGACGGTTAGGTATTGGTAGTACTACTGGGTTGACACCCCCACCCTTGTTCGATGGTATACTAGTTGGTACCATCAGTGGCCAGGAACGGGCCCTTGGATGAATATATGCTGACAATATCTTTGTGTACGTCGCTAGGTTTGGTTGCAAAGCTCATTGTCATGTGATTTTACTTGTTTATATAACTGTATTCACGGTATTCCACATCACTTACTATACAACATCACTTACATATTTAATACTTAAACCTGCGAGCTCACCAACAATTATGTTGACCGTTTTGAGCATATCTTTTCAGGTGATCATGCAAATTCAGGAATCTAGGTGTGCTGCCTTAGTGGAGACCCTAGGATGCATTTTTGGGACTTAACATGTTTTGGCAACAATTACTTGGAACAATGTTATAGTTTGTGTAAACAATTGAAATCTTTTAATACTTGTTCCCGGGTTGTGGGAATTCATATTACAATTTCATCTTTATGTGATTATGTGAATCGTTTATCATGTATGCTTATGGCTATGTTGTCGTGAATATTGACTAAACACGACACAAGTCCCCTTGTTGTCGGGTGTCTTCATGACACGCTTGTCATCATTTATTATATTGCATCTCTATCGCTTACCATGTGTTATGACGATCCCGATCTCGTTAAATCCCCGTGTTTTCGCTTTTAGCGGGGGTGTGACATCAAAATATGCCCATGCTATGATCTTGCCTAACACTTTCTAATGTCTTTTGACTTTATAGAGCTTTGTGTAGGCATTCTGCTTTGGCGGCACACGTTGGGCTTTCATCTCTGCAAAACAAGCTGCCCATTCAGCTTTCTTTATGTCGACATTAGCGTCCGAAGCTTGGGCTGAACTTTCTTCTTTCTCCTTTTCTTTCTCCATTTCATACAGCTTCTCAAATGTAGCACTGCCAAAAGTATCACCCAAGTTGGGTATAACATTACGTTCGTGGTCAGTGTACTCTGGATAATGTTCAGTAGTGACGTCCTTGATCTCAATTTCATCAACATCGTTCAGCTCATCGTCACTAGCCACATCAACTGTTGGAGCATCTTTTACCAGCTCATCAGATTCAGCCTGAATATTTCTGCAAGCTGTTCATCCGTTAAGTCATGTATGATCTCTCCCTCATCTGGAGTGTAGCTCACAGATCTCTTGACTATCTCTTGCAAGTCAAGAATCATGGTTAATTGAGACTTGACTTGCTGAAGGGGTTGGACATCATACTCATCTGCCTGTTGAGCTTCATTTGTTTGATTTAACATTAATCACATCACACATAAGTCATCATATAAAGCATTTAAACATAAACACACATAGATGATGGTTAATTACATTAATGCAATATATAATTCAAGTACAAAAGTTTTTAAATACAAAAAATCTAATCATTACTTTTTTTTGAATAATGGGTTCTTTAGCTGGAGAAGTGGAGGATGAGGCTCCTTGATCTTGGTTTCTTTTAGTTTGCCTCTCTTGAGCTTGAGGATGTGAGGCTGTTGCAGATGCACCACCTTCCTGATCATCATCATCCTCTTGATCTTTTTCGCTCGATCCTCCCTCTTCAAAATTTTCTTCAGAATCATCTTCATCCTCATCATCATCAACATCATCATCATCACCATCATAATCATCATCACCATCACCATCCTTGATCTTAAGAGGCTCACTCTTTGACCCTTTTAGCTTTAGCAGTATCTTCTTATTTTTCTTCTCAAGCTCCTCAATTCTCTTCACCGAAGCCAACACCAGCTCATTTTGACTTGTAAATGCATGGTGAGCTCAACCTAAAGCCCTCTCATACTGATCACTCTTCTCAGTCAGCTGTGTAATCTGCTTTCCTTGGGTGTTGTTGATCGATATCAGCTGGTTAATCTGATTTGCCCTCATGTGATCTGTAGCTAACAGCTTTAGCACCAACCTGCTAAGGTTTTCCAGCTGTTCCTCTAACCCAACATTGGGTAGAGTGGAATTATGGGTCATTGGGACTTGGGTGGATGTCCCGGCTTGGTGGGTGGTGGTAGTGGTGGTAGATTTGGTGAATATGGGAGGTGGAATGTGAGTGGGATGTGGTGGAGTGGATGTGGTAGTGGTAGTGGGAGGAGTGATAGTGGTAGTGGGAGGAGTGGTGGTGGAAGTAGTAACTGTGGTGGTGGTGGTAGGTGATATGGTAGGTGTGGTAGCAGTGACAGTGGTGGTGGCTGTGGCAGAAGATGTAATCAATGTAAACCTCGGCCTCTTGCTCTTCTTCCCGTGGGGATGAGCCATCCTCTTTTTCCTAGAGCCCTTAGCAATAGATGCTCCCCCTTGGCTGCTGGACTGGTCAGGGGTGTATGTAGGATCAAGAACGTCATCAGCAGCACCCCTAACTCAGCCTGGCGTCCCCCTACCGCCTCTATGCCTTTCCCTGTAGCCACGACCCTACTTCCAATAGTCCTCACTAGAGGCTCTTCATCTGACTCCTCATCCTGATCAACCAAGAAGTCTTGGTGGAAGGCAACACTTTCAGGTCCACTAGGTGCCTCACCACCTTGACCTTGGTCATCATCGTCATCGTCGTCGTCTTCTTCGGTGGGTGCCATGATGGGCTCGACGTCGGAGTCACTATCCTCGTGATGCCACTTCCTTCGAGCGGGCGCCACATAGTCTTCTCTTGCTAGGTGCCCAAATAGTCTCCTCACCGGGGGTTTCACTTGCTTACCCCGGTAGACCTTCATTCTACCCAAAGTAGTACCATCCATTACCTCGAGTACCACTGCATCATCTTTCTCTTTTGGCAGCATAGGAAGCTTCTCATCAATAATCATCTGCAGATATCGTGAGTACATGCAGAAGCGTTCCTTTCCCTTGGCCTCGAGGTTCTCTATCAAGTAGGTGAGGATCATGCGTGAAAAACTGAACGGATGGTTCAATACCAGTGCAACGTATTACCGAATACTAACAGATTCTACGTTTATACCGAATCAAATAGTGCGGAATCCTATTTGATTGACGATCCAATCAGTGAGAACAATTACCTGATCGATATATGATTGAAACTAAACGTTATGAACGAATAAAGATCGATTAGGAATGATCTATGAACTTGGACAGGCTTCCTTGGACGTTCTGGACGGCTAGGGTTCGTAAGGATATCTAGTGTTTCCAATTCTTTTTTTTTTGGTCTGGAACACCAGTCATTCGTATGACATGGAGGACAAATATCACATTCGTGTGAATGGATGATACGAATGATATATTCGTGTGACTGCTCATAAGACTGGTCCAGTAGCATGACTGGACATAAACTAGTCCAGTACCACGACTGGACATAAGACTGGTCTAGTCGTACGACTAGACATAGACTGGCCAGTCACATGACTGAACATAAGACTGGACATAAGACTGGTCCAGTCGCATGACTGAACATAAGACTGGACATAAGACTGGTCTAGTCGTACGACTGGTGTAAGGCCCCGTTCCCGGGACACTTACAGTTGGTCATTCATCGCACATAAAACATACATTTACATTTGTAATTCATAAACATTGCAGCGGAACGTTAAAATAAGCTTTCATTTCTATATAATTGCTTTTGCAAGTTAATACAACATTCATTACAAAATAGTTTGTTTGCATTACAATGCAAAAACATTAATCAAAAGAATGCCATCCCAAAAAGAGCCGAGTAGCCTTGCAGTGCCATCCTCAGCAATCATTACCTGCCAACTGGAAAACATATAAAAAGTCAGCGTTGCTGAGTGAGTTCTAGTTTTATAAAATAAACATACTTTACTTTCATTAAAAACTATTCCTTTTATCATGCGATCATTCAACATACGTATACACAGATAATGTCATTATTATCATTCATCTCATTCGTTATCTTTCGTTCCTTTCATACATTCATTCTTCCGAGTCTGTTGCGACGACAGAGTCGCTCACCTCAATAGCAATCTCAATGATTGCACGCTATCCGAGTCTATTACAACCATAAGGTTTCTCACCTATTGCCCATCTTAATGATAGCAAGCTATCCGAGTCTCTTGCAACAACAAGGTTGCTCACCTCATGGCAACATCACGATAGCACGTTACTCGAGTCTCTTGCAACAACAAGGTTGCTCACCCCATAGGCAATCTCAATGATTGCACTTCATCCGAGTCTTTTGCAACACAAAGTCGCTCACCCCATATATATGCTTGCAAGCCTTTCTTTCGTTCATTCATCATTCATTAATGCATGCATTCTTACTTCATGTTCCTCTTTCATTATCTTTCACTTTACATTACATAATACTTCATTTATTCATTAACATGACATGTAAAGCCACAAGAAAGATAAGCATACATCATATAAGGAACATATCATACACATTCATCATCATCATACAGGGCAACATCATACATACATAACATGCATAAACATGCAACATCATCATCATCATGCCCTACATGCTCTCTAAGGCCATAACAGTCACCTTACATGCTCTTACTAGAAACTTTACGTCAAAACTTACATCTGCACCTTCCCCCGAAGGCCAGAAGTCAAACTACACATTCCTCCGAGTGCAACAGCCCTATTCGGGCGTATGGACACCCTTCAGTCGCATGGCCTCCATGCGACTGAACATCATGCGATTGGACTCATGCGGCTGAACATCTATGCAAATGAACATTCAATCGGGCGTATGGACCTCATGCAGATGGAACTACTGCGAATGGGCACCTATGCGCCCTCATGCGAATGGACTCATGCGACTAAGCATCTATGCGACTGAGCCCTCAGTCGTATGACTCCCCCTGCGACTGGACTCCCAGTCGTGCGACTGAAGCCTTAGTCGTGCGATTGAACCCTCAATCGTGCGAATGAATCCCAATCGTGCGAATGACCCTCAATCGCCTCTCATTCAGCCGTATGGCCTCCATTCGGTCGCCTAGCCCTAGATGATGCAGAATGGAGTTCATCCCGAACCCAATCTGCCATTTTCGGCCTCCAAGCTCATCCAAACCCATTCTAAGCCTAAATTAACCATCCTAGACCTTAGGAATGCATACCATATCACCATACAAGAACACACAAGTCCGGAAACGTACACGAAACGCATCACACACATAACACCCAAATGGGTCAAACACATACTCACACCAAAAACGGGTTTTAATATTTTCCAGCCCCAAAACCGGTTGAAAACAAGTAAAAGTGGGGTCCTAGAACTCACACAAACGAGCACAACATGAAGGGCTTCGATTTGGCTTGCTACACAACGAGTTTGGCCACCCGAATCACCCGAACCGACCCTTTTTCTCTTTTTCTTCTCCTTTCTCTCTTCTCCTCTCTTGAAAGCTGAAATGTGGGGGTGTGTGGGGAGAGTTGGCTGCCCTCTCCCTACTAATATCACCACATTTCCCAACTTTTCTTCATTGGCGAGTTTGGTCCCTCGACTTTGAACTTTATTTCCTTTTCTTTCTTCGCCGGCTTCAAAATAATAAATATCCGGGTGTTACAAGTCCACCCCCTTAAATAGGTTTCGTCCCCGAAACCTGTTATTCTTCGAACAAACGTGGATAATGCTGCCTCATTTCTTCCTCAGTCTCCCACGTTGACTCGGATCCCTTCCTGTGCTTCCACTGTACACGCACAAGAGGAACCACTTTATTCCTCAGCCTTTTCTCCTTCCGGTCGATGATTGCCACTGGTTGCTCTACATAATTGAGCCGTTCGTCTACGTCGATATCGTCCAGTGGAACAATCATATCTTCATCAGCTAAGCACTTCCTTAGATGAGATACATGGAATGTCGGGTGAATTCCACTTAACTCATCCGGTAACTCCAGTCTATAGGCCACCTCTCCTACTCGAGCAATGATTCGGAAAGGGCCTATATACCTTGGGCTCAACTTGCCCCGCTTTCTGAATCGGATAATACCCTTCCAAGGTGAGACCTTCAACATAACCCGGTCACCCACCTGGAACTCAATCGGCCTGCGTCGTTTATCAGCATACGACTTCTGTCTATCTTTGGCTGCCTTCATGAAGGCTTTAATCTTCTCAAGCTTCTCAGTCGTAGCCTCGATTACCTCAACGCTCCCCAATTCCTTCTGACCAATGTCACCCCAACAAACGGGTGTTCTGCATCTCCTACCGTATAGCATCTCATAGGGAGGCATGCCAATGCTGGCGTGATAGCTGTTGTTGTATGAGAATTTGGCTAATGGTAGGTGGTCATCCCAACTTCCACCAAAATCAATCACACATGCCCGAAGCATGTCTTCCAGTGTCTGAATGGTCCTTTCTGACTGACCATCAGTCTGGGGATGATAAGTCGTGCTAATATGTAACCTCGTCCCCATAGCGTCGTGGAACTTCTTCCAAAATTTAGATGTAAACCGGGTGTCGCAATCCGACACAATAGACACCGGCACACCATGACGAGTTAAAATTTCCTTGATGAACATATCAGCCAACCTCTCTGATGAATATGTCTCGTGAATCGGTAGGAAGTGAGCACTCTTCGTCAAGCGATCAACTATCACCCATATGGCATCATACCCTTTCGGGGTACGCGGCAGCTTTGTAATGAAATCCATGGTGATGTGCTCCCACTTCCATTCTGGTATATCCAGAGGTTGTATCTTCCCATACGTCTTTTGGTGCTCGGCCGTCACGTGTAAGCAAGTAAGACACTTACTGAAGGTAATGATCTGCCCAAGATATATATTAAATTGATGTGGCTAGTGTGATATGATCCAAGTCGGGTCATACCCAATAACAAGCCAAACAAACACCGACGAATATTTATTTGTTGATTAGATCAAACAAATAAATATAAACACCAATTTAGAAACCGGGTTTTCTAAATCATTGCTTTTGCAAATGAACAAGTTATATATATATATATATATATATTTGTTCATATGGGATTATTTGTTTATTTTTAAATTAGTTAGCCAATGACAAATAATAGTGTGTGTGTTAGTGATATAAAATTAAAATGGTTTAATTTTACATCATAAAGGTACAAGAGTGTTTTTTAGTTTTTACTAAAAAATTTGAATAAAGAGGAAGACAAAGGGTGCCTAATTCGGCCGCCCCTTTTGTCTTGGTACCCTCCCCTTTTTAGTTCCAAGACCATGCAATTGCTTGGACACTTGAACACTCTTGCATCCTCTCTCTTACACACACACACACTTGAGAAGCTCTCTCCATATCTCTCTCTATCTCACGGTTTTGAAAGAAGGAAGAGCAGAATTTTCAGCTTCAAAAGGGGTTTTTGTTGCTGAAAATTTGGTGTCAAGATTCCTAGCAATCAAAGGTGTTTGTACAAGCTTGGGGTATCACCTCTTGAGGTCTTCTTCCTTGAAGATTCAGCCACGTTTTCATCTTCTTTCACCTCAAGAAATTTGTTCCTTTGAGCTGCTACAAAGGTTGTATTTTCACCATCTTATGTTTTTCATTGTATGCACTTTCGTATAATGATCCATGGTTTGGGGTTGCTTATTAAATGGGTTTAATAACCATCTTATTAACATGTTTTCAAACTTCAAAATCCGCTGCGTTTTCATATAAACAAGGTTATATGAGCTTTGATAAACTTGTTAAATCCCTACAATGGCATCAAGAGCCACTTATACGAATGCATACATGTATATTCTTGCTAGTTCACGGTTTTGTGGTGTTTGACACCACATACCCGTGAGTTAGAGGGCTGTTTTGGTCACCCCTTTTGGTGTTTTAAAGATGCTTCTTTATGCATATAAGGATCTTTAAAACTCTAGATTATTTGATGTTTATTTATATGTTCTTAACCCATTTGTTCTTGGTTTATGTTGGCCAAAAACATGGGCTATAAGGGGCTGCCAAAATCGATTATCTTATGTATGTTTGATCATGTTGTTGTTGATTATGCATAACAAAGCCTAGACCATTTGGATTGGATGATTGGTTGTCATGTTATATTCATTTGGGCATGTAATAATTTATTTTGTTTCAAGTCTTGTTTTGTAATCTATTCATTCATATGGTTTGTAATAAATAGATTAGGAGTTTATCTTTACTAGAAAAATGTATTAGGATACATATTTTTGTAAGGATGCTCAAGATCAAGACTTGAAGAAAAGATGGACAAAGAGGATGCTTGAAGATGTGGATTCAAGTGGGAGTTCCTTTTGTCAACCATGTGTCATGTTCTTAACCCTTAGGACAAGACCTTTTGACACACTTGTTTTGGCTAAACAAGTGTGCTCAATTTAGTATGCTTTGTTATGCATATATGAATTGTTTGGTTATGCTTGGTTGAATGCTTATGTGTTGTTTTGTTTTGGATATTTGGATGTCATTTACAAACCATCAACTAGAACAAGCTATTACAAGAAATTGGTTCTCAAATCATTAAGCAAAATAGAATGGGTCTATAAAAGGAGTTAATGGTTTGCAAAATAAAATGGGTTTTATTTATAAGAACCAAATGGGTACCATATGGTTGAATGCATACAATCATATAGTACATGGACTTTTCTAAAACAAGAATTGTGAAATTATAAATCCCTTTTGAAAAACAAGTTAAACACCATCCTTTTACACAACACTTAGGTTACTTGCAAACTCTTAGTGGGATAAAGGTCACCTAACCACTTTGAGGGAACTTGTAACTTGAGGTGATAATGCCATGTTTGTGGGATAAAGGTCACCTAATCACTTATGTGGTAAACTCACACGTGTGTGTAAGTAGGACGACTTGATTTATAAAATATATTGAATGGATCACCTAAAATGTGTTTTATAAAAGGTGTTGATGGGGTAAACATGCCGTTATAAACATAAGATGTTCAAACGATCCCATACCATTAGAAGTTGCAATTGTCATTTATGACTACCTTGTTTATTTAAATAATGGGATAAAGGTCACCTAACCAATATTTAAATATAACGTTGGATTCTAAAAATATTTTTTATTAATAGTCTATGAGACGTAAAGGGTATTAATAAATGAAATATATAATTATATCAACGATTACTAAAATGGAACTTTGTAAAATCTTGTAGATGGCCGACCACACCAACGCTAATAACGATGTACCAAACCAAAACAACCAATCTCTTAGGGCGATCCTTCAAAGGGATCGTCTAACACCTAACAACTTTCATGGATTGGTACCGCAACTGAGAATTGTTTTCTCCAAGCAAGAAAAGCGGCCTACATTCTTGATGATCCCATCCCCGATGACCTAACGAGGAGGAGGTGAGGCCTATAATGATTGGGTTGAATATACGAAGACTCCATACAAGTCTCTTGCTTAATGTTAGCAAGTATGACACCCGAACTTCAAAAGGAGTATGAGCTCCATGGAGCCTATGACATGATCACTCAGTTGCGGAAATGTTCCAGCAACAAGCTAGAGTGAGCGCTTCGAAACGGTTCGAGCGCTTCATGCATGTCGGATGGAGGAATCCCAATCAGTTTCATCTTATGTTCTTAAGATGAAAAGCCACATCGACCGCCTTCAAAGGCTAAATTGTCCTGTCTCAAAGGAGTTGGCCACGGATTTGATCCTTAATGGCCTAACTAAAAGGTTTGAGGCATTCTTCATGAATTACAACATGAACGGATGGGACAAGAGCATAAATGAACTTCATTCGATGCTCAAATCAGCGGGCGGGAATGGGTAAAAGGGTTTTACCCGTTCTCACCATTAGTGAAGGTGGGAGAAGGAAGAGGTCTCTACCCCCTCCCAAGGCAAATGTTGCCAAAGGAAAGGGGCACGTTGGAGGAAAGGGAAGATGGTTGTTAGGGCGGACCTCCGAAGCCCAAGGAGAAGAAGCAAAAGGTTGCTGTAAACGACCCATGCTTCAAATATGGTGAGATAGGGCATTGGATGAGAAATTGTCCAGTCTATCTCAAAGAGTTGAGAGAAAAGAGGGATGCAGGGCAAACCTCAGGTATAATTTACATGATACATGTTGAGCTAAATGTTATTTCTTCTAACACATGGGTATTAGATACCGGATGTGGAACTCACATTTGCAATTTATTGGGGGGTCAAAAGAAATGAGCATTATGCAAAAGGGGAAATAAGTCTCTTCATGGGCAATGGTGCAAAGGTTCACGTTGAAGCCCAAGGAGACTACATTTTGAAGCTTCAGGTGGTTTGGAAGTTATTTTAACAATGTATTATATGCTCCTAGCTTGACTAGGAACATAATTTCTGTTTCCCGTTTAAGACAATGTGATTATGATTTCAAGTTTGTTGACAATGATATTCATGTTTCTTTAAATCATGTATTTTATTTTAAGGCTATACCTTGTAATCGTATTTATGAATTGGTTCATGAAAACGTAACATATGATAGCTCAATATACCAAGCAACCACCAAAGACTCAAATTTGATTTGAGTGATACCTACCTTTGGCATTGCCGTCTTGGTCATATAAACAAGAAACGTATACAAACACTTCAAAAGAATGGTCTTTTAAAAACAAATGAATGTGATTCATTTGATGTATGTGAATCTTGTTTACAAGGTAAAATGACTAAGGCACCCTTTAGTGGAACTAACGAAAGGGCAAAAAGATTTATTAGGTATCATACATTCGGATGTATGTGGTCCTTTTAAGCCAATGACTAGGAATGGTGAAAGATACTTCATTACCTTTACCGACGATTATAGTCGCTATGGGTATGTGTACTTATTAAGGCACAAAGATGAAGCTTTTGAAATGTTCAAAATCTTCAAGAATGAAGTAGAAAATCAACTCAACAGGTTAATTAAAATTCTCCGCACCGATAGAGGTGGCGAATACCTAAGTGATGTTTTCAAGATCATCTTAGGAGTTGTGGGATTGTCTCACAACTCACTCCACCTGGAACACCACAACATAATGGTGTGTCTGAGAGGAGGAATCGAACCTTATTGGATATGGTTCGATCTATCATGGCTAGAAGCACATTACCTCTATCATTTTGGGGTTTCGCTTTGCTCTCCGCGGCCCGTATTCTGAATATGGCCCCAACCAAAAAGGTGGAAAAGACACCTTTTGAGATATGGCATGGAAGAGTTCCATCCCTATCGTACTTAAGGGTCTGGGGTTGTGAAGCTTATGTTAAGACTCCCACCCCAAACAAATTAGATGTCCGATCCACCAAGTGTATCTTTGTTGGATATCCTAGAGATTCTATGGGATATTATTTCTATGATCCACTGGAACAAAAGGTGTTTGTTGCCAGAAAGGGTGAGTTCTTAGAAACTAAGTTCCTTATTGGAAGGAACTAGCAGTAGAACAATGGATCTTGAGGAGGATCAAGAAACACAGCCCGATGCACGTTTGGTTGAAACTAGCACTCAACGTGAGGATGTTGAGGATGATCAAGCGGTTGATCAATACACACAAAACGTTCGCAGAAGTGGTAGAACTAGTAATCCACCTGAAAGATATGGATTTTTCATGGATGGATGCTATGTGGTGGATTTAGATGAACCAGCCACATATCATGATGCAGTGTCCAATTTGGATTGTGACAAATGGCTTGAGGCCATGAACGTTGAGATGCAATCCATGTATGACAATCAAGTTTGGGAACTTGTTGAGCCACCTCTTAATTCCAAAGTAGTTGGAAGTAAGTGGGTTTTCAAGAAGAAAACCGATATGCATGGAAACTTGGATACTTACAAAGCTAGACTTGTAGCAAAGGGTTTCACTCAAACTCAAGGGGTTGATTATGATGAAACCTTCTCACCTGTTGCAATGCTTAAGTCTATAAGGATATTGTTTGCCATAGCAGCTCATTATGATTATGAGATTTGGCAAATGGATGTCAAAACCGCTTTCCTAAATGGATATCTTGAGGAAGATGTCTACATGGTTCAGCCTGAAGGTTTTGTCGATCCAAAATATCCTAATAAAGTATGCAAGTTAATGAAATCAATCTATGGATTGAAACAAGCATCAAGAAGTTGGAATCACTGTTTTGATGATGAAGTAAAGAAATTTGGCTTCATCAAAAACGCTGATGAGGCTTGTGTGTATAAGAAGGCTAGTGGGAGCACAATAACCTTCCTAGTATTGTATGTTGATGACATACTATTGTTTGGAAACGACATTCCAACCATGGAAGGTGTAAAAACCTGGCTTGGAAGTTGTTTTTCCATCAAGGATCTTGGTGAAGCCGCCTATATTCTGGGAATAAAGATCTATAGGGATAGATCAAGACGGCTAATTGGTTTGAATCAAAGTGCATACATTGACAAAATCTTGAAAAGGTTCAAGATGGAAAACTCTAAGAAAGGTACTGTACCTATTCAAAGAGGGACAATATTGAGTACAACTCAATGTCCAAGCTCCAAGGAGGAGCAAAATAGAATGAAGGCAATCCCATATGCATCTGCTATAGGATCCATCATGTATGCAATGATATGCACTAGACCAGATGTGTCATGCGCTTTAAGCATGACAAGTAGATACCAGCAAAATCCTGGTGATAGTCATTGGATGGCTGTCAAGAACATTCTGAAGTACCTAAGGAGGACTAAGGACATGTTCTTGATCTACGGGTCTGGTGAAGAGGAACTCGTTGTAAAAGGTTACACGGATGCGAGTTTCCAAACCGATCAAGATGATTCACGATCTCAATCGGGTACATCTTTATTCTGAATGGGGGAGCTGTTTCTTGGAAAAGCTCAAAGCAAGAAGTCGTAGCGTTGTCCACTACAGAGTCAGAATACGTCGCCGCTTCAATGGCAGCACAGGAAGCTGCATGGCTGAAGAAATTCATAGCCGATCTAGGGGTAGTCCCTTCCATTCAGGATCCCCTAGAGATCTTTTGTGACAACGAGGGTGCGATTGCTCAAATCAAGGAACCTCGTGCTCATCAAAAGACTCGGCACATTGAACGGAGATTCAACTACATAAGGGATGAAGTTGAAAAAGGAAAGATATGTATTCGCAAAGTCCACACTGATAAAAACGTTGCGGATCCACTCACAAAACTCCTTGAAAAGGCAAAGCATGAAGGTCATGTTTGTGCCATGGGACTTAGATATTCAAGTGACTGGGTTTGATGTTGTATTTTGTATTTGGATATTGGAACTAATGTTATTTGACTTAATTATATGGTTATAATTTCATTTGTTCTTCTATTTTAGCATGTTTAAATCCGTGAATAAATGAATTATTCTCAACGTCCGTAGTCGATCATACTTGTGGGAACAACTATGAATGTAAGACTATAATGAACTTGGATTGGTTGATATTCATAAGGTACGAATATAGAGCAAGAGGTTGCTACCAAGGTTCATTGATATTTATGGGATATAGATATTGGACTGACCCGCTCTCAATTATTTCTGCATGGAATCTTTCTGATTAGACATAAGAGATTTTGAGTAAAGGCGAATATCATTGTATCCTCAGACCTGAGATACATATTGGGTCTTGATATTCACCAAGTATTATACTTTGACTTAGTCCTTTGCTGTTCTGAAAAGGCAGTACATAAGGCTGAGTTCAGGTATGACATGAGGTGATTGTGAGAGACGTATGTAGTCAAGATGGAATTTGTTCCTCTTATTCGTTGAGAGTTAGATGTCTAAGGCCTGTTAAAGTTAAATCATCGGAGAATGACTATTCTGTGTCTCTTGGATTTAACATGACATCTGCAACAAAAGGATAGATGATTAATTCACCTAAAGCATATTCAAGTAAGGTACTTGAAAAGGATGATGTTATTGAATGGCACTTAGTCATATACATTAGGGGTAGCAAACCGTTGCTAGGCGTTATTTGCTGCTTGCATCAATCTTCTATAAATCTTGTGCAAGTGGGAGATTGAAGGTAATGATCTGCCCAAGATATATATTAAATTGATGTGGCTAGTGTGATATGATCCAAGTCGGGTCATACCCAATAACAAGCAAAACAAACACCGACGAATATTTATTTGTTGATTAGATCAAACAAATAAATATAAACACCAATTTAGAAACCGGGTTTTCTAAATCATTGCTTTTGCAAATGAACAAGTTTATATATATATATATATATATATATATATATATATATATATATATATATATATATATTTGTTCATATGGGATTATTTGTTCATTATTAAATTAGTTAGCCAATGACA
Organism: Flaveria ramosissima; assembly: GCA_025215565.1. NCBI lineage: Eukaryota > Viridiplantae > Streptophyta > Magnoliopsida > Asterales > Asteraceae > Flaveria > Flaveria ramosissima. The sequence continues at coordinate 1,322,359 of CM046032.1, forward strand.
AATAATAGTGTGTGTGTTAGTGATATAAAATTAAAATGGTTTAATTTTACATCATAAAGGTACAAGAGTATTTTTTAGTTTTTACTAAAAAATTTGAATAAAGAGGAAGACAAAGGGTGCCTAATTCGGCCGCCCCTTTTGTCTTGGTACCCTCCCCTTTTTAGTTCCAAGACCATGCAATTGCTTGGACACTTGAACACTCTTGCATCCTCTCTCTTACACACACACACACTTGAGAAGCTCTCTCCATATCTCTCTATCTCACGGTTTTGAAAGAAGGAAGAGCAGAATTTTCAGCTTCAAAAGGGGTTTTTGGTTGCTGAAAATTTGGTGTCAAGATTCCTAGCAATCAAAGGTGTTTGTACAAGCTTGGGGTATCACCTCTTGAGGTCTTCTTCCTTGAAGATTCAGCCACGTTTTCATCTTCTTTCACCTCAAGAAATTCGTTCCTTTGAGCTGCTACAAAGGTTGTATTTTCACCATCTTATGTTTTTCATTGTATGCACTTTCGTATAATGATCCATGGTTTGGGGTTGCTTATTAAATGGGTTTAATAACCATCTTATTAACATGTTTTAAAACTTCAAAATCCGCTGCGTTTTCATATAAACAAGGTTATATGAGCTTTGATAAACTTGTTAAATCCCTACACTTACTCACATACTCCACCACATCGCGCTTCATACCCGGCCACCAATAATCTTTCTTCATATCATGGTACATCTTCGTGGCACCAGGATGAATGGAGTACCGAGTCTTGTGAGCTTCATCCATGATCTTCACCCGTAGATCCCCAAAACGAGGAATCCACACACGACTGAATCGGGTTCTAACACCGAGTGTGTTTTCACCCAATTCCCCAACCAGACCTCTCATTATTTCAGAGTTAAGATGATCTTCTTTCAATGCCTCATCTGGAAACTCTTTGACTTGCTTCATTACGCCAGAGGTCATGATTAGTTGATATGCCTTCACCCGAATCGGCTCGGGCCTCTCCTTCCGGCTAAGGGCGTCAGCCACCATATTCGCCTTGCCCGGATGGTAGTGGATTTCAAAATCATAATCCTTTATAAGTTCCAGCCACCATCTCTGCCTCATGTTCAGATCCTTCTGCTCGAAGAAGTACTTCAGACTCTTGTGGTCGGTGAATATGGTGCACTTCGTCCTGTAAAGATAGTGCCTCCAAATCTTCAACGCAAAGACCACAACTGCTAGCTCCAAGTCATGAGTAGGATAATTGACCTCATGACCCTTCAACTGTCGGGATGCATAGGCTATAACCTTTCCTCTTTGCATTAACACGCACCCCAACCCCGAGTAAGAAGCATCGGAATAAACCACCAGATATTCACTTCCATCGGGTAACGACAGAACAGGAGCTTGAGTCAATCTCGCCTTCAATTCTTCAAACGCCTTCTCTTGAGCCTGACCCCATACAAACTTTACATCTTTTCGGGTCAACTTTGTCAGTGGAGAAGCAACCTTAGAGAAGTCTTGGATAAATCTTATATAGTAGCCCGCCAAACCCAAGAAACTACGAATCTCGGATGGCGTCTTTGGTGACTTCCATTGCATAACCGCCTCCACTTTCGCCGGGTCTACCATTATCCCGTCGGGATTCACCACATGACCCAAGAACTGAACCTCGCGCAACCAGAACGCGCACTACAACTTCTCCCTCCTCAACGTCTCCAGAACCTCCCGAATGTGACCGGCATGCTCTGCTTCACTCCTCGAGTAAATCAGGATGTCATCAATAACACGATCATTGATTTATCCAACATTGGCCGACACACTCGATTCATCAGATCCATAAAAACAGCTGGTGCATTGGTCAAACCAAAAGACATGACGAGGAACTCGTAGTGACCATAGCGCGTACGGAAAGCTGTTTTAGGAATATCTTGCTCCTTCACCTTCAACTGATGATAACCAGATCGAAGATCTATTCTCGAAAACTAACTGGCACCCTAAAGCTGATCGAACAAATCATTTATTCTTGGTAAGGGGTATCGGTTCTTCACCGTCAACTTGTTCAGCTCACGGTAGTCCATACACATTCTCATACTACCCTCCTTCTTCTTTACAAACAGGACCGGAGCACCCCAAGGAGAGATACTCGGTCTAATGAACCCCTTATCAAGCAGCTCTTGCAACTGCTCCATCAAATCTTTCATCTCGGTCGGAGCCAACCGATACGGTGCTTTGGCGACAGGTTGGGCACCCGGTATCAGATCAATCTGAAATGCAATCTCTCTGTCAGGTGGCACTCCTGATAAGTCTTCTGGGAACACATCTGGAAAGTCACACACAACCGATACATCGGCTAGTTGTGGTGTTGGCGTATCCACATCCTTTACATAGGCCAAGTAGGCACTACATCCACGCCTCATACATTTTCCCGCCACCGCCATCGAGATCACCTTCGGAATCGTAGTAATCCGATCACCATACACCGTCACTGAACTACCGTCAGGCGCCGACAACCAAATCATCTTCTTGCGACACACAATGTTCGCCTCGAAGTCCGCTAACCAATCCATCCCAAGAACCAAATCAAAACCACCTAAGGTCATCACGAACGGTCTAACAGGAAACTTATGACCCTCGAGTTCCACATCACAGTTCTCAATCATCGCAGAAATCCTGGTAGACTTACCTATGGCAGTTTCTACATCAAAGGGCGCATCAACACGTCTACTACTAACAGGCAGCTTAGCACAGCCACAGCAGAAATAAAACTTTTACTTGGCACCCGAATCAAATAACACAGAAGCTAAAGTTTGGTTCACCAGAAACGTACCGGACACGACATCAGGGTCCGTTCTAGCTTCCTTCTGTGTCATGGTGAATGCCCTGGCGCTCGCCCTCGGTCCTTCACCTCCTGTCTTCTTCGCCCCAGAGCTCTCAGCCCTCAGCCTCTTGTAATCTTTGATCACGTGACCCTCTTCACCACAGTTAAAGCACCGGATCGTACGACAGTCCTTTGCCATGTGCCCCGCCTTTCCACACTTGAAGCACAAGTTCGACCCAAACCTGCACTCCCCACTATGCTCCCGTCCACACTTACCACACCTTCTCGACCCCGCACTTGACGTGACCACACGGCGGTCGTCCACCCGTGCCCTCTTATTACCCGTCGAGGCATCACCCCGACCAAACCTCTTCCCCTGCCAGTTTCGATCACCACCGTTCCTTCTGCCACCTTCAGTCACCACCACCGTCCTCTCATCATACAATCTTCCCGCCAAATCCACCGCCGACCTAAACGTGCTCGGCCTGGCAGCGATCATGTGCTTGCGAATGTCCGCTGGCAAACTCTGTATATACCTCTTGATCTTTCGGGAAAGAGGTGTCACCTGATCCGGCACCAGACGTGCCATCTCGTTGAATTTCGCGGTGTACTGTTGGTATGTCATGGTTCCCGCCTCCAGTTGCAAGAACTCCCTCTCGACCTTGTCCATTTCCCGATGAGGACAAAACTCCTTGATCACCAACCTTTTCAGCTCAGACCATCTCATTCTCCCAATGGCCCTGCTACCCTCGGCTTGGACAATATTGTCCCACCAACATAGAGCCGAATCCATAAAAGAGTGGGTAGCGAACTTCACCTTCTGGTCTTCACGGCATTCGCTGATATCCAGAACGGCCTCCATTTCCCTCACCCACCGGTGAGCAGCAGTAGCATTGCCGTTTCCATCAAAAGTTGGGGGCTTGCATCTCATTAACGCCCCATAGTTACAGCCTCGTACCACCCCTTGCACGGGATCATCTTCTTCCTCCTCCTCATTATCGGAGAAAATCGTCTCAGGCTCCGGTTGCTCCCGCTCCCCCGAGGCCCTATTTCTCTCCTTTCTTTCTCCCTCTTTCACAGCCTTGATAACTTCGGTCACCACAGACGGTAAGATTGTCTGCATGACCTGATGTACTTCTTCAACAACAGCCTCCTTTACTGAGGCCCTCAGGTTTGCACTCTCATCCCCAGCCTCCGGATGAGGGGTCTCAGGTTCTTCAGGAACCTCCTTCTCAGCTCTAGGCCTTCCTCTTTTAGATCGCGGTTCCGCATCAGGACCACCACAGCCTCCACCCCTAGAAGCTCTAGAAGATCTACCACCAGCCATTCTCTATCACACTGAAAGATTCAAACACCAACACGGTCATTCAAGGAAACAACTCAGTTTATGTCAAGTATAGTAAGTCTCTAATTACAGTGGCCAGTTGTGATTAGCCACTTACTTTACTCTTCATACCCCAAGCATTACCTGTCCTGACTACATCAGTATTTAAATATACATACAACACATAACCACATACCATGCGCACATTAAACCGGTTAACTTTAAGAAAATACCTGATGGCACGCAGCTACTCAGATTGGCATCCCATTCCCTTTCCGTCCCATTTTCAGTTTAAGTTAAGGTTTATTTTGAAAATTTACCCATTTCGCTTAAACTTTGGCTCTGATACCAACTTGTAAGGCCTCGTTCCCGGGACGCTTACAGTTGGTCATTCATCGCACATAAAACATACATGTACATTTGTACTTCATAAACATCGCAGCAGAACGTTAAAATAAGCTTTCATTTCTATATAATTGCTTTTGCAAGTTAATAAAACATTCATTACAAAATAGTTTGTTCGCATTACAATGCAAAAACATTAATCAAAAGAATGCCATCCCAAAAAGAGCCGAGTAGCCTTGTAGTGCCATCCTCAGCAATCATTACCTGCCAACTGGAAAACATATAAAAAGTCAGCGTTGCTGAATGAGTTCTAGTTTTATAAAATAAACATACTTTACTTTCATTAAAAACTATTCCTTTTATCATGCGATCATTCAACATATGTATACACAGATAATGTCATTATTATCTTTCACCTCATTCGTTATCTTTCGTTCCTTTCATACATTCATTCTTCCGAGTCTGTTGCGACGACAGAGTCGCTCACCTCAATAGCAATCTCAATGATTGCACGCTATCCGAGTCTGTTACAACCATAGGGTTGCTCACCTCATTGCCCATCTTAATGATAGCAAGCTATCCGAGTCTCTTGCAACAACAAGGTTGCTCACCTCATGGCAACATCACGATAGCACGTTACTCGAGTCTCTTGCAACGACAAGGTTGCTCACCCCATAGGCAATCTCAGTGATTCCACTTCATCCAAGTCTTTTGCAACACAAAGTCGCTCACCCCATATATATGTTTGCAAGCCTTTCTTTCGTTCATTCATCATTCATTAATGCATGCATTCTTACTTTACGTTCCTCTTTCATTATCTTTCACTTTACATTACATTATACTTCATTCATTCATTAACATGACATGTAAAGCCACAAGAAATATAAGCATACATCATAATAAGGAACATATCATACACATTCATCATCATCATACATGGCAACATCATACATACATAACATGCATAAACATGCAACATCATCATCATCATGCCCTACATGCTCTCTAAGGCCATAACAGTCACCTTACATGCTCTTACGAGAAACTTTACGTCAAAACTTACATTTGCACCTTCCCCCGAAGGCCAGAAGTCAAACTACACATTCCTCCGAGTGCAACAGCCCTATTCGGGCGTATGGACACCCTTCAGTCGCATGGCCTCCATGCGACTGAACATCATGCGATTGGACTCATGTGGCTGAACATCTATGCGAATGAACATTCAATCGGGCGTATGGACCTCATGCGGATGGAACTACTGCGAATGGGCACCTATGCGACTGACCTCATGCGAATGGACTCATGCGACTAAGCATCTATGCGACTGAACCCTCAGTCGTATGACTCCCCATGCGAGTGGAATTCCAGTCGTGCGACTGAAGCCTTAGTCGTGTGATTGAACCCTCAATCGTGCGAATGAATCCCAATCGTGTGAATGACCCTCAATCGCCTCTTATTCGGCCGTATGGCCTCCATTCGGTCGCCTAAGCCTAGCTGATGCAGAATGGAGTTCATCCCGAACCCAATCTGCCATTTTCGGCCTCCAAGCTCATCCAAACCCATTCTAGGCCTAAATTAACCATCCTAGACCTTAGGAATGCATACCGTATCACCATACAAGCACACACAAGTCCGGAAACGTACACGAAACGCATCACACACATCACACCCAAATGGGTCAAACACATACTCACACCAAAAACGGGTTTTAATATTTTCCAGCCCCAAAACCGGTTGAAAACAAGTAAAAGTGGGGTCCTAGAACTCACACAAACGAGCACAACGTCAAGGGCTTCGATTTGGCTTGCTACACAACGAGTTTGGCCACCCGAATCACCTGAACCGACCCTTTTTCTCTTTTTCTTCTCCTTTCTCTCTTCTCCTCTCTTGAAAGCTGAAATGTGGGGGTGTGTGGGGAGAGTTGGCTGCCCTCTCCCTACTAATATCACCACATTTCCCAACTTTTCTTCGTTGGCGAGTTTGGTCCCTTGGCTTTGAACTTTATTTCTGTTGGATCTAGAGAGGCTGTTGCACCAAAACCATATCACTTAGAAGTTTCTGAGTACAACATGCAACGGACTTCCGAAGCCAAGTGTGGGACTTCCGAAGGAAGAAGGAGCTCTTCCGAAGTCTAAGTGTAAAATACACTTCTGAAGGAGAACTCCAACTTCCGAAGGTAAATAAGCTACTTCCGAAGAATCAAGACTTGAAGACAAAGTTCTAAAGTTAACTTCCGAAGTATAAAGAAGTCCTTAAAGCCTCGGAAGCATAGAAGCATCTTCCGAAGTATAAGTGGCTTCGGAAGAACTTGTTCTTCCGAAGCCAGTTAACCTTCGGAAGACACTTCTATTATCCAGTAGACATAAGTATGGTCTGTCTGACAGTCCGCTGCAAATCTCTGAGATACTGCATGGCGTTTTCTCAAAAGCCATGTAGTTGACCATACTTTAATCTACTGTTTACCTTTTTATGTTAAGTACAGTTGCCATCTTTAGTTGGTGACAAAAGGTAAGTCATGGACATGTCATGACTACCATATCTTAGATAATACTTTATCTAAGATACCTTAACTATAGCAGTGTAGTATATGCTTTAGTCATAGGTTTCCAGCTGGTATCAAGTATAACCGGCTGTAGGATCTAGTATATATAGTTTCTCATTGTAACTCATGTTCCATGCTTGTAAGTGTCTTGTAATCTTGAGTTGAGAAGTAATATATACAAGTACCTTGAAAATACTCCTGCTTGTTGCTTTGATTACTTATTATATTATTATCAACTCTTGTTAAAGGCATTGCTTCATCTTGTTTGAGTGATATTATAAGTGAGTTTGAGAGAAATACAAGTGTTAAGTGACAAAACCCGATCCTGCAATAAATGTTGAGGAACAAAGCCAAAGACAGGATTCCATCAGTCAAGCTCTCACTTCTTTGAGCTCAAGACAACAAGCTGCCATCTTCCCTGAGCCTCCTCCAGTTGTGTTTCAAGTGGATCAAAGGATGCTTCAGGATCTAAATAGGATCTTCAACAAGTTCCTTTTAGAGTCCCTAATTGATCAACCCAGTCCGGATATGTCTGTGATTTACTTTGGAGCTCAAGAGCTTCAGAGGTTGAATGCACCTCCTACCACAGTTGAGGAAGTTGGTCAACCTAAGGCCCAAGTGGAACCTGAGATTGATTTCGAAGGGGAAACTAGGACTGATGGCCCAGCAACTGAAATAGTTGGGACAGAAGGTGTGTTTTCACAGGCTTCCGAAGCACAATTCGAAGCCTCGGAAGAACCAACACAAACTTCCGAAGCTGAAATTGCTGCTGCGGAAGGACTGTTCTCTCTTTCCGATGATCTAATAGTCACAGATGCAATTCTGGAACTTGCATCTGAGGTTAATAGGGAGGACTTTCTCAGCCAACCACTAGCTATTACATCTGCATTGACCTCAGCTCCTACCTCCACCATCCAACCTGAATCTTCTACCCAAGAACCACCAAAGTCTAGCACTTCCGAAGGCATTAAAGGCAAAAGGAAGATGACTTCGGAAGAGCTTCAGGAAGAAGAAAGGTTGGAGAAACTTAAATGGAAAGGAAGACTGCCAACTGGGAAACTGCTAGCTGCAAGTTCAAAAGCAGCTGCAGCCAACCAAGAGGCAATCAACAATAGAAGAAGGGTGGAGGTAATTGATAGACTTGTCAGTCTAGGGGCTGCTTCGGAAGATGTACTCCTGCTACCATTAGAGGAGCTGATAGAGCTTGAAAAGGCAACCTTGCTGCAAAGACAGCAAATAGAAGAAGCTGCAAGGTTGGCCTTGGAAGAAGAAAGGCTGAGAAAAGAAAGAGAAGCTGATCTGCAGCTCAGGAGAGAAAGGATCACTTTCCTACTCTCCAGAGGATTCTCTCAAAAGGAGTTGTCTCCACACAATAGTGACACGATCTTATGGCTCTTTAACAAAGAGCAAGATCAAATGGAGAAGGAGAGAAAGAGAGCTGCAAGGGAGAAGCTGGTAGAGAAGAAGAAGAAAGAAGAAGAGGCTGGACTGTCTGCCGCCAAGAAGATAGGTGAGAAAGCTTGGATGAAGAACTATCTTAAAGCTCATGGCTTCTCTGGCAGGCAAGTGGGTCCAATGTCTGAGAAGACTCTCCAACGACATGTCAGTGACATCAAGGCTGACATTCGTGCGGGGAGAAGAAAGGAGATGTATAGAAGGGGACAGGGGATGACCTTCAAAGCCACCCCTCAGCCCAATATCCAAACCCAACATCAACCTGAACCAATACCCTTTCCCTTCCTAATCAAAACTGAACCTGAACCTTTCACCCCTGAACCTACACCATCACAACTACCAACTCCCTCACCTCAACCACCTAAACTACCCATCATCCAACCTAAAACCTTACCCAGAACCCAAACTCCTAAACCTACCCAACAACCAATCAAACCATCCCCTCAGCCTTCCAAACATCTCTCTATGGAGGAATTCAAGGCGATCAAAACCAAGCTCATCAACTGCACTACTCTGAGCGACATCTCATGTGAGGAGGATACCGTCAACCTGACTTATGTTGATGGATCCTCAAGTTCCCTCACTAGAGATGAGTTTCTTGATCTGCCAAGAGGAACTTTGGACCAAGCCGCAAGACTCCTTGGCCTCAATTCAGATACATTGAATGAGGAAGAAAAGAAGCTGAGGAGAAGGCTGGTGACTCTACTGGACACAAAGAAAGGAGATAGGGTACCAAGACAATCTCTTGTACCCAGAAAGAAGATAGTTCAGTGGAGGTTCGAAGACTCTTCTCACAACTTTGTTGTTGAGAGAGAGAATGGTGAGATTAACAGGCTGAATGCCCATCTCTGCTACACTTAAGCAGATTTGATATTGCTGAGTTAGCAGAGAAATCATTCTCCAACCCCTCAAACTCCGATGTAGCTGCTCACATCAGAAATCATCTAGGCAGCCTTCACATGGCCGAGCTCACTGCAAGAAGCAAGGTCGAAGATGAGTCAAAACTGAGAGAGGAGGAGGAAAGGAAAGGATCAGCAACCAAAGGCAAAGCCTTTCTTCAAATGGTTGATGGTCCAGAACTTGAGTCCATAGTTAGATGGGAGTATGACTACAACTCCCGTCAACTAACTCTCTTCAGGGGGTCACAACAAAGGGTACATGTCATTCAAAGTGATAGACTGGATCTCCTATCCACGAATGACTTGTACAAGCTTCTCAGCACCACTTCCGGGAAGAACAGAGAGACAGACAAATATCTTTTGTCCCTAGTGCTGAAAACTTTGAGAAGTAGAGATAAGTGAAGTTTTGGTAGCATCAGCGTAGGGGGAGTTTGTTGGATCTAGAGAGGCTGTTGCACCAAAACCATATCACTTAGAAGTTTCTGAGTACAACATGCAAAGGACTTCCGAAGCCAAGTGTGGGACTTCCGAAGGAAGAAGGAGCTCTTCCGAAGTCTAAGTGTAAAATACACTTCCGAAGGAGAACTCCAACTTCCGAAGGTAAATAAGCTACTTCCGAAGAATCAAGACTTGAAGACAAAGTTCTAAAGTCAACTTCTGAAGTATAAAGAAGTCCTTAAAGCCTCGGAAGCATAGAAGCATCTTCCGAAGTATAAGTGGCTTCGGAAGAACTTGTTCTTCCGAAGCCAGTTAACCTTCGGAAGACACTTCTATTATCCAGTAGACATAAGTATGGTCTGTCTGACAGTCCGCTGCAAATCTCTGAGATACTGCATGGCGTTTTCTCAAAAGCCATGTAGTTGACCATACTTTAATCTACTGTTTACCTTTTTATGTTAAGTACAGTTGCCATCTTTAGTTGGTGACAAAAGGTAAGTCATGGACATGTCATGACTACCATATCTTAGATAATACTTTATCTAAGATACCTTAACTATAGCATTGTAGTATATGCTTTAGTCATAGGTTTCCAGCTGGTATCAAGTATAACCGGCTGTAGGATCTAGTATATATAGTTTCTCATTGTAACTCATGTTCCATGCTTGTAAGTGTCTTGTAATCTTGAGTTGAGAAGTAATATATACAAGTACCTTGAAAATACTCCTGCTTGTTGCTTTGATTACTTATTATATTATTATCAACTCTTGTTAAAGGCATTGCTTCATCTTGTTTGAGTGATATTATAAGTGAGTTTGAGAGAAATACAAGTGTTAAGTGACAAAACCCGATCCTGCAATTTCCTTTTCTTTCTTCGCCGGCTTCAAAATAATAAATATCCGGGTGTTACAACTGGACATAAGACTAGTCCAATCGTATGAGCGGATCTGCACGCAAATTTTTAGATCTGCAGCCGCCATGGCTGCCAAAAACCCTAATCTGATGAATTTTACATGAATTGAAACAAAATAGACATCATAAGATTCGCAAGGGTGATAAGAACGTGATTCCGAGTTCAATTTTAACCAAGAAACAACACACGTAACGAGATCTGAGCAAAACACGAAGAACACGAAGTGGGTTTAACGTCAAAGAACATGAAATAGATCCAGAAATCAAGAGCTCGGGTTGCTAGAATGATTGTTAGATCATTCTAGCAGTAACCTGGCTCTGATACCAATTGTGAAGTCGCTGGATCGGTTGACATCCGAGCGTGTTCTTGACGGAAGGAAAAAAACCAAAAGACAAACAAGAGAACAAACAATAATAGAATGGTTTCATTGATAAAACCTAACGATAACAAGCTCGTTAAACAGAAGAAACACGTCTTTTGGCAAGGGGAGATCGAGCATGATCTCCCCTCTCATCCGACAGCACCTAGGCCCGGGCACACTCTTAAAACCTTACCTATCTACACAATGAAACTGGTATTTATAGGCTACAGCCCATATCAGATGCGACTGGGCCCGAGCATACGATTGGACCATGCGTATGGTTCAATCGTACGACTGGACCATACTTATGGTTCAGTCTTACGAATGGCCCAATAGCATCTCTTAGTCGCACGACTGGTCCATTAGCATGGCTCAACGACTGAGTCTCATTCGCATATGCTCCTGCGAATGACTCAGTTTCATGTGTTTACAAAATATCAGGTGTATTACATTAAGCCTAGACTATTCGTCAAGCGACGGACACGCTATATATGACAATATATGTTCCAACATATATATATATATATATATATATATATATATATATAGATAGATAGATAGATACATATAATATATATATATATATATAGATATAGATATATATATATATATATATATATATATATTATATACATATATATATATATATATATATATAGATATATATATATATATATATATATATATATATATATATATATATATATATATATATAAAAGAAGGATCAAATAAGAACTCACTTATTTTGTGAGAACTCTACAAACTAATGTGAGCCACCAATTTTCAAGAGGAAAATGGTAAATAATGTTAACATAATAAAAAAAATTATAATACAAAAAATAACATAAAAAATATAAAATGTAAGATGACGAAAATGCTTCCCATATAAAAAAATTATAAAAAATAAAAAGCACGTCATTTTATACGTATGTAATATCTAGAAATACACATGTGTAGAATAGGATTTACACATGTGTAATGACTAATTTTGCACATGTGTAAATAATAGGTGGATGATATTTTAAAAAAATATATCAATATGGTAAGCATTGGAAAGATAAAAAAATATTGAAATTAATGATGAATTTTTTTTTGAAAAAACAATTTCGTGAAAAAAAGTTATCAACATTAAAAAAAGGTGGAGTTGACATATGACTTAAATGTGTAGCTTATATTGATTTCTAGAGTTTTCATGAATAAACCTAATTCTCAAGATAACTCTACTATACACACACACACATACACACACACACACATATATATATATATATACACACATATATATATATATATATATATATATATATATATATATATATATATATATATATATATACAAAACTACATTTATTAATCATTTTAAAATACAATGACAGTTATCATCATTTTATACTGTCATCTTTCGTGTTTTCGTTAATTAATAGTTAACCTTGTTATGTTCTTGTAAGGCCCTTTCTGTCATTTATGAAACTAAGTGGGTTGTTTATGATTGTTTCTTTTATGTTTACATTAATTTATTAATTTAAAGGTTAATAATTTAAACTATTGAATTGAAAATAATAATAATAATAATAATACTAATAATAATAATAATAATGAATTACAATCTTTGATTAATTGTTATGAAGTTTAACATAAATGATAATAATACAAATAACTTATAAAAGTTAATAAATTTTAAAATAAAGAAAATATTTAAAACTTGGAGTTAATAAGTCCAAAGGGCTTTTATGTAAATTTGAAAACTTGAAAATGAAAGTTTTTACATAAAGTAATAAACTCTAAAACTATAGGGTTTAGTTGTGCCAACTTTCAAAAACCCAAACCTCCACCCTTTCTCTCTCCCTGATTTCCCGGCGCCCGGCCAGCGAGGCTCTGGCATGGCGCCGTGAGCCCCAAACCCACTTGTAACCCTCGAAATTTAAGGTTAAATGATGCCAATCGATTCGTGAGACTGTTTCGAACTTCTTATCGCGTGTTAATTTCAATTTAAGTCGATTATGGTGTCGTTAGAGTTCGATAACCGATCGATATTAAACTCTGAAGTGTTTGTCAATTAAAGCTCAATAATAATCGAATTAATTGGAACCTAAACGATGCTTTAATCAATCCTAAACTTCTACACAACATAATTATATCTGAAACACACGAAATCATCACATTCGAATCATCCTCCTCATCGCGACCTGCTACCATCGTGTTCTTCAACTTTCGGTCGATCTTAACCAAAATTGATTGAGGGCTTTTGCTTATCAACACCATTGGAAGCTTATGTCACCACGGAATTCGAGTTTAATCATCATTATCTTCTCGAACCGGTTTCACCACAGTCGCGACTTGTTCTTCACTTGTGCTCATCGATTTCATTTCAATCCAGGTAAATTAAACCTACACACACTCGATTTAGTGTGGAGAACAAAAGCCCCATGATTATTAACGTTAATATAATCGAATTGAGCTTCAATTTGATTCAACACAATCTAGGGTTTTTGGTGATTTGGGGAAAACTTATCAGTTGATGTTTTTAAAGTTTAAGAACTGTTCTTTAGCAGGCTTAGGCGCCCTCGCCTACTGGTTAAGAACCCATGCTCACATCCTTGAGGTCCCGGGTTCGAACCCGGGCACCCTCAACCATTTTTTAGAGCATTTCTTTAAATAATTAAATTACAGAGAAATTTATAAATATTTAAAAAAAATCATTTTTGATAACTAATATTATTTTTAAAGACACCAAAGTATTTTCTACAATTTTTCATATTTAAATATTTATATATCCTTTTTAATAAAACAATATAACAAATGTCATTTTTAGTTTATTTCTAATAGAAAGGACTTTAAATGATAGTTTAATTTAGTGAATTATTAATGGTCCATACGTTACTTTTAATTATTGTTTAATCATGTTTACCTCAAATGATTATAAAAATTTATTTAAACTTATATTTAAACTTTACCAATTATTATAAATGTTTTAATCGCATATTAAATTACTTAAATAGTATTATTATTTTTATTTGAATCAATATATAATTGATTCTATTATCTAATTTTAATTATTTATCAAAACCCTAAATTCCCATTGAAACCCTAATTCACGTATCAATCGTTAATATTATCTTTAAACTTAATCTTGGAACTTATACGTTTAGGTATTTTGTATAAGGAGTTGTTGGAGCACCGCTTAAATTCTTATTATTATTCTTAAGATCAACTTATACAACATGTGAGTTTTCATGCCCCTCTTTTCCATTATTTCACACATTTTGAGATGAAACATGTTAACATTATAAACTTGCACTTGTAAACGTCTTGATACTTGTAAATGCACTAGTGTCACACCCCAACCTTGACGGCGGAAACGTCGAGATGTGAGGGTTAAGATCGTTCACAGCCACATAACGCTATTAATAAACCCAAATATAATAATCATAAGTTCTAAATGTAACATTACAAACATAAATCTCAAATAAGGAAAACAACATGCATAAAAAGTCACATTTCAAGTTCATCCGTTTATTTGACTAGGTCCATTCCTAGGTGTGGATAAGCTTCAAAAATGGCTATCATACTTGCGCGTTTCCTGAAACATGTTAAAAATAAAGAGGTCAACATAAAGTTGGTGAGATTTCTATAGTTTTCAATACATAAGTATATAAAAGGTGGCAATTCATGTTATGAAATTAGTGAACAAAGTAACTAGGGATGTAAGACAGATGCACAATTAAACCTTGACAGTGTACAAGTTTTCACGTTTACAAGTTTATACGATTAGCTAAGTGTACTTGGTTTAACCAAGCAGGCTTGTCAAGCCCATAGATCTATGACGTCGCCAGGCTAGCAATAGTTAATGATTGCACATATAATCGCCAATACATGGTAATTACAAAGATCAACTAATCACAACATATAAGTGAATTGCCAAGAGTTTACAAGAAACAAACGAATTTACAAGTGCAACGATTATAAGGTAAAATGTTTCACCCCAAAGTGTGAAAATATGAAAAAGGGGTATAGAAATATTCACATGATCAATACGTATATATTGGATGATTAATAAGAAATAATAATAAGCGTCGTTTAACTGTAATCCTTCACAAGGCACCTAAGCATATATATAATTACAAGATTTAAGTTTAATGACAAGTTTAACGAATTAACAGGTACTAGGGTTTTAAGTGGATTTTGGGGTTTTGTCAAATAATTATTTTTTAACAAAATGGAACCAATTATATTTGTTAAACTCAAAGCAATTTGCTATATTTTATATAAAGTTATATATATAAAAATATAACATTTATAATAATTTGTATAAAAATTAAATAAAATTTAGTAACCACAATTTAAGCAATAATTTGAAAGCAACGGTTGAAATAATTTATAGGAACAAAGTAAACATCTACTTTATAAAAACAAGCTTTTATTCTCTTTTTTTAGAACCTTTAATAAAATATAAAAAGTATTTATTTTTAGTAAATAATTTACAAAAAATACTCAAATGGTTTTAAAATAATCAAGTTTATAAAATGACCTTTTATATTTTTATAATTTTAGTATTTAATTAAAGGCCAATAAAACCATAAAAAAGTTGAGGTTCCCCGGATTCGAAACCGGGGACCTCCAGTTAAGGGGGTGGGTAAACTAACCAGTGAAACCAAGGGCTGTGCCGCGTTAGGACGGCCCTCAATTTCTTAAAAACTACAACTTACAAAAAAATCCCAAATCCTATGAACCTTAGGATGTTCTTGGATCAAATTGAACACTGCAGGACCGGTTAAGGGCTTGAACAAATTACAACACAACAACATAATTAGGAGAACAACTAAACTTGATCAAACAGTGAACTGGATTAACCAATATTGATACAAAGAACACAAGTAAAGTAAAGAGACAAAACAAGAGAGTTGGGTTTCAAGGAGGCAGTATATGCTTTCTCAAGTTCTTTTACAAGTGTTACAAAGCATAAAAAAAGATACAAGAACTTGGAATACTTATACTACAACCTACAGCTGGCTATACTTTGAAAGCCAGCTGGATACAATTGACTAGACACTAACAAAATCAATTGTAGAATCAAAAGGCATATCTGCTTTTTGACCTTGTGACTATGACATGCCATAGCTTACATCCTTATCTATTACAAAAAGGATAAAGTACATAAAGTAGAAAGTTACAGACTCAAGAACTCAATGTACAGTTACAAAAAACATGGACCTTTTCACCAACTCATGTAAGTTGGTGACTTTACAGAGATGCAGCGGAAAGGTGTCCAGCTTTATGGAACAGTACATCAGATAAAGCATGTTCTAAAAGTCTTCGGAAGAAATCTGTCTTCATAGGTTGAAGCTTCGGAAGACTTTGTCTCTGAGGCTTCGGAAGACTTCATGTTTGGCTTCGGAAGATATTGGTCTTGGCTTCGGAAGATTTTACACTTAGAGTATTTCTAGTGTATGTGTAAAACTTCCGAAGCATTCTTACTTCAGTACTTAGTGCATGTTGCAGAGAGACATTGGATGTTTTGGTTGCATCAGACTTAAGGAATCCTTACAAACTCCCCCTAGGCTGATGCTACCAAAACACTTAGAAGATCTTCAGATATTGGTGGTCTTCAGTACAATCATGACCATACCCTTCTTCATTAGATGGTCAGGATCATCAAGACCTTCATAGTATCTTCTCATCTCAAAGAGATCATGCAGAGGTAAGTTGATTATGTCTTGCCAAGTATAGACATTCTCAACACCTTGATCTCTGATTACATGCCATCTTTCTGGATTGGTAGAGTAAGTCCAGGACAAGATGGGTGTCTCAGTTGTCAGAGGAGCCACTTGCATTGGAGTTGATTGGGCTGCCTCATCATGCACTTCCTCAGGTTGATCTGACTCAGCCTGAGGTGTAGAGGTAGATGACTTAGGCTTCTTCTTCTTTGACTTTGGTTTAGAAGCCATTCTCTTCTTCCTCTTAGATGACTTTAACTGAGAAGACTGGTCTGCAGCACCTTGTTGATCATCCTTGTCTTTCTCAGTTGGGTGTTCCTCCCTCACAGGTTCAGAAGGAGAGGGAGTTTGACCCTGCTTGGATCAGAAGATGAAGCTTGCTGAGGCTCAGCTGGAGGTCCGGTTGAGGTGTCTCAGGTTGTTCAAACTTAACCTCCACTTCAGGTGGGACTTGACTTGGAAGAGAGTGCAAGTCAATCAGTTCACCACTCTTAATCTTCTGCTTGATCACCCTTATATGCTCATCCATTGTGGATAGAGACATAGGGCCAAGTCTCCTTCCGGAGAATCCATATAGCTTCAAGAAGCTCATCATCCTTTGTCTATCAGCAGACTTCTTCCACTCTTTTGGATGATGGCTCTTGACTTTGCAGCTTCTTCCCTTAGCTTCCTTTTAGTTGTCTTTCTTCTTTGACTAGCTCAAGTTCAAGTTGCTTAGGTACTCAAACTCAATGAAGTCATAGGACAGGGAAGAAGTGCATCTGCCTGATAGAAGCCTGTGGCACTCAGGTAGTTGATCATCTTGATCCTATCTTCTTCTTTGTCTACCTGAGGTTCTTGTGGAGCCACATCTTCCTGTGCAGGACTTTCTTGAACTGGAGAGAGAGTGGGAGCATGCTTGTAGAGTCTTTTCTGTCTCCTCTCCTCTTTGAATTGGAGAAGTAGCCTTGCATCCTCTTTTCTTTCATCTCTCTTGACACTTCCATGTCAGCCAGTTCATTCAATTCTTCTAAGGGGAGGGATGATTTCATCAATATCATAGTTCCTGGTCTGTAAATAAGTAATCCTGACTGCCCTCAACTCATCATCTTGAGTATTTGGTCTGGGGGCAGCCCTGATTGCAGCTTGCATAAAGCTTGAAGACCCAGAGGAACTTTCTCCCCTTAGCTTCCTTTTCCTCTCTCTCTCTCTTCCTCCTCAATTTCCTCAGGAGTCATAATCCTTTTCCCTTTGTCACCCACAGACCTTTGTGACTCAGGGTGGATAGAGGCTTGGCCTTCATTGCTTGGTGTAGAGGCTTGGCCTTCCTTGGTGTAGCTTCCCTGCTCTGGCCAGAGAGAGGCTGAGAAACACCTTCACCAGCAGGTGTCTCAGAAGGAGTGTGAACCTCTGCAGCAGTTGTTGATGATGAGACGGGTCTCAGGTTCTGCCACTGGGCCTTCAGTCAAGGTTTCCCCTATGAAACTAATCTTAGGGTCCACCTCAACATCCAGTTGACCGATGACATTGCCTGATTGCCTAAGTCTTCTTCTTAGAGTGAACTCTGCAAGGATCCTATCTTGGATTCTTTGAGCCAATCTGTCAGCTTGTCTTGAGTTGCTTGGATTGACAAGTGGCATGTTGACTAGATCCAATCTTTCATAGAAGTTCAAGCTTTGAAAATCAAATACTTCTTGTTGCCCTTGAACTCTGTGAAGAATAAAGGCTCTTCTGTCAGCATCATACCTCCACCTTATGATGTAGTTTGAAGTTCCTTGTGGTGGATATGAGACAGCCCTTGGAATTCCTTCCTCAAAGAGACTCCTGATGATAGAGTCTATAGACTCCACATTAATGTGAACTTGAGGAAGTTGCTGAGAATGCACAACAGCAAGTGAGGATGGTGAGTCCTCTATGTCCATTCTCTGTGAAGAACTCCCAGGTTCTATGGCTGCAATAACTTTCTCCCCCTTTTTGGTAGCATCACCTACTTGCATAGGTGAGCTGGAGGATAAGTCAATCACTTCCACAGGTTCTTGTGTTCCTTGTTGAGCTCTCCTTAAAGGTCTCCCAGCTAGTTTTTCCTTTAGATATGAAATCTGAAGTTGCTGATCATTGACCCTGTTTTGTAAGGTAGTCACCTGAGATTCAAGGTGACTAACCTTAGAGACAAAATAGGAGCATGTTTTTGACAGTTTTTGCACCTTTAGTCTCAAATTCCCCTCTTCTTCATCAGAAGAATCATTGGGGGATGAGATGATTGGACCAAAGTCCTCTCTCTCACCACCAACTTGAGGTTCTTGGCTGTTGGTTTTCCTCTGCTCACTAGCAATCTCAGTTGAGGTGCCAGTGGGCTGAGTTGCCATGGTTGAGGTCTTAATAATGTAATCACTTGCAGAATTAAGAGCCTCTTCCATATGGACATCCTGAACATGTTCAGAAGTGTCCACCTCAGTAACAGGTGACTGATGTGGGATAGACTGAGGAGAATCAGAGGTACTCATCTCTCTTTGAGAAGGGGACGAGAAGAGAGACTCATGGTACTCACTGAATCCTAAGTCTTCATCAGTATAAAAGGATAGGTTGGGAATGGGTTGGTTTAAATCTAAAGGCTGGGGATGGTAACTGTCCCCTGAAGGTTGTTCACTTGAGTGTTGAGACTCAGAGTGAAGGCTTAAGGCCGTTGGGCTTGTGAGCTCATCAGGGTGAGCATGAGGAACCTCAGCCCTGATAGGTGAAGAAATGGGAGTGGTTTGCTCCTCAGGGGAAGTGGGAGCTCTAGTGTCCACTTCCTCCTGTAAGGGTGTGTATATGGGGACCTGCACAGACTCAATAGTCTGAGCAGGGGTTCGTTTGGATTTTCTTTGGTAGGTGAGGGTTATTTGTGGTCTTTTTAGTGGTAAAGAAAAAGAAGGTGTGGGTTCAACACTAGCTTGTGTTGCTTGGTTGTCACCTTGAGCAATGAGCTCTAACATTTTGGGGACTAGGGCTGTTTCTACCCCTGAGAAGCCTACAGTTGGCTTCTTCATGATTTTAAAGATGTCGGGCTTCATCTGTCCCAATTTAAGAATATTACTTGTTTCCCTCAACTGTGAGCCCAGTTCACAGTTAAGAATATGCTGAACATATCTAGGAAACATGTAATACTCTAAGGAGTCCAAGTTTGCAAGTAAATTAGTATAAACAAATTGAGAGTACCTGAACTTGACCCCCTGAACCATTCCATGCACTATAAAGGAGAGATCCTCAGGAATCTGGTCCCACCCTTCATGCTTGTTAGACAAGCTGTGGATAACCACATGGAGCAGGTATTTCCACTGGGATGAGACCTTCCCTTTCCTGAAGGTCTTTACAGAGAAATCTCCCTCATAGCCCATCTTCTCAAAGGAATGATTAACAGCTTCCTTTGGGAAGGACAACTCACCTTCTTCATCATCCAGCTGCAAATGATGGTTGATGATGGCCGGAGTGATAAAGATTGTCCTCCCTTGCACTGTGGCAGACAGTGCCTTCTCCCCATCCATAATGACCTCTTGGTAGGTCTTCCAGAATTCAAGCAAATGATCCTCATACGGAGTAGGATCAATGGTCAAGGAGGTGAAATAGTTGGATAGAGTTAAGAATTGGCAAATCTCTAAGAAACTTGCATCTTTCTCAGAGCTTAACAGAGCAACTTGATTGTGTTGCCTGTGAAGTTGCATGGAGAAATCTGGGTTGTTTCTGCGGTTAAGGTTGGCCATTTCAGAAGCTTAAAGGTGAAGAAAGGTAGAAAGCAAAGGCGGTTTAGAGAATTAGGTTTGAGGAATAGTGGAATTGAGGAAGATAGTGAGGAAGAGGGGGAACCGTTGGGTATTTATGTGAAAAGGGATTTGAACCAAAGTTAATAAAAGAGGATAAACTTTGAAATCCGAAAGTCGGTCCCACCTCTGAAAAAGTAGTTTACTTTTGCTCAAAAAGTAGTTTTCTTGGAATTCGAAAAGCTTCCGAAGGTAAATTGTCTTCGGAAGTTTTAATGAAAAAGCTTCCGAAGCTAAAATGGCTTCGGAAGATTTTCCTGAGAATCTTGAGAATTTTGCTTCGGAAGAGAAATAAACACTTGAATGCTTTGTATATGAAACAACAAAGCTTCCGAGAGTTAATTTTGCTTCGGAAGGAAAAAATCCTTAAAAACAAATAAGTGTCAAAGATAAGAATTTAAGCTTCGGAAGATAGATTAGACTTCTTCCGAAGGTAAAATTTCTTAGACAGTTATTTATTTTGAAGACATGATTTTCTTCCGAAGATAAAATTTTATCTTCCGAAGGATCAGAAAGTTTTCAAGAATCTAAGGAAAGTCTTCAAAAAGAATTTTATATCCAAAGAAAACATGAGCTTATGAAAGTGATGAACTAGACAACTTAGGACACACATATTTTAAGAAGAAATAATTAGAATTAGTTTTAAGAAAATGTCTACTCAAAGTTAATCATCCCAATAGCTGATATTAGATATTTAAATCTCTGTTCATCAAAAGCTTTTGTAAACAGATCAGCATATTGTTCATCTGTATGAACTTTGACTAGTTTAATTAATCCCTTTTCATAGTTATCTCTTATTAAATGATACCTGATATTGATGTGTTTGGTCCTTGAGTGCTGCACAGGATTCTCAGTGATAGAGATAGCACTATTGTTGTCTATGTGGATAGGAGTCTCCTTGAAGTTAAATCCATAGTCCAGCATCTGATTTTGAATCCAAAGCACTTGAGCACAGTAGCTTGCAGCAGCAATGTATTCAGCCTCAGCAGTTGATGCAGACACACAGGATTGTTTCTTGCATTGCCATGAGACAACCCTTCCACCAAGGAATTGACATCCCCCAGATGTAGACTTTGCAGTCATGTTGCAACCACCATAATCACTATCTGTATAAGCATACAGATTGAAGTCAGGTTCTTTGGGTACCATAAACCAAGTGTTGAAGCACCTTTGAGGTATCTTAGAATCCTTTTGACAGTGATTAAGTGAGACATCTTAGGGTTGGCTTGATATCTTGCACAAATACATGTAGCAAACATGATATCAGGCCTGCTAGCTGTAAGATACATAAGAGACCCAATCATAGCCCTGTATAAATGTTCATCTACACACTCCCCCTCAAGATCAGGTCCAAGGGAGTGGTTTCTGGCTATGGGTGTCTTAGCAATCTTACAATCAGTCATGTTGAACCTCTTGAGTATGTCCTGAACATACTTTGACTGACTTATGAAGATGCCATCTTCAACTTGCTTCACTTGAATTCAGAAAGAAATTGAGTTCTCCCATTGCACTCATTTCAAATCTGTCTTTCATCAGCTTCTCAAAGTCTTTGCAGAGCTTTGGATTAGTTGAACCAAAGATGATGTCATCTACATATACTTGAACTAGCAATAAGTCATTTCCCTGTCCTTTGATGAAGAGAGTTCCATCTATAGTACCTCTCCTGTATCCATGTTTACAAAGATACTCAGACAGTGTCTCATACCACTTCCTGGGTGCCTGATGCAGCCCATAAAGAGCTTTGTCAAGCTTGCAGACATAATCAGGATGATCAGGGTCTACAAAACCAGGTGGTTGTTTGACATAAACCTCTTCATCAATCACTCCATATAAGAAAGCACACTTTACATCAAGTTGAAAGACCTTGAAGTTCTTGGATGCAGCAAATGCCAGGAATATCCTAACAGCTTCTAATCTTGCTACAGGAGCAAAGACATCAGTGTAGTCAATCCCTTCTTCTTGTGTGTATCCTTGAACAACTAGTCTTGCCTTGTTCTTGATGATAATTCCTCTATCATCCTTCTTATTCCTAAAAACCCATTTGGTTCCAATGGTAGTCTTCCCATGAGGAAGAGGACAAAGGTTCCAAACTTTCTGCCTTTTGAATTGAAGCAGCTCTTGTTGCATAGCTTCAACCCAACTTCCATCCTTTAGAGCTTCATCAACTTTCTTTGGCTCTATCTGAGATAAAAAACAAGAGTGAAGACAAACATTTGCTTCATGGGTTTGTCCTCTTGTTCTTACCCCTGTGACAACATCTCCAATGATGTTTGTGGTGGGGTGAGACTTGTGGATCCTTAGCTGGGGATCACAGCAAGTTGCTGAGAAAGATCCAAATTTGAGAAATTTAGATCTGGCATAGATGATTCACCCTCCACATTACCACACTTATCAAGATTTACTTGATCCAATGAGTGTGTGACATCATTGATGTTGTCATCTATGGTGTGGTTATTAGCATCAAGAAATTCCTGATCACTTTTACCATCACCATTGTTGTCTTCTACAATTGAGGTATCTTTATCTGGTTGAGGAGCATCTGAGCTGGAATTTGAAGGCATACCAGATGTATCAGTTGAGTTTGTCATTGTTGTGTTGATAGAAACCTCATTTGCTGAAGTAGTTCCAACTGGAGCTGAAGATGTATGAGTTGAGGGTCTTCCTAGCTCAAATCTTGGATCAGGATCACCTGTATTTAGATTTTCTGCAGATCCTGAAACATTCTCACAAGATTTGTTAAAACAGTTGGTAACTAAATCAAGATCAAATAGCCAATCAGGACCAGAACCAGCCACACAAGGTGTGTGTTCATTGAAATTCACATTGGCTGACTCCTCAACAATTCTAGTTCTGAGATTGTATACTCTATAAGCCTTAGCTTGGGAAGAGTATCCAATGAAATGTCCATCATCTGATTTCTCAGCAAACTTGGCAATTTGATCCTTGGTATTCAAGATGGTGCAGGGACATCCAAATGACCTGAGAAAACCAATGAAAGGTTTCCTCTTGTGCCAAAGTTCATAAGGAGTCTTACCATGTGTCTTAACTACTAAAACTCTGTTTTGCACATAGCAAGCAGTATTTACTGCCTCTGCCTAGAAGGTGATGGGCAGTTTAGAGTCAGACAACATAGTTCTTGCAGCTTCAATTAGTGTCCTGTTTCTCCTCTCAGCAACTCCATTTTGCTGAGGAGTCCTGGGAGCACTATATTGTCTTGTAATACCTTTTTCATCACAAAATGTATCAAGGATTTGGTTCTTGAATTCAGTTCCTTGATCACATCTTATGGTTTTGACCTTGTGATCACATTGATTCTCAACTTTTAAGATGAAATTCTTCAGAATCTCAGGGGTTTCATCCTTAGTTCTAAGAAAGAAAACCCAAGTGAATCTTGTAAAATCATCTGTGATCACTAAACAATAAGAGGTCCTTCCTAGACTCATTACACTGGTGGGGCCAAAGAGATCCATATGTAACAAGTGTAGGGGAGTAGTGATGGAGTTTCTTTCCTTAGGCTTGTGAGATACCTTATGTTGCTTCCCTTTCAGGCATGCAACACAATGATCATCACTTGTAAACTCTTTCTTTGGCATTCCAGTTACCAAATCATGTTTAATTAGCTTATTCATGTTCTTAAAGTTTACATGGCACATTCTTTTATGCCATAGGAAAGACTCATCACTATTTGCTTTAGATAGAAAGCATGAAACTTCTCCAGAGGGAGATGTTTCTTGCAAATCCATCTTGTACATGTTCCCTTTCCTGGGGGCTCTGAGCAGGATATGCTCATGAGGAATGACCACTCCGGCTTGAGAACAATGCACTCATGCTCAGTAAAGAGCATGTTATGACTCTGATCACAAAATTGGGATACACTCAGAAGATTGTACCCAAGCTCCTTAACAAAGTTTACCTTTTCAATGCTGAGCTTACCATTTGTGACCTTGCCCCTTCCTGAAATGTAACCACCTTCATCTCCTCCAAAAGCAACTGGTCCTCCATCAATTCTTTCAAAGTTATGGAGTAGTGACCTATTGCCTGTCATGTGCCTGGAACAGCCACTATCAATTATCCAGACATTCCTGCTTGTCTTGAGCTGTTCCTGCACAAAGAAAATGATTAGTTACATTTGGAAACCCAAGCCTTACTTGTCTTGGGCTCACTAAGTGTAATAGAAGGTAATGCAACAGTAATAGATCCTATGGTTGTACTAAGGGGATCTTCAGCTGTTGTTGATGGAGAAACTTCAGTCATTTGGTCTTTCTTAGACTTCCACACCACCTTTGGAGTCTTGGACTTGACCTTCAAAACCTTAGAAGCTTTTGGAACTTCACAAGTTTTGATGACTGAACCTTCGGAAGATTCTACAGTCACTGCAGCAGACTTCAGTGCTTCGGAAGAACTCCTTTCTTCCGAGACCAATTTTTCTTCCGAAGGTAATTTTCCATTTACCTTCTTCTTTGATTTGGAGCTTCCGAAGGAAACAGACTTTCCTTCCGAAGCTTGAATCTTCTTGAAACTCTTTGAAGTCTTTGTATTGGTCATGTGGATAGTACTTTTAGGATTGTATGGGCAATCCTTAGCAATGTGAGAGGTACTTTCACACATGACACATAAAATTTTCTTCTTCAAAAGAGTATCCTTATGAGAGCAAGACTGGCTTTGGTCACATCCCTTCTCCACCTTCATCTTGGTAGATGCTGAGACAGTTCTCTTGGGCTGTGAACTGTTCTTGGAGTTTGATGGTCAGGCTGTGCAGCAGTGGTACACAGCAGCTCAGTCTTCTTCTTTGTACTAAGATGATTTGAACAAGAACCAGAACTCTTAGCTAAGGAGTCTTGGTTGATGTCTTCAGTCTTTACTACTTTGAAACCTGCAGAGATGAAAACTTGTTTCTGCTTAGAATCAAAAGTAGCCTTGATCTCTTGAGCCTTCTTTGCTTTTCTTTTGCTCTTCCTGATCAAGTTCTTTCTCTTGGACTTGGTCATCACAGTAGAATTCTTCTCCTCAGAAGGATAGTGGCCCTTGGAAGAATCCTCTTCTTCACTCTTCTCAGAGGAATTCTTCACTATCTCTTCTTCATCCTCCTCACTTATAGGATCTATGAGAGGAAGCTCAACTTCACAAGTTCCACACCTAGGAGATCTTACAGACAAGATTGTGTGTGGAGGAGCTATCTCATTTGATCCCAGTCCCTGTCTATTTTGATAGCACACTTTGTTGTGCAGGGATGAGGATATCATGTTCTTGAAGGTCTCTTCTTCAAGAACACTCTTTTCAGCCTTGGCTTTACTGATCACAAGCTCAGCCTGGCACTCAGTCAACTTAGTTATGAGATCCTGGATTTGAGTCCTAAAATCTGTATGTTCATGTTTTAGTACTGAAATGGTTTTCTCCAAGTCCTCTATCTTTAACTTGTAATCATTTTCAGACTTTCTAAAATCAGATTTTAATATGTTTAATGACTCAAGATCAGATCTCATTTCTAAGTTGTAGGACCTGTATCTGTTTACTTTAGCAATGCATTCAGGAGTACAGAGATGTTCCAATACCTTGGCTTCATCATGGTCTGCCATAAGTGCTTGGTTTGAAGAAGCATCTTCCACCTGAAAGCTCCAGTCAAAGCCTCCCTCTTCAACAGCAACAGCAGCATGTTGCTTTGGCTTCTCATTCTAAGGAGCTTTGTCAGTGTAGTTTGGTCTGGTTTGTGTTTGGCCACCATTTGTTTTAGGTGCCTTACACTCCCTGGCAAAGTGGCCCATCAGGTTACAGTTGTAACACTTGACTTTGCTTTTATCCAGCCCAAACTTTCCACTGGTTGCATTGCTTGGAAACATTCTTCCTGTTCTCTTGTAGAACTTCTTGGCTCTGTGAGTGAGGAGAGCCATCTGCTGAACTATTTCCATATACTCCAGATCATCTGGGTGGATACAGTCCAGGTCTTCAAGAGTGAAGAGAGAGTTCCCACAGCTTTCATCAGTAGACACAAAGGCTTGAGAAGAGCTTGTCTATTGGAATGGGCTTCCTTGAGTAAAGTTCTCCCTTGGTGTCTCTGGGAAGGTGATGAAAGGACCCTTTGGTGCGTTGTCAGGGTAGCATATGAGATGATGTTGGGGTTCTATGCTATCCCTTTCAACCACATGAAGGGCTGAACCCATTTGATTGTTGGAGTTTCCAGATGAACCTTGCATGTTCATCTCCATCTGGTAACCACTGAGAATCCCATATAACTCTGTCAGAGTAAGAGTTTTGAGGTTCTCAGTCCTCTTGATCACCACACAGTAGTGTGTCCATTGCCTAGGAAGTGAGGACATGAACTTCCTTACAATGTCCCTATTCTCAAGAGGAACTCCTCCATCCACTAGGGTATCCACTATCTCAACATACCTGAAGTATTGTTGAGTCATGGTTTCACCTGCTTTGAAGGTGAAGTTTTCAAACTGCTGCTTCAGAGATCCTTCTTGTTCTCCTTGGCTTCAGAGGAGCCTTCATACATCAGCTTTAGTGCATCCCACAGCTGTTTAGCTGTTTTGCACTTCTTAAAGCCTCTGTATACAGAGTTTGGGAGAGCAGTCTGAAGAGCAGTCATGGCCTTCCTATCAATCTCTACTCTCTTCCTATCTTCATCAGAGTAGTTGGCCACATCTTTTGGAATCATACCAGCACCAGTAGCAGAAGGAGTGCTGGGTATAAAAGGTCCATTTTCAACAGATTCCCACATTCTTGAGTCTAAGACCTGATGAAACCTTCCATTCTCATACACCAGGTGTCAAAGTCATCAAGAGTGATCAGTGGGGATTTGTTCATGGTTCCAGTCTCCATATCAGTCTTTGAGATGGATGCCATTTGGAGAGTTTAGTTTTTGTGTGTGTGAGGGATCTTAAGATGGTGAGATCTTATATCAAGAGCCTGAAAAGCTCTGATACCAATTGCAGGACCGGTTAAGGGCTTGAACAAATTACAACACAACAACACAATTAGGAGAACAACTAAACTTGATCAAACAGTGAACTGGATTAACCAATATTGATACAAAGAACACAAGTAAAGTAAAGAGACAGAACAAGAGAGTTGGGTTTCAAGGAGGCAGTATATTGCTTTCTCAAGTTCTTTTACAAGTGTTACAAAGCATAAAGAAAGATACAAGAACTTGGAATACTTATACTACAACCTATAGCCGGCTATACTTTGAAAGCCAGCTGGATACAATTGACTAGACACTAACAAAATCAATTGTAGGATCAAAAGGCATATCTGCCTTTTGACCTTGTGACTATGACATGCCATAGCTCACATCCTTATCTATTACAAAAAGGATAAAGTACATAAAGTAGAAAGTTACAGACTCAAGACCTCAATGTACAGTTACCAAAAACATGGACCTTTTCACCAACTCATGTAAGTTGGTGACTTTACAGAGATGCAGCGGAAAGGTGTCCAGCTTTATGGAACAGTATATCAGATAAAGCATGTTCACTAAAAGTCTTCGGAAGAAATCTGTCTTCATAGGGTGAAGCTTCGGAAGACTTTGTCTCTGAGGCTTCGGAAGACTTCATGTTTGGCTTCGGAAGATATTGGTCTTGGCTTCGGAAGATTTTACACTTAGAGTATTTTCTAGTGTATTGTGTAAAACTTCCGAAGCATTTCATACTTCAGTACTTCGTGCATGTTGCAGAGAGACATTTGGATGTTTTGGTTTGCATCAGACTTAAGGAATCCTTACAAACACCAATTCGATCCTGTTGATGAATATTCATGGGGCTTTTGTTCCTCATGTTATAATGAACGTATTCATGTGTTTAACTACCTGGATTCGTGCAAATTCGATAGAGAACAAGCACAAGAACAGGTCGTGACTAACGTATCACTGGTTTGATGTTCAAACGACGATGATAATCAAATTAGTTGCACAGGTAGTCTCTAATGAACCCAATGATGAAAAGCCCTCTATCAATTGCAAGTTAGAAAGCTCGGAAGGTGGTGTTCGAGTGTCGGGCAGGCGCGGTTAATGGGGAGATCGAAAGAGATGTTTGTGTAGTTTGCAAGTGAAATTAAGAGTAGTATTCGATTAAGGACAGTTAAAGGATTGTTTATGTTGGATTAAGTGAGTTGTTATTGATGTTTAAGGCTCGAACGGCTATGGAGTTCAAGGCTACGGTTACCCTCTCGATTGGGCTTCATAACCGTCGGTTAAATGTTTTTATTTAATGCTTACATGATCGAAACGGTTGCTCGAAGGTTTTGGGACCGGTTTTAGGTTATAGAATCGCCAGATTTTGAGGGATTAAGATGGCCGGAGCGTCGCCAGAGAGTTGGCCGGAAATTGGTGGCCGGATTTGCAGGTTAGGGGGGAAAGTGGTTTGGGTTTCAAAATTTACACTATCAGTCCCTGTAATTTGTTTGTTATCATTTTATGTACAAACTTATTTTTACACTTTCTAAATTGACACTAAGACCCCTTAACTTAACTAAACATTAGCTTTTACATAATTTAATTTGTTAACTTTTATAACTTATTATTATCATCATTATCATTACTGTTATTATTATTATTAGTTTTATTATTACTATTATTGTCATTATTATTATTATACACTTAAATATTTTAATTAATATCTTACATCATTTAAAATTTAATGACAACAAAGCAAATAAGCAACCCATAAGTTTCATTGATGGCAACAAGGGTCCTTACAAGAATAAACAATGCAAACTTTTAATTAACCAAAAATTACACGATGTTACAGTCTCCCCAACTTAAGAGAATATCGTCCCGAAATTAAGAATGAACTAAGCGAACAAATGCGGGGGTCTCTCCTTCATATGATCATCACGCTCCCAAGTGAACTCAGCTCCACACTTATTCTCCCAACGAACCTTGACAATTGGAGTTGTTGTGGTTCTAGTCTTCTTCATAATGCAATCCATAATTTCAACAGGTTTCCGAACAAAGTGCAATGACTCATCGATCTGGATGTCTTCTAGTGGAACATGCAGACTCTCGTCGACCAAACACTTTCTCAAATTTGAGACATGGAACACAGGATGAACTCCACTAAGGTCGAAAGGTAGTTCCAATCTATAAGTCACTTTCCCAATCCTTTTTAGGATTTTGAAAGGTCCTACAAACCTTGGAGCCAGTTTACCCTTCTTTCCAAAGCAAACAACACCTTTCCATGGTAAAACCTTAAGAAGAACCATGTCGCCAACTTTCCAATGGCTTACGATGCTTATCGGCATAATTATTTTGTCGACTTCTTGCCACTTCAAGGTTCTTGTGGATTATGGAGACTTTATCGATCGTTTCTTGTATAAGTTCAGGACCAGTGATAAAGTTTTCACCAATGTCGGTCCAACAGATCGACGAACGGAATTTACGACCATAAAGTGCTTCCAATGGTGCCATCTTGATACTCGAGTGATAACTATTGTTATTTAATTTCCACGAGCAGTAAATGCGTATCCTAGTCACCACCAAAGTCAAGGACACAAAGTCGTAGTAAATACTCGAGGGTTTAAATTGTTCGTTCGGTTTGACCATCATTTTGAGGATGGTAAGCCGTACTTAATCCAATGGCGTACCCAAGGTTCTTGCACATAGACGACCAAAGTGCGAATTGAAACGAGCGTCTCGGTCTCGGTCGATATGATGTGCAACGGCATGCCATAACGACTTCAAATTTCGTCAATATAGATGTGACCCAATCTTGAAACTTGTTGTATGTGTCTCGTATTGGTATGAATGTGCCGTCTTGGTCAAACGGTCTACAATCACCCATATACTATCATGACCACGAGGAGTACGAGGCAACTTGGTTATGAAATCCATGGATATATGTTCCCATTTCCACATAGGGATTTCGGGTTGTTCAAGTAAACCACTTGGTCGTTGGTACTCGGCTTTGACTCTTGCACATGTGAGACACTTGGAAACATAAGATGCGATATATTTCTTCATTCCAGGCCACCAATATTGACCACGCAGGTCCATGTACATCTTATCGAAGCCAGGATGAATGGAATATCGAGTTTGATGAGCTTCATTCATAATGAAGTGACGAAAATTATCTCGATTCGGGATCCAACGTTGATTCAAAAAGTACCACATTTCGTTTGATTTTGCCTCTAGTTGTGACCGAACATTAGCCGCCAAATCTTCATCTCTCCCTTCGTCGGTTAATGCTGTTTGTTGAGCCTCGCGAATGCATAACTCTAGATCACTATTAATCCTTATGTTTTGAAGCATGATAGTAGCCTCGTTAACATCCACATGGATCTCGGTATCAAATTCCCCTAACGTGTCAAACCATTGCCTTCGATCCCGGATTTCTTGAAGTGAAACAGTCTTGTTGTGGACCTTGCGACTCAGCACGTTGGCTACAATATTCGCCTTCCAGGGTGGTAAAGAATGTCGCAGTCGTAGTCGGTAATCAACTCAATCCAACGTCTTTGCCTCATGTTGAGATCCTTTTGATTGAACACGTGTTGGAGACTCTTATGGTCGGTGTAGACTATGCATTGCGTCCCATAAATATAGTGTTGCCAGATCTTCAAAGCGAAAACGATAGCACCAAGTTCAAGATCATGGGTTGTGTAGTTCACTTCATGAACCTTCAATTGTCTTGACGCGTATGCTATGACTTTTCCTCGTTGCATAAGGACATAACCAAGACCTTGATTAGAAGCATCACAGTACACGGTGAAATCGTCGTTCCCATCGGGGAGTGTTAGTATAGGAGCGTTACACAATTTGCGTTTTAATGTGTCGAAAGGCTCTTCTTGTTCGGGTCCCCATTCAAAGAGTCAGTTCTTTTGGGTTAGCGTCGTTAATGGTTTAGCAATCTTCGAAAAGTGTAACACTCTGGTATTTTCTTTGAAGCCGACGAAAGAAGAAAAAGAAATAAATTCCAAATTCGAGGGACCAAACTTGCCAAAACGGGAGAAGGTTGAATGAGTGGGAGTATAAAAGAGGGGAGGGCAGCCCACACCGTCCCCCACACTCATAAAATCAGCCATAGAGAGAAAAGAGGAAGAAAGTGGTCTCAAGCTTCAAGTTTTATGGATTCGAGCGTGAAAGTTGAGGTGTAGCGGGTTGGATCGAAGCTCTACTCGACGGGGTCGTTTGTGTGAGTTCTAGGACCCCTCTTTTACACGTTTTCAACTGATTTGGGGCTGGAACACATAGTAAAACCCGTTTTTGAAGTGTGTGTGTTGAACCCATGTGTATGTGTTTGTGTGTGATGCGAATGGGTTTTGTTTTCGGGCTTGTGTGTGCTTGAATGGTGTTGTGGTATGTGTTTCTAAGGTTTAGGAGGGTTGATTTGGGCTTAGAAAGAGTTTGGGAGAGCTTGGAGGCCGAAAATGGAAGATTGGGTTCAGGATGAACTGCATTCTGCATCAGCTAGGGCTAGGCGACCGATTGGCATGCGACTGGAGGCCATACGACCGAAAGGCATACGACTGAGGTCCATGCACACGATTGCCACGCGACTGAGGTCCATACGCATGTATGTCATACGACTGAAGTTCATGCGCCTGTAAGGTATGTGATTGAAGGTTATACAGGGGGAGGCCATGCGAATGAGGTTCATTCGCACGAAGGGTATGCGACTGAAGCCCATGTGACTTAAGTCATGCGACTGAAGGCCATACGCATGAAAGCTATGCGACTGAGAGTCCATACGCATAGGTGTCCATTCGCCCATAGGTCCATCCGCATAGAGTCCATTCGCATGATGTCCATTCGCCTAAGTGTTCAGTCGCCTGGAAGGCCATGCGACTGGAGGGTGTCCATACGCCTAAGTAGGGCTCATACGCCCGAAAGAACATAGTTTATTTACTGACTTTCGGGGGAAAGTGCAGATGTAAGTTTTGACGTGGAAGGTTCCCGGTAGTTCATGTAAGTTGACTTTTGAGACCATAGAGACTATGTTGGGCATGATGATGATGATGTATGATGTTGTATGATTATGCATGATGTATGTTATGTATGTTTGATGATGCCCTGTATGATGATGTTGACTGTGTATGGTGATGTTCCTTATTACTATGTATGATTATTTTCCCTTGGCTTTATGTGGAATGTTAATGAATGAAATGAAAGTATTATGTAACGTAAAGTGGAAGATAATGAAAGAGGAACATGATGAATGAATGCATGCATTAATAAACGATGGAATGTAATGAAAGTCTTGCAAGCCTTGGATGTCGGGACACGCCCCATTGTAGGGTGTTAGCCCAACGGTGTGTGGGTTAGCTACCCTAGAAGGATGCACATCGGGGTCCTTCTTTGTGATTGACCACTTGTATAGAACCATTGTTGCTTGCCTTCGGTACTATGGCCAGGGTGTTGTGCACCGTGATGGAAGGTCTATGATAGGCTTCGGCCCAGTACCAGCTGACGGAAGGGTATAGCGCATGACAATGGTATACCTGAATTTTTACCTTCGGTACTGTGGCCATGGGCGCTGTGCACCGTGATGGAAGGTCTATGATAGGCTTCGGCCCAGTACCAGCTGACGGAAGGGTAAAAGTTCATGGTTTTGACGGAAAGAAAAGATGTAATGATGAACGAACTAACGAATGAAAGTAAGAAAGTATGAATGAATGGAAGTAAACAGATGAATGATGAAGATAATAATGATATTATCTATGTGTACGTATGATGTATGATCACATGCAAAAGTAAAGAACGGTTTTATTGAAAGAAAAGTATGTTTTATTATAAAACTAGAACTCACTCAGCAACACTGACTTTTATGTGTTTCCAGTTAGCAGGTAATGATTGCTGAGGATGGCACGGGGCGGCTACTCAGCTCTTTTGAATGGCATCCATTTTTATAATGCTTTTGTGATGTAATACAACATGTATTTTGTAACTTGATAATGATGTATTGTTTTGCAAAAGCTTTTTATAATGAAATGAAATGTCATGTTTAAATGTTTCCGCTGCGATGTTTCTACAAGTTAATGAGAATATATGTTTTATGTGCGATGATGGCCCAACTGTGAGTGTCCCGGGATCGGGGCCTTACAAGTTGGTATCAGAGCCAAAGTTTAAGTGAAACGGGTAAATTTTCCAAATAAATCTTAACTTAAACTGAAAAAGGGACAGAAGGGGAATGGGATGCCAATCTGAGTAGCTGCGTGCCATCAGCTATATTCTTAATGATAATCGGTATTACGTGCGCATGTTATGTGGTTTATGTGTTGTTTGTAGATTTAAATACTGATGTAGTCAGAACAGGTAATGCTCGGGGTATGAAGAGTAAAGTAAGTGGCTAATCATAACTGGCCACTATAATTAGGGACTTACTATACTTGACATAAACTGAGTTGTTCCCTTGAATGACCGTGTTGGTGTTTGAATCTTTCAATGTGTTAGAGAATGACCGGTGGTAGATCTTCAAAAGCTTTGAGGGGTGGAGGTCGTGGTGGGACTGGTGCTGAACCACGACCCAAGAGAGGAAGGCCTAGAGTTGAAAAGGTGGTTAATGAAGAACCTGAGATCCCTCATCCGGAGGACGGTGATGAGAGTGCTAACTTGAGGGCCTCGTTAAAGGAGGCTGTTGTTGAAGAGGTGCATCAGGTCATGCAGACAATATTACCGTCTGTGGTGACCGAAGTTATCAAGGCTGTAAAGGAAGAGAAAGAAAGGAGAGAAACAGGTCCTCGGGAGGACGGGAGCAACCGGAGCCTGAAACGGTTCTCTTTGATAATGAAGAAAAGGCAGAAGAAGAGCCTGCGCCGGAAGCAGCACGAGTCTGTAACTATGGGGCGTTTCAACAATGCAAGCCCCCTACTTTTGATAGTAACGGCATTGCTGCTGCTGCTCACCGATGGGTGAGAGAAATGGAAGTTGTCCTGAATATCAGCGAGTGCCGGGAGGATCAGAAAGTAAAGTTTGGTGCCCATTCTTTTGTGGACTCAGCTTTATGCTGGTGGGACAATATTGTCCAAGCTGAGGGTAGTCGGGCTATTGGGAGGATGAGATGGTCCGAACTGAAGAAGTTGGTGATTGAGGAGTTTGTCCTCACAGAGAAATGGACAAAGTTGAGAGAGAGTTCGTGCAGCTGGAGGCGGGAACCATGACACATCAGCAGTATACCACCAAGTTCAACGAAATGGCACGTCTGGTGCCGGATCAGGTGACGCCTCTGTCGCGGAAGATTAAGAGGTACATTCAGGGCTTGCCAGCGGATATTCGCAGGCACATGATCGCTGCCCGACCGAGCACGTTTAGGTCAGCGGTGGATTTGGCGGGGAGGTTGTATAATGAAAGAGTTGTGATGGTGGTGGTGGTGGCTGAAGGTAGCAAGAAAGGGAGTGGTGACCGGAATTGGAATGGGAAGAGGTTTGGTCGGGGTGATTCCTCGACGGGTAACAAGAAGGCACGGGTGGACGACCGCCGTGTGGTCACATCGAGTGCGGGTTCGAAGAAGTGTGGTAGATGTGGAAAAGAGCATAGTGGGGAATGCAAGCTGGGGTCGAACTTGTGCTTCAAATGTGGGAAGATAGGGCATATAGCAAAGGACTTTTGTACGGTCCGGTGTTTTAACTATGGCGTGGAGGGTCACATGAGTAGGGATTGTAAGAAGCCGAGGGCTGAGGGTTCCGGGGTGAAGAAGGCTGGAGGAAAGGGACCAAGGGCGAGCGCCAAGGCATTCATGATGACACAGGAGGAGGCTAGAACGGACCCTGATGTTATGTCCGGTACGTTTCTAGTGAAGCAAACTTTAGCTTCTGTGTTATTCGATTCTGGTGCTAGTAAAAGTTTAATTTCTGCTGCTTTCTGTGCTAAACTGCCTGTTAATAGTAGGAGTGTTGATGCGCCCTTCGATGTAGAAACTGCCATAGGTAAGTCTACCAGGATTTATGAGATGATAGAAGGTTGTGATGTGGAACTAGAAGGTCATAAATTTCCTGTTAGACCATTCATGATGACCTTAGGTGGTTTCGACGTAGTTCTTGGGATGGATTGGTTAGCGGACTACGAGGCAAACATTGTGTGTCGCAAGAAGATGATTCGGTTAACAGCGCCTGACGGGAGTTCAGTGACGGTTTATGGTGATCGGGTCACGACTCCGAAAGTGATTTCGATGGCAGTGGCGGGAAAGTGTATGAGGCGTGGATGTAGTGCCTACTTGGCCTATGTAAAGGATGTGGATACGCCAACACCACAACTATCAGATGTACCGGTTGTGTGTGATTTTCAAGATGTATTTCCCGAAGACTTACCAGGAGTGCCGCCGGACCGCGAGATCGAGTTTCAGATTGATTTGATACAAGGTGCTCAACCCGTTGCCAAGGCACCGTATCGGCTGGCTTCGACGGAGATGAAGGAGTTGATGGAGCAGTTGCAAGAGCTGCTTGATAAGGGGTTCATTAGAACGAGTATCTCTCCTTGGGGTGCTCCGTTCCTGTTTGTGAAGAAGAAAGACGGTAGTATGAGGATGTGTATTGACTACCGTGAGCTGAATAAGTTGACGATAAAAAACCGATACCCCTTACCGAGAATTGATGATTTTTTTGATCAGCTTCAAGGTGCCAGCTGGTTCTCAATGATAGATCTTCGATCGAGCTATCATCAGTTGAAGGTGAAGGAGCAGGATATTCCTAAAACAGCTTTTCGCACGCGTTATGGTCACTACGAGTTCCTCGTTATGTCATTTGGTTTGACCAACGCGCCAACTGCTTTTATGGATTTGATGAATCGAGTGTGTCGACCGATGTTGGATAAATCAGTGATCGAGTTTATCGATGATATTTTGATCTATTCAAGGAGCGAGAATGAGCATGTTGGTCACATTCGAGAGGTGTTGGAGACATTGAGAAAGGAGAAGTTGTATGCTAAATTCTCCAAGTGCGCGTTCTGGTTGCGCGAGGTTCAATTCTTGGGTCATGTGGTGAATCCTGACGGGATTATGGTGGACTCGGCAAAGGTGGAGGCGGTGATGCAATGGAAGTCTCCAAAGACGCCATCCAAGATTCGTAGCTTCTTGGGTTGGGGCGGGCTACTACAGAAGATTCATTCAAGACTTCTCTAAGATTGCTTCTCCACTAACTAAGTTGACCCGGAAATATGTGAAGTTTGTATGGGGTCAAGCTCAAGAGAAGGCGTTCGAGGAGTTGAAGGCGAGATTGACTCAAGCTCCTATTCTGTCATTGCCCGATGGAAGTGAAGATCTGGTGGTTTATTCTGATGCTTCCTACTCGGGGTTGGGGTGTGTGTTAATGCAGAGAGGGAAGGTTATAGCCTATGCATCCCGACAGTTGAAGGTTCATGAGGTCAATTATCCTACTCATGACTTGGAGCTAGCAGCCGTGGTCTTTGCGTTAAAGATTTGGAAGCACTACCTGTATGGGACGAAGTGCACCATATTCACTAACCACAAGAGCTTGAAGTACTTCTTCGAGCAGAAGGATTTGAACATGAGGCAAAGGAGATGGTTGGAGCTTATAAAGGACTATGATTGAGAGATCCATTACCATCCGGGCAAAGCCAACATGGTGGTGGATGCCCTTAGCCGAAAGGAGAGACCCGAGCCAATTCGGGTGAAAGCTTACCAGTTGATCATGACCTCGGATGTGATGAAGAAAGTTAAGGAGCTTCAAGATGAGGCATTGAAAGAAGATCACCTTAACTCTGAAAGAATGGGAGGTCTGGTTGCGGAATTGGGTGAAAACACACTCGGTGTTAGAACCCGATTCGGGCGAATGTGGATTCCTCGTTTTGGGGACCTACAGGTGAAGATCATGGATGAAGCTCACAAGACTCGGTACTCTATTCATCCTGGTGCTACAAATATGTACCAAGACATGAAGAAAGATTATTGGTGGCTGGGTATGAAGCGTGACGTAGTGGAGTATGTGAGTAAACGTCTCACTTGTCTACAGGTGAAGGCCGATCATCAGAAGCCGTACGGGAAGATCCAACCTTTGGATATACCGGAATGGAAGTGGGAGCACATCACCATGGATTTCATTACGAAGCTACCACGTACTCCGAAAGGTTATGATGTCATATGGGTGATAGTTGACCGTTTGACGAATAGTGCTCACTTCCTACCGATCCGCGAGACATATTCATCTGAAAGGTTGGCGATTTATTCATCAAGGAAATTGTAACTCGTCACGGTGTGTCGGTGTCTATTGTGTCTGATCGTGACACCTGGTTTACATCTAAATTTTGGAAGAAATTCCACGACGCGATGGGGGCGAAGTTACACATTAGCACGGCTTATCATCCCCGGACTGATGGTCAGTCAAAAAGGACCATTCAGAAGTTGGAGGATATGCTTTGGGCATGTGTTATTGATTTTGGAGGAAGTTGGGACGACCATTTACCGTTAGCGGAGTTCTCATATAACAATAGTTATCTTGCCAGTATTGGTATGCCTCCTTATGAGATGCTATACGGTAGGAGATGTAGAACTCTTGTGTGTTGGGGTGATATTAGTCAGAAAGAGTTAGCGATCGTCAAGGTAATCGAAGCTACGAATGAAAAGCTTGAAAAGATCAAGGCCTTCATGAAGGCAGCCAAAGATAGACAGAAGTCGTATGTTGATAAACGACGCAGACCGATTGAGTTCCAGGTGGGTGACCGGGTTATGTTGAAGGTCTCACCTTGGAAGGGTATCATCCGGTTCAGAAAGCGGGGCAAGTTGAGCCCGAGATACATAGGGCCTTTCCGAAACATTGATCGAGTAGGACAGGTGGCCTATAGATTGGAGTTACCAGATAAGTTAAGTGGAATACACCCGACATTCCACGTATCTCATCTGAGGAAGTGTTGGGCAGACAAGGATATGATTGTTCCACTGGAGGATATCGAGGTAGATGAACGGCTCAATTATATGGAGCAACCAGTGACAATCATCGATCGAAAAGTGAAGAGGCTGAGGAATAAAGTGGTTCCTCTTGTGCGTGTACACTGGAAGCACAGGAAGGATCCGAGTCAACGTGGGAGACAGAAGAAGAAATGAGGCAACATTACCCACGTTTGTTCGAGGGATAAAAGGTTTCGAGCACGAAACCTAAATAAGGGGGTGATCTTGTAACACCCAGGTATTTTCTTTGAAGGCGACGAAAGAAGAAAAAGAAATAAAGTCCAAATTCGAGGGACCAAACTTGCCAAAACGGGAGAAGGTTGAATGAGTGGGAGTATAAAAGAGGGGAGGGCAGCCCACACCCTCCCCCACACTCATAAAATCAGCCATAGAGAGAAAAGAGGAAGAAAGTGGTCTCAAGCTTTGGGTTTTCGTAAATTCGAGCGTGAAAGTTGAGGTGTATCGGGTTGGATCGAAGCTCTACTAGACGGGGTCATTTGTGTGAGTTCTAGGACCCCTCTTTTACACGTTTTCAACTAATTTGAGGCTGGAACACATAGTAAAACCTGTTTTTAAGTGTGTGTGTTGAACCCGTGTGTATGTGTTTATGTGTGATGCGAATGGATTTTGTTTTCAGGCTTGTGTGTGCTTGAATGGTGTTGTGGTATGTGTTTCCAAGGTTTAGGAGGGTTGATTTGGGCTTAGAACGAGTTTGGGAGAGCTTGGAGGCCGAAAATGGCAGATTGGGTTAAGGATGAACTGCATTCTGCATCAGCTAGGGCTAGGCGACCAAATGGCATGCGACTGGAGGCCATACGGCCGAAAGGCATGCGACTGAGGTCCATGCACACGATTGCCATGCGACTGAGTTCCATACGCATGTATGACATACGATTGAAGTTCATGCGCCTGTAAGGTATGCAATTGAAGGTTATACGACTGAGGTCCAAACGCCTGGAGGCCATGCGACTGAGGTTCATTCGCACGAAGGGTATGCGACTCAAGCCCATGCCCCTTAAGTCATGAGACTGAAGGCCATACGCATGAAAGCTATGCGACTGAGAGTCCATACGCATAGGTGTCCATTCGCCCATAGGTCCATCCGCATAGAGTCCATTTGCCTGATGTCCATTCGCCTAAGTGTTTAGTCGCCTGGAAGGCCATGCGACTGGAGGGTGTCCATACGCCTAAGTAGGGCTCATACGCCCGAAAGAACATAGTTTATTTACTAACTTTCGTGGGAAAGTGCA
The DNA here is from genome assembly GCA_025215565.1 of Flaveria ramosissima. NCBI lineage: Eukaryota > Viridiplantae > Streptophyta > Magnoliopsida > Asterales > Asteraceae > Flaveria > Flaveria ramosissima. The sequence continues at coordinate 1,361,999 of CM046032.1, forward strand.
GATGTAAGTTTTAACGTGGAAGGTTCCCGGTAGTTCATGTAAGTTGACTTTTCAGACCATAGAGGCTATGTTGGGCATGATGATGATGATGTATGATGTTGTATGATTATGCATGATGTATGTTATGTATGTTTGATGCTGCCCTGTATGATGATGTTGACTGTGTATGTTGATGTTCCTTATTACTATTTATGATTATTTTCCCTTGGCTTTACGTGGAATGTTAATGAATGAAATGAAAGTATTATGTAACGTAAAGTGGAAGATAATGAAAGAGGAACATGATGAATTAATGCATGCATTAATAAATGATGAAATGTAACGAAAGTCTTGCAAGCCTTGGATGTCGGGACATGCCCCATTGTAGGGTGTTAGCCCAACGGTGTGTGGGTTAGCTACCTTAGAAGGATGCACATCGGGGTCCTTCTTTGTGATTGACCACGTGTATTGAACCATTGTTGCTTGCCTTCGGTACTGTGGCCAGGGTGCTGTGCACCGTGATGGAAGGTCTATGATAGGCTTCGGCCCAGTACCATCTGACGGAAGGGTATAGCGCATGACAATGGTATACCTGAATTTTTACCTTCGGTACTATGGCCATGTGTGCTGTGCACCATGATGGAAGGTCTATGATAGGCTTCGGCCAGTACCAGTTGACGGAATGGTAAAAGTTCATGGTTTTGACGGAAAGAAAATATGTAATGATGAACGAACGAACGAATGAAAGTAAGAAAGTATGAATGAATGGAAGTTAATGGATGAATGATGAAGATAATAATAATATTATCTATGTGTACGTATGATGTATGATCACATGCAAAAGTAAAGAACGGTTTTATTGAAAGAAAAGTATGTCTTATTGTAAAACTAGAACTCACTTAGCACCGCTGACTTTTATATGTTTCCAGTTGGCAGGTAATGATTGCTGAGGATGGCACGGGGCGGCTACTCAGCTCTTTTGGATGGCATCCATTTTTATAATGCTTTTGTGATGTAATGCAACATGTATTTTGTAACTTGAAAATGATGTATTGTTTTGCAAAAACTTTTATAATGAAATGAAATGTCATATTTAAATGTTTCCGCTGCGATGTTTCTACAAGTTAATGAAAATATATGTTTTATGTGCGATGATGGCCAACTGTGAGTGTCCCGGGATCAGGGCCTTATAAAAAGTTTGCTATGAATCTACGGTAATAGCCCGCTAAACCCAAAAAAGAACGAACTTCGGTTGGGGTTGTGGGAACACACCAATTCGCGGCTTCTATTTTAGCAGGATCAACGTGAATTCCTTGGCTATTCACCACATGACCCAAGAATTGAACTTCTTCCAGCCCGAAGTCACACTTGGAAAACTTGGTGTATAGTTGCTCCTTCTTTAAAAGTTTGAGAACTTGTCGCAAGTGCATCTCGTGATCAATTTTTGTCTTGGAATAGATAAGAATATCATCAATGAATACGATCACAAATTTATCCAAATACAGTTTACATACTCGATTCATGAGATCCATGATCACGGTAAATGCATTGGTCAAGCCAAAAGGCATAACCATGAACTCGTAATGTCCATATCGAGTACGAAAAGCGGTCTATGGAATGTCGTTATCGTAGACACGTAATGGATGATACCCAGAACGTAGATCAATCTTCGAGAATTGGGTTGCTCCTTGAAGTTGATCGAAAAGATCATCGATTCGAGGAAGAGGATATCGTTTTTTGATGGTAAGCTTGTTGAGTTCCAGCTAGTCGATACACATACGGAAAGAACCATCTTTCTTCTTCACGAACAACATTGGTGCACCCCATGGTGAAGAACTAGGACGAATGAATCCCTTATCGGTTAACTCTTGCAGTTGAATAGCCGGTTCTTGCATTTCAGACGGTGCAAGGCGATAAGGTGATTTAGCCACAGGGTTCGCACCAGGGATCAAGTCAATCTTGAACTCAACCTCTCGTAGAGGAGGTAACCCCTTAAGATCCTCGGGAAACACTTCGGGAAAATCTCGCACGACAGGAATGTCTTTCAGTTCTTTACCCTTGGCTTTCGTATTAACTACATAAGCCATCAAAGCTACGTAGTTCTTACTTAAGCACTTTCGGGCCTTGATGCAGGACATAAGTTTGAGTCCTTGGGATGATTTATCCCCAAAGACTTTCAAAGTATTTCCGCGTGTTGCTTGGCTAACCAATCCATGCCGATATAACATCAAAGCTTCCCAGTTGCATAGGAATGAGGTCAATGGAGAACTCGTGATCGTTAAGGATCAAGGTACAATCGCGTATTACGACGTCAACGACGATCGATTTTCCATTGGAGACTTCAACCGTGAAGGATCTTTCCAGATTAACACGCGGCTTAGAAAGTATAGGCTCGAACTCCAAGGACACGAAACTCCTATCCGCACCCGAATCAAACAATACAGAAGCATAATGACTATTTACAAGATACATACCTGTTTGGTAATAACCTATTATTGGTATGATGAACACAGGTAGGAATTTTTACAAGACAAAGAACGATTTAAAAGAGATTCAATGACGTACCATTCACCACGTCGTTGTTGGCTTGTGCTTGATTGGCGTTGATATTGAAAGCCCTTCCATGAGCCAGTGGCACAGTTCCCGCATTGCGAGGACATTGAGGACGAATATGTCCAGGTTTGCCACAATTATAACAGGTTCGATTGGTAAGCATCGCAGTATCGTTCGGCGCGCAAAGGCAAGTAGCCACCAAATGCCCATACTTCCCACACAACGAAAAGACTCGGCATTGAATGTTGCTTGCGTGGTGGTACTTGCACGTATTACACATCGGGTATGGCCCAGCATAAGCTCTAGCCACGGGGGCTTGTTTTGCAACCACCACTTGTCTTTGAGGAGCATTTGGTGCTGTCACAGCGTAGTTGCGTGTCGGGGTGAACTTACGCTTCTTGTTTTGAGAGGATAACTCGGCCTTTACCTCCCTTGTTGCCTCGGGTGTCACCTTTGCAGCAGTCTTGGCACCTTTCACCGACATAGTGCCAGCCCTAATATGATTCTCCGTGAGATGTGCGGTGATAGTAATTGCCTCCTCCAAAGTTGTGGGCCTACAACCCACCACTACATGTTGGATTTGAGGTGGTACCCCCTTGATAAATTTCTCATTGTTGCGGGGCACGGTGTCCAGCATGTGTGGTAGAAGCATACTCAACTCATGATGCCGGGTGGAATAAGCCAAGTGATTTCCACCATCTTGCTTGAGATTCCAGAATTCTTCTTCCAACTTTTGTAACTCGCTCCTCGGGCAGAACTCTTGGATCATTATATCCTTAAATTCTTCCCAAGGCAATGCCAAGGAAACTTTAGCTCCTCGGTTCCTCTTTTCACTATTCCACCAAGTTAGTGCCCGTTGTTGAAAGACACTTGCAGCATAGCGAACCTTGAACTCATCGGGGCACTCGCTAACAATGAACGTGTTTTCCGTACTCTCAAACCACTTGAGAAGTCCAATGGCTCCTTATTTTCCACTAAAACTAGTGGGCTTACACGAGTTGAAATGTTTGAAGGTGAAGGTGCGATTATTCCTATTTTGGTTGTTGCTATTCTCCCCATGGGCATTGTTCTCACCGCCACTATTGTTTTCATTAGTGTTGTTGTTGTTATTGGCCATTAAGGTGCTGCTAAGTTCATCAACCATCGACGGGAGCACAACAGCCATTTGTCGGGCGATCATTGCTGCAAGTTTACGATCGGTACTTCCACGCTTTCCATGGTGACGAGACATGCTGGATATACAAAATGAATTAAACACAGGAATGAGAATAATAAAGGATAGTAATTTAAACAAGAATAAGTCAAAGGTTGTAAGGCACATAGAACGGTTCCATTTGGTAATGCATTACCATTTGGAAACATTGACACGTCAAGGTAAATTGACCCATTTGCCTTAGAAAATTGTGTATGTTGACCATAGTTTATCACTTATGCCAGAAATCCCTAGGTAAGCATAACTAGTCCCGTAGGATTTATGTGAAATGCTTACCTTAGCCCGAAGGCCTTTTGCCAGGAAATCCAAAATACAAGTGTCTATGTATCACACAATATTTCTTAAGTTCATGAAATCAAAACCTTGATGAGATTTGTATAGATTAGACATAAAGTCTAAAGATTTAAACCATAGATATAAAGCGTACGAACCCACGTGTCGTCGAGAATAAGATTAAGAAATTTCATTCGTCGGGGAGAGTTAAAGAATCAAGAATAAGTCTAGGGGAGACAAGTAACAATGTTTAGGCATTTACAAGGCTATCCTATGCTAAGGCATCAAATTGCACATAAGGAGGCACAACATTATATAGCATGCAAACAATATGCATATTTACAAGAATATAAATGTTATTCTATAAGGTTCATGCAAAAACTATAGTCTAGGTCACCATTTCTAATTACCTAGATCCCTATAGTTATGGGCTCTGATACCAATCTATCACACCCCAACCTTGACGGCGGAAACGTCAAGATGTGAGGGTTAAGATCGTTCATAGCCACATAACGCTATTAATAAACCCAAATATAATAATCATAAGTTCCAAATGTAACATTACAAACATAAGTCTCAAACAAGGAAAACAACAGGCATAAAAAGTAACATTTCAAGTTCATCCATTTATTTGACTAGGTCCATTCCTAGGTGTGATAAGCTTCAAAAATGGCTATCATACTTGCGTGTTTCCTGAAACATGTTAAAAATAAAGAGGTCAACATAAAGTTGGTGAGATTTCCATAGTTTTCAATACATAATTATATAAAAGGTGGCAATTCATGTTATGAAATTAATGAACAAAGTAACTAGGGATGTAAGACAGATGCACAATCAAACCTTGACAGTTTATAAGTTTCCACGTTTACAAGTTTATATGATTAGCTAAGTGTACTTGGTTTAACCAAGCATGCTTGTCAATCCCATAGATCTATGACGTCGCCAGGCTAGCAATAGTTAATGATTGCACATATAATCGTCAATACATGGTAATTACAAAGATCAACTAATCACAACATATAAGTAAATTGCCAAGAGTTTACAAGAAACAAACGAATTTACAAGTGCAACGATTATAAGGTAACATGTTTCACCCCAAAGTGTGAAAATATGAAAAAAGGGTATAGAAATACTCACATGATCAATAATTATATATTGGATGATTAAGAAGAAATAATAATAAGCGTCATTTCAACGTAATCCTTCACAAGACACCTAAGCATATATATAATTACAAAATTTAAGTTTAATGACAAGTTTAACGAATTAACGGGTGTTGATACATATGTACCTAGTTTAGGAGCTTAATGTAAAATGTCTTTCATGTCTTACATATATGTAATGAATGATTTGAATGAAATGAAATATGTGTTTGATGCTTGTATTGTTTAATTTTTCATTGTTTATTGTGTCATAATGCATATTGAACTAACTATATAGGTTTTTGGTTGTTTACACAGTTCTTAGTCAAGAATGGTTGAGAAATGTGTTCAAACTTAATCGTATGAAGTATTCATGCGAATGGACCATGCTAATGGACCAGTCGCATGACTGAACCAGGAGACTGGATCAGTCGCACGATTGAGACATAAGATTGGCTCAGTCGCACGACTGAACCTTCAGTCGTGCGTATGGAACAATCTTATGATTTAGTCGCATGACTGAACCATACTAATGGTTCAGTCGAACGATTGACAAACCCTAACCTATAAATACCACTTAATTCGTGGAAAAACGTAACACTTGAAGAATTTCGACTCACAGACGTACCCTAACCGTCAAGAGACTCTAGAAAACCTGTTCCAACATAGATCGCAGTTGATCGTGTTCTAATCGTCCATAATGTTTCTTTAATCTCTAGATTGACCGAAACTGTTTTCTCACTGATTGGATCGCCAATCAAATAGGATTTCGCACTACTTGATTAGGTATACACACATTATCAGTTAGTACTCCGTCCGTACACAGTCTTAACAAGTGGTATCAGAGCTTTGGCTCTTGATTTTGCATGTTGATTCGATTAGTTTTGGTGCAAAAATCAAGTTTTTCATTCAAAAGAGTCAATTTTGAGTAAAAACAGTGTTTTCAATGTCTCCAAATTTAAAAGATTACGTTTTTTGGCATACGGCAGATTAGGGTTCGTTAAAAATCGTATTTTTGTGTCAAAGTACCAAAAGCCTTTGAATTTTCAAATCCAGCAGCCTAAGTCGCACGATTGACTCAATCGCACGACTGAACTCAATCGCACCTCCTATACGCATGATTGAACTCAGCCATCCATCCATTCGTACGACTGAACACCTCATTCGTATTGTCCATCTGCACTTGTTCAATCGCACGATTGACTCATCCGCATTGGTTCAGTCGAACGAATGATTCATCCGCATTAGTCCATCCGCACGATTGACCCAATCGCATCTCTCCATTCGCACCAGTGAAACATGTTTGTTCTAACTCTCAAAGTTTAAAGAAATGGAAGATCAGCACTCTGCGTTTACTGCCGGTAGAGACTCTCGAATCCAGAACCTTCTGCTTCTGGAGAATGAAGTTGGGAATCACAATAAGCCACCTAAACTTATAATGTCAGATGAGTACCCGCAATGGAAGCAAAGGTTTGAGATTTATCTAAATGGAGTTGATCCTAATCTGTGGGAAGCAATCGAGACAGGTTATAGCATGCCGGTTGGTGCTGATGGTGTTAAACTTACCTTGGGTGGTATGACTGATACCCAGAAGGTAAAGTACAATGCTAAGAAGAAAGTGTATGCTCTGTTGACTCAGTCGATACCAAAGGATATATTCCACCAGTTTTCTGAGAACACACAGGCAAAGAAGCTATGGGAAGCCTTGGAGAAATGATACGATGGGAATGCATCGTTGAAAGCTCTAAAGGCAAAGGCTTTGAAAAAGGAGTTTGATAACTTCTCGTCAATGGGTAAAGAGAGCTTGGATGATGTCATAGATAGATTCTACCATTTAATGAGTGAGATGCACACTCATGGAGTCACAACGTCAATGGAAGATAAGGTCTCAAGCTTTGCCGATGGATTGCCAGAGAAGTGGGACTCGTTTGTGTCAAATTTGAGACAGAACAAGTTACTGGAAATATTAGACATAAACGACTTCATCCTGAAATTGAGAAAGGAAGAACTGAGGATGAAATACAGGTCACAGAAAGGATCCTATGACCAGAATCCTTCACTTTATAGATCCTCTTCCACTTCAACAAGTTCAGGAGCACCTCTTTAAACGGCATTTGTGTATAGTTCAACTGTTCCTTCTCAACCCACTGCTTCGGGATCTGAAACGTCAGGGTCGTCTTGCACCCAAGTGCCTGAAGCAAATGCTACTAAGTTAAAGACCGAGAATCTTGGGAATATCACTGTGGAGGTTTCAAAGGAGCATATGGACCTTTTAGGTGTGGTCGTTGATTCTTATGATGGTCTAGTTGCAGGAAAGATCGGGAATTGCCATCTGGCTGATGAGTATTACGAGCAGGTGGATGGGAATGAATTAGAGAGAATGGACATTATGTGGGCTCTTGCAAGTGCTGTTCGAAGGGATAAGAAGTTTGTGAAGAAGAGAGGATAGAACTTGATAGCCACAAAGGATACAACCTTTGGTTTTGACAAAACCAAAGTTACCTGCTTTAATTGTGGAGAAAATGGGCACTTCAAATGTGAATGTGTAAAGCCCAAGAAGACATGTAATGGGAATCCATTCTCGTCTTTCAACTGTCAAGACAAACCTACGAGTGGAGGTGCATTGTCAAGCAAAGATACAAAGGCCTTGACTGCTCAAGATGATGTAGGACAAGATTGGACCTTCAAGTTTGTATCTCCGGGCGAATCAAACATTGCTAATGTTGAGGGTCTGGATGATGACACTGCAAGTGAAGGTGAAATAGCAGTTGAACTAGTGATGTCAGATCATGAAGATACTGCTAATGTGGTCAATCACCTGATTGAAGAAGATCTTAGAACGACAAGTTCAGAATATCCAGCATCGGAGGAATCAAACTCTACGCTGATGGCTGATTCAACCGAATCTTCACAGGTAAGTAACAAAGACCAACTTTTTGAAAGTCATGCTTGTATTGAATGTAATAAGTTTAGAGAAAGCATTGATCTTAAATTTGCTAGGTTATTAGATCACAATGATAGCTTAGTAAATGACTTACAACTGTGCACAGAAGCTAATCGGATTTTAAAACAAAATGAGTGTAGTTGTAAAGAGAAAATAGAACTTTTAAATAAACAACTACTGGAAACTGAGGTTGTTGCTTTTAATCAAGCAAATGATATAAAGTTTTATTTGAACTCTTTGGAAGAAACTAAGGAAAAAAAGTAGTTTTGGAAGTTGAAGTCAACTCATTAAAACAAAAACTGCACAGTTGGACCAGTTCCTCTCACATAGTTCAAAACTTAGTGAAAGAAAGGAACAATGGGGAAGGGTTGAGTTACAAAGTGGTTCCACCACCACATGAGATATTGTTAAATGCTAAATGTAGACCAGTAAATAACAATCCTGCAGGATCGGGTTTGTCACTTAAACACTTGGATTTCTCTCAAACTCACTTATAGAACACTCAAATCAGATGAAGTAAAGTCTTTTATAAGAGTTGATAATAATATAATAAGTAGCAAAGAACACACGGAAATAATTTTCAAGGCACTTGTATATATTACTTCTCAACTCAAAGTATTACAAGAATCTTACAAGTATGAAACATGAGTTACAATAAGAAACTATATATACTAGATCCTACAGCCGAATATACTTTGATACCAGCTGGAAACCTAAGACTAAAAAATATACTACAATGCTAAAGTTAAGGTATCTTAGATAAAGTATTATCTAAGATATGGTAGTCATGACATGTCCATGACTTACCTTTTGTCACCAACTAAAGATGGCAACTGTACTAACTTATAAAGGTAAACAGTGGAATAAAGTATGGTTAACTACATGGCTTTTGAGAAAACACCATGCAGTATCTCAGATGTCTGCAGCGGAGTGTCAGGGAGACCATACTTATGTCCACTGGATAATAGTAGTGTCTTCCGAAGGTAAGTTGGCTTCGGAAGAACAAGTTCTTCCGAAGCCACTTATACTTCGGAAGAGGCTTCTATACTTCCAAGGCTTGAGGACTTTATACTTCGAAAGTTGACTTCTGATCTATCATTCTAAGTCTTGATCTTCGGAAGTAAGTTCTTGTATTCGGAAGTTGGAGTTTTCCTTCGAAAGTTAGTTTTACACTTTGTCTTCGGATGTAACATCCAGTATTTTTACGTTAATTAAAAGTTAATATCGTTTATGTTGTAAGGGCCTTTATTGCCTAATATGGAACTCATGGGTTACTTATACTCATAACTTTAATTTGTCTTTTAATCCTTAAACTCGAAAGATTATAATTGTTATTTAATAATAATATTAATGATAATAATATAAATAACAATAATAATCATAATAATAATGATTATAACAATAACAAAGAATAATAACTGTTAACCTTTGAGATAAATAAAAATAATATAAGTTCTATTATTTTAAAACTTGTATTTAACTAGTTTCAGCATAAAATAATACCATTTTAAACTTCAGGGTTTAAAGTGTAAATTATTTACAACTAATACAAAACATTAAAACTCAAATAATAACCCTTGGAAACCTCAGGGACCAAATGTGTAATTTCTTCTAAAAAGTCCCAAACACCCGTCGCCTATCCCCGTTTCTCCGGCCTCTACCTCCGGCCAAGTCGCCGGCGACCACCAAACATGAACAAAACGTGGATTTTAACTCAATTAAATGGCCCTTAACTATCCTACACCGGTTTCGAACATTATACCAACTCCAAATGAAGTTATTTCGTTTATTAGGAGCGTGTAGTCGAAACCGATTAATCAATACAAAACTTTAACTCGTTAGTAGTGTAACCGATCAAATCAATGCTAATTAACATGGGACTAATGCAAGTATCGACCTTTCTAAGCTTCCTGTAACTTCAATTTCGACCTAAGCATAACCACACATCACCGTCGATCACCATCACCATTCGTGACCTGCAACTTAATCGGTAACCATCTTCGAAGCTCAATTACACAAAATTTGTTGAGGGGTTTTACTTAGCATCATCATTCGAAGATCCCCACGAAGTTAATTTGATTATAGTCGTCGTTTGAACAATAATCGAGCTTCACAACAGTCGCGGTTATTCATATCATCATCTTCATCAAATCGAACTCAAATCATGTAAGTTTTATATATCAATGTGTTCGGTTTTACATGGGGATCAAAAGCCCCATGCTAATCGACATTAACAACAAGGTATTCGTGTTCAATTGGATTCAATTTGTTTCTAGGGTTTATATTGATTTGGGGGAATTCTGTTTGGTTTACTTTATAAAATATAGAAATGGAATTCTATCAGGCATAGGCGCCCAGCCTAATTGGTAAACACACCCACTGTCCATCTTGAGGTCCCGGGTTCGAACCCGGGCACCTCCTTTTGTTTTGTTTTATTATTTTTAAGCCTTTTTAATTACATATAAAATTACAGAAAATTTATAATTAATATAAAAATTATTTCTGATAAATAATATAAAGATTTTAGGCACTAAAATATTTTCTGAAATTTTTCTAATTTAATTATATTCATAAATATATATATATATATATATATATATATATATATATATATATATATATATATATATATATATATATATATATATATATATATAAATGTATATATATATAAATATATATAAATCTTTAAGTTATTCCTTATAAAATGGATTTAAAATGATTGTTCATATTAATAAATTTTCATTGATCCAAACGTTACTTCTAAAATCATGATTGTTTGTTTGAAAAAAAAAATGTATTTATTTAAATTTTTATATTTAAACTTATTAGTTGTTACAAAAGGTTTTCTTTTAAACTAACTAAACATTTATTTATATTTGATTGGACTTAAAAATATTTATGAACACTTAATTCTTTAAAGAATTAAATTCATAATTGTAGTAATTATATATAATTACTTAAAATATTTAAGAATATTATTATAAAACATATTTTAGCTAATAAATATTGTGTTATTAATCAAAATGCTATTTTCTTATTATTCTTAGATAATTAAAAAGACTTAATTATATATTGAACCTCCTCATCATTATATTTAATTTCATTTTAAAAATACTTAAATACATATATAATCCTTCTAATGGGTTTAAAGTGAGAATAAGTATTCTATAAATTTAGTTACTTGTCAAAACTCCTTAAAACTAACAAAACCCTAATCATTAGTAGAACGTTAAACTTATTATTAACTTTAATCTTTACCTTGTAATATATATGTTAGGTGCTTGTAATGGATACTTTGGATTTACCTTTTGGGTCTTACTTTAATCTTTTACATCATCTTGTAATGCCTATATCCATGTGAGTATTTCCATACCCCTTTTGCTTATTTTCATACTTTGGGGTGAAACATGTTAACTTATACTTTGCATTTGTAAACTTATTTGAGACTTGTAAACTTTATGGCAATTCATCATGTTAAGTTGTGGTTAGTTGAACTTTTGTGGTTACCATGTTATGGCGTTATATGTACAATCATTAACTATTGCTAGCCCAGCGAAGTCATAGATCTATGGGTAAGACAAGCCTGCTTGGTTGATCCAAGTACACTTAGCTGATCGTATATACTTTTAACGTTTGAGACTTGTAAAACTATTGTCAAGGTTTGATTGTTGCATTGTTCATAACATCCCTAATCACTTTATTCACTAACTTATGACTTGAATTGCCATCTTTTATATACTTATGTATTGACACTATGGAATGCTCACCAACATTTTTATGTTGACCTTTTATTTTTAACATGTTTCAGGTGTACCCCAAGTTTATGTTCTACTCTTTGAAGCTTATTGTATCTAGGATTGGACCTAGTAATAAAATGGATGATTATGTTATTTGTAACATTTGTATATGTTGTATTCTTTGTTGAAACATTTGTTTGTAATGTTATTAATGAAACTTATGAATAATATATTTGGGACTAATAAATAGCGTTATGTGGCTGTGAACAATCGTAACCCTCACATCTCGACGTTTCCGCCGTCAAGGTTGGGGTGTGACAGATTGGTATCAGAGCCCATAACTATAGGGATTTAGGTTATTAGAAATGGTGACCTAGACTATAGTTGCATGAACCTCATAGAAAGATTCTTATACCTTTGTGCTTATATGTTGTTTGCATGCTACATAATGCTATGCCTTTTGTGCAACTTGATGCCTTAGCATAGGATTGCCTTATGTATGCTTAACTTAGTTACTTGTCTCCCTAAACTTAACTTTGACTCTTTGACCCTCCCCGACAAATGAACTTCTTAAACCTATTCTTGGCAACGTGTGGAATCTACACTTATCATCGTGGGTTCAATTCCATAGACTCTATGTCTAATCTATGAAAATCTCATCAAGGTTTTGATTTCATAAACTAAAGAAATTTGTGTGACACATAGACACCTGTATTCTGGATTTCCTGGCAAAAGGCCATCGGGCTAAGGCAAGCATATCGTATAAATCTCATTGTGAGACCGGTTATGCTTACCTGGGGATTTCTGGGATGAGTGATAAACTATGGTCAACATACACAAGTCTCTCAGGCAAATGGGTCAATTTACCTTGACGTGTCAACGATTCCAAATGGTAATGCGTTACCAAATGGAACCATCCTCTTCGTGTCTTAAAAATCCTTGATTCTTTGATCTGGTTTATCACAACGTTTTAATATCTTCTCGTTCTTATCATACATAATGTTCCTGTTAATATTGAACCTAACCTACATTACAACTCTTACGTTTAAACACCGTTATACGTTCAGCGTTTCATGTATCTATTTCTATACCTTGACCAACGTGTGCATGACTCTTAATATATCCAATGGTATTGAGAATCTAAACCGAATGGTCATCAAAAACTTTACACCGTTGCTTATGGTTCTCAAGTCTCATAAGGATGTGTTCCATAACTAAAGAACACGCAATTCCATAGGTGGAATTCATACATCTCGGGATACTTTGTCTAGGCAAAGTGTAAATGGTGATTTGACTCGATCATTGAATCCATTTACATGACTCAAAACCCATGAGATGAATGATCACTTATAAGTACGTGTGTCTTCAATAAGACTATGGTTGACCTTATATCTTGAGAAGTCCGTGTATTCCTTTCGATTGTGAATCGAACGTTGAATAATTTTCTGCCCTTAATTTCGTCTTCCCGATTGAAACCATCCAAGATTTGAACACCACAAGAACTTCTGTTATCTTGAACTTTGATCTTAAGCTTGTAGGCATGATTTTTCCTTTTGTTACATTGATGTAACTTGAAATTTTCCGAATTTCTAATTGATATTATTTTCCTTTCTTCGTTAAGTCAAACTCCGTACCGTCCGCACCGTGAGAGATGCAAGTGTTTGCAAGTCAACCTATGACTAAGAACACCCGTATCTCCTAAATGATTCTAACTCATCAAAACAGGGGTGATTCCCTTACCTTGATGATTCTCTATTCGTTTCGATAAATGGTTTCCAATTGTGGTTTATAAAATTTCATCCTCTGGATCGGGGTGATTTCCTTATCCTGAGGATTGACTTCAATTATTTTCTTTGGAATGGCATTTCACAAATGACATGATCTCACCAAAATAGGATTGAAACCCGTACTTTGGTGACAAATGTCAATCTTCGATTGTTTTTCTTTCTATTATGAAATTCAATCATCAAGATAGGCGTGAATTCCATACCTTGATGATAATATCATCTTTATGAATAGTATTTGCTCAAATGAGACGACTTCATCAAAGTAGGAGTGATTTCTGGATTTTGATGAAGAAGTTCATCATGTTATATTTTGTTTTTGTAAAACTTCACCGTTAAGATAGGAGTGATTTCCCTTACCTTAAGGGTGAGTTACCTCGTTTTATTTCTGTGGATCCTCAACAATGAGTTGGGATCGAGCTTTTTGATTGGTAAGTTAGTGATCATACCTTGGGAATACACCATCAAGCTAGGAGTGAAAACCACACCTTGATGACTATTCTCATTCCTTGATCTCCAACTTACCAAGGTTTTAAATCAAGTAACAAGAAACGTGTAGTAACTTGAAGGGCGAACCAATGCTAGGGTTTGAACCTATCAAGCCAAAGCATGATTTCTGAACTTGTAAGGAGACCCGATCGCTCTAGGTTGATTTGATTCCGAGCTTGGAGCATTTAAATTCTTAAATTGAATTCTTTTCCTTTATCCTTATGTTTGACTTGATCTAGCTATATCGAACCATTTATTCCCTACTTATCAACTTTCATTTTGAGATATCATCAACACATGTTTGTGTGGTGGTAGCCCTCTTAAATAATATTTCTACTAAATAAAGACATTAACAACTTGTGGTTATGTCTTTCTAGTCATACGAATGTTCTCGACTGTACTTATGGGTTCGATGAATTACGTATGCAATCTATATTTGGAAATTTGTTACCATGCAAAACATGGTTACAAATGCATGTCTTATTGTTTGCGTTACTTTTTGAATCGCTTTTGAACCTTTAACCTTGTAAATCTTTAAAACACTATCTTGATTTCGATCAACGAGACTCGTTATTATTTATATTGTGTCGTGGAGGTTCATAAACCTTCGTAATTTGTAGTCATGAATTTGGCATAGAGGAAAAGACATAACTTGGTATGTGTCCAAGTGTCTTACCTTCTTATATGACAAAGTCTAACATTCGTGTTCCTATGAATCTCCTGCTTAACTTTTCATCGTTAAGTACCTCTTATCTTTGATGCCATGATGACAAATGGTGCATTATAGACCGATTAACTAATTTCATACGGACTCATGTGAGTTAACGGGTTGAGAAATTGGATCGTATCAATCCCACATAGTCGTATACCGTGGTATGTCGTTAAATATCGATCATTAAATTGGATGATAAATTCATTCTCTGGTTTTAGTAATGTTCCTAACCATCGTCGTGAACTTATTCCAAAGTCTTCGTATATCGTATTATCCTTAGACCAATGATTGGTCAAAGGAGGGATACATATTCACAAGATATGCATTAGGACCGTTTCATATAGTGATTTTTGGGATTCTTAAATCCTGACAGTTAACCTTTCTTATCATTGTTGGTCCTCATTGATTTCTAGATATCAAATTACTAAGAAACTATATTCTAGAAGTTGTGACTTATGAATCTAAGGTACCACGGTAGCTCGTCATCGTTTTTCAACGTTTCATCTCAAAATGTCTCGAGTTTAATATGTTAAGAATCTTGTAAGATTACATAAAGTGAAGCGTTCCACCTGTAATCAAACGTCAAACACTGTTCGTTGAACACTTACCTTTCATTTTAATTCCTTTTGTACATCTAAGTTCATTCTTAATTTCGGGACGAAATTCTTTAAAGTTGGGGAGACTGTAACATCCAGTATTTTTACGTTAATTAAAAGTTAATATCGTTTATGTTGTAAGGGCCTTTATTGCCTAATATGGAACTCATGGGTTACTTATACTCATAACTTTAATTTGTCTTTTAATCCTTAAACTCGAAAGATTATAATTGTTATTTAATAATAATATTAATGATAATAATATAAATAACAATAATAATCATAATAATAATGATTATAACAATAACAAAGAATAATAAGTGTTAACCTTTGAGATAAATAAAAATAATATAAGTTCTATTATTTTAAAACTTGTATTTAACTAGTTTCAGCATAAAATAATACCATTTTAAACTTCAGGGTTTAAAGTGTAAATTATTTACAACTAATACAAAACATTAAAACTCAAATAATAACCCTTGGAAACCTCAGGGACCAAATGTGTAATTTCTTCTAAAAAGTCCCAAACACCCGTCGCCTATCCCCGTTTCTCCAGCCTCTACCTCCAGCCAAGTCGCCGGCGACCACCAAACATGAACAAAACGTGGATTTTAACTCAATTAAATGGCCCTTAACTATCCTACACCGGTTTCGAACATTATACCAACTCCAAATGAAGTTATTTCGTTTATTAGGAGCGTGTAGTCGAAACCGATTAATCAATACAAAACTTTAACTCGTTAGTAGTGTAACCGATCAAATCAATGCTAATTAACATGGGGCTAATGCAAGTATCGACCTTTCTAAGCTTCCTGTAACTTCAATTTCGACCTAAACATAACCACACATCACCGTCGATCACCATCACCATTCGTGACCTGCAACTTAATCGGTAACCATCTTCGAAGCTCAATTACACAAAATTTGTTGAGGGGTTTTACTTAGCATCATCATTCGAAGATCCCCACGAAGTTAATTTGATTATAGTCGTCGTTTGAACAATAATCGAGCTTCACAACAGTTGCGGTTATTCATATCATCATCTTCATCAAATCGAACTCAAATCTGTAAGTTTTATATATCAATGTGTTCGGTTTTACATGGGGATCAAAAGCCCCATGCTAATCGACATTAACAACAAGGTATTCGTGTTCAATTGGATTCAATTTGTTTCTAGGGTTTATATTGATTTGGGGGAATTATGTTTGGTTTACTTTATAAAATATAGAAATGGAATTCTATCAGGC
The DNA here is from genome assembly GCA_025215565.1 of Flaveria ramosissima. Lineage (NCBI taxonomy): Eukaryota > Viridiplantae > Streptophyta > Magnoliopsida > Asterales > Asteraceae > Flaveria > Flaveria ramosissima. The sequence goes on from CM046032.1 coordinate 1,378,671, forward strand.
ATAGGCGCCCAGCCTAATTGGTAAACACACCCACTGTCCATCTTGAGGTCCCGGGTTCGAACCCGGGCACCTCCTTTTGTTTTGTTTTATTATTTTTAAGCCTTTTTAATTACATATAAAATTACAGAAAATTTATAATTAATATAAAAATTATTTCTGATAAATAATATAAAGATTTTAGGCACTAAAATATTTTCTGAAATTTTTCTAATTTAATTATATTCATAAATATATATATATATATATATATATATATATATATATATATATATATAGAGATATATATATATATATATATATATATATATATATGTATATATATATATATATATATATATATATATATATATAAATGTATATATATATAAATATATATAAATCTTTAAGTTATTCCTTATAAAATGGATTTAAAATGATTGTTCATATTAATAAATTTTCATTGATCCAAACGTTACTTCTAAAATCATGATTGTTTGTTTGAAAAAAAAATGTATTTATTTAAATTTTTATATTTAAACTTATTAGTTGTTACAAAAGGTTTTCTTTTAAACTAACTAAACATTTATTTATATTTGATTGGACTTAAAAAAATTTATAAACACTTAATTCTTTAAAGAATTAAATTCATAATTGTAGTAATTATATATAATTACTTAAAATATTTAAGAATATTATTATAAAACATATTTTAGCTAATAAATATTGTGTTATTAATCAAAATGCTATTTTCTTATTATTCTTAGATAATTAAAAAGACTTAATTATATATTGAACCTCCTCATCATTATATTTAATTTCATTTTAAAAATACTTAAATACATATATAATCCTTCTAATGGGTTTAAAGTGAGAATAAGTATTCTATAAATTTAGTTACTTGTCAAAACTCCTTAAAACTAACAAAACCCTAATCATTAGTAGAACGTTAAACTTATTATTAACTTTAATCTTTACCTTGTAATATATATGTTAGGTGCTTGTAATGGATACTTTGGATTTACCTTTTGGGTCTTACTTTAATCTTTTACATCATCTTGTAATGCCTATATCCATGTGAGTATTTCCATACCCCTTATGCTTATTTTCATACTTTGGGGTGAAACATGTTAACTTATACTTTGCATTTGTAAACTTATTTGAGACTTGTAAACTTTATGGCAATTCATCATGTTAAGTTGTGGTTAGTTGAACTTTTGTGGTTACCATGTTATGGCGTTATATGTACAATCATTAACTATTGCTAGCCCAGCGAAGTCATAGATCTATGGGTAAGACAAGCCTGCTTGGTTGATCCAAGTACACTTAGCTGATCGTATATACTTTTAACGTTTGAGACTTGTAAAACTATTGTCAAGGTTTGATTGTTGCATTGTTCATAACATCCCTAATCACTTTATTCACTAACTTATGACTTGAATTGCCATCTTTTATATACTTATGTATTGACACTATGGAATGCTCACCAACATTTTTATGTTGACCTTTTATTTTTAACATGTTTCAGGTGTACCCCAAGTTTATGTTCTACTCTTTGAAGCTTATTGTATCTAGGATTGGACCTAGTAATAAAATGGATGATTATGTTATTTGTAACATTTGTATATGTTGTATTCTTTGTTGAAACATTTGTTTGTAATGTTATTAATGAAACTTATGAATAATATATTTGGGACTAATAAATAGCGTTATGTGGCTGTGAACAATCGTAACCCTCACATCTCGACGTTTCCGCCGTCAAGGTTGGGGTGTGACATCGGAAGAGCTCCTTTTCCTTCGGAAGTTCCACATTTAGCTTCGGAAGTCCTTTATTTGTTGTACCAAAATATTTTAAGTGATTTGGTTTTGGTTGCACCAGCCTTTCTAGATCCAACAAACTCTGCCTAGGCTGATGCTACCAAAATCTCACTTGTTTCCGCTTCTCAAAGCTTTCAACACCAGGGACAGAAGATATTTGTCGTTTTCTTTGTTCTTCCCTGAAGTGGTGCTGAGAAGCTTGTACAAGTCATTGGTGGATAGGAGATCCAGTCTATCACTCTGAATGACATGTACCCTTTGTTGCGTCCCCCTGAAAAGAGTTAGTTGACGGGAGTTATAGTCATACTCCCATCTAACTATGGATTCAAGTTTAGGACCTTCAACCATTTGTAGAAAGGCTTTGCCTTTGGTTGTTGATCCCTTCCTTTTCTCCTCCTCTCTCAGTTTCAACTCTTCTTCAACCTTGCTCCTAGCGGTTAGCTCGGCCATATGAAGAATACCTAGATGATTTCTGATATGGACAGCTACATCAGAGTTTGAAGGGTTGGAGAATGGCTTCTCTGCTAACTCAGCAATATCAAATCTGCTCAAGTGTAGCAGAGATGAGGCACTTAGCCTGTTGAGCTCTCCATTCTCTCTTTCAACAACAAAGTTGTGAGAAGAGTCTTCGAACCTCCACTGGATGGTCTTCTTCCTAGGTGCAAGAGATTGTCTTGGCACCCGGTCACCTTTCTTGGTACCAGTAGAGTCACCAGCTTTCTTCTTAACTTCTTTTCTTCCTCATTCAAAGTATCTGAAATGAGGCCAAAGAGATTTGCAGCTTGGTCCAATGTTTCTCTGGGCAGATTAAGAAATTGATCTCTAGTGAGGGAACATGAGGATCCATCAACATAAGTCAAGTTGACTGAATCCTCCTCATAGGAGATATCGCTCAGGGTTGTGCAATTGATGAGCTTTGTCTTGATTGCCTTGAACTCCTCTAAGGAGAGATATTTAGAAGACTGAGGGTATGGTTTGAGGGGTTGTTGGGTAGGTTGAGGTGTTTGGGTTCTGTCTATTGTTTGGGTTGGAGGATGGGTAGTTTAGGTGGTTGAGGTGAAGAGGTTGGTAGGGGTGATGGCGTAGGTTCAGGGGTGTATGGTTCAGTGGTCGGTTCGGTTTTGATGGAGAATGGAAAGGGTATTGGTTCAGGTTGTGGTTGGGTTTGAAGTTGGGGTTGAGTAGTTGATTTGAAGATCATCCCATGTCCCCTTCTGTACATCTCCTTCCTCTTCCCCGAGCGAATGTCAGCCTTTATGTCACTGACATGTTGCTGGAGGGTCTTTTCAGACATAGGACCCACCTGCCTACCATAGAAGCCATGAACCCTAAGATAGCTCTTCATCCAAGCCTTCTCACCTATCTTCTTGGCAGCAGTTAGTCCTGCTTCCTCTTCCTTCTTCTTCTTTTGCATCAGTTTTTCCCTGGCTGCTTTCTTTCTTTCTTTCTCCATTTGATCTTGCTCTTTGTTGAAGAGCCATAAGATCGTATCATTGTTTTGTGGAGATAATTCTTCTTGAGAGAAACCTTTGGAGGTTAGGAAAGTTATCCTTTCCCTCCTGAGCTGCTGATCAGCTTCTCTTTCTTTCCTCTCCCTTTCTTCTTCTAAGGCCAACCTTGATGCCTCTTCTCTTTGCTATTTTTGCAGCAAAGTTGCCTTTTCCAGCTCAATTAACTCCTCTAATGGTAGCAGGAGTAAATCTTCATTCGCAGCTCCTAGACTGGCAAGTCTATCAATGATTTCTACTCTTCTTCTATTGTTGACTGCCTCCTGGTTGGCTGCAGCTGCTTTGCTACTGGCAGCTAGCAGTTTTTCAGTTGGAAGCCTGCCTTTTCTTTTGAGTTTCTCTAACCTTTCTTCCTCCTGAAGCTCTTCCTTAGTCATCTTCCTCTTTCCTTTGATGTCTTTGGAAGTGCTAGACTTTGGGGGTTCTTGGATGGAAGGTTCAGGTTGAGTAGTAAAGATGGAAGTTGGAGTTAATGTTGATGTTTGAGCTAGGGGTTAGGTGAGAAAATCCTCCCTATTAACCTCTGATGCAAGTTCTAGGATTGCATCTGTGACTATTAGATCATCGGATAAGGAGAATAGTCCTTCCGCAGCAGCAATCTCAGCTTCGGAAGATTGAAATTGTTCTTCCAAGGCTTTGACTTGTGCTTCGGAAGTCTGTGAGAATGCATTATTTGTCCCAACTGTCTCAGTTGCTGGGCCATCAGTCCTTGTTTCCCCTTCAAAGTTAATCTCAGGTTCCACTTGGACCTTAGGTTGACCAACTTCCTCAATAGTGGTAAAAGGTGCATTTAACCTCTAAAGCTCTTGAGCTCCGAAGTAGATCACAGACAGATCAGGACTTGGCTGTTCAATAAGAGATTCCAATAGGAACTTGTTGAAGAACCTATTGAGATCTTGGAGCATCCTTTGATCCATTTGAATTACAACTAGAGGAGGCTTAGGAAAAACTGAAACTTGTTGCATAGGATATTTTGAGCTTAGGGAAGTGAGAGCTTGACTTTAGGGTTCCTTTTGTCTTTGGCTTTGTCTCTGAACACTCTCCCCCTTTTTGGTAGCATCATCCTGAGAGCTTGATGAGCTAGAAGAAGAGGTCAAAGAGACCTGAGTTGGTACGTGCCTAACAGACCACTCAATCTGTTTCTCAGCTAGTTTGGCCTTGAGATTTCAATCTCAGCTAGTTTGGCTCTGTGATCCTTGAGAGGGTGTTGTGGATCAACTTCATTGCCCTGAAGAGACATAATCTCTTCATCAGCTCCGATTAATAGGTCAGTAAAGGATATGGAAGTAAAACCTAGTGACCCGGGACTTTGATCAATGTCTAAAGGCATTGAGCCTGTGATGGGGCTGTCCCTTTTTGGCTGCTCAGAGGAGTATAGAGACTCTCCCTGAGGGGTTTCAGCTTGGATTTCGGGCTCATGGGTCTGAGACTGAGGAGACTCAAGACTCATATTGAGGTCAATTGTGAAGGATGGTTGGACCTCAGGCTGAGTGGGAGCCCATTGTTCCACTCTAGCCTTTTTGGGTAGAACATGAGGAGCTTGTTCAATCAGAGAAGATTAAACAAGGGTTTGTTTGGGGCGTCTTTGATAAGTGAAGGTAATGGGTGGAGAAGGTAGATTTGGCAAAGTGAGGGTAGTTGCTGGTGTGGGTTCATCACCTGTGGGGTCAACAAGGATGTCACCAGGAGCCATTGGCAAAATCATACCTGGAAGAAGTACAGTATCTCTTCCGGTGAAGTTGGTGGACACTCTCTTCAAAGTTTTGAAGATGGTCGGCCTCATTTGAGGAACAATCAGAGCAGCTGCACAGACAAGCTTGCTCTGGTCCAGCTCACAATTGATTATGTGCTAGAGAAACCTGGGATACATGAAGAATGTGTCCCGTTGAAGGTTTTCTATGAGATTGGTCAGCACAAATCTTGAGTAGTTGAAGCGGAGGCTTTTCACCAAATCATGAACTAGGCACCCAAGTTCATATGGGATTTGATCCCATCCACCAGATTTGTTGGACAAATAGTGAAGAACTACATGCAGCAGGAACTTCCAATTGTAAGAGAAGTTGAATTTGTAGACGGTTGACCTGCTAAAATCTCCACCATATCCCATTTGGATATAAGTGTTGTCCAGATCTGCTTTGGGGAATTATGTAGGAGCGCCCTCATCATGAAGCTCTATGCTCCCTGATGATTTGTTTAGAAATGACCAACTCTTGGCCACAAATACTCGATCTTATGACACGAATCCCATTTAGGGTTTCAATCTGACTGTTTGCCCAAAATTCAGACATATGATTTGAGTAAACCGTGGGATTAAGAGCCAGGTCAATGTAGTAAGAATATTAGGTTAGAAAGGAGATGCTATCTGAGAAGTCGGCATCCCTTGAAGAGTCAAGGAGTGCGACTTGGTTATGCTGAGGGTTAAGTGCCATTGAAGAAAGTTACAAGAAGATAGTTCGGAATTGGGTAAATTGAGGAGGAAGAAAGCTTTTAGGGCAGTAATTTTGGTAAAAAGGATGTAAGTGATTAGCCGGAGGTATTTAAATGGGTGGAATGGTGGTTTAAAGGAGGTTTGGATAAGATGATGGGAGGTTTCAGTGGATGATGTGACATGGGAGGTAAGGTTAGTCCATTTAAATAATCCGACATCATTAACAAAATCTTTACTTTTTACAGAGTGGGGCCCAAAAGATTTCCGTTACACAGTAAAATCTTTCTTCCGAGAATAAAGCATTTCCGAAGGTAATGTTCTTTTGAAGGCGAATTTACTTCCGAAGGTAAAGTGATTACTTCCGAGAGTATATGTTGCTTTCCGAATGGAGAGTGTTACAAGCTTCGGAAGTAGATCTGATATGAAATCAATCGCTTCTTCCGAGACTTAACAACTTTTCCGAAAAGAAAATTATCCTGAGAGAAATTTGCTTTGGAAGATAAGTAAAATATCTTCCGAGGGTTAATTCCTCTTCGGAAGAATTCATACTTAGATAAAATTTTAGAGAAAGATCTTTTGTAACAGGGCTTAGATTGTTTTGACATAAGACTTTACACATTAATAGGATTTCAAATGAGATCGACTAATCAAGGTTTATCATCCCAATAGTTGTAATGAGATATTTAAATCTTTGTTCATCAAAGGCTTTGGTGAACAAGTCAGCATATTGTTCATTGGAGTCAACTTTGATTAGCTTGATAAGATTTTTCTCATGAATATCTCTAATGAAATGATACCTTATATCGATATGCTTAGTCTTGGAGTGCTTTACTGGATTTTCAGTAATGGAGATAGCACTGTTGTTGTCAATGTGAATAGGAGAGCTCATGAAGTTGAATATGTAGTCTATCATCTGGTTTTGAATCCACAACAGCTGAGCATAGCAACTAGCAGCAGCAATGTATTCAGCTTCAGCAGTTGATGTAGAGACAAAGGATTGCTTCTTGCATTGCCATGAGATGATCCTTCCACCAAGAAATTGACATCCACCAGATGTTGATTTCTTGTTGATATTGCAGCCACATAATCACCGTTAGAGTAACCATAGAGATTGAAATCACTATTTCTTGATTACCAAAGACCTAGTTTAGGTGCTCCTTTAAGGTATCTAAGAATTCTCTTGGCAGCAACTAGATGAGACACCTTTGGAGTAGCCTGATATCTTCCACAAACGCAATTTCAAACAGATATCAGGTCTACTTATTGTGAGATACATAGAGACCAATAATCGCTCTATACTGATGTTGATCAGTATCCTGCCCCCTCAGATCGGGCAGAGATTATGGTTTCTGGTAATAGTTTTTTTGCTGCCTTACAATCTTTCATGTCAAATCTTTCTAAGATGTCATTGACATACTTAGATTGACTGATCAAAAACCCTTCCTTCATTTGCTTCACCTGAATTTGTCACACCCCGGGCCCAGGTAGGGTGGGACGTCACAGACTAGCAACAACATATGGCAGCGGAAACAAACCATTATAAGATCTCAAAGGAGAGAATATCACATGGAATTAAAGTTTTGAAAAGATAGCAGGGCTAGAGACACATCAAGCCCCCAAATGAGTTTTTACAATCATCCATAAAAATAAAATTGTACTTGTTCAAAACAAAATATAAATTGTTCAATTGTTTCATCAAGGAAATAAGCCAATGCCATGTCACGGGGATAAGTCTAGGTCTTCACAACAGCTATGATCTCTTCATACATTACCTGAAACATGCTCAAAAGAAAATTGTGTCAACTAAAAAGTTGGTGAATTCAAGTGCTTAAAGTTTAAAAACAAAAGGACTTAACAAATCCTTCTTTGATTAAAAGAAAATAATCATTGTTTATCATCGTGGGAAAATCATAATCAACCCTGCACTCAGTCCCGGTTAGCCTCTTCTAAAGTTGTGTTTTACCGGATATTCCCGAAGGAAGAAACTGAGCCCCAAACCAGTGAACCCTACCTGCCCGGATGGTTCACCATAGTATCTTAACAAAACTTGTTACATGCCACAACGATCCCTCAGGATCTCAGTGGGGTAACCTTCCTGGAACGGAAGCCACTGTGTGTGGGGGATTCCCCAAATAGATCTATCCATATAAATCAAGCGGTTCACGAAAGAATTAATGATCATGATATAAGAATCAGCAGGTAACCACAAATCCCACATAGAATCATCAAAAAAGCACAATCATAGTTCATAAAAAGTAGAGCATGTTTCATCCCAAAACAATAGTAAAAAGGGGGATCACTAGAACTCACCTTAGGTTTCCAAATCAAAAGTCTCTTGGTGTGCCGGGAAGTGTCACAAGTCTAGCACCCTAACATGTACATATTAAGCAATAATCTACTGCCCTAAACTCATTCAAAGTGCAACAATGGTGTCAAGGTTTAGCTATTGAGTAAGGCTTTGGTTTCGTGAAGGTTTGTATAAAAAGTTCCCTTTTATGGCAGGTCAAGGCGTCTTCATGAAATTGGGATTTTCACTTCATTAGGTTAAGTATATTAAGGACTTTTGTTGTTCAAGTGGTTATTAGCTTCCTGGAAGTCGGTTGTAAGGTTTGGAAAAATTTTACAGTTTGGTCCCTCAAGTTTCAAAATTGACAGTTTCTACCCTCAAGTTTAGTTTCTTGCCCTTTATGTCATTTAAGACCAAAATCAGATTATTAGAGTCATATTATGATTATTATGGAGTAAGTGCTTCAAAATTTAGTCTACGGGTTCGATTTTAAAAACTACGCGTTTAACGCTCCCGGTTACGGTAAAAGCCGGATAGTTTTAACAGTAATTTGGAGTTTTCATATATTTAAATCTTGGACCAGTAGGTATTTTCTAAAAGATTTCTTTATAAATTTTATAGTCCTTAAATTGTGTAAATTGGCCTTTTATAGTTAAAAATCTTGTTTTTACGTTTGACCCGTTAATACGCGGTTTTGACCGGGTTTGACCATTTAAAGCTTGTTTGACCGAATTTTTAAATCCTTTAAGTCCTTTATTACTTAACTTACTGAAATCATATGATTTTTATAAATCTTAGTTTTGAACTCTATTTTTATGGATTTTTTCAAAAACGATGCTCGGTTTGTACCCGTTTTTAGTTAAAATGTCATTTATTTGTGTCTTTGACCATTTAAATTATCCATTGACTCCAGAGTACTTTATTTATCATTTTTGAGCCTGGAATTCTTTTTAAGAATGTTAAATTTGTATTCTTACTATTTTTAAGTCATTTTACCATGTTTTCGGGTCCCGAAAGTGACTAAAAGAGGGTAAATCACAACATGTCCTTTATTCCAGAGATTAAACATTGCTAACACTTCTAATATTCACTAAAACCTACTGTAATTTCAGTCCCAACATATTGCCTAGTTGATCTATACATCCATATGCTTCAAATATGTAGAAATGTCATAACCGACAATTACACTTGTGTAACCATCTTAACTTGAGTTTAAATGTTACCAACACTTCATTTAACTTCATAAACAGATTGTTAAGGTGTCATTAAGTCGTTCATGAGTAGGTTATGGGTCTTGGTTAAAAGGATTTGTCAAACAAATGCTCAAAAGGGTGTTGTTACATGTAGAAAGGAGGGTTTCAAGGTGAAATCCATGTATCAACCGTGGATTTGAGTATGTAGCCACTTGAAACTTTTAAAAACAAGTTCTTGGGAGTCCATTAAGTCATAAAAATGCAGGTCACAAGTTTGGTTTACAAGAGTTGAAGCTTTCACAAGTTGGATGATATCAAAACACTCAAAATGAGGGTTTTCATGGTGGAAATCGGTTTCCACCTCAAGAATGACTAACATAACATGAAGTTTACCTTCAAGAACGTTGGGAACTCCTTAAGAACGAGATGATGGTGAGATGTTTCTGCTACAACAAGGAAATACACGGTTCTTAGATGATAAACGAAGAAAACAAGAGAAATGTCACAAAACCGACAACATGAGCTTACACTCGATGTAACTCACGGTTTAGAAGGTGTTGATGGCCGTGAATGGCTTGAAACTCCTTGGACTTGAATGGAGAAACTCGAACCAAGGCTGGAAAGGTGGAACAAGTACGGTTGTGTGACCAAATCTCGCGAACAAGGCCACTTCTTTGCGGTTTTGCTCTTGGCCGATTAGAACTTGATGTGTTCTTCGAATTTCTTCACAAGACTTAGAGAGAATTGATTTTAGGAGTGTTGTGAGGTGTGTGTGTGTGTGTTTGTTCAGCTGATTCGAATTAAGGGAGAGAGGGAGAGAGAGGGAGAGAGGTGCATGAAAGGTGAGTGGGTGTGTGGGGTGGTGGTGAAGAGAGGAGGGAGTGGTGAGAGGGGCGGCCGAACTTGGAGGGTAGTGGGGGAGGATTTTCCATTTAATTTTAATTGTAATTTATATTGTGTAGTGTATTTTGTAGTATTGGGTATTATGTATTATTTAGTGGAAGGTGATTGAGGTATCTAATGCATGCCCATGCATGCATGGCCGAAATTATGTAAGTGTGAGTGTGTATGCTCACATTTTAATTGCCTTCTCTTGAATTTAATTTTGTAAGGGTGACTAGTTGACATTCCCGGAACACTAATTTTTAAAAAGGTAGAAACCTAAATTGGTTAAAAGTCAATAATAAAAATCACAAAAATCATAATTTACATCAAGTAGTAAGAATTGTTTCCAATTTCATAGTAGGGTTGAATAGTTTCAATTATTAGCACTCATAACATGGATAATGATGCAAGTAATCTAGGGTTAGGGTAACAACCTGGAGGTCGGTTGTCACATTCTCCCACCGTTTAGGAAATTTCGTCCCGAAATTTTAACTCTGATTAGAGACTGAACGGGTGGGTTTGAAGAGGTGTGGATAGTTCTTCCTCATTTCATCTTCACGCTCCCAAGTAAATTCAGGTCCTCGCTTGGAGTTCCATCTAACCTTAACCTTGGGTATGCGGCTCCGCCGGAGTTGTTTGACCAAACGATCCGTGATCTCCACAGTTTTCTTCCACAAAATTCAGTTTGTCGCTTATTCTTGCTTCTTTTAATGGTAGTTCCAGGGTTTTGTCTACCATGCTCTTCTTCAAGTTTGACACATGAAAGGTGTCGTGTATGTGACTCACCCCGGGGGTAGTTTTCAACTTATATGCCACTGGGCCTTCTCCGCCATTATCTCGAATGGTCCCATGTATCTTGGGCTTTTTTTCCTCTCTTTCCGAACCTCACTGTTCCTTTCCACGGTGCTACTTTTAGCTCACTGTCGCCCACTTGGAACTCTAGAGGTTTCCGCCTCCTGTCACGTACGTTCTTCTTCTGTCGATCTCTGGCTGCTTCTTTCAGTCGCTCCTTTATCTTATAGATCTTGTCGGTGGTTTCCAACCTATGTCGGGTCCCATCACTTGGCTGTCACCAATCTCATTCCAACTCAAGGGTGATCGGCATTTCCTGCCATAAAGGGCCTCATACGGAGCGGCTTTGATACTCGCGTGGTAACTATTGTTATAGGCGAATTCCACCAAAGGAAGATGGTTATCCTAGTTTCCGCCAAAGTCCATCACGCAAGCTCTCAACATGTCTTCCATCGTTTGAATAGTTCTTTCGCTCTGTCCGTCGGTCTGAGGGTGGTAAGCCGTGCTAAGATCTAAACGGGTTCCTAAAGCTTGCTGGAACGATTTCCAGAACGAGAGGTGAAACGGCTATCACGGTCTGAGATGATCGACAGAGGCACTCCATGCCTTGTTACAATCTCGTCGACATAAGTTGGGCCAGTTTCGTCATGTCGTAGTCTTCTCTAATTGGCAAGAAGTGGGCTGATTTTGTTAATCTATCCACTATTACCCAAATAGCATCGTGACCTTTAAACGTTCTAGGCAACTTGGTAACAAAATCCATCGTAACATTATCCCATTTCCATTCTGGAATTTCAGGTTGCTGCAACGTTCCTGATGGTTTTTGGTTCTCAGCTTTTACCATGGCACAAGTTAAACATTTCCCCACATAAACGGCGATTGATCTCTTGATTCCCGGCCACCAGAAAAGTGTCTTTAAATCCTGGTACATCTTATCACTTCCAGGGTGAATTGAATACCTAGACTTGTGCGCTTTGTCGAGGATTACTTCTCGAATTCCTCCGTGTTTTGGCACCCAAGTCCTTCCACCATATCTATATGTACCATCATCCCCTATCTCCAATCGCTTTTCCATTCCAGTCAATCCTTCTTCCTTTAGTTTTTCTTCCTTTAATGCCTCGCCTTGAGCTTCCTTCAGTTTTGCTATAAGGTTGGTATACACACTCATCCTTAAGGCTCGTACTCGAAGAGGTTTCTCTCTTTCCTTTCGGCTCAACGCATCCGCCACAACATTGGCCTTACCAGGATGGTAGCGGATCTCGCACTCGTAATCGTTCAATAGCTCAACCCATCTTCTCTGACGCATGTTGAGCATCTTTTGGTCAAGGATATGCTGCAAGCTTCTATGGTCAGTGTAGATGATGCACTTTGTGCCATAAAGGTAGTGCCTCCACATCTTAAGGGCAAACACCACGGCACCCAACTCCAGATCGTGCGTCGTGTAGTTCTTCTCATGATCATTCAGCAGTCTCGATGCGTAAGCAATCACCTTGTTGTGTTGCATCAATACACATCCTAGTCCTTGACGCGAAGCGTCACAATAGACCATGAAGTCTTCTACTCCTTCTGGAAGAGCAAGGATAGGTGCACTGCATAACTTTTCCTTAATCGTTTCAAACGCCTCGTTCTGCTCTCGCTCCCACACAAAGGTTGTGTTTTTCTTGGTTAGTGCGGTCAAAGGTTGCACTATACGCGAGAAGTCCTTTATAAATCTTCGGTAATAGCCAGCCAGTCCTAAGAATTGCCTTATCTCCGTAGGAGTTTCAGGAATCTTCCAATTCTTTATGGCCTCAATCTTGGAAGGGTCAACTTGAATCCCATCCTCATTTACCACATGACCTAAGAATTGGATCTGGCGCATCCAGAATTCACATTTAGAGAACTTAACATATAGTTGCTCATTCTTGAGCAGTTCAAGAATTAGCCTGAGATGCTTCTCGTGCTCGTCTTTACTTTGAGATAGATCAGTATGTCGTTGATAAACACGATCACAAACTTGTTGAGGTATGGGCGGCAAACGCGATTCATGAGGTCCATGAATGCTGCTGGAGCATTAGTCAGTCCAAAGGGCATGACCAAATACTCATAGTGTCCATACCTAGTTCGGAAGGCGGTTTTGGGTATATCTTCATCTCTTATCTTCAGCTGGTGGTATCCTGACCTCAAGTCTATTTTGGAGAAATAACTTGCTCCTTGCAGTTGATCAAATAGGTCATCTATTCTCGGGAGAGGGTAACGGTTCTTTATGGTCAGCTTATTCAATTCCCTGTAATCAATACACATTCGCAGGGTTCCGTCTTTCTTTTTCACGAATAGTACCGGGGCACCCCATGGAGAAACACTCGGACGTATAAATCCCTTGTCCAGTAGTTCTTGAATTTGTACCATTAGCTCCTTCATCTCAGGTGGGGCGAGCCGGTACGGTGCCTTGGCTACTGGTGCAGCACCAGGCAACAAGTCTATTTGGAATTCAACTTGCCGATTCGGGGGAAGTCCTGGTAGTTCTTCCGGAAACACCTCTGGGTATTCCGAAACCACGGGAATCTCTTCGATCTTCTTCTCGTTTTGGGCTTTCATCACATATACTATAAAAGCTGGACATCCCTTCTTCAAGCTCTTGGTAGCTTTTAAGTGGGATATCATAGGGTATAGAGTGTTACTCCTTTCACCTTCTACCACTAACACTTCTTCGTCGCTCAACGGTATCTTGAGCAGTCGCTCATCACATACGATTTCGACCTTATGCTTCGCTAACCAGTCCATACCCACGACCACATCAAATCCTCCTAACTTAATGGGCATCAAGTCAATCTTAAACGTATTCCCTTTTAGATTCAGGGGGCAATCCCTAATGATTTCATTAGCTTCTAAAATATTACCGTCAGCTAATTCTACGGTAAATGTATCAGCCAAGGTACACACGTCTAAGTCAATCAATGGCCTAAAAGTACTAGAGATAAAACTAGCAGTCGCTCCAGTATCAAACAGTACAGTAGCGGGATGATTGTTTACAAGGAACGTACCGTTGACCACGTCGGGTTCCCTACGAGCTCCTGCTGGGTCCATAACGAAAGCTCTTCCCTTAGGCTTGTTGTGCTTGGCTTCCTTGTCTCTACCCAGCTTAGGACACTTGTTCCTCATATGCCCTGGATCTCCACACTCATAGCATTGTTTCCCCGGTGCATAAGTACAGTCTTTAATTAAATGGCCTGTTCTCTTGCACCTAAAACAGGGCATCGGGTTTCATTCCCCTTGATGATGTAACTTGCACTTGCTGCAGAATGGGCTTGTCCCCGTATACAATCTCCGGTTTTTGCTTCCTTGATCATCACGTCTCACTCCTTCAGAACTCCTTCTACTTGACCCACTGCTACTTCCAACCGCTCTGTTTGCTTCAAACCACTTCCTTTTATCACCAACAAACTTCTTCTTCTCATCAGCCCTTCCTTGATCGGTCCATCCAGCCCTAATTAGATCATCAGTCAAACTGCTGGTAAGGTCGACAGCAGCCTGCAGGGTCACAGGCTGAGAGGCACGAACCATACCCCTAACTCTTGGGTGTAGTCCCCAGATGAACCGTGCTACACCTTTGGCTTCTGGCGTCACCAAATGTGGCACAAGTCGGGACAGGGCTAAGAAATGATTGATGTATTCGGTGTAGTTGGGTCCCTTCATCTCCAAGCTTAAAAATTCTGTCTCCAGCTTCTCGAGTTGATTGATGGGGCAATATTTGTTGGTCATTAGCTCTCGGAATTCAGTCCAACCCATTTGATTAGCCACGTTTCTTCCACGGCTCTGAGTAATGGACTTCCACCATTCAAGAGCTGATCCCTTGAGAGATTGTGATGCAAATCTCACCATATGCTCCATCTTGCACTCGCTGATGTCTAAGACGGCTTCCATTTCGTCGATCCACCTGTAAGTCTCTATAGCACCCTCGGTGCCATAGAAGTCCTTGGGCTTACATGCCATGAAGGTCTTGTAAGAGCACCCATTCCTTAACGCCTCGGCTTCTTCGTCGTGGCTCTCATCATTTACCGGCCGTTCATTACCAGTAGTGTTATCCCGGTCTGCATTTATCTGTGCAATAATAGTCGGAATGGCGTTGGCCAGTTGCTGAGCTACGAGGTTAGCAATCCTTTCGTCACTCTCTTGATTAGTATTCTCCCCGTGGGGAGTCCCTGGTGGAGTAGGTTGGTTTCCAATAGGCCTTGCTTCCTCATGGCGGCCCCTGGTGGCTCCACGTCGACCAAACGTGTTCCTCTGCGAGTCGGCATTCTGATAGTATCACAAATAGATTCGTTTAGCATCTCATAAATTTTTGTTTCGGATAGCCTATGCATCATTATCCTACCACACTATGCCTCGGGCGAGGGATTATGGCATGCACATATGTATTTACAACCCACTAAAGAACCTTAAAAAGTCCAAATCAAAACATGACATAACAGTTGGGCAACCACTTAGAAAAGACACAGACAAATTTCTAGGCACAACAAAACATATAGCAATTCAATACAGACAGTTTAATAATTCTAGCATCCCAATAGCAGTTTAGGATAGTATCATCCAAACAATAGAATCAGAGTCATGCTCTTACAATTTGGAAGGTGCCATCACCCCCATGATAATAAAATAATAGTATCGAATAAGAATTCAAATAGTTTCCTTCTACTGTCCACAGACAGATAATCCCACTGAGTACTCCAGTTCTCACATCCACTTCCTCTTTAGCCATCCAAACCATCCTGTACCCTTCTTCCTCTGCTCCTGCCCAAACGCTTCACTCCCTGTGTAGCTATCATCGCCTGGAACTGAGCCGACTGAGTAGTTCGAGTGGCGTGCTGAACAGTCAGCTCATGACGGCGAACAGTCCTCAAAATCTCATCCAATGTCGCATCGGAGGGTCCTACATCACTTGCCCGGCGACTCGACTGGGAGTACCTATCACCAGCCAGTACGCTAGGGCCGTCATACATACTATGTCTCGGCGGCATCAGGCGTTCGTCACGAGGGTCAAACAGTGGGGGTACCGATGTCGGAATCCTAACAGGCGGGGGAGGAGGAGGAGGCATCCTAAAGGATACGGAGGATCCTGGCCTAACGCTTTTGCGAGGTCGGGTGACAGTACGCGCACCCCTATTCCCAATAGGTGGGATGGGTGAGAGGGTCGGAGCAGCTACTTGAGGAGAGTGGGATCGCGTTCGGCTTCGGGAAGGTGATGTGGAGGAAGAGTCCTCGGAAGCCTCAGTGTCTTCGGACGTGACGGATATCCACCCTGGATGTCCGCATCTCCAGAGGTACGCCTCATACTCCGTCTGGGGCTTCTCTCTCCTCAAGTTTCCGGTAGGAGCGGTCTCAGTGTCGGGGTGAGCAGGCGCCTTTCCTTTATCAGCCATTGGCGTTGTCCTGTAAGAAATACATCATGAATAATTTGGTTTCTCATAGCTCATGATTTACATAATAGTACGAATAATAGTAGTGATGGCAATAGTATCTGTTATTTCAACATATAGCTGTCTGTTTTGCCCAGATCAATAGTTTCTTCAAGTAGCATCGGATAACATAGTTCACCATAAAAATCATTTAAATCCCCTTTTTAAAATTAGTTTCAAATCATCAATATAAACCAGAAAAAGTCCAACAATAACCTAAAGACAGTCCTAGGGTAAATTCATGATTACGTTGATCAAGTGTAATCATCAATTTACCCAACCCGATCATCCCAACACTTCCCACAAGGACAGTCCTAGGGTATCAGGGTTGTAGCCTAGGGTCTACTATGGCAATCCTGACTTCTCTACAACCTTTGGCTCTGATACCAATCTGTCACACCCCGGGCCCAGGTAGGGTGGGACGTCACAGACTAGCAACAACATATGGCAGCGGAAACAAACCATTATAAGAGCTCAAAGGAGAGAATATCACATGGCATTAAAGTTTTAAAAAGATAGCAGGGCTAGAGACACATCAAGCCCCCAAATGAGTTTTTACAATCATCCATAAAAATAAAATTGTACTTGTTCAACACAAAATATAAATTGTTCAATTGCTTCATCAAGGAAATAAGCCAATGCCATGTCACGGGGATAAGTCTAGGTCTTCACAACAGCTATGATCTCTTCATACATTACCTGAAACATGCTCAAAAGAAAATTGTGTCAACTAAAAAGTTGGTGAATTCAAGTGCTTAAAGTTTAAAAACAAAAGGACTTAACAAATCCTTCTTTGATTAAAAGAAAATAATCATTGTTTATCATCGTGGGAAAAATCATAATCAACCCTGCACTCAGTCCCGGTTAGCCTCTTCTAAAGTTGTGTTTTACCGGATATTCCCGAAGGAAGAAACTGAGCCCCAAACCAGTGAACCCTACCTGCCCGGATGGTTCACCATAGTATCTTAACAAAACTTGTTACATGCCACAACGATCCCTCAGGATCTCAGTGGGGTAACCTTCCTGGAACGGAAGCCACTGTGTGTGGGGGATTCCCCAAATAGATCTATCCATATAAATCAAGCGGTTCACGAAAGAATTAATGATCATGATATAAGAATCAGCAGGTAACCACAAATCCCACATAGAATCATCAAATAAAGCACAATCATAGTTCATAAAAAGTAGAGCATGTTTCATCCCAAAACAATAGTAAAAAGGGGGATCACTAGAACTCACCTTAGGTTTCCAAATCAAAAGTCTCTTGGTGTGCGGGGAAGTGTCACAAGTCTAGCACCCTAACATGTACATATTAAGCAATAAGCTACTGCCCTAAACTCATTCAAAGTGCAACAATGGTGTCAAGGGTTTAGCTATTGAGTAAGGCTTTGGTTTCGTGAAGTTTGTATAAAAAGTTCCCTTTTATGGCAGGTCAAGGCGTCTTCATGAAAATTGAGATTTTCACTTCATTAGGTTAAGTATATTAAGGACTTTTGTTGTTCAAGTGGTTATTAGCTTCCTGGAAGTCGGTTGTAAGGTTTGGAAAAATTTTACAGTTTGGTCCCTCAAGTTTCAAAATTGACAGTTTCTACCCTCAAGTTTAGTTTCTTGCCCTTTATGTCATTTAAGACCAAAAATCAGATTATTAGAGTCATATTATGATTATTATGGAGTAAGTGCTTCAAAAATTTAGTCTACGGGTTCGATTTTAAAAACTACGCGTTTAACGCTCCCGGTTACGGTAAAAGCCGGATAGTTTTAACAGTAATTTGGAGTTTTCATATATTAACACTTGGACCAGTAGGTATTTTCTAAAAGATTTCTTTATAAATTTTATAGTCCTTAGATTGTGTAAATTGTCCTTTTATAGTTAAAAATCTTGTTTTTACGTTTGACCCGTTAATACGTGGTTTTGACCGGGTTTGACCATTTAAAGCTTGTTTGACCGAATTTTTAAATCCTTTAAGTCCTTTATTACTTAACTTAATGAAATCATATGATTTTTATAAATCTTAGTTTTGAACTCTATTTTTATGGATTTTTCTCAAAAACGATGCTCGGTTTGTACCCGTTTTTAGTTAAAATGTCATTTATTTGAGTCTTTGACCATTTAAATTATCCATTGACTCCAGAGTACTTTATTTATCATTTTTGAGCCTGGAATTCTTTTTAAGAATGTTAAATTTGTATTCTTACTATTTTTAAGTCATTTTACCATGTTTTCGGGTTCCGAAAGTGACTAAAAGAGGGTAAATCACAACATGTTCTTTATTCCAGATATTAAACATTGCTAACACTTCTAATATTCACTAAAACCTACTGTAATTTCAGTCCCAACATGTTGCCTAGTTGATCTATACATCCATATGCTTCAAATATGTAGAAATGTCATAACCGACAATTACACTTGTGTAACCCATCTTAACTTGTGTTTAAATGTTACCAACACTTCATTTAACTTCATAAACAGATTGTTAAGGTGTCATTAAGTCGTTCATGAGTAGGTTATGGGTCTTGGTTAAAAGGATTTTTCAAACAAATGCTCAAAAGGGTGTTGTTACATGTAGAAAGGAGGGTTTCAAGGTGAAATCCATGTATCAACCGTGGATTTGAGTATGTAGCCACTTGGAACTTTTAAAAACAGGTTCTTGGGAGTCCATTAAGTCATAAAAATGCAGGTCACAAGTTTGGTTTACAAGAGTTGAAGCTTTCACAAGTTGGATGATATCAAAACACTCAAAATGAGGATTTTCATGGTGGAAATCGGTGTCCACCTCAAGAATGACTAACATAACATGAAGTTTACCTTCAAGAACGTTGGGAACTCCTTAAGAACGAGATGATGGTGAGATGTTTTTGCTACAACAAGGAAATACACGGTTCTTAGATGATAAACGAAGAAAACAAGAGAAATGTCACAAAACCGACAACATGAGCTTACACTCGATGTAACTCACGGTTTAGAAGGTGTTGATGGCCGTGAATGGCTTGAAACTCCTTGGACTTGAATGGAGAAACTCTAACCAAGGCTGGAAAGGTGGAACAAGTACGATTGTGTGACCAAATCTCGCGAACAAGGCCACTTCTTTGCGGTTTTGCTCTTGGCCGATTAGAACTTGATGTGTTCTTCGAATTTCTTCACAAGACTTAGAGAGGATCTGATTTTAGGAGTGTTGTGAGGTGTGTGTGTGTGTGTGTTTGTTCAGCTGATTCGAATTAAGGGAGAGAGGGAGAGAGAGGGAGAGAGGTGCATGAAAGGTGAGTGGGTGTGTGGGGTGGTGGTGAAGAGAGGAGGGGAGTGGTGAGAGGGGCGGCCGAACTTGGAGGGTAGTGGGGGAGGATTTTCCATTTAATTTTAATTGTAATTTATATTGTGTAGTGTAATTTTGTAGTATTGGGTATTATGTATTATTTAGTGGAAGGTGATTTGAGGTATCTAATGCATGCCCATGCATGCATGGCCGAAATTATGTAAGTGTGAGTGTGTATGCTCACATTTTAATTGCCTTCTCTTGAATTTAATTTTGTAAGGGTGACTAGTTGACATTCCCGGAACACTAATTTTTAAAAAGGTAGAAACCTAAATTGGTTAAAAGTCAATAATAAAAATCACAAAAATCATAATTTACATCAAGTAGTAAGAATTGTTTCCAATTTCATAGTAGGGTTGAATAGTTTCAATTATTAGAAAACATAACATGGATAATGATGCAAGTAATCTAGGGTTAGGGTAACAACCTGGAGGTCGGTTGTCACAGAATTCCAAGGAAAAAGTCCATTTTTCCCATGGAACTCGTTTCAAACTTCTTCTTCATAATGCTCTCAAAGTCTTTACACATTTGGTCATTTGAGGAACCAAATATGATGTCATCAACATAGACTTGAACGAGCAAGATGTCTTTCCCAGACTTCCTTATGAAAAGAGTTTTGTCAATGGTACCTCTAGTGTAACCACTCTTCAGGAGAAACTGAAACAATGTCTTATACCACAGCCTAGGTGCTTGGTGCAGCCCATATAGAGCTTTATCCAATTTGCACACATAGTTGGGATGTTGTGGATCTTCAAATCCCGGAGGTTGGCATACATAGACTTCCCTATCTATATCCCCATATAGAGAGGCACACTTGATATCAAGCTCGTAGACATTGAAATTCTTGGATGCAGCATAAGCAAGGAAGATCCTAACTGCCTCAAGTCTTGCAACAGGTGCAAAGACATCAGTATAATCGATTCCCTCCTCTTGAGTGTATCCTTGAACCACCAGTCTTGCCTTGTTCTTGATAATCAAGCCTCTATCATATCTCTTGTTTCTGAAAACCCATTTAGTGCCTATAGGTACTTGACCAGATGGTAGCGGACATAGGTTCCAAACCTTTTGTCTTTTGAATTGAAGCAGCTCCTCTTGCATTGATTCAACCCAGCTACTATCTTTCAAGGCATCTTCTACCTTCTTGGGTTCCATCTGGGATAAAAAGCATGAGTACAAGCAGACATTCCCATTGTGAGTTTGTCCTCTTGTTCTCATTCCTTCAGAGACTTCCCCTATGATGTTCTCAGCTCGATGAGTGTTGTGAACCATAAGTCTAGAAATTACCTCCAGTTGCAAAGATAGATCCAGATTGGACATATTTTGCTCAGGAGCTTGAACACTTTGTCCAGCTTCTGTTTCAAACTCATTCAATGAGGACTGATTAAATGAATGAGAAACATCATCATTTGTTGGCTGTGAAGCAGCATCAACAGTTGCCTATTCCTTCAAGATTCCACTTCCATCAGCTTGGTGTTATGCAGTGTCACCTAATGAAGTTTGAGGGTCAACAGGTGAACCGCTGGTTGAAGCTCCACTATCCCTTGAGATAGTCATACTGTCAGATCTGCCAATAGTGGGAGCTTGATTTGTTGTAGCTCTTGGAGAACTTGGAATAGGTCTGGGAAGCTCAAACAGTTGATCATCATCAGAGTCACTTTGAGCACTTGTTCCTACTGAAACATTCTCACAAGATGGTTTAGAATAGTTTGGAAACAATTCTAAATCAAAGATATGATTAGGGCCATTCCCCCTAACACAAGGAGTGTGCTCATTGACTACAATGTTGGAAAATTCCTCAAATTGTTGATTTTTAATGTTATAAACTCTATAAGCTTTAGAGTTAGAGGAATATCCAACAAAGATAGCATCATCCGACTTTTCAGCAAATTTTGCCAAATTGTCTTTTGTGTTAAGTATGGTACACCTGCTGCCAAAGGACCTTAGAAAGCCAATGAACGGTGGCCTCTTGTTCCATAACTCATAAGGGGTTTTTCCATGTGGCTTTACTACAAGGACCCTATTCTGCACATAGCATGCAGTGCTGACTGCCTCTGCCCAGAATGTTAGAGGCAGCTTTGAATCAGCTAACATAGTCCGAGCAGCCTCAATAAGTGTCCTATTCCTCCTCTCAGCAACACCATTTTGTTGAGGAGTTCTAGGAGCACTGTATTGTCTGGCAATCCCTTTTGAGTTACAAAATGAGTCAAGAACATGGTTCTTAAACTCAGTCCCTTGATCACTTCTAATTATTTTAACCTTGTGATCAATTTGATTTTCTATTTTAAGAATAAAAGATTTTAAAGTTTTAGCAGTTTCATCTTTGGTTCTTAAAAAGAATACCCATGTAAATCTAGTAAAATCATCAAAAATCACAAGGCAATATGATTTTCTTCCAATGCTCATTATACTTGTGGGACCAAATAGATCCATGTGCAATAAGTGTAATGGGGTGGTGATGGAGTTAACAACTTTGGATTTATGAGATGCCCTGTGTTGCTTCCCTTTCAGGCAAGCAACACAGTTATCTTTGCAGAAAAATTCCTTTTAAGGCAAACCATGTACCAAGTTATTTTTAGCCAATTTATTTATTGTCTTAAAATTTACATGACACATTCGTTTATGCCATAGTGTTGACTCATCACCATTAGCTTTCGAAAGAAAGCATGATACTTCTCCCATTGGGGAAGCATTGTTCATATCCAGCTTGTACATATCCCCTTTCCTGGGAGATCTAAGAAGCACCAATTCCTGAGGAATTGTCATCCCGGGTTTGAGGATTATGCACTCATGTTTTGTGAAGAGCATTTGATGTTTTTGATCATAGAACTAAGAAACACTTAACAGGTTGTGTTCAAGCTGTTTGACAAAGTTAACTTTGTCAACCTTTAATTTTCCATTGGATATACTTCCTCTGCCAGAAATATATCCTCCGGCCTCACCTCCAAACTGGACAGGACCTCCATCATAATGTTGAAATTGTTGAAGGAGAGATTTGTTCCCTGTCATGTGCCTGGAGCATCCACAATCCAAACATTTTTATTCTTGTCATATGGATGTTCCCGCATATAAGATGAGATGATTAGTTTTGATTGGAAACCCAAGCCTTGTTGGTCTTGGGTTCTTCCAATGATAGTGACATAATTGAACCAAAATTTATGTATGGGGGTTCAATGGATCTCTTTAAAGAAGAAGTTTGAGCTACAGCATCTTCCTTGATCTTCCATTCCATCCCTTGGTTGATCATGGAGGATGAGCTTGTTGAAGCTTTTATAGCTTGGCCTTCTTCCGAAGCTTCTTTCTTTTCGGAAGAAGCCTTCACTACCTTTTCTTCCAAAGCAGTCTTCTTATGGGATGGTCTCAAGGGGACTCTTTTATTCTTTTGAGTCTTGACAGCTTTAGCTACTGAATCCTTTCTCCTTTCGGAAGAAGGACCTTCTTTCGAAAGCAGCCTCGCTTCGGAAACAAGCTTTCCCTTTTTCATCACTTGAACCATTTGATATGGTCCAAATGAAAAACCTTCCCTGACTCCTTTCTTTTTAACATTATTTGCATAATTTGTGCTAGCAGGATTGTAGTAACAATCTTTGGCCATGTGGTTTTGCAGACCACACATTATGCATGCAATGTTAATCTTTTGGGAACTTGAGGATTGCTGTTTTTTGTTCTTTCTCTCTTCATCAGCAACCTTTCCCTTTAACTTCTGATCCTTTGGTAGGACAGGAGTGCTGGTACTACACCCTTTTCCTAAATCAGAGTTTCCAACCACCTGGAATCCAGCTGAGATGAATACACCCTTTTGCTTTGGGTCTATCTTTAGCTTAGACTCAGCCACTTTCTTGGCAGTTTTTCTGGCTGCCTTAGCTCTGCTTCTTCTGGCTTTGGTGGTCAGGGTTTGATCATCATTGGTAGGAGAGGGTATAATTACCTGGTTCTTCCCTGTGATGGTCTCCATGGTTGCATCATTCTTTGACTCATGAGAAGGTGGGTCAGCAGATGGAACCTCTTGCTCCTCAGTACCACACCTTGGTTGTCTTATAGACTCATAGGAGTGTGGTGGAGCAATTTCATTGGTTCCCAACCCACCTTTGTTTTGGTAACAAAGTTTTGAGTGAGAGGATGATGCAAGAATGGCTTGGAAGTTATGCTCGGAAATAGAATACTTCCTGGCTTGAGCCTCAGCTGTGACAAGCTGGTCTTGAGCCTTAGTCAATTTGGATATTAAATCCTTTATTTGATTGGGTTCTGGGGAAATTGCCTTCCAGTTCTCTTAAAGAACTTCTTTACTCTGTAGGTTAGTAGAGCCATTTGTTGGACTATGTCCACGTATTCCACGTTATCTGGGCTGAAGCACTCTAGATCATCAAAGAAATATTGATAATCATTTGAGTGTCCATTTCCTGAGACAAAAGCACAGCTGTCCTGAAAGGAGCTTTGCTAAGCTTGTTGACACCTTGGAGTCTCAGGAAATGTGATGTATGGCCCAGAAGAACAAGATGGCTGTTGGGTGTAAGTCAGGTATTGTTGAGGCTGGGAGGTTCCTGAGCCTTCAACAACCATTAAAGCGTTGCTAGCAGGAAGGGTCAAGGGTCTGCTTGTCTGATGGCCTCTCTTACTCTCCATTTCCAAACGGTATCCATCAAGGACGCCATAGAGTTTAGTCATGGTGAGTGTATTCAGGTTCTGTGTTCTCTTGATAGAGACACAGTATAATGTCCATAATGCACTCATGAACTTTCTTGTAAGGTCTCTAAGTTCATGAGCAATTCCCACTGACTGAAGGGAAGAAATGAGATCCATGTACCTGAAGTATTGCTGGCTAAGAGTCTCTCCAGCAACGTAGGTGAAGTTCTCGAACTGCTGCTTCAGTGAGTCCTTCTTGGAGTCATTTGAGCTTGAATACATTTGAGCAAGCGCATCAAACAGTTCTTTGGCAGACTTGCAATGCTCAAACTCCACCATGATGGATTTTGGAATTACAGTCATGAGAACAGTCATAGCATTGCTGTCAATGTCCAGCTTCTTTCGGTCCTCATCAGAATAATCTTCAACAGCTTTCTCTATCATGGCACCGTTTCCACCAGCTACTTTTCGCTTATACGGGCCATTGACAATGGATTGCCACATCTTGCTGTCTTGATACCTGATGAAGCCTTCCATTCTTCTGCTCCATGACCTAAAGTTTTCAGGGGTGATGATGGGTGCTTTGGTCATCGTCCCTATCTTTACTTCAGATTTGTCGAGGGCCATTTTGAGTGTGGTATAAGGTGTAGTGAAAAACAAGTTGATTAGGATGGTAAGATCTCACAATCAAGAGCCTAAAAAGCTCTGATACCAATTGCAGGATCGGGTTTGTCACTTAAACACTTAGATTTCTCTCAAACTCACTTATAGAACACTCAAATCAGATGAAGTAAAGTCTTTTATAAGAGTTGATAATAAAATAATAAGTAGCAAAGAACACACAGAAATAATTTTCAAGGCACTTGTATATATTACTTCTCAACTCAAAGTATTACAAGACTCTTACAAGCATGAAACATGAGTTACAATGAGAAACTATATATACTAGATCCTACAGCCAGATATACTTTCATACCAGCTGGAAACCTAAGACTAAAGCATATACTACAATGCTAAAGTTAAGGTATCTTAGATAAAGTATTATCTAAGATATGGTAGTCATGACATGTCCATGACTTACCTTTTGTCACCAACTAAAGATGGCAACTGTACTAACTTATAAAGGTAAACAGTGGAATAAAGTATGGTCAACTACATGGCTTTTGAGAAAACGCCATGCAGTATCTCAGATGTCTGCAGCGGAGTGTTAGGGAGACCATACTTATGTCCACTGGATAATAGTAGTGTCTTCCGAAGGTAAGTTGGCTTCGGAAGAACAAGTTCTTCCGAAACCACTTATACTTCGAAAGAGGCTTCTATACTTCCCAGGCTTGAGGACTTCTATACTTCGGAAGTTGACTTCTGATCTATCATTCTAAGTCTTGATCTTCGGAAGTAAGTTCTTTGTCTTCGGAAGTTGGAGTTTTCCTTCGGAAGTTAGTTTTACACTTTGTCTTCGGAAGAGCTCCTTTTTCCTTCGGAAGTTCCACATTTAGCTTCGGAAGTCCTTTATTTGTTGTACCAAAATATTCTAAGTGATTTGGTTTTGGTTGCACCAACCTTTCTAGATCCAACAAATCCTATTAAGGATCATGTGGTGTCCACTCCTCTAGTTAGTGATCCAGATTCCACGTGTAAACCAATGGAATCTGTCACTAAACAGAAGGAGGCTACTTTGAAGTCTAAAGGCAAGATGCCTAATGTGAATTTGGAAGAACAATTTGAAAAGGTTAATGTAAAGTCAGGTACCAACATGTCTTCTTCAGAATTCAAACTGACCAAACCAGTTAACCAAACACGTGCTTCACGTCAAAGTCCAAATAAATAAAAGGCTAAAGATGTTAAAAACATTCAAACAATAAATTTTGTTAAAGAAACAAAAACACCTAAACAAGAAGTGTCCAAACCCAACCAGACTAAAGTCACACCTGTTTCACACACTTCCCTACAGAGACAATTTTCTCAATATGTAGAAGGTAGATCATGCTAAAATTATGGAAAGAAAGGACACATCGCTTCTAATTGTCCTCATTATCAGACACCAAGAAAGAAAATTGAACTTTATGATACTAAACCAATTTCTTCAAAAAGGAGTTATATTACTCCACCAAAAAGAAGTAATAAACCTAAAGTTCAAAACGTAAGCTAGTCGTCTATTTATCACAAACAGGCCTTACACAAATCTAGCTTATGGAAAAAAAAGTCAAGTTCAGTGTCTGATACTGAAAACACTAAGAAGCATGATATGCCCTCACCCTCAAATGGACAGTGGGTAGAATTTATGATGTGTGATGCCTCTAGGTCACCCAAGCCAGTTAAGGCTTGGGTACCTAACCTAAACTAATCATTTCCTTTAAATGTGCAGGGTGTCCGCTATAGTGCTTTTACAAATACCTGGATCGTTGATAGTGGGGCATCAAGGCACATGACTAGGAACTTGTCTCTCCTTTTTAATGTCAAACAAATTAAAGGGGGACATGTATCCTTTGCTGGAAATAAAGGAGGATACATCACGGCTCAAGGTGAAGTGGGAAACCAGAAAGTCAAGTTTGACAAGGTCAACTACGTTCAACAACTTCAAAATAACTTGCTTTCTGTATCTCAGATCTGTGACAAAGGATTCAAGGTAGTCTTTGACAACAAGAAGTGCTATGTGTTGTAGAAGGAGTATGTGATACCGGAGGACCAAGTCTTAATGTCAGCTTCAAGATATAATGGTTTATATGTCGTGGACCTATCAAAGGCCTCCACAACCGATCATCAAGTTCAATGCTTCTTGTCAAAGGCAACAGAGAAAGACTCCATTTCCTGGCATAGGAGAATAGGACACATTAATCCACGGAAGATGAATCACTTGATCCAGAATGATCTAGTGCGTAGAGTAAATGTTAAGAACTTCCAATTACCGGATTTTTGTGTTGCGTGTAAGAAAGGGAAACAGAGAAAGAAGCCTCATAAGGAAAAGAAAGTTCACTTAATTGACCTACCTCTTGAGCTTCTTCACATGGATCCGTTTGGGCCAGTTAGTACAAAGAGCGTTGCCAGCTATTTGTATTGCTATGTTGTTATGGATGATTACTCAAGATTCGCTTGGGTGATGTTTCTGAAATCCAAATCAGAGACATTTGAATCATTCAAGGAACTGGTAACTACATTGGAGTCACTCTACAAGCTGAAGGTAAGGCAAGTTCGCTCAGACAACGGCACCGAGTTCAAGAACCAATGGATGGAGGCATTCTGCAAAGAAAAAGGAATTGTGCACCAGTTCACATCTGCCTACACTCCTCAAATGAATGGAGTAGCTGAGAGAAAGAATCGAAGCTTGATACAGACAGTCCGGACGATGCTAGCAGACTCGAACCTGCCTATCCAATTTTGGAACGAGGCAGTTGCCAATGCATGTTACACCCTAAATCGAGTCCTGGTGGTCAAACATCATGGTAAAACGTGTTACGAGTTGCTCCAACGACGTAAACCGAATCTAGAGTACCTCGAACCGTTTGGCCCACCATGTATGCTGCTGAAGAAAAATCAATCAGGGAAGTTCTGTCAAAAGGTTGAAGAAGGAATTTTTCTAGGATACAACATACCGAATAAGAAAGTTTACAACAACTCAACGAGTCAAGTAGAAGTGTGGTGCAACGTCGACGTTCAGAGATACACCACTACCCTGCTGGTAAAGGACCCGCATTCTTCTTCAATTATGATGGATTCTGTAAGTCCTTCAACATCCATCTCTCCCCTTATGATGATGAGTTAGAGACCAGAATGATGTATGATGTCTTAAACACATTGTCTCTTGACTCGTCAACCTCATTTCAACTCGGGGAGTCTTCTAGTTCTTCAGGGGGAGCACTTGATGTAAGTGACTCCTCTTCTGAAGATGAAGAAGTGATGACTGAACAGGTGAACCAGGAGGAACAGGTTCCTGCTACAACAAGTACACAAGCATCAAACCCTGACGCCTCTGACTCTTCAGAACCTCGAACTCCAACTGCCTCAGATACTGAAACTAGTGTTCACAATCTGGATAATGAGGTATGTGAATCCAAGGATCGTCAACAGGAATTATCAGTGTGAATTGATGACAAGTCAACGTTTTCGGAATTAACGTTGATTTGGTTTAATTGTGTTTAAACAACTTTAAATATCAATGAAATATCAAGAACACATGTAACAAAACACAATTAATGATTAATCAGTATTTTATTATAATGTGTTGATGATTACAAAAGAATTGAATGTACGATATCAAAGAATGCTATGATGTTGTGTATGCTAAAGTTGATCGGAAGACTTTTGATGATTGTTGTATTGCTATTACTGTTCTCAATCAATCAATCGTCTAACTCAATCGTGTTTGAATCGAAACCTAGGATCCATATTTATAGACAGAGGTGTTTCAGTTATAGGAAACACCGGATCTCTTGGGATTTGATTTGTTTCTGTTAAGGAATCATCGGATTTCTCGGGATTCGCATAACCGCCTTGTTGACTTGTTGACTTGTACCACTTGTATAATACAAGTGTTTGGACTCCGCAGGAATATTGTCTTCAGTAATAATTTGTTCTTCCGTAGGTAATGTTCTTCCGAAGATATCTTGTTCTTCCGAAGGTATTGTTCTTCCGAAGGTAATGTTCTTCCGAAGATATCTTGTTCTTCCGAAGGTATTGTTCTTCCGAAGGTATTGTTCTTCCGAAGGTGACTTGTTCTTTCGAAGGTATTGTTCTTCCGAAGGTGTCTTGTTGTTCATCCGCAGAAGATCTTTGGATGTATAATTACTTGTAAGAAATGTATCTACGGAAGAACAAAATGTTCATCCGTAGATGTTTCTTACACTTGGTCAAATTCACAAATTGACCAATTATAATTTTTGTTCTAGCAACCATATATAAACCAACACATATATAAATGGGTTAACCTATATATTTAATGCATACACAATAATGAAATACAAAAGTTCATTACAGATATTAGTTTAAGTACTAAGCCTATACATAATGACTAGATCTACTGATTCTAGACCTAACAATACTCCCCCTTAGGCTTAGATACTTGCAATCAGTTCTTCAAAACTGCAAGATCCTTGATTCTGGCAATCATTTTGTTGTAGAAGTAAGAAACAGCAGTCATCTGATCATCATACTTGTAGTTGATCTTCATCTTGCTGATCTTCTTCAGAGTCTCATAACTGATTCCCAGAACATCTTTCTCTGTAGTGAGTGTGTCTAACACCTTGTTGTTATTCACCACTTCTAGCTCATCTTGTTCTGAGATTCTTAGTTCTGTTACTTCATCAAAAGTTGTTCCCTTCAGCAGTCCAACATTAAATCTTCTTCTTTTGTATGCTTTGGCATGTAGTTTGTCAATTACTTGAATCACATGGACATGCAGGAATAGATCATTTTGTGCCTTTTCATCAGTCAGCTTGGGGAAGAATTTGTCATTAAGGTATGAGGTGTAGCTGGGATGGAGTAGTTTGATTTCCACAGGATCAAAGATCCTGATCTTGTCAGCTTTCTTGTTCTCAGCATTTCTCAGCAGGACCAACTCTTTTGTCTTCTCAACATATCCCCATTCAGTGATTGGTTATGTGAATTGAGTCCCTTCAATGCATTTAAGTGCTGCTTTGTTTCTGTTGTTGTAGCCAACCCTCTTCAAGAATTCATCATCTACATGTTCTGAGGCATTGGACTTAAATCTTTTGAGCCCTTTGATTCTCTTTTGATGTTCTATATCTTCTCTTTTAGCTTCTATAAGCACATCATCTTTAAACTTTGTCTTCAACTTTCCCACTAGGGTTGAGAAATCTCTTCCTCTAGGGTGAATTGGATAATTGCTGATGATTAAGCTTTGAAGATCTTTGATGTCATTCTCTGGCAGACTCACCACTGAGAGTACATCATGGAAGTATTCAACTCTTCCAGATGTTCTTTTAATAATGGCACAATCCCAGTCTGGATCATATTTCCAGGCCATGATCCTGTTTTCTTCCACAGAGCTGGGAGTTGTGAGGTGATCTATCAGTTGAATTAGAGTGGACTTTTGCTCAGTTATCTCTCTAACTGCAGTCCCAAGTGGCCATACTTTGCCGGGTATAACTTTTCTTGGCTCTCTAATCAATTTCTCCTTTCCTTTGTGCTGATCTTTAGGTTCAACTGTTATAGGTTCGGCAGGAAGTTTGCTTTGTTGTTCATAAGATGGATGTGGAGCTTCAGTTCTGAATTTTACTCCAGTATCTAGCTCAACTTTCATCACATGCTCCATCATCCTTCTGAGTTCCCCTACTGATCTTCCTTTAATCTCATGAGGTTTGTAATTATGTCCTTGTAACCAGCAAGTCATGTTGTATTTGCTTAGCTTGGCTGTGTCACAATGTCCCAACTCCTTCTTTGTTTTCTGAATTGATTGAAAGGTGCTGAAGGCTTCATAATCACAATTTGGAATCATAAAGCATGCAAGCTCAAATTCTTTTAACAGGTTCTTCATCTCTGTCATGTTTAGTCTCTCAACCATGTCATAAGGGAAACCATGGTTTATAAGTGTCATGAACATGGTTTATTCAGGCCTCTCTTCAAATATGTCACTTGTAGTCAGAAGATCATCATCCTTTGAGACTTCTTGTTTTGGTGGAGAGTCTTCTTTGATTAATTCTTCCCACTCTTTGTCACTTTCATCTTCCTTTTGAGAGATGGGCTTCTCAGTAGATAGATCTACTGAAGGGGTGTGTTCAAGAGAAGTCACCTTTTGTTTCTTTGAGACACTGTCATCAATAGTTGGCTTCTTCTCAGCAGTACCAAGGTACTTTCTTTTCCTTGAGTACAGGATCATTTCTTTTGCTGCCTCAGGACCTTGTTTTGTTTGAGCAGTTGAAGCCTTAGCATGAGATTCCAATGAACTGATCTTCAATTTAAGTTGCTCAATCTCTTCTTCTTTTCTCTTTATAATATTTGACTGAGCAGTCATAGTGCTAGATGCTTGTTCAAATTTCTTCATGATCTTTTCTTTTTCTTTCTTCTCAGACTCAGCTGACTCTTTAAGCTCAGCTTCCTTGTCTAGCAACGCATCAATGACTTCTTTATCACTTTGAGCATCTTCTCTCAGTCTTTTTATTCTTGCTTGCTGTCTTATCAATTCATCATCCTTTTCTTTTATCATTCCCTTCAGCTTTTTGTTCTTTCCTTTCTTTTGTTTGATTTGAGTACCAGCTTGTTGTACTCAGCAACCAGATAGCTCTTGCTCACAGGAATGTCATCATCACTTAGATCATCTTCATTATAAGCAATAACATCAACATGATCTGCTACTGCATCTACTTCCTGATGCTGAGACTCAATCTCATCTTCTTTAACTTCCTCATGATCAACACTTGCTGAGCTTGACCTTGGTTCAGTGGCTTGATCTACATGCTCTTGCGGAGTTTGTTGTTGTTGATGATCAGTCACTGGAGATACTTGTTCAGTTTCATTTGAATGCACAGGGGATTCAGTCTTGGATAATGATATTTTAACCGTACTTGCTTCTGAGACTAATTCTGTCTCCCCAGTGTAGATGCTCTCAGTAGCTGAATTTGTAGGTTGTTGGTAAAGTTGCATCTGAAGCTGATTTGGTGATTGGGGTTGAATGGGAGATATTGGTTCAGTATTTTGGCTGGCTGGTGATTGTGGTTGGGGTGTTTGTTGTTGTTGTGGTGATAGGTGGAGGATTGGAGAGATAGGTTCTGTATTTTGGCTGGGAGGAGATTGTGGTTGAGGTGTTTGTTGTTGTTGAGGTGATGTGTCTGGTGAAGGAGTGTCTTGAGCAGAGCTGGTAGCAGAGTTCTCTTTATCAATTTCCCAAACAAGCTCTTGAGGTATGTCTGCATTAGCATCAATCACATGAGCAAACATGTCTATGTCACCTCCTTCATATTTCCCTGAAATTTTGTTCAGCACAGATCTGCCAAGGTGTGCTTGGATAAACACACCACCCTCCACAGATGTTCCAGGCAGGTCTGCATTAATGATGAGCTGAATGAATCTTGGAAACATGTACATCTTATCAGCCTTCTGTACTCGAATGTGATCACACAAACAATTAAAGATGTACTTTGAATAATTGTATGTCCTTCCCTCAAAGATGCCAATGATACCAGATGATATATGTCTTGAAAATCTGTCAAGCCCAGATTTTCTGTTTGACATACACTTCAGATAAGTGTGACACAAAAATCTTTATGGCTTACAGAGTCTTCCCTTCTTAATTTCTCCCTTTTCAAAGTCTCCATCATACCCCATTAAGAGAAAAACTTTTTCTATGTATTCATTTTCAAATACATCAGGGTGTCCAGCTTCAACATCTCCTAGTTCTAGAACCCTTCTTATTGTTTGTTCATCAATTCTCAGCCTTTGATTCTTAACTTCTGCAATAATGCCTTCACCATCTTCTTCTATGTGTGCAGAATTCCAGAAATCACTGATATGAGTGCAATAAATCGTCGGCTCTGCTGATAGGGCATAGAATATCCTCGATCTTCTCAGATATCTCATGATTTCTTGGCATCCTTCTGACACAAGATCGTCAGGGTTTAAGAAAGCACACACATTATGTTCTTTTGCGAATCGTTGATCCATCTGTTCATAAGAAAAGACTTCATTAGAATCACATTATTGATATGAGAATACGAACAGTTGTGAGATAAAACAAGAATCAACTGGTTCATTCTTGATGATTACGACATGTTTTACCTTAATAAACGCTGATTAAGAACACAACTATATGTTTGCTTAAGGTTTTGATTTGATAAATTTTGAATGTTGGGGAAGTGGGAAAAGTTTTGTTGAGTGAGATTTTTTAGGTCTGAAAAAGTGAACGAAAAAGTGAATAATGAATTTGACAAGTCAAACCTCATTATTTATACCCTCAGACATATTAATTTTCTCTGATTTATTAAGTGGGTCCCACATTGTATTCTTCCGTAGAAGTAATTTCTCATTAATTAAGTGGAATCCACAATTTACTCTTCCGTAGAACATCTACGGATCAACAACTTATGCTGATGTGAAATTGTTATCATTAAATTATTGATCTTTATTCATCCGTAGTTTACCAATCTACGGATAAACATTAAGATTGATTTCCACACAGTATCTTCTGCTGATGCACCGAAAATATTGTTGTATGTATGGCCCAAATCCATTGGTTAGACCATTTATTGCTTTAGGACCTCGTTGGCTTTGTATACATGACAATTTAGTGCAAGAAAATTTTAAATAGAGATTTTTACTAAAAAAATTTTCATGTATCTAACAGCTAAGATGATGCTCAGATTTCAATTTCTTCAAATTGATAATGATATAGACATTGCTGCTGCTGATTGAGATGCTTGTTCATGAATTCTACTCCCCCTAAATTTGTGATTAATGAAGAACTTAAGCATTTATTATAAATTTCTTTAAGAGGAATAACATGAATTTGAACTATATGATAATGATCAGATACACATAGGATGGGATCATACTATAATGTTAAACCTCTCCTGATGAGTTATGTTGTTTATGTGATACAAGAACAAGTTCTTATTGCAAGTATATTGTCCATATAAATCCATACAAGAGCTCATGTATCAACTAGGCATGTTGTTTATCATGTTTTCATATTGTTTTTGAAATAACTGTTATGGGCTTCACATTCAATTCACAAAGGTTTTGTCCTCCCTTTGCAAGTCAAATCATCACTTTTTCACACTTAAGACTATGTACTTTAAGTTATAATAGCTATCTTGAGATGTATTTGGCATCTCATTGATGCAATGTTGATAAAGCTCAAGATAATATACAGTTGATCACTTAGGATTCTTTTGAGAGCTTTAGATATGATCATCATCAGGTCACCAGATCTTTACTCACGTAAAACAGAGGTGCCTTTAACCCAGGTCTTTGTTCACACAAAATAGAGGGATGATGAGGATCATGATCTTTTCACCTTTTGTAACTGATATTCAGTATGGTGATCATACACCCAGGTCTTTGTTCACACAAAACAGAGGGAGTATGATTTGCAAAGATAGATAGTATAAAGTGTTTTACATAGTGTGTTTAGATGAATGATTTGATCACATTAGGATAAGACTCATTTTGTTTTCTCAAAATGAAGTTTCCCACAGACAACTATTATAGTATTATGTTTTGCATGCACTCAGGTTTGTTTCCACTCAAGATGAACCTACTCACATATCAAGAAATTTGCTGAGATATATTGTTATTTGTTTATTCAGGAATAGGCAAAGCTATAGTGTACTATCATTTCCCATGCATATGTCATACTGATGCATTATTACACACAGCATGTTGTTTGTTTAGACTTGATTAATCTAAGTTAATCACACCTAGAGACTCAATCAGAAAATTAAATCTGACTGAATCAAAGGCTTTAGTGAATAAATCAGCAAGCTGATTTGATGTATCCACTTTGACTAACTTAATCAATCCCTTTTCTGAGCAATCTCTCAGAAAATGATACCTAATCTCGATATGTTTTGTTTTACTATGTTGCACAGGATTAGCAGTAATAAACATAGCAGCAGAATTGTCTATATAGATAGAGGTTTGAAGAAAGTTGTAACCATAGTCAAGCAATTGGTTTTGTAACCAAAGTACTTGAGAGCACTCAGCTGAAGCAGCAATGTACTCAGCCTCAGCTGTGGATACAGAAACATTTGTTTGTTTCTTGCACTACCATGACACTAGCCTGGGTCCAATGAATTGACATCCACCGGTTGTTGATTTTTTGTTGCTGTTACATCCACCATAGTCACTGTCTGAGTATGAGTAGAGTGTAAAGTCTCCATCCTTGGGATACCATAGACCAAGTCCTGGTTTTCCCTTGAGATATCTGAAAATTCTTTTGACAGCATTGAGATGTGACTCTTTTGGATCAGATTGGTACCTAGCACATACACACACAGCAAACATAATATCAGGTCTACTGGCAGTTAAGTACATAAGTGAACCTATCATAGATCTAAATAATTTTTGATCAATAGATTTTCCAGTGGGATCAGGAGCAATCTTATCAATTATTGATGCTGGTGTTTTGCATGAGGATACTTCAGCAAGATTGTATTTCTTCAGTATTTGATGTATGTATTTTTCTTGATTGATGAATATTCCATCTGCTTTTTGATGAACTTGAAGGCCAAGGAAGAATGTTAATTCACCCATTGAGCTCATCTGAAATTCAGATTTCATCAGCTCTTCAAAATTCACACACAATCTCTAATTAGTTGATCCAAATATAATGTCATCAACATATACTTGAACTACTAAGAGATCTTGATGTTCTTGTTTGAGAAAGAGTGTCTGATCAATAGTTCCTCTTTTGTAGCCATGCTTGAGTAAGAAAGATGATAGTGTTTCATCTCATTTTCTTGGTGCTTGATGAAGACCATACAAGGCTTTATCTAGTTTGTATACCCTGTGAGGATAATGAGGATCTTCAAATCCAGGGGGTTGAGACACATAAACATCCTCATCAATTTTCCCATATAAGAATGCACACTTGACATCCATCTGATACACAGTAAATTTCTTATATGATGCATATGCCAAGAACACTCTTATTGCCTCAATTCTTGCAACTGGTGCAAAAACTTCATCATAATCTATGCCTTCTTCTTGAGTGTATCCTTGTGCTATCAACCTTGCTTTGTTTCGGACAATAATCCCTCTATCATCCAGTTTGTTTTTGTATAGCCATCTAGTTCCAATAGGATGTTGACCTTCAGGTAAATCAACAAGAGACCATACTTTTTGCTTTCTGAACTGTTGAAGCTCTTCTTGCATAGCTTCAATCCAGCTATTGTCTTTTAAAGCAGCTGTAATGTTTGGAGGCACCACTTGAGAAAGAAAACAGTTGAAGAGACAAAAGTTGGTTGTACCACTTTGGCTCCTTGTAGTTCTCTTTTCAGGATTTCCAATGATATTGTCAAGTGGATGAGACTTATGAATTCTCATTGAGGGAGTTGACTCAACTGGAATAAATGATTCCAGATTAGTCATTTCCATTGCCTCTGACTGATTCATCTCAATTTGAGAATTCAAGAAATAATCAAATTGAGTCTCTGTTGATTGAGCTACAGGAGTATCTGCAGTTGGATTTCGCTCTTCCGTAGGAACTTCTGCGGAAGCATTTTGGTCTTCCGAAGGAATTTCTCCGGATGTATGCTGATCTTCCGAAGGAACTTCTCCGGATGTATGCTGATCTTCCGAAGGAACTTCTCCGGATGTATGCTGGTCTTCCGAAGGAACTTCTCCAGATGTATGCTGCTCTTCCGAAGGAACTTCTCCGGATGCATGCTGGTCTTCCGAAGGAACTTCTCCGGATGTATGCTGATCTTCCGAAGGAACTTCTCCGGATGCATGCTGTTCATTCCAGCATGTAATATCTGCTTCTGCTGAAGTATTTTCACCTGAAGATGGATGTATCCTTGGGGATCAGCAGATAAAAGTTACTTCAGTCATAATAGGTGGAACACATGGATAGCATACTTCATCAGATCCTGCATTGATCAATGATCATAGTTAAAAGATTTAGACAAAGCCTAATGTCAAATAACCATGATGAACCTTTAACTGACTTAGAAAACACATTTTCATCAAAAGATACAATTAGGGGTCTCTTCACAATGTTATGTGTGGAATATACCACTATATGATTTTTATGTTGAAGAGTATCCAACAAAACCCATCATATCTTTTTTTTTGAAAATTTTCCTAATGACTCTTTTATGTTCAAAACAGTTACTTGACATCCAAATACTCTTAGATATCCTATGTAAGGTTTTCTTTTAAATAGGAGCTCATAAAGTTTTGTTATGTTCTTTGACAATTAATGTTCTGTTTTGAACATTGCATGCAGTATTCACAGCCTCAGCCCAAAAGTAATAGGTAGTTGTGAATCAGCTAGCATTGTTCTTGCTGCTTCAATGAGAGTTCTGTTTCTTCTTTCAGCAACTCCATTTTGTTGTGGAGTCCTTGGTGCACTGAATTCTTGCAATACCTTTGCTCCTGCAAAAAGAAACTAGATCAAAGTTGACAAATTCAGTACCATTATCACTCCTGAAAATTTTGACTTTTGTATCAAGTTGATTCTCAATCTTGATTACAAAGTCCATTAATGTTTCTGATGTTTCACTCTTTTGTTTTAAGAAAAAGACCCATGTAAATCTAGTGAAATCATCAACTATCACCCAAACAATATTGCCTTTTTCCAATGCTCATTACATTGGTTGGACCAAAAGATCCATGTGAAGCAATTTGAGTGGTTGTATTAGTATTGATTGTTTTGGGTTTATGTGACACTCTGTGTTGTTTTCCTTTGTAACAAGAAGAACAATGAGTTGAGCAATGAAACTCTTTATTTGGCAATCCAATGACCAGGTCATGTTTCACCACCAATTTATTCATGTTCTTCATGTTAGAATGAACAAGCCTTCTATGCCATAATTGTGACAAATCTTCTGAAAGTTTAGATATAAGGCAAGTTTCATGTTTAGTGAGAGAAGTGTTGTTCATATCCAAAACATAAGTGTTTCCTTTTCTTGCTGCTTTGAGGAGAATCCAATCTTCAGGGACAATAAATCCTGGCTTTAGAATGTAACAGTTAGTGTCATCAAACAATGTAGTGTAGTTTTGATCACAGATTTGAGATACACTAAGTAAATTATACTGTAAGTTTTAACAGTAATTTACTTTATCAAATTTAAGTACACCATTAGTTATCATTCCTTCACCAACAATTTTACCTCCCTTTTTACCCACCAAATGCCACATAAGAAGCATTTTATGTTTGAAATCATGGAGAAGAAACAGTTTCCTGTCATATGCCTGGAACAACCACTGTCAACATACCACATGTTGTCAGCTCTCCAATATTGTTCCTGCAATCAGAAAAGAAAATCAATTAGAAGTGACAACCCAAGTCTTAGTGATCTTGGGTTTGTCAACAGGATCTAAAACAGTTACTCTTTCATGAACATTTTTTGAAGTTTCAGTTTCAGATTTAATTGATTCATTCTGATTTGATTTAGATGAGGATGATTCTGCTAAATTGGATGTTGATGAAGTAGATTCATGATTCACATTGTCTGATTTACTCAGAGTAACTTCATTTGTTTGAGTCTTTTGTTTTGATAATGAACCTTTAAATGTTTCACTATCTTTTGTTTTTGAAAGAGGTATATGAATGCCTTTGTCAAATTTATCAAAGAATGAATCATCATCCTTTGATTCTTTGTCTGACAAATCTACTCTTTTGTGTGGTGTTTTTGACTGCTGAAAAAGATGGTCTTTTCCTCAGTATATGAACACTTGATGATGATTTGTCCTTTGGTTTTGCTTTTGATTTTTGTTCAAACTTCTTCAGTTTTGAGCCCTTTGCAGAATCCGTAGATTGAGAATCTGATTCAGATTTGTCTGATTCTGTCTTCTTTGAGCTTTTTGTCTTGTTCTTTTTGTTGAAATAACATTCCTGTGTGGAATGATTATTTTTGTTGCAGATAGAACAGTGTTTGTTGAAGTAGCAATCAGTAGTCATATGATTGTTCATATTGCAAATAGAACAGTAGCTGCTGAAGTAACAGTCTTCAGTGTTGTGATTTTTCATATCACACCATTTGCAATACTTTTCTTCTGATTCTTTCTCAGAATCATTCCTTTTTTTGCTGATCTTTTGTTGTCTTTCTTCTTCTTCTTCAGCTTTGGATGTGCTTCACCTTTTTCCATTTTGTGCACATTTTGATTGTTTGGAGCTGAAATTCTCTTCCGTAGATCAGCAGCTGAAGTTTTCTTGTTCAGTTGATGATCTACTGAAGCCTTTTTCTTCCCTTTGAATTTTTTTTTCCTCAGTGATGACAGATTCATCAGTCAATTTCTTGGAGGAGTCTTGCATACTTAGTTCTTGAAGACCTTCATTCAATTGAGCTATCCTCTTGCAGATGGTCTTCAGCATGTTTCTTTGTTTAGGAGGATATGGCAACTTTGTTTCTTCAAGCACTTTTGGGATATTGGCTTTCAGTTGAACATTCTTACCAGTGCTTGTTTGATCAACATCATGTTCATCAGAATCATCCAAGTCATCACACTTATCATAATCAAATTCTGAATCATTTTGATCTAATGATTCTGATTCAGATGATTCAGTTTCACTCACCTCAGCTTAATCATTAATTTTAGTTTTAGTTGAATCTTTTTCAAACTTAGTGCCAGGCACAAAATGATTTGACAGAGTGTTTGTCATTGTTGTAGGTAAGGATGTGTAATTATCATTTATAGGTGGTGCAACCGCATTATAACCCAACCCAGACCTTTTCTTTGATTCAATATGAGAATTTAGTAATTTCTCATATTGCTGAGATGATAATTGAAACTTCTGAAGTTTCACATCAGTTGATGCATGATCAGCCATGGATTTTGTTAAGGAAGTGGTCAAATGCTCAACTTGGGCTTTTAGGCTATAATTTTCAGAAACAATTTTTCTAAATCCTTTTGCAAAGAATTAATTTTTATTTGATATAATTTATGTTCTCTAACATGGGATTCATTCAAAATCATTGTTTCTTTTACTTTATCAGCCAACTGTTGAGCATGGACTCTATATCGTTCAACTTCCTCAACACAAGTTGATGAACACAATCTTTCTTTTACCTCTTTTGCCATTGGTGGAACTGTTTGATCCATATGAGCCATCAATGCTTGATTCTCTTTCAAAACTTCCTTCTCATACAAACTCCAGTCACACGTTCCATCTTGAAGTATGATCAGCCCTGACTCCTTTAAGTTACTAGGTCCAGCTGATTCTTTGGTGGCTGGTGGGGAAGCATTGATCAGTTGAGATTGTTTGTGCAGAGGTCTTTGAGAAGATTGTTGATTTGCTTGAATCTGATGTTGTTGTTGATGCTGGTGTTGTCTCATCTCTGGATATGAATGTCATATGCATTCTCTTGAGAAATGTCCATAGAGATTGCATTTGTAGCATCTTACTTTTGATTTGTCAACACCAATCTTTGATGTCTTGCTTGCTGAAGCCAAGTTCCTATTT
Source organism: Flaveria ramosissima (assembly GCA_025215565.1). Taxonomy (NCBI): domain Eukaryota; kingdom Viridiplantae; phylum Streptophyta; class Magnoliopsida; order Asterales; family Asteraceae; genus Flaveria; species Flaveria ramosissima. The sequence goes on from CM046032.1 coordinate 1,419,002, forward strand.
CTCCTGAGATATTGCTTAGCTCTATAAGCAATCATGGCCATCTGCCATTATAGATCCATCTCTTCCACTACATCAGGAGGCAGTTCTTCTAAGTCTTGTTAGCAAATATTGGCTGATGTTAGAGAGCTTCCCAGATATGCTTGAAAACTTGAGCTAAAAACTGCAAAGGCTGCTCTTTGTTCTTCAGAGTCCAATATCACAGTTATTGGTTCTGACTGATTTGCTGAAAAGGAAGACTTAGCTATTGCTGCAGGTGTATCTTGTCTATCAGTAGTTCTTCCTTTATTCTTTTGCTGCTTGTCTTGAGATGATTTCTTTGAGGGTTTTGAAGCATAGAAGCTAACTTCCTCCTCATCATCACTCCTAGCACAAGAATTATCACTTTCATTGTTTGAAATAAATGCACTTCCTATATTATTTGTTTTTTTGAAGTGATAGAGTGAGACATGAGTTCTCACACTCTTGTTTCTTGATTTTTCGTCCATTTCAAGAGCTTCCACTTTTGCAACCAGAGTATCTAAACCAGTTGCTTTCAGATCTATAGTGTTCTTGAACATGGACACAGTATGCTTCCAACTTTCTGGCAAAGTGTGGAGCATTTTCTTGTTTAATTCCTCACTTGTATACTTCAACTCTAGAATATTCATCTCAGTGACTAACTGCATGAATCTATGAAGTTGCTGAGGAATTGACTCACCCTCAATATGATGAAAAGTTTCATATTGTGATCTGAGGGTGTCTCTCCTTATACTCCTTATCTCATCACTCCCTTCGCAGAGAGTGTGAAGTATCTTCCATAAGGAGTGTGCTGTTTTATAGTTCTCACACCTGATTAATATCTCTTCAGGTAAAGCCATACTAAGCAAACTGTATGCTTTTATATCAACTTTAACCTTTTTGACATCATCAGGTGATAGATCTTTCGTACGGATTGGTTGATTTTTGTCATTATAATCCGGCCCAAGAGTGGGTGGAATATAAGGACCTTCAGTGATGGAAATCCACAAGTCAGAATCAGTATAGTTTACATGATCCTGAACTTGATTTTCCAAGACTTGAAGTCTGCTTTTGTTTCCAACTTCGGAGGTTGGTAAGATGAACCACTGAAGTTGCTCATGATGTTAACAAGATCTGCTATTCAATTGATTTGAATATACAAGCAAGTTAATTAAAAACAATTGCAGTTAAACGAAATCAAACACAATTAAAACACAACTAACACTGATAGATCAATTGATCTAAATCAATGAGCACTTGGCTCTGATACCACCTGTGAATCCAAGGATCGTCAACAGGAATTATCAGTGTGAATTGATGACAAGTCAACGTTTGCGGAATTAACGTTGATTTGGTTTAATTGTGTTTAAACAACTTTAAATATCAATGAAATATCAAGAACACATGTAACAAAACACAATTAATGATTAATCAGTATTTTATTATAATGTGTTGATGATTACAAAAGAATTGAATGTACGATATCAAAGAATGCTATGATGTTGTGTATGCTAAAGTTGATCGGAAGACTTTTGATGATTGTTGTATTGCTATTACTGTTCTCAATCAATCAATCGTCTAACTCAATCGTGTTTGAATCGAAACCTAGGATCCATATTTATAGACAGAGGTGTTTCAGTTATAGGAAACACCGGATCTCTTGGGATTTGATTTGTTTCTGTTAAGGAATCATCGGATTTCTCGGGATTCGCATAACCGCCTTGTTGACTTGTACCACTTGTATAATACAAGTGTTTGGACTCCGCAGGAATATTGTCTTCAGTAATAATTTGTTCTTCCGTAGGTAATGTTCTTCCGAAGATATCTTGTTCTTCGAAGGTATTGTTCTTCCGAAGGTAATGTTCTTCCGAAGATATCTTGTTCTTCCGAAGGTATTGTTCTTCCGAAGGTGACTTGTTCTTCCGAAGGTATTGTTCTTCCGAAGGTGTCTTGTTGTTCATCCGCAGAAGATCTTTGGATGTATAATTACTTGTAAGAAATGTATCTACGGAAGAACAAAATGTTCATCCGTAGATGTTTCTTACACTTGGTCAAATTCACAAATTGACCAATTATAATTTTTGTTCCTGCAACCATATATAAACCAACACATATATAAATGGGTTAACCTATATATTTAATGCATACACAATAATGAAATACAAAAGTTCATTACAGATATTAATTCAAGTACTAAGCCTATACATAATGACTAGATCTATTGATTCTAGACCTAACAAGGTAGTTGTTCCCACCACTCTTGGATCACGGTTAAATGTTTATCATCCCTTGGACAATGTCATTGGAGATGTTCGATCAGGAGTACAGACCAAAATCAGCTATACTCAGTTGATTATGCCTCAGTCATGGAAAAGGGATATCTTCACGACGGCGCATATCGATGTTTTGTGTCTCAATTTGAGCCAAAATATGTTAGTGAAGCATTAAACGATGAGGCATGGGTAAGTTTGATGCAAGAAGAACTCCTACAATTCAAGAAGCTAGGAGTATGGACCCTTGTGGACAGACCAAAAGGTGCTAAAGTCATTGGAACTAAATGGGTCTTGAAATGCAAGAAAGACGATCAAGGGGTCATAATTCGCAACAAGGCTCGACTTGTCGTTCAAGGTTTTAGACAAGTCGAAGGAATCGATTATAATGAAGTGTTTGCACATGTGGCAAGGATGGAAGCAATCCGTATCTTCCTAGCCTATACCTCTTACATGAAGATCAAAGTTTATCAATTAGATGTAAAGAGTGCATTCCTTCATGGTAAAATCCGCGAGACAGTGTACGTTAGTCAACACGAAGGATTTGAGGATCCGTATCATCAGGACAAAGTTTACAAACTAGATAAGGCTCTCTACGGGCTCCATCAAGCCCCAAGAGCATGGTATGAGAAGCTCTCGACTCATCTTGTGAAACACGGCTTTCGCAGAGGAGTGATTGATTGTAAACTATTTATCAAAGAAAAGGATGGTGACTTGCTGCTCGTACAGATCTATGTTGATGACATAATCTTTGGTTCCAAAAACAAAGATCTATGTAAAGAATTTGAAGCAGTAATGAAAGCTGAATTTGAGATGAGTGCCATGGGAGAAATGAAGTTTTTTCTCGGGTTACAGGTGGATCAGACACCAAAGGGGATATTTCTACATCAGACAAAGTATGTAGGCGATATTCTCAGTCGATTCGATATGGAGAATGCTTCGGCAGCTGGGACTCCACTGGCCACAAACCACGATGTGGCACCTGACGAAAATGGTGATCTGGTGGATGCCACCATGTACCGAGGAATGATTGGATCCCTCATGTACCTCACAACCTTACGACCTGATATCATGTACGCGACATGTCTATGCTCCAAATATCAGGCAAAGCCGAAAGTCAACCATCTCATAGGAGTCCAAAGGATATTTCGTTATCTGAAGGGTACTCCAACAGTTGGGTTGTGGTATCCTCATGACGATGACTTTGAGCTTACAGCGTATAGCGATTCGGATTAAGGCGGATGCAAAATGAACTACAAGTCCACTTTAGTAGGATGCCAATTCTTTGGGAGAAGATTAGTCACGTGGCAGTGTAAGAAGCAGACATCGGTTGCTCTGTCAACTTGTGAAGCTGAATACGTTGCTGTTGCAAGCTGCTGTTCACAAATCATCAGGATTCAATAGTAAATGCGGGACTACGGTTTGAAATTCTCTAACACTCCTATATTTGTTGATAATTCTGCTGCTATAGCCGTAACTAAAAATCCGGTCCAACATCCTAAAAGCAAACACATCGGAATTAAATATCACTTCATACGTGATTGTTTTGGAAAAAAATTAATCGATGTTGTTAAAATTAATACGGACTTTTAACGCGTTGACCTCTACACAAAAGCGTTTGATAAACCAAGTTTTTTATATCTGTTAGAGGTCAACGGCGTGAAAAAGAAATATGAAGTGATTCCAGAAGATGACAGTACTTAGTCCAACGAGTAGAGTAATTTTTTTTGTTTGTTATTTTCTTTTATTTTTCGTATTTTAATTTCATGTTTCTATTAAATCCAAAAACTCAAAAAATATTTTCGGTTTTAGAATTTTAGGGAGAGAATAGGTTAGAGTGGTATTAAATTAGGTGTTTTAATTTCAGTACTTAAAAAAACGAGGGAGGAGGACAGCGTAGCTAAAAGGATAGAAATCAAATCTGTTATACTGATTCAATAGTACACGGGAAACAGATTATTTGGGACTTCAAAATTTGAATGATTAAGATGCAAAATTCAAAGTATAAATTTGAGAAGTCTAAGCAAAATAAAAGGAAAAATGATAGTAAAACTAGTATGCTAATAAGGTAACATAGAGAAAGTAGACCTAGAGGTTGCAAGTTCATTATATGATGTGTCGGTAGATTCAACACAATAGATGAGTAGACCTCATTGGTGACTTAAATTCAAACTAAATTGTTCAACTTGATGTGGGTTCCCATCTTATCCGTGGTTCACACAATCAACATAGTTCTAATAAGGGGTGATGAGCAAATAAACGCCACAAATGTGTGCGGATGATCATAAAAAGAGCAAAGCACGAAAAAAAATGTGTAAGCGCTATCAAGCTGATAACAAATATTGTTGGTGCATTACGTGCAAAAAGAAAAGAAAAATGCTCTCACAAGAAGATAGGTTGTGTGCCTCTCTGCTGTGCGATGGCACTGACCTGAGGATAAGCATAACCTAAATATTCTAGAATTCATTATTGTTTGCGCCTCTCTGCTGTGTGATTACACTGACCTGAGGCTCGGCATCTCTTTGAAAGCTCTTAGAATAGTTTCTTCTTGTCAAAACACCCGTAGACCGCTCAAAAATCTCCTGAGGAATGTTGATTACCATATAAGCGTGGGATCCATATATGTTTGTTGAAATAATTAAACCTTAATTCATCACCAATGAGGGTCAAAAATCTATGTATGGATTTAAGAGGACAAGTATACTGACAATCATCGTGAGCAGCAACTCTTGAAAGTCCAAATCAGTGTGTGCATCTTATAGCTCTAGTATGATTTCCTAAACTTGCTAATGACTCTCGATAAAAAGAAGAACTAGCATCAAAATGTTTTGGTAACATGTCCCAAATGATTCTGGAATACCTGTATGATTCCAAAATGAATCGTAGCAGAAATGATTAACTGGAATTAAAGCTGTGATATCCATGAAGTAAAATCAATTAGAATTATTCTAATAGGTCTTATTTCATCTCTAATCAAAAATACAAAAATATTTATTGTTATTGTTCTTAATTTCAAAGTTGTTTTGTTTAGTTTTAGTAAAATGTAATGTAAGAGTCGGACTCAACAACTCGTCGTAATCTGGGATTCACTCACTAAAAGGGTCACGTCTGAGGTGACCAATGGGGTTTTCAAATGTAAAAGGATCACGTCTGAGGTGATCAACAGTTTTTCTAAGTTAAAATGGTCATGTCTGAGATGATCAATGGTTAGAATGACTTATCAATAAGTAAAGGGCTAAGTGTATGAATGGTCATAAGGTCAAACTCATAAGTATGAGCCATTCGCACGACTACACCATGAGTATCGACCAGTCGTACGATTGGACCATACGTATGAGCCCAATCGCACGACTAAACCACATGTATGGTCCATACGTGCGATTGGACCATAAGCATGGGTCAATCCATACGATTGGATCATCAGAAAAAACCAATCGCCCGAATGGAGGTGACGGAATGAGACAGTCGCACGACTGAAACCTAGTCGCACGACTGAAGGTGACCGTCTGAGCCAATCGCACGACTAAGCTCCAGTTGCACGAATGAAGAGTGCGAACGGATCCAGTCGCTCGACTGGAGACAGAATCAGTATAGATAGGGCTAAAGTCGGTCGCATATCTTCATCACCCTTCAATCGCCCTAATATCGCCCGAATGCAAAGACACTCTGCCAAAATTTGATTAAGTCGATTTCTGACCACTCGTGTGTTACTGACGAGTTGTTACATCATCTGCAGGTAATGAACGTCCCAAATCGCACAAAATGCGCAGTGAAAACAAACCTAACAGCCCAAATCGTTTAAAATCAAGAAATCAGTAAAAACCAACAAATAGACCAAGTAAACGGGCAAATTGGTTAAAATGAAAGACATAATGTGACAATTAGGGTTCCTGCGAGTCTAAAGAGTCTAAACACAACGTTTAACTTCCAGTTTTGACCTAGATTCAGAATTAAAGTGTCGAACAGAGAGATATGCGACTGGTCACTCCGAATGAACTTAAATCACACGATTTAATTGGCGAATGACTCAATAGTAGCAATGAACCATGCGCATGAACTTAGTCGCACGACTGATTCAATCGCATAGAACAGCATACGACTTAGTTGAGTCGCAGGTTCATTCGCATGACTGAGCTCATTCGTACGACTGAGACTCAGTCGGATTGTCCATTCGCACGACAGAACAGAAGGATTCAAGTCCAATAAATTCAAATGTCATTCTCTTATACACACTCTAACGTTTATCTATCTTGTGTTATAGTAGCATGGCGAGTCGGTGGACGATGAGCATTAAGCACAACATATGTGCTCATCTAGACACTACGTCCCAGAACGCGTCTGAGTTCGCGGGCATTATTTCATTTCTATGAAGATCGAGGATTTTCAGAGCTATCTCCACGCCTTGCACACCATACAGGTCGATACAACAGGGTTTCTGGGAAAGCGCTGTTGTAGATAGATCCTCAGAGCCTTACCGTATTCGGAGTTCCATCTTTGGCCAGGCCATTGACATCAGTGAGGAGGATCTAAGGACGGTCTTAGAGTTGGGAGCTGATGGCGATTGCCCTACCAGACTGCATCCGTTGACTGTCCGAGGTTGCTTTCTTCGGGCTAAGTACTCGGGGGACATCAACGCAGGTGTGCTCAACAAGAGCAACCTGTGCCCCCAATTCAAGTACTTAGCCCATGTGCTGTTGAAGTGTATTGCCTCAAGGAAGGGAGGTTTTGATGAGCTTTCTGATCAGATCCAGAATGCCTATGTGGCTCTGGTTCTGAATCATCCTTTCAGCTTTTCGAGGATGATCTTCACCTACTTGGTGGAGAACATAGAGGCCAAAGGCAAGGAAGGCTTCTATACGTACCCACGATTCATATAGATGATCATCGACCAGAAGCTTCCTTCGCTGCCCAAGGAGAAAGAGGATGATGTGGTGCTCGAGGTCATGGACGACACTACTCTTGGGAGGATGAAGGTTTATCGGGGCAAGCAGGTGAAGCCCCCCGGTAAGGAGGCTGTTTGGGCATTTGATTCGAGAGGACTACGTGGCGCCAGCGAAGAGGAAGTGGCGTCACGATGATAGTGACTCAGATTCTGAGCCGATTGTGCTCCCATCCGACGATTCTGATGATGATGACATTGGTGATGGTGGAGATACTGGCCCCACCCAATCTAGGGCCACTACCACAGATGTTATATCTTCATCATCAACCCACGGAGGAGCTGAGACGGCAGGATCCTATCAGGATTTTCGGCCTGATGAGGAGGAGGAGTCCGATGAGGAACCGTTTGTTCGGACGGTGGGCAGCAGGGTGGTTGCCACCGAGTGAGGGATTAGGGCAGTAGGTGGATGTCAGGGTGAGTCTGGGGAGGCTGCTACTGATTCATCTTACACCCCAGACCAGCCCAGCAGCCAAGGGGGAGCATCCTCCTCGAAGGGATCGAGGAAAAAAAGGATGGCTCAGCCGCACGGGATAAAGAGTAAGAGACAAAGATTCACCTTGATTACCACCTCTACCACCACCACCACCACAGCTACCACCACCACTACCACACCCTCTACCACTACTACCACACCACCCACCACTACTACCATACCACCCACTATTACTACCACACCTTCACTTCCACTACTACAGCCATACCTCCACCTGCTACACCTATACCACCACCCAGCTTTACCATAGCTACCACCACTACCACCACCCATCGAGCCGGGACTTCATCACAGGTCCCACCGAGTTTTGGATCCTCTCTGCCCTCCGTTGGGTTAGAGGAGCGGCTGGCCAATCTAAACCGGATTGTGCTTAAGCTGCTTGCTACTGATGAGCAATGAGCTACACAGCTAAACCAGCTGATGGAGCTCAATGCTGCTCAGGCTCAACAGATAGCAGCTCAGAGTCAGGAGATTGCTGAGCTTCGTGAGCTGCATAATTCTTCAGTATAGAGGATAGATGATCTTGAGGGGAAGAACAAGAAGCTGATGCTCGACTCAAAGGCTCCAAAGATGAGCCCCTCAAGATCAGAGAAGGAGACGATGATGGTGATGATGACGATGATGAGGATGATGATGATGAGGATGATGATGATGAGACAGATGAAGAAGTTGATGGAGCTGAAGGAGAGGAGAAGGGAGGAGATGAGGCTGAAGGAGATGATGCTGCTGCATCAGCATCCACACAAGCAAGAGAGCGAAGGTCAAAGAAGGCTCAGGATCAGGGAGCCTCACCCTTAGCCCCTCCGGCTAACGAGCCTGCGATTCAGGGCAAAAGTAATGATTAGATATTTATGTATTTGAAAGCTCTTGTACCTGAATCATGTATTAAACTTTTGTGCTTAATGTTTATATATATTTAATGTTTTACTATCTTGATTATTGACTAATGATTGATGTGTTACATGTTTAAATCAAGCAGATCAAGCATATCAGCAAGATGAATACGATGTTGCTCCCCTTCAGCAAATCAAGTCTCAACTCACAATGATTCTTGATTTGCAAGGGATTGTCAGACGGTCAGTGGGCTATACTCCCGAAGAAGGAGAAATCATTCATGACCTGACCGACGAGCAACTTGTTGAGATGTTCAGGCTGAACCCGGACGAGATTGTCAAGGATGCTCCTACTTTTGACGTTGCAAGTGATGATGAGCTTAACGACATAGATGAAATCGAGATAGAGGATGTCAAGGATGCTCCTACTTTGGGCATACTCTTGACAGTGGTACATATGACAGTCTGGATATGATGGAGAAGGAGGCAGAGAAGTAAAAAAGCCAAGCCCAAGCCTTGGACGCCGATGTTGAAATCAAAAAGACTGAATAGGCGGCCTGTTTTGCTGAGATCCGAGCCATGCGTACTGCACAAAAGCCCAATGTCTACACCAAGCTATACAAAGTCAAGAGACACTTAAAGGTGTCAGGAAAGATCATTGCATGGGCTTATTTTGAGGATCTGAATCTGTATGCAGTGAAAAGAGAAAAGGGCATAGAGTACTTTAGATTCCCACATGATCTAAAGACTCTCCCTGGTTTTGAGCTCAACCAGCTGGCACGCCTAAAGTTGTTGTATGCTGACCCGAGAAAGATGTCAGGATGGTTTGAGGCTGCACTGAGGAAAGAGTACCACATCAGGTGGGTTAACTTTAGACCTCAACAACCGAAGAGGTACATCAGACGGTCTGAAGTTGATCCCATTACTGGAAAGCCAAAGGTCGTGCTGAAGTGGAGTCCTCCAAGCACTATGTCTAAGATTCCCTTACGGGAAATGCCACAGGACTTCACTCCACACTTTAAGTGGTGGTACTACGATTGGAGAATAGGTGAAACGGTCATAATCTTACAAAAGGAGAGTCAAATGGATACTATCCGGGTATTTGACCCTATGTGGCTGACTAACTTGTCTGCTGACGATGTGTATACATTATACAAGTGGCCATTATTCTATGAGTCGCAGGATATTGTACAAGCCCTCCAGTTCCAGAACGTGATAAGACTCTATTTCGCATTCGAGATACATGCCAGAGTTACAAGAGAGGAAAAGTACAAGAAGTTTGAGGAGCTAATAAAGAATGTTAGACAATGATGTAAACTAGGTCCAAGGGGGAGTTTGTTGGTACATATATACCTAGTTTAGGAGCTTAATGTAAAATGTCTTTCATGTCTTACATATATGTAATGAATGAGTTGAATGAAATGAAATATGTGTTTGATGCTTATATTGTTTAATGTTTCATTGTTTATTGTGTCATAACACATATTGAACTAACTATATAGGTTTGTGGTTGTTTACATAGTTCTTAGTCAAGAATGGTTGAGAAATGTGTTTAAACTTAATCGTATAAAGTATTCATGCGAATGAACCATACTAATAGACCATACGCATGAACACTTCATGCTAATGGACCAGTCACATGACTGAACGAGGAGACTGGATCAGTCGCACGATTGAGACATAAGATTGGCTCAGTCGCACGACTGAACCTTCAGTCGTGCGTATGGAACAATCGTATGATTCAGTCGCACAACTAAACCATACCAATGGTTCAGTGGCACGATTGACAAACCCTAACCTATAAATACCACTTAATTCGTGGAAATACGTAACACTTGAAGAATTTAGACTCACAGACGTACCCTAGCCGTCAGAGACTCAAGAAAACCTGTTCCAACTTTATAGATCGCAATTGATCGTGTTCTAATCGTTCATAACGTTTCTTTAATCTTTAGATTGATCGAAACTGCTTTCTCACTGATTGGATCGCCAATCAAATAGGATTCCGCACTATTTGATTAGGTATACATGCATTATCACTTAGTACTTCGTCCGTACACGGTTCTAACAATGGGTACTAGGGTTTTAAGTGGATTTTGGGGATTTGTCAAATAATTATTTTTTAACAAATGAAACCATTTATATTTATTAAACTCAAAGAAATTCGCTACATTTTATATAAAGTTATATATATAAAAAATATAATATTTATAGTAATTTGTATAAAAATTAAATAAAATTTAGTAACCACAATTTAACCAATAATTTGAAAGCAATGGTTGAAATAATTTATAGGAACAAAGTAAACATCTACTTTTATAAAAACAAGCTTTTTATATCTCTTTTTTTATTTTTTATTTTAGAACCTTTAATAAAATATATAAAAGTATTAATTTATAGTAAATAATTTTACAGAAAATACTCAAATTGTTTTTAAAATAATCAAAGTTTATAAAATGACCTTTTATAATTTTTTATAATTTTTAGTATTTAATTTAAAGGCCAAAAAAACCTTGAAAAAATGTTTTAGGTTCCCCGGATTCGAACCGGGGACCTCCAGTTTAAGGGGGTGGGTAACTAACCAGTGAACCAAGGGCTGTAGCCATGTTAGGACTCGGCCCTCAATTCTTAAAAACATAATTTACAAAACATCCTCAAATCCTATGAACCCTAGAATGTTCTTGGATCAAATTGAACACCAATTCGATCTTGTTGATGAATATATTCATGGGGCTTTTGTTCCTCATGTTAAAATGAACGTATTCATGTGTTTAAATACCTGGATTGTGCAAATTCGATAGAGAACGAGCACAAGAACAGGTCGCGACTAACGTGTCGCTGGTTTGATGTTCAAACGACGATGTTAATCAAATTAGTTGCACAGGTAGTCTCTAATGAACCCAATGATGAAAATCCCTCTATCAATTGCAAGTTAGAAAGCTCAGAAGGTGGTGTTCGAGTGTCGGGCAGGTCGCGGTTAATGGGGAGATTGAAAGAGATGTTTGTGTAGTTTGCAAGTGAAATTAAGAGTAGTATTCGATTAAGGACAGTTGAAGGATTGTTTATGTTGGATTAATTGAGTTGTTATTGATGTTTAAGGCTCGAACGGTTATGGCGTTCAAGGCTACGGTTACCCTCTCGATTGGGCTTCATAACCGTCAGTAAAATGTGTTTATTTAATGCTTACATGATCAAAACGGTTTCTCGAAGGTTCTAGGACTGGTTTTAGGTTATAGAATCGCCAGATTTTGAGGGATTAAGATGGCCGGAGCGTCGCCGGAGAGTTGGCCGGAAATAGGTGGCCGGATTTGCGGGTTAGGGGGAAAACTGGTTTGGGTTTTAAAATTTACACTATCAGTCCCTGTAATTTGTTTGTTATCATTTTATGTACAAACTTTATTTTTTAAACTTTCTAAATTGACACTAAGACCCCTTAACTTAACTAAACATTAGCTTTTACATAAATTAATTTGTTAACTTTTATAATTTATTATTATCATCATTATTATTACTGTTATTATTATTATTAGTTTTATTATTATTATTATTGTCATTATTATTATTATACACTTAAATATTTTAATTAATATCTTACATCATTTAAAATTTAATGAAAACAAAGCAAATAAGCAACCCATAAGTTTCATGGATGACAACAAGGGTCCTTACAAGAATAAACGATGCAAACTTTTAATTAACCAAAAATTACACGATGTTACAACTAGCAATTCATCTTTAATCTTGTCATGGTTATTTGTAATATTGCGAGACTTATATGATAGACATTTTGTATTGACAATCATTAACTATTGCTAGCCTAGCGACGTCATAGATCTATGGGCCTGATAAGCCTATTTGGTGCTAAAGCCGAGGTTATTGCCGGCTCCTGATGCCGTATGACTTGATAATCATGGGAATCAAGTACACTTTGCTAATCGTTATAACTTGTAATGGATATCTTTGTCAAGGTTTGATTTTTATCAATATGTTATCTACAAACTTGGATTATTCATAACCTATGACATGAATTGCTACTTTTAAAACTTTTATGTATATGTATGATTAACCCATTGAAACTCACCAACTTTCAAAGTTGACTTTATTTTTAACATGTTTCAGGAAATGCCCAAGGTTGATGAATAATATGAAGTATGCTTACCTCTAGTGTTGGACCTAGAAAATAAAAGACATGCCTTGGAATCTTGGAATTTTGAACTTATGTTATGTGTTATTTTGTTTGAGACTTAGTGGTTGTAATTTTTATTTTAAAACTTATGATTAATTATATTTACATTTAATGGTAGTGTTATGTGACTGTGAACAACCTTAACCCTCACATCTCAACGTTTCCGACGTTAAAGTTGGGGTGTGACATATACAGTTATCATAACTGAAATTTCAAATAATTTTCATGTTAAAAATTTGATATGATTTAAGTTTCAAAAAAATTTTATAATAAAATTTGATATCAAATAAAAAGTTTTGTTTATATGTTAACTTCTTATTGTATAAATTGTTTTAAAATTTTCATAGATATTAAAGAAGTAATTATTTTGAAAATAATACTTTAATGCAATAAAAAATACAATATTTTTATCATTCATTTAAATAAAAACTAAAAATAATATTAAAAAATACAATAAATTATCATTCATTATAAAATATCTATGTCTTAATATGGCAAATTGTTTTAGAAAGAAAATTTAACTATCTATGAACATAGTGTATTTAAAGGTTGATACTATAGTAATATTTGGATTAAACATTATTTGAAAGAATTGATTATCATGTTTATATAAATTATTTGATATAAATTTTATTTAAAACGAAATGTTTATTATATCATAAAATAATGGTGGTTTTTGGAGCTTACATGTGTGAGTATAAGTGTATAATGTGAGACAAAACTTTTGCTTATTTGTGTTTCCTACTCATAACACGAGTTAGTTTGATATGGATTTGAGTTAATTAGGAGTTCACAATTCTTTTTTTTCTTTGTTTTTTCATAGTTTAAATGTTTTTATCTATACACATTATAAAATTATATAATTTTTATTATACAGCTCCGACACGAGACTATAATGTAGTGTATATTTAATAAAGCACTATTTATCCTTATTAAGTTGTTATTATTTTTGAAAATGGTTACAATTGGATAAAAGAAAAAAATAATAATAAATATATAAAAATATTATTTTATTAAAAATATAAATAAAATTTTTTTAATATATTTATAAAAATAAAATTAAGACAGTTGATGTAAATCCGACACAAAGTTACATTTTAAGTTTTGACGAAAAAACTTTATTTAAGTAGGTTGAATTTAACGTGATTAGAACTGGAGTGCCAAAAATGAATAAAAGAAAAAGTTACAGGATAGAGATACATATAAACAATTGCTAATCCAAATCTTGAGTCTTGATGATGCATGCACAACAAACTGATTCTCTCTATTCTTCTTCGTCTTCTGAAATCGCTCATAGTTACAGAGGATGTTGTAAACATGAAGTTTTATTTGTCACTTGTTATTCTCTATACTCACATTTTTGTCACTTGCCATTCATCTAGATATCATCACATAAACTTTCCCTCTAAAAGGTAATTCTATCAATTTAAACATACAAATTAATTTCTCTCTTTTATTAAAAATTAATTTTATTAATTGTTAAATTTCTCTCTCTTATTTAGTTTTTGAAATCAAACTATCATTTTAAAAATAGATATTATTAAGAAAAAAAAATCACATCTTTTTATCAAAATATAAATAATAATAAATAGAATATTCATATAATATAAAATTTTCTAAAACACTAAATCTTTTGAATACAAAATATATTTTAAACCGGTTCTTTTTTAAAAAAATATAGGAAGGTGAAATTTTCTAACAGTGGTCATATTAAAACAACGAGAATAATAACAAAACAGAGTTTTAATAAATAATATTTTTATAAAAAATATTTTTCTTTTTAAAAATCTTAAAATAAATGTTTAAAAATAAAACTATTTAGATAAGAAAGTTAAAAAAAATAGTATAATTTTTTTATTTCTTGATCTATTACGTATATATAATCATATCTTATATTAAAATATCATATTGTAACTTTTTGTCTTTATTACTAACTAAATATATGATTTCTAGACTATCTATCTATCTATTATTAAAAAAAATTAAGATAATACGTGACACAATTGTATGTGTTATCATACTAATTTTCTTATTTCTTTCTATTATTAATAATAATATTGAATATTAATAATATTGAATACTAATAATATTACTTATATTCTTTTTAAATTAAAAAATATATAATTTAATAAATAAATCCTACATTTTAATTAAATACACAGTTTGTATAACAAAAGTTTTTATAAAATACAGAATGGAATGAGTTTTTTACAGAAAAATTATTTTTCTTAAAACAAAATATCTAAAAGACCATAAATGTTTTTATAAAAAATAAGTTAAAAAATACATTTTTGCTTATTTAGTTAGAATAACTATTTATAGGTAATGTATATATATATATATAGCACGGTTTGGTTCAATTCGGTTAGCATAAATAAATAGAAGATATGATTGTGATATTATTTATTTTTTGAAGGGATTTTGATTAAGAAGGATATTTTTGATAGTTTTAATTGCAGGTGGAATTGTATTTTTGTTATGGATTGGAGAAATCAATTAAAGTAGATGTATAAGTATGTATGTATGTAGGTAGGTATTGGAAGAGTGGATTGGAGAAATAATAAAAGAGAATGGGTGGTGGGAAAAAAGTAAAAAGTTACCCGGAAGAAGTTAGTTTCAAAAAGTCAGCGGGAGAATTAGGGGCGATCAGCATGAGAGATGTGTGTACGAGTTGGCAAGTGGACGAGAAAGAGTTGGTAAGGAAGATCATGGGCATGAAGTCGGCGTCGTTATCGTGGTCGTCGGGGGCGTGCTGTTTGGAGTGGTCGTCGATGAAACTGGAAGAGAAGAACATGGCGAGGGTTGTGCCGGGGAGGATAACGGAGGTGAAGTTCTTCCCCGCACAAGACATGAGGATGGTGGTGGCGGGGAACAACTTCGGGAATGTTGGCTTTTGGAACGTAGATCACGAAGACGCTGCTGCGGGAGGGATTTATGTGTATTACCCTCATTCGGGTCTGATATCTGGAATCTCGATTCATCCGGATGCAATGACAAAGGTAAGTAATTAATTTTATAAATATATATATGTATGTATATACTTATAATATACATCTACGTACTGGTGATATTGCAGATGATCAGCAGCTGTTACGACGGATACATCCGCGTGCTGGACGTGGAAAAGGAGAGTTTTGGTCTGGCGTACGCGTCGGAGCATCAAGTGTTTTCCATAGGCAGACGGCCAGACAGCGTGCACTCACTGTTCATCGGGGAGGGCCACGGAGGCGCTGGAAGTCTGGACGTCCGCTCCTCCGTCCCTAGCTCCGGCTCATGGGCCTTGCATCAGGAGAAGATCTACACCATCCACTTCAACCCCCAAAACACAAACCTCATGGCCACCGCTTCCAAAGACGGCACCGCATGCATCTGGGATATAAGGAGACTCCACCACCTTCATCCGCAGCCCCTCAAGCTTGTTAAGCACAAGGCCACTCTCAATTCAGCCTACTTTTCTCCTTCCGGGAACCTTCTCGCAACCACAAGGTACTACTCTTAATCACTACATATATATATATATATAGCTTCTATCTATGCTAATTTATTATACTTTTTTTAATTAATTAATAATCATATATTCATCCTTACGTTCCACAGTATGGACAATAACATTGGCCTCATAAGCGGACCAAACTTTGATGTCCAGTCTATGATATACCACTCCAACGATACACCCAGATTCATTTCTTCTTTTAGGTATATATAGTAAGTTTATTAATTATTACCTATATATTCATCATTTCTTTTATTTATTAATTTATTATTATATTTCTATATATTGTAATAATAAATAAAGTAGTATATATACATTGCATTGCGTTGATGTTGATGAGTTTCTTTCAGAGGCATTTGGGGTTGGGATGACTCTTGCATCATGGTGGGGAATAAGAAGAAAGGGGTGGACATCATATGCGCAGAGAAGAAGCAGGTTTCATATACTCTGGCCAATCGTGAAATTAATGCCATTCCCTGTCGTTTTGATGCTCATCCAATCTTGCCTGGGGTGCTTGCTATTTCCACAGCCGGAGGACGAGTCTATGTATGGGACGTATGATCCATCACTTCAATATATATATTTTATATATATATATAATATATATTGGATTTGGATTTGGATGCACTAGAATCTATATCAATTTATTATAACTAAAGGCTTTTTCAGCTTCAACTTTGCACTTATAATTAAACTTAATTTGCTACTTATCCCCCACTAAATTGCTCGCGACAAATATTGTGTCTCACACGATTGGTTTAAATTAACAATAACACATTGTTACGTAGCTGATCAAATAATATCATTTATCTATCTATATAATTTTGAACTCTTAGCTAGCTACATCATATTTTTAGTTTTTGGTTTTGGCCACCAAATATTTATGGCTTTTATATATGGCCCTTCTTGATTTGTCAAGTTATTTTAGTATTACAAAATTATTCTAAATACCTATTTATATAAAATATGTGAAATTTCCGTTAATTTGACACATTTGTTAAGTTTATTTTGTAATGTTGACATTATTTCTTTACTTTCGTTTACTTGATGCCTTAAATTTGAAGGCGTAGTGATGGTCGTTACTATACTTTTTGTATTTTGGTTTTCATATTTAAGTTTACGGTAGAAATAATTGTTTATTATAAATCTCTAAATATATATTTCTTTAGTATTAGTAATTATCATATCTATTTCTATAATGGTGTAGTTAGTAAACTTATTTACCAAAATAGTATAGTTTGAAAAATATTTATCAAAATAATGTAGTTTTGAGTTTTTTTTATGTTTTTCACTACTATTCCCATTAGCTACTCAAAAAATATTTTTTTCCCATGTTTTTAATCAAAATTAACTAAAAAGTTCAAATACTTCTTCTTTGTTTGAAGGAATTATAAGTTCTAATAAGTCCCTATTTACTCTCAGTTTTAAATCACGAAACTATACCTCCCATAAAATTGATTTACGAAATGTTATTTGTTTAGCATTTATGGATTTGAATGTTTTCTACGCTATTATTTAGTTTACTAAAAAGAAATTGTGTCGGAATTCATTTTTCATATGAATTCATCAAGAATGATTCAAATTTATACAGCATTTTGTTTGGTAGGAAGAATTGAACTACACACAGATGGTTTTCCTTTTTCATTTATTGTTTAAATATTAACTTTTGCAGCGAAAAGCATCAGTTTTCATCATATTAATTTTCCCAGTATAAAGTTTTCAACATTTCTTTGTAATAAGAACTTTTTAAAAGAAAATTGCATTTTTTAAATATCATTTATAAAAATCAAGATTAAACATTTTAAAATAAAATTTCAAAACCAGATTAAGAAATACAGAACATATCTAGATAAAACTTTTAAATAAATATAAAAACATTTTTATTTAAAAAAGTTAAAAGGAATAATAAAATAATTCTATTTTGATACAATGGTTAAACATTTTAAAAAATGATTCTAGTGAAACATTTGAAAGAAATTAAAAATTAATTACGAAAAACTAAAAGAAGTTCTATTTAATAAACGCTTCTTATAAATAAAGATGTCATCCTATTTAGAAAAAAATAACTTTAAAAAACTCTTTTGTAAAATAGCCAATGAAAATAGGAGAGAGAAACAAAAAAAATTTAAAACTACTGTATTTTGATCAATATTTTTTTAGTTACACCAATTTGATAAATAAATTCTCAGTTTACACCATTTTAAAAAAAAAGTCATTTATACTCTTTACTTTGAATAATGCAACATATAACTATACATAAGTGAAAACTGATTACTTTAAATATAAACCAACTTGATCTGAATGATTATTGTCCTTAACTATTGTTATTATCAATCCAAAACATGCAAATAGTGAATACTGTCTTTTCTAGAACTTTAAAATGATATTTTTATCAGGTGGCACAAGATTCATTGTTTGAATAAAAGTTCATTGGGCTAGAAAAAAATATGTTGGTAATTTATAAATAAATAAAACATTATAAAGTCAACCTAAATAAAAGAATCATTAGACAATATATATTATCTTACTAGGTAACTAACTCATATATCGTACATTTGGTGAAAAGAAACATGTATAATTCATAATTGTCTGAAACAACTTCATAATCTATTTTACATAAGAAAAAAAATAAAATTACAATCAAAATTTTAAAAGTTTAAAGGAACTTATAATTTTAGTTAAGTGAGTTTTTTATAAAAAATTAAGTGAAAAAGAAGCGAGATGCCTTGCGAGAGGACTTGTTATTAGGGCATGAATATAAAAAGTAAAAATATAACGATAGCAATTTACAAAAATTACATTCAATATGATTGAAAAGACATCTTAACTGCATACATAGTATTTTGCAAACTGTAAGCCATGAATCAAGTTTTATATTTATTTCTATTTATTACTTTGTGAGGGTTTAATCACGGTTATTATTTTATGCAATAACTAAGTTTTGCATAACAATCGCTTAAAGATTTGAATTAAAAAAATATATATAATCACAATAATGAAGTTCGACTACCAATATGTAACTTTAACTACAATACAATCATTTTCAAAATATGTGTGCGTTTTACGAAATTAATTTGTATTTATTTTACAAAAATAATATCGATTTTGTTAATTAGTTACAATAGTATCTATATCTATATTATTATATAAAGCATTTGATAAGGGCGTACTTGTAATTTTACTTAAAATTTAAGACACTTAACATAAAATTTTAAATTAATATTAAAATGTATACATTTATTATTTATATTTTTATAACTTAATAACATTTCATTTAAGTATTATTTTATTTAAATGCTTAAGTATATAATCAATAAATATTTACATAGATATAATAATAATAACCCAACCATATCAACATTTAAGACAGTTTGGAAAAATGCTTGATAACACCCACCATATCACTATCTATAAGAAATAAAAAAAAATATGAGTAGTGAATATGTAGATATTCTCAATGTTAACACAATAATTTTCTTTTTTTTTCTTATAAAAAACCTATTTTATTTTTTCACAATTGTACATTTAAATCTTTAATAATTTTTTGAAACCAGCCACAACACTTTCTCTATCTTTAGTTTTTTTAATTGATACATACTCATTTTGTCTTTTTTAAATTTTATATTTAAGCATTCAGTTTATGTCAAATTTACATTTAATCACCTAAAACTTTTTTAAATATTATACTTAAGCGCTCGAATTATGTTAAATTACATTTAATCACCTGAATTTTTTTAAATTTTATAACTAAACCTCGAGTTATGTAAAATTTTATTTTAAATAATTTACAATTAGCTCATTAATTACTGTAAAACATCATTTACACATACGCTATTTTTCTTTATGTTTTGAGTTATTTATTTTTTATAGTACCTTTTTCTATTACGCTTTTTTATCAGCCTTTCATACGTAATATTTTTTCGATTGGTTAGTACTAACGTATAAATTATCAGCATTAAATCTTTTAAATTTTAGAACTCTCGACGCATAACGCGTGTAACAACTCACAACCACTAGTACTATCTATAAGGTATCTCAGATATGGTGTGACTTGCTTTTAATTATATGTTTAAAAATGTTATGATATAACACAATAATGAAAAAGACCAAAAATAGTTGATATTCAAATTTAAAGTTGTCATGAAATATCACGAATTATTGGATGTAATTTTTCAAAGCTTAAAGAGTAAAATTATTTACTAGTTGACTTTTAAATAGTTACCTATCAAAGAGTACATGTATTTGTAGTATTCTATCTCCATGACAATGAGAAAGATGACCATCTTGAATAAAATTCAAAAGTTATACATTTCTTCTCATCTCTCTCTACAATTCTCTTTAAATTTTTTAAGTTATTTCAATAATCTTGTTATAGTTATAAGATAATTATACACACATTATTAACACGAGAGCTCTTACGCTTTAATCAAGAAGATCAATAAAGCACAAAGTCATCCATCAATCAAGGTAAACACTTCATTAGTGATAATCTATAATATATTATATGAAAAAGATAAATAAGATAAATAAAATAAACATAAAGAAGATCTTATTATGCACCATGATACTACTAACAAACTAACTATTATTTATGCATCTAACTTTTGATTATGCAACTAACATTTTTTTTATGTCTACTAACTTTTACTTATGCATTTATCTTATTATTTATGCATCTAAGTTTTAATTATGCAACTAACATTTATTCTTTAATTATACAACTAACATTTCTATTTATGTCAACTAACTTTTATGCAACTAACATTTTAAATTATGTTTATTTACGTTTATTCGTACTAACATCTTATAATATCTTAACTTTCTTATTCTCTCTTGCTTTTATATATACACACATATATGACGGTTATATAGCCATTATAAACGATTATATAACCGTTGTAAACAATTAAATAGCCGTAGCAAACAGTTATAATTTAAACTATAAATCGACCACCATCAAATCTATTTTTGTTACTATAAATAGATTACTTCTTTTCTCAAGTTTATCCGAAGCAATATTTCAAAGATGATCCACCCGGTTTTGATGTTGGCTACTATAATGATCATTTTAAATCTTATCCTCATTACTGAACTCCCACCTAAAGAATTTATACTTTTCTTATTTTTGTATATGTTTATAGCTTTACCGCTCTATTGGATCGCATTATTTATTAATATATATGGATTCTAATAATTATCTTATTGTTTGTTTAATTCTTGTTAGCAAAACAAAAATGTCGAACATTGCAAAAATTGAATTTCCGGCACTAAATATCAGTGGAGAAAACTATATGCCATGGACGGCTCATGTAAAAATGCATCTTAAATCCATGAGTGTATTAGAAACTATACAAGAGGGGAATGCTTACTCAGAACAAGATAAAGCTAAGGCTGATGTCTTTTTACACAAACACATAGATGACATGTTGTAGTTTGAATACTCAAATTGTGATGATCCATATGATCTATGGAAAGACTTACAAAGCAGATTTGATCATCAAAAGGAAGTTTTACTTCCTGCTGCTAGAGATGAATGGAACAAACTAAGATTCCAAGACTTTAAAAAAGTAAATGTGTATGTCTCTGCTGTATTCAAAATATGCTCAACTCTTTGATTTTATGGGCATATAGTTACTGAGGATGATATGCTAGAGAAAACTCTTTCCACATTTCATACATCAAATATGAGTTTGCAAAACCAATACAGATTGCTAAGCTTTAAGAAATTTTCTGATCAAACTTCACGTTTCCTTGTAGCGGAGAAAAAAAACGAGCTATTAATGAAAAATCATCAAGCTCGTCCTACTGGTTCACTCGCAATCCTAGAAGTCAATGCTATTAACAGTAATGATAACAAAAAGTCTGGACGTAAATGGGAACAAGGTCGTGTGCGAGGCTATGGTCGTGGCCATTTTGATAAAATTCATTTTAATGATCGTAATCATTCTTACAATGGAACAACAATTACCGAGGTAAATCTTGTGGTTGTGGTCGTGGACGTGGTCGTGGTCATGGACAACGAACTACCAATTTCAACCACCAAAATAAGTTAAAAATGAAGTTGGTACTTCTCAAAATTATGTCAGTTCATGTTTTAGATGTGGTAGTAGAAACCATTGGTCAAAAGCTTGTCGCACTTCTCCACATCTATGCCAACTATACCAAGCATCCCTTAAAGAGAAAGAGAAAGAAGTAAACCATGTGGATATGTTACTAAAGTTTAGCAATATGTATTGGTTTTGTAAACAAAATATATATTTGATCAGAAAATTTCTTAAAATTTTATCAGATTTTATCGGTGATTTGGAACTTTGAAAGATATGTTGCTAGATTATAATAATTGTATGCAACAATTATGTAATTCTCTTGTTTAAGTACCTTTTAGTTATGTTTAATTATTTTTCTTTTTCAAGTATTGTGTTAACTATATGAATGAAATTCTTGTTGAAAAAAAAGACTTATTACATGCTTATTATTTGTCCTTATACTTGAAGATATAAAAAAATAACTCTCATTGGAGCACAAGTCCAAACAAACGAAGGAGATATATGTATAGCAAATAGTGGAGCTACTGCTAGAGCTGTACAAGATAGTCTATATTATCAACACAGTCAAAGTCGACAAAAGTCAACGTCACGGTCAAAGTCATCACAAAAGTCAAACCCGACACGTTCGAGACGAAGAACCAAGACGAGACGTTGAAAATTTAGATGACTAGGAGTTTTATTGTAATAAATATATTTTTTGTAAACAAAATATATTTTATCTTGTTTTTAGTTATTTTTATGCTTTATATGTTATTTCCATTAATTAGCCTAAGTCTAGGGAGTTAAGTGCAATTAGTGAATATTATATTCACTATAAATAGCCTAATTGTAATTATGATTAGGCTAATGGTTGTATGACCAATTGATTGAGGGGTTTATTTGTACAAATCATGTGCAATCAATATAGATCAAATTGGGGTTTTAGTGTGTTTATCATATTTTGATCCATATTCTTCAATTATTTGATTCAAGTGTGATTATTCAAGTGTAATTTAGCCTAATTGTAACTAGCCGCCGCCACCTTTCTTCCTCAATATCTCCTTCACTACTACACATCTCCGTGAACCACCACCACTGTTGGAATCAGCATGACGAGGGGAAGAAGATGATATATTGTACGAACCGTGACTCGCCGGAAAAGTTTGTCGAAACCCTAGCCGCTGCGAACTTCTTTCTTCGATAACTCCTTCGTTAGTGATTTTCAGAGCAAACCGAGACCACCATTGGAATCAGGAGGTTGTGTTTAGTGGGAATAGAGGTTGTTTGGGTAAGAGCTCGCCGAAATTTTTTTCCGGCCACCGCTCGCCGGCGTGGTTCGCCGGACCAGCGGCTCTCGCCGGCACCCTAGGAGACACCATCCGCCTCTTTCTCTCTACACACTTAAGTGTGTGTTTTGTTGAAGTTAGACTTAGGGTTAGGGTTTATATTTGTTAATAGGCTGGGTGTGTAAGATTGGTTTTTCTCATTGGGCTGGGCTTTCTTCTCATTGCTAAGATTGCATAGAGTGACATTTAAAAAAAATTATTTTTCCCGGGGGAGAATTATTTTACAAATTTTGGGAAAAATATTTTTGGGACGTTTAATTGTTTAAACATTTTAATAAATGTCATCTTCAGAAGACTTTAAATCAGATAATCTCACAAACGCACAAAGCCAGTTTGACTCTTTTACAACAATGAAGAAAGAAAAATTGGCAGATTTTATTAATCGATTTTTGAAAGTGGCAAATAATCTAAAGAAGCATGTTCCAGATCTCAGTATTCATGAACAAATTCAAAAGCTTCTTGACTCTCTTCCATCTGCATGGAATCATCAAGTTAAAATGCCGAAGCAAGAAAGAGGTTATGTCGACACAAAACTTATGATATGATCAATAGGCTAAAATCTCTCGAGCTGGATATCCAAAGAAATGAATTTCAGCAAGTCGTGTTCCCACATCAAACTCACGCGCTTAATACCAATCTTGTTTTTTTGTGTTGGATCTAGAAAGGCTGGTGCAACCAAAACCAAATCACTTAGACTATTTTGGTGCAACTAATAAAGGACTTCCGAAACTAAGTGTGGAACTTCCGAAGGAGATGGAGTTCTTCCGAAGAAAAAATTCAAGATCATCTTCCGAAGGAAAACTCCAACTTCCGAAGCCAAAGTATTCACTTCCGAAGATTCATGACTTAAAAGAAAGGTAAGAAGTCAACTTCCGAAGTATGAAGAAATGAAGAAGTCCTCAAGCCTCGGAAAAAGTAGCCTCTTCCGAAGTATAAGTGGCTTCGGAAGAACTTGTTCTTCCAAAGCCAACTAACCTTCCGAAGACACTACTATGAACCAGTGGACATAAGTATGGTCTCTCTGACACTCCGTTGCAGACCTTTGAGATACTGCATGGCATTTTCTCAAAAGCCATGTAGTTAACCATACTGTTATTCCATTGTTCACCTTTATAAGTTAGTATAGTTGCCAACTTTAGTTGGTGACAAAAGGTAAGTCATGGACCTGTCATGACTACCATATCTTAGATAATACTTTATCAAATATACCTTAACTTTAGCATTGTAGTATATGCTTTAGTCTTAGGTTTCCAGCTGGTATCAAAGTATATCCGGCTGTAGGTAGTAGTATATATAGTTTCTCATTGTAACTCATGTAATATGCTTGTAAGAGTCTTGT
Organism: Flaveria ramosissima; assembly: GCA_025215565.1. Taxonomy (NCBI): domain Eukaryota; kingdom Viridiplantae; phylum Streptophyta; class Magnoliopsida; order Asterales; family Asteraceae; genus Flaveria; species Flaveria ramosissima. The sequence goes on from CM046032.1 coordinate 1,443,927, forward strand.
AATACTTTGAGTTGAGAAGTAATATATACAAGTGCCTTGAAAATTATTTCTTTGTGTTCTTTGCTACTTATTATATTATTATCAACTCTTAGAAGAGATTCTACTTCATCAGATCCGAGTGTAGTATAAGTTAGTCTGAGAGAAAACCAAGTGTTAAGTGACAAAACCCGATCCTGCAATTGGTATCAGACCTTCTTAGGCTCTTGATTGTGAGATCTTACCATCCTAATCAACCTGTTTTTCACTCCTCCTTACACACACTCAAAATGGCCCTCAACAAGTCTGAAGTAGAGATGGGGACGATGACTAAAGCACCTATCATCACCCCTAAAACTTCAGGTCATGGAGCAGACGCATGGAAGGCTTCATCAGGTATCGAGACAACAAGATGTGGCAATCTATTGTTAATGGCCCGTATAAACCAAAGGTGGCAACACCAGGTGGAAACGATGCCATGATAGAGAAAGCCGTTGAAGACTACTCTGATGAGGACTGGAAGAAGCTGGACATTGATAGCAATGCTATGACTATTCTCATGACTGCAATTCCCAACTCCATCATGGTGGGGTTTGAGCATTGCAAGTCAGCCAAAGAATTGTTTGATGCACTTGCTCATATGTACTCCAGCTCCAATGACTCCAAGAAGGACTCACCGAAGCAGCAGTTCGAAAACTTCACCTACATTGCTGGAGAGACCCTCAGCCAACAATATTTTAGGTACATGGACCTCATTTCTTCCCTTCAGTCTGTGGGAATTGCCCTTGAACTTAGAGACCTCACAATAAAGTTCATAAGTGCACTCCCTAATGAGTGGACGTTCTACTGTGTCTCTATCAAGAGGACAGAAAATCTGAACACCCTCACCATGACTGAACTCTATAGCATCCTTGATGGATACCATTTGGAGACGGAAAACAAGAGAGGCCATCAGACAAGCAAACCCTTGAGTCTTCCTGCTAGCAACGCTTTAATGGTTGCTGAAGGCTCAGGACCCATCCAACCTCAATAATACCTGACATACACCCAACAGCCATCCTGTTCTTCTGGGCCATACATCATATTTCCTGAGACTCCAAGGTCTCAACAGGCTCAGCAAAGTTCCTTTCAGGACAGTTGTACCTTTGTCTCAGGAAGTGGGCACTCTAGTGACTATTAGTATTGCTTTGATGATCTAGAGTGCTTCAGCCCAGATGATGTGGAATATGTGGACATAGTCCAACAAATGGCTCTCTTAACCTACAGAGCAAAGAAGTTCTTTAAGAGAACTGGAAGGCAATTTCCCCAGAACCCAACCAACAGCAAATTTGGGTTTGACAAAACTAAGGCCAAATGTTACAACTGTAACCAACTTGGTCATTTTGCAAGGGAATGCAAGGCTCCCAAGTCAAATCTGGGAACCCCACAGGCCTCCACACATCCCTCTACACCTAAGCCCACTGGAAAGTCAACAGAGACAGCTGCTATGGCTCAAGAAGTTGACTGGAGCTTTATGGTACAGGATGTGACTCCTGCTCAAGCACTCATGGCTGGAACAGATGACAATAAGGTATATGAACATCTCTGTACTCCTGCCTGTATTGCTAAGGTTAAATTGTATCAGGACTACAATATGGAGATTAAATCTGATATTAAGTCTCTAAATGTTTTAAAATCTGATTTTAAAAGGGGGCTGAATCTGACTATCAAAGAAAAACTAAGGAGTTGGAGAAAACTATGTCCTTATTAAAACATGAACACACAAACTATAAGACTCAAATAAAGGATTTAATATCCAAATTGTCTAAACATGAACACACAAACTATAAGACTCAAATAAAGGATTTAATATCCAAATTGTCTGAGGCTCAAGCCCAGCTTGTCAAATGCTCAAGCCAGGAAGTATGCTATTTCTGAGCAAAACTTCTAAGCCATTCTTGCATCATCCTCTCACTCAAAACTTTGTTACCAAAACAAAGGTGGGTTAGAAACCAATGAAATTGCTCCACCATATTCTTATGAGTCTATAACACAACCAAGATATGGTACTGAAGAGCAAGAGGTTCCATCTGCTGACCCACCTTCTTATGAGTCAAAGAGTGATGCAACCATGGAGACCATCACAGGGAAGAACCAGGTAATTTACCCACTCTTACCGGTGATGATCAACCCTTGACCACCAAAGCTAGAAGAAGCAGAGCTAAGGCAACCAGAAAAACTGCCAAGAAAGTGGCTGAGTCTAAGCTGAAGATAGACCCAAAGCAAAAGGGTGTATTCATCTCAGTTAGATTCCAGGTGGTAGGAAACTCTGATTCAGGAACGGAGTGTAGTACCAACACTCCTGTCCTACCAAAGGATCAGAAGTTAAAGGGAAAGGTTGCTGATGAAGAAAAGACGAACAAGAAACATCAATCCTCAAGTTCCCAGAAGATTAACATTGCATGCATAATGTGTTGTCTGTAAAACTACATGGCCAAAGATTGTTACTACAATCCTGCTAGCACACATTATGCAAATAATGTTAAAAGATAAGGAGTCAGGGAAGGTTTCTCATTTGGACCTTATAAAATGGTTCAAGTGATGAAAAGGGAAAGCTTGTTTCCGAAGCAAGGTTGTTTTCGGAAGAAAGTCCTTCCGAAGGGAAAATGGCTTCGGAAGCTAAAGCTGTCAAGACTCAAAAGAACAAAAGAGTCCCCTTCAAACCATCCCAGAAGAAGACTACTTGGGGAGAAAAGGTGGTGAAGGCTTCTTCCAAAAAAAAGAAGCTTCAGAAGAATGCCATGCTGCAAAAGCTTCAACAAGCTCATCCTCCATGATCAACCAAGGGATGGAATGGAAGATCAAGGAAGATGCTACAGCCCAAACCTCTTCTTCAAAGACATCCATTGAACCCCCATGCATTAATTTTGGTTCAATTATGTCACTATCATTGGAAGAACCCAAGACCAACGAGGCTTGGGTTTCCAATCAAAACTAATCATCTCATCTTATGTGTAGGGACATCCATATGACAAAAATAACAATATTTGGATTGTGGATAGTGGATACTCTAGGCACATGATAGGGAACAGATCTCTCCTTCAACAATTTCAACATTATGATGGAGGTCCTGTCCAGTTTGGAGGTGAGGCCGGCGGATATATTTCTGGCAGAGGAAGTATATCCAATGGAAAATTAAAAGTTGACAAAGTTCCCTTTGTCAAACAGCTTGAACACAACATGTTAAGTGTTTCTCAGTTTTGTGATCAAAAGCATCAAATGCTCTTCACAGAACATGAGTGCCTTATCCTCAAACCCGGGATGACAATTCCTCAAGAATTGGTGCTTCTTAGATCTCTCAGGAAAGGGGATATGTACAAGCTTGATATGAACAATGCTTCCCCAGTGGGTGAAGTGTCATGCTTTCTTTCCAAAGCTGATGGTGATGAGTCAACACTATGGCATAAACGAATGTGTCATGTAAATTTTAAGAAAATGAATAAAATGGCTAAAAAATAACTTGGTACATGGTTTGCCTAAAAAGGAATTTTTTTGCAAAGATAACTGTGTTGCATTCTTGAAAAGGAAGCAACACAAGGAATCTCATAAATCCAAAGTTGTTAACTCCATCACCACTCCATTACACTTATTACACATGGATCTATTTGGTCCTACAAGTATAATGAGCATTGGAAGGAAATCATATTGTCTTGTGATTGTTGATAATTTTACAAGATTTATATGGGTATTCTTTTTAAGAACTAAAGATGAAACTGTTGAAACTTTAAAATCTTTTATTCTTAAAATAGAAAATCAAATTGATCACAAGGTTAAAATAATTAGAAGTGATCAAGGAACTGAGTTTAAAAACCATGTTCTTGACTCATTCTATAACTCAAAAGGGATTGCCAGACAATATAGTGCTCCTAGAACTCCTAAACAAAATGGTGTTGCTGAGAGGAGGAACAAGACACTTATTGAGGCTGCTCGGACCATGTTAGCTAATTCAAAGCTGCCTCTAACATTCTAGGCAGAGACAGTCAACACTGCATGCTATGTGCAGAACATGGTTCTTGTAGTTAAGCCATATGGAAAAACCCCTTATGAGCTATGGAACAAGAGGCCAACGCTCATTGGCTTTCTAAGGTCCTTTGGCAGCAGGTGTACCATACTTAACACAAAAGACAATTTGACAAAATTTGCTGAAAAGTCAGAAGATGTTATCTTTGTTGGATATTCCTCTAACTCTAAAGATTATAGAGTTTATAACATTAAAAATCAACAATGTGAGGAATCTTTCAACATTGTAGTTAATGAGCACACTCCTTTTGTTAAGGGGAATGGCCCTGATCATATCTTTTACTTAGAATTGTTTCCAAACTATTTTAAATCATCTTGTGAGAATGTTTCAGCTTGAACAGGTGCTTAAAATGATTCTGATGATGACCAATTGTTTGAGCTACCCAGACCTATTCCAAGTTCTCCAAGAGCTGCAACAAATCAAGCTCCCACTATTAGCAGATCTTACAGTATGACTATCTCAAGGGATAGTGGAGCTTCAACAAGCGGTTCACCTGTTGACCCTCAAACTTCATCAGGTGACACTGCACAAAACCAAGCTGATGGAAGTGGAATCTTGAAGGAATAGGCAACTGTTGATGCTGCTTTACAGCCAACAAATGATGATGTTTCTCATTCATTCAATCAGTCCTCATTGAATGAGCATGAAACAGCAGTTGGACAAAGTGTTCAAGCTCCTGAGCAAAATATGTCCAATCTGGAGCTATCTTAACAACTGGAGGTAATTTCTAGACTTAGGCTTCACAACACTCATCCAGCTGAGAACATCATAGGGGAAGTCTCTGAAGGAGTGAGAACAAGAGGACAAACTCATAATGGGAATGTCTGCTTGTACTCATGCTTTTTATCCCAGATGGAACCCAAGAAGGTAGAAGATACCTTGAAAGATAGTAGTTGGGTTGAATTAATGCAAGAGGAGCTGCTTCAATTCAAAAGACAAAAGGTTTGGAACCTGTGTCCGCTACCATCTGGTCAAGTACCTATAGGCACTAAATGGGTTTTCAGAAACAAGAGAGATGATAGAGGCTTGATCATCAAGAACAAGGCAAGATTGGTGGTTTAAGGATACACTCAAGAGGAGGGAATCGATTATACTGATGTCTTTACACATGTTGCAAGACTTGAGGCAGCTAGGATCTTCTTTGCTTATGCTGCATCCAAGAATTTCACTGTCTACCAGCTTGATGTCAAGTGTGCCTTTCTATATGGGGATATAGATATGGAAGTCTATATGTGCCAACCTCCCGGATTTGAAGACCCATAGCACCCCAACTATGTGTGCAAATTGGATAAAGCTCTATATGGGTTGCACCAAGCACCTAGGCTGTGGTATGAAACATTGTCTCAGTTTCTCCTGAAGAATGATTACACTAGAGGTACCATTGATAAGACTCTTTTCATAAGGAAGTCTAAAAACAACATCTTTCTCGTTCAAGTCTATGTTGATGACATCATATTTGGCTCCTCAAATGACCAAATGTGTAAAGACTTTAAGAGCATCATGAAGAAGAAGTTTGAGATGAGTTCCATGGAAAAAATGGACTTTTACCTTGGAATTCAGGTGAAGCAAATGAAGGAAGGGTTTTTCATCAATCAATCTAAGTATGTAAATGACATCTTAGAAAGATTTGACATGAAAGATTGTAAGCCAGCCAAAACACCTATACCCAAAAACCATAATCTCTGCCCTGACTCCAAGGGGGAGGATACTGATCAACATCAGTATAGGGTAATTATTGGTTCTCTGATGTATCTCACAGCGAGTAGATCTGATATCATGTTTGCAACTTGCATTTGTGCAAGATATCAGGCTGCTCCAAAGGTGTCTCATCCAGTTGCTGCCAAGAGAATCCTCAGATACCTCAAAGGAGCACCTAAATTAGGTCTCTAGTATCCAAAGAATAGTGATTTCAATCTCTATGGCTACTCACAATGGGAATGACAATGCAAGAAGCAATCCTGTGTCTCAACATCAACTGCTGAAGCTGAATACATTGTTGCTGGTAGTTGCTATGCTCAGCTGCTGTGGATTCAGAACCAGATGATAGACTACGGATTCAACTTCATGAGCACTCCTATCCACATTGACAACAACAGTGTTATCTCCATTACTGAAAATCCAGTGAAGCACTCCAAGACAAAGCACACTGATATCAGGTACCATTTCATTAGAAATATTCATGAGAAAAATCTAATCAAGCTAATCAAAGTTGACTCAAATGAACAATATGCTGACTTGTTCACCAAAGCTTTTGATGAACAAAGATTCAAGTATCTCATTAAAGCTATTGGAATGGTAAACATTGATTAGTCTATCTTATTTGAAAACCTTTTTAAATGTGTAAAGTCTTATGTCAAAACAATCTAAGCCCTGTTACAAAAGGTCTTTCTCTGAAACTTTCACTAAGTATAAATTCTTCCATAGAGGAATTAACCCTCGGAAGATGTTTTACATATCTTCCGAAGCCAATTCTTCCCTGGATAATTTTCTTCTCGGAAGAGTTTTTACTCTCGGAAGAAGCAATTGATTACACATTAGATCTACTTCCGAAGCTTATAACACTCTCCATTCAGAAAGCAATATTTACTCTTGGAAGTAAGAACTTTACCTTCGGAAGTAAATTTGCCTTCGGAAGAACATTACCTTCGGAAATGCTTTATACTCGGAAGAAAGACTTTACTGTGTAACGGAAATCTTTTAGGGCCCACTCTGTAAAAAGTAAAAATTTTGTTAATGATGTCCGATTATTTAAATGGACTAAACCTTACCGCCCCTGTCACATCCTCCACTGAAACATCCCATCATCTTATCCAAACCCCTTAAACCGCCATTTCACCCATTTAAATAACCCCGACTAATCACTTTCATATTTTTACCAAATTTACTGCCCTAAAAGCTTTCTTTGTCCCCAATTCACCCAATTCTGAACTTATCTTCCAGCAACTTTCTCAAATGACACTTTACCCTTAGCATAACCAAGTCGGACTCCTTGATTCTTCAAGGGATGCCGACTTCTCTGATATCATCTCCTTTCTTACCCAATCATCTTATTAAACAGCTCTGACTGTTAACCCTACCGTTTACTCAAATCACATGGCTGAATTATGGGCAAATGGTCAGATTGAAACTCTAAATGGGGTTCGGGTAATAAGATCGAGTATTTCTGGTTAGGAGTTGGTCATTTCCGAACAACTCATCAGGGAGCATCTCGAACTTCATGATGAGGGCGCTCCTAAAGAGTTCCCCAAGGCCGATTTGGACAACACCTATATCCAAATGGGATATGGTGGAGATGTAAGCAGGTCTACCATCTAGAAGTTCAATTTTTCTTACAACTGGAAGCTCCTGCTACATGTCGTTCTTTATTGTTTATCCAACAAATCTAGGGGATGGGATCAAATCCCATGAACTAGGGTGCCTAGTTCATGGATTGGTGAGAAGCCTCCGCTATAATTACTCAAAAAGGTTTGTGCTGACCAATCTTATGGGGAACCTCCAGCGGGACATATTCTTCATGTATCCCAAGTTCCTTCAGCACATAATCAACTGTGAGCTGGACCAGAGTCAGCTTGTCTGTGCAGCTGCTCTGACTGTCCCTCAAATGAGGCTGATCATCTTCAAGACTTTGAAGAGAGTGTCCACCAATTTCACCAGAAGATATAATGCACTTCTTCCAGGTATGACTGAGCCAATGGCTCCTAGTGACATCCCTGTTAACCCCACAGGTGATGAACCCACACCAGCAACTACTCTCACATTGCCAAATTTATCTTCTCATCCCATCACTATCACATATCAAAGACGCCCCAACCGAACCCTTGTTCAATCTTTTCTGACTGAACAAGCTCCTGCTGTTCAATCCAAAAAGACTAGAGTGGAACAATGGGCTCCCATTCAGTCTGAGGTCTCACCGTCCTTTACAATTGACCTCAATATGGGTATTGAGTCTCCTCAGTCTCAAACCCATGAGCCCGAAACCCAAGCTGTAAAACCTCAGGGTGAGTCTCTATACTCCCCTGAGCAGCCAACAAGGGACAGCCCCACCATAGGCTCAATGCCATTAGGCATTGACCAAGGTCTCGGTGCATTAGGCTTAACCTCTATATACTTTACTGACCTATTAATAGGAACTGATTAAGAGATTATGTCTCTTTAGGGCAATGAAGTTGATCCACAACACCCTCTCAAGGATCAACAGAGCCTAGAGAGACCTCTTATCTCTAGCCCCCATCAGCAAGCCTTTACTGAGGTGAGTCCCAGTGATGTGGAGGGGACTCATGTAGATTCAGCTGCCACTATTGAAGGAGCCTCAATGGACCTTCAGGACAGTGGTAACATCACTGAGACTAAATCTACGGCAACCATGCCCTTTGATGACTTTAAAAGAGACATCATTGAGCAAGGGAAACCAGGGTGCCAAGAAACCACATCTGGTGGTGAGGATGAACATACTAGGTATGTTACCTCATCTCCCCATGATTCTTCAAAAGAAGATGAGGGAAGACTGCAACTCATCATTAAAGACCTATTTTCTAAAGTCTCAAACCTTGAATCTAAGGTTAGGACTTTAGAGGATAGGTCTACCACTCAGCAACTTGAGATTGAAAATCTCAAGGCCAAACTAGCTGAGAAACAGATTGAGAGGTCTGTTAGGCATGTACCAATTCAGGTCTCATTGACCTCTCCCTCTAGCTCATCAAACTCTCAAGATGATGCTACCAAAAGGGAGAGAGTGTTCAGGGACAAAGCCAAAGACAAGAGGAACCATAGAGTCAAGCTCTCACTTCCTTAAGTTCAAGATACCCCATTCACCAAGCTTTAGTTTTTCCTGAGCCTCCTCCAGTTCTGATTCAAGTGGATCAAAGGATGCTCCAAGATCTCAACAGGTTCTTCAACAAGTTCCTGATGGAATCTTTTATTGAACAGCCAAGTCCTGACTTATCTGTGGTTTACTTTGGAGCTCAAGAGCTTCAGAGGCTAAATGCACCTTCTACCACTATTGAGGAAGTTGATCAACCTAAGGTCCAAGTGGAACCTGAGATTAATTTCGAAAGGAAACAAGGACTGATGGCCCAGCAACTGAGACAGTTGGGACAGAGAGTGCATTCTCACAAACTTCCGAAGCACAAGTCAAAGCCTCGGAAGAACAACTTCAATCTTTCGAAGCTGAGATAGCAGCTGCAAATGGACTATTCTCTTTATCCGATGATATAATAGTCATAGATGCAATCCTAGAACTTGCATCTGAGGTTAATAGGGAGGATTTTCTCACCCAACCCCTAGCTCGAACATCAGCATTGACTCCAGTTCCCTTTACCACCACTCAACCTGAACCTTCCATCCAAGAACCCCCAAAGTCTAGCACTTCCGAGGATGTTAAAGGAAAGAGGAAGATGACTTTGGAAAAGCTTCAGGAGGAAGCAAGGTTAGAGAAACTCAAGAGAAAAGGTAGACTTCCAACTGGGAAGTTGCTAGCTGCTAATACCAAAGCAGCTGCAACCAACCAGGAGGTTGTCAACAACAGAAGAAGAGTGGAAACTATTGACAGACTTATCAATTTAGGAGCTGTGAATGGAGATGTACTCCTGCTACCATTAGAGGAGCTAATTGAGTTAGAAAAGGAAACTTTGCTGCAAATTCAGCAAAAGGAAGAAGCAGCAAGGTTGGCCTTAGAGGAACAAAGGGAGATGGAGAGAAGAGAAGCTGATCAGCAGCTTAGGAGGGAAAGGATAACTTTCCTAACCTCTAGGGGTTTCTCTCCAGAAGAACTATCTCCACATGACAATGATATGATCTTATGGCTCTTCAGTAAAGAGCAAGATCAAATGGAGAAGGAGAGAAAGAAAGTTGCTAAGGAGAAGCTGAGGTTGAAGAAGAAGAAGGAAGAGGAAGCAGGACTCACTGCTGCCAGAAAGATAGGTGAAAAGGCCTGGATAAAAGACTATCTTCGGGCTCATGACTTTTCTGGCAGGCAGGTGGGTCCTATGTCTGAGAAGACCCTCCAGCGACATGTCAGTGACATAAAGGCTGACATTCGCTCGGGGAAGAGGAAGGAGATGTATAGAAGGGGACAGGGGATGATCTTCAAACCAATCACTCAACCCCAACCTCAAACCCAACCATAACCTGAACCAATTCCTTTTCCATTCTCCATCAAGACTGAACCAACATCTGAGCCTTACACCCCTGAACCTACATCATCAACCTTACCAACTTCCTCACTTCAACCACCTAATTTACCCATCGTCCAACCCAAAACACTTGCAGAATCCAAACACCACAACCTACCTAACAACCTCCCAAACCACCCCTCAGCCTTCCAAACATCTCTCCGTAGAGGAGTTCAAGGCAATCAAGACAAAGCTCATCAACTGTACAACCCTGAGTGACATCTCTTGTGAGGAGGATTCTATCAAACTGACTTATTGTCACACACCAACCATGACGGCGGAAGCGTCGAGGAGTGAGAGTTAATATCGTTCACAGCCACATAATGCTATTATTAAATACAAATATATTATTCATAAGTTTGAAAGGTACATTACAAGCATAAGTCTCAAATAAGAACACAATATATAAAAATATAACAAGCTCAATCGTTAAGTTAACTAGGTCCATTCCTAGGTGTGAACAACTTCAAAAAAATGGCGATCAAGCTTGAGTATTTCCTGAAACATGTTAAAAATAAAAGGTCAACAATAATGTTGGTGAGATTTCCATAGTTTGCAATACATAAGTATATAAAAGATGGCAATTCATGTTGTAAGTTAGAGAACAAAGTAAACTAGGGATGTAAGACAGAATGCACAATCAAACCTTGACAAAGTTTTACAAGTCTCAAACATTTACAAACATATATGATTATTAAGTGTACTTGGATCAACCAAGCAGGCTTGTCAGGCCCATAGATCTATGACGTCGCCAGGCTAGCAATAGTTAATGATTGTACATATATTCGACATTACATGGTAGCTACAAGGTTCAACTAACCACAACACACAAGTAAATTGCCATAAGTTTACAAGAATCAAACGTTTACAAGTGCAATGATTATAAAGTAACATGTTTCACCCCAAAGTGTGAAAATATGAAAAAGGGGTATAGAAATACTCACATGGCTAAAAGTATAAGTATGAAGATTAATAAGATTGATAATAAACGTTGTTCCAAGATGAACGTCACAAGGCACCTAAATATATATATTCACAAGGTTAAAGTTTAATTATAATAAGTTTAACGTTTTAACGGGAACTAAGGTTTTAAGTGGAATTTGGGATGTTAATAATTAGATCCAACTAACATGGTAAATTTTGATTATGCTTTGAGTCATTATATTATTTAATCGTTTTAATACTAAGAAATAAAAGAAACCATTTGTAACAAAGTCTAAATATAGTTTAAACAAACTTTTAAAATAACTCTTATTTTAAACAATAATATATACTTGTTATTTGAACAAATAATGATTTAGTGAGTTATAACGATATTTAATGTCTATTTTATAAGAAAAATAATTTAAATATATTATTTGAACAAATAACTATTTAGTAAATTAAAACCATATTTTAAGTTTAACTTATAAGAAATAATCTAAATATAATTTTTGAACAAATAATGATTTAATAAGTTAATCAACATTAAAAATCTATTTTATAAGAAATTGAACTAATTATATCATTTGTTTTATAAAAAATATAAGAGTATTATAAGAACATAAATTTTTAGAAATTGATTAAGTGACTTCAAAAATAATTTAAGTTTACAAGATTGATTTTTAATAATTTTTAGAAATTTTCTATATTTTTTAAAGGCTGAAAAAGCCAAAAAAAAGTAGGTTGAGGGTCCCCGGGTTCGAACCCGGGACCTCAAGGATAACTTGTGAGTGTTTTACCATTAGGCTGGGTAGCCTATGCCTGACAGAACCCGTTTCCCATATGTTATAAAACAAACCAAATGGAAACCCCAAAACCTAAGAACCCTAGATTCGTTTGAATCCAAATTGAAGGATAAATCACAATCGTTTATTGTAACAAACATGGGGCTTTGATTCCCCAATGAATTTCGAGCATATTCATGTATTCAATTACCCGTTTCAAGGACAAATCGTTGAAGAACAGATGAGAACAGGTCGCGGCTAAAGTCGTAGCTTGTTCAGGTTGCAAATAGCGATAGCACTCGAATTAATTCTACAGAAGACTTCTAATAGATCCAATGATGAAAAGCCCCCTATCAATTGCAAGTTAGAGAGCTCGGATTGAGGTTTTCAAAAGAGTTGCAGGTTCGCGATGGAGAATGAATCGAATGAAGGGTTCTCGTATGTTTCAGGTGGAATTGAGTTCGGCAGAAGCTTAGGATTAGTTTAACGTTCAATTAGGATCCATTTAATTAGATTATTATTGGGTTTAAATGATTGAACGGTTTTAAGTTTAAAGACTTCGGTTATACAATCCGATTATGAACGTAACCGATGTTTAATCACAATTAAAGTATGTGTTCAAGTTCGAAAAAGGTTCACGATGCAATTTGAAACGGTTTGGGTGTTAAAACCGCTCGAATTTCATGATTTTGAGGTGGCCGGAACTTGGCCGGAACTCCCGCCGGAATTACGGGTGTTGGGTGGGGGTTTGGTTTAAGTTTCATAAATTTATAGCTTTGGTCCCTCAGCTTTCAAACTTTATTATTTTATGCATAAACTTCTATTGACAGTTTATTAATTGGTTAAAGCAACCCTTCAAACTTAGTTAGATTTTGTTTTTTAAACATTATTTAGTTTCAATAACCCTTATAAGTTATTGTAATAAGTAATCTTACCATTACTAATATTATTATCATTATTATTAACATAAGCTTGGTTATTATTATCGTTATAATTATTATTATTATTATTAATCTTACTAATATTATTATTATTATTGGTATTATTGTTATTAGTCTTATTATTATTATTATTAATAAGCAAATTAAGTTATTAACTTTCAACTTTTAAGAATTAAAGTCAAACTAAGAAACAAACATAAATAACCCATAAGTTTCACACTTGGCAATAATGGTCCTTACAAGATTAAGCAAAGTTAACACTTAGTTAACGTTCAGGATGTTACACTTATGTTGATGGATCCTCATGTTCCCTCACTAGAGATTAATTTCTTGACTTGCCCAGAGGAACATTAGACCAAGATGCAAAGCTCTTTGGCGTCAACTCAAATTCATTGAATGAAGAAGAGAAGAAGCTAAGGAGAAAGCTGGTGACTCTGCTGGATACAAAGAAAGGAGACAAGGTACCAAGTCAACCCCTTGTGCCTAGGAAGAAGATTATCCAGCGGAGGTTCGAAGACTCTTCTCATAACTTTGTTGTTGAGAGAGAGAGAGTGGAGAGCTAAACAGGCTAAATGCCTCATCCCTGCTATACTTAAGCAGATTTGATATTGCTGAGTTAGCAGAGAAGCCACTCTCCAACCCCTCCAACTCTGAGGTAGCTGCTCACATCAGAAATCACTTGAGCAGTCTTTATCTGGCCAAGCTAACTGCTAGGACCAAGATTGAAGGAGAGTTGAAACTGAGAGAGGAGGAGAAAAGGAAAGGATCAGCAACCAAAGGCAAAGCCTTTCTTCAAATGGTTGAGGATCCTGAACTTGAATCCATAGTTAGATGGGAGTATGACTATAACTCCCATCAACTAACTCTTTTCAGGGGGGCACAACAAAGGATACATGTCATTCAGAGTGATAGACTAGATCTCCTATCCACTAATGACTTGTACAAACTTCTTAGCACTACTTCGGGGAAGAACAAGGAAACAGACAAACATCTTCTGTCCCTGGTGCTGAAGGTTTTGAGAAGCAGAAACAAGTGAGGTTTTGGTAGCATCAGCCTAGGGGGAGTTTGTTGGATCTAGAAAGGCTGGTGCAACCAAAACCAAATCACTTAGACTATTTTGGTGCAACTAATAAAGGACTTCCGAAGCTAAGTGTGGAACTTCCGAAGGAAATGGAGTTCTTTCGAAGACAAAATGCAAGATCATCTTCCGAAGGAAAACTTCAACTTCCGAAGCCAAAGTATTCACTTCCGAAGATTCATGACTTAGAAGAAAAGATAAGAAGTCAACTTTCGAAGTATGAAGAAATGAAGAAGTCCTCAAGCCTCAGAAGAAGTAGCCTGTTCCGAAGTATATGTGGCTTCGGAAGAACTTGTTCTTCCGAAGCCAACTAACCTTCGAAAGACACTACTATGAATCAGTGGACATAAGTATGGTCTCTCTGACACTCCGCTGCAGACCTTTGATATACTGCATGGCGTTTTCTCAAAAGCCATGTAGTTGACCATACTTTATTCCACTGTTCACCATTATAAGTTAGTAAAGTTGTCAACTTTAGTTGGTGACAAAAGGTAAGTCATGGACCTGTCATGACTACCATATCTTAGATAATACTTTATTAAAGATACCTTAACTTTAGCATTGTAGTATATGCTTAGTCTTAGGTTTTCAGCTAGTCTCAAAGTATATCCGGCTGTAGGTAGTAGTATATATAGTTTCTCATTGTAACTCATGTAATATGCTTGTAAGACTCTTGTAATACTTTGAGTTGAGAAGTAATATATACAAGTGCCTTGAAAATTATTTCTTTCTGTTCTTTGCTACTTATTATATTATTATCAACTCTTAGAAGAGATTCTACTTCATCTGATCCGAGTGTAGTATAAGTGAGTCCGAGAGAAAACCAAGTGTTAAGTGACAAAACCCGATCCTACATTTTGTAACAAGCATACTTGATTAAATAACAGAGATGATTGAAAAGTTGAAGTTATTGAGACTTGATTCGGATTTAAATTTTGAATTCAGAGAAACTATTGAAGAGAACTGTGAAGCTTTGAGAGTCGACAATGACTGTAAAGCGGAGTCTGTGAGAACCAATGACGCTAAGGCTGGAAAAGTTAATTAAAAAGAGAAAGAATCTGAGGCTGATGAGATGCTGAAGGTCAAAAAAGAGGAACAACAAAAAATCACAAGGGTTTGCGACTGTGAAAAGAGCTTAGCTGCAGAACGAACTATCATGGGTCTTCCTTATGTTCAGGATATGTGTTCTTCCTCATGCAAAATCCGATTATTTAGGAAAAACTCAGGCCCATAGTACTCTGATAAGTATTTAACATTCTTTCCATTCTTTAGCTCCACAGTAGTTATTTCTCTGTATGCAAACTCATCAGGATGAGTACCTTCAAGTAACAACTGGAGCTCATTTCTTCTTATTTCTTCAAGCTTCTTGTAGATCAACCCCTTCTTCACCATTTTGTTTTCTAGTAAAGTTTGTGGAGTCATCTTAGACTTGTAAGCTCTCTTGAAGTCATCAAGGGTTTCCCAGGGTGACACTACAATGGCCAGCATTATCACAACATCTACAGTCTTCTTTACTTGGCCATTGTATCGACTTGGAATATTCTTTCTATGAATTCTGTCACTTACTCTGGGGTCAGGCCAAATTCTCACTTTCTCTTTCTGATATTGAAATGTGAATCTGAGAGCATACAACCTCGGAGCATGTTTCTTCATAGCTTGTATGGATGAAGACTTAGGAAACTCTTTATCAACCATCCTTAACAGCTGCTCATCATGTTGTTTTTGCTGTTCTTCTTCTTCAAGTTTCACTTTTACCATTTGCCTTTGGATGTCAGGTGTGATTGTTGTTGGTTGACTCCTGGGCTCAGGCATCTTTATTTTAAGAACAACAGAGATTGGAAGACTATCATCCTCATCATCATCTTCTTCTTCTTCCATCCTCAACACCCTTCTCTTCCTCTTTGGTGCATCATTGGTAGTTGTTTGAGTAGGTTTCTTGGGTAAGGGAGTTGGTTTTGAGGGTTGTGAAGTTGGTTGTTTTGGTGTAGGATATTGTATAGGCTGTTCTAGCATTTTGGTTGTGAGTGAGGCTTTGGATAACTTTGACATATCAGACCTTTTCCCAGCACCAGCTTCATCAAGAGCTTCTATGATCAATCCTTTGTTGAATGCTTCAGAAGAACATATTCTGGTGGTTATCTCCAAAATACTGTCTCTGATGTTGGATCTTATATGCCCAAGGCACATACAAGATTGATGTGGTTAGTACGTCATGATCCAAGTCGGGTCATACCCAATAACAAGTTTAGCAAACACCAATTAATATTTAATTGATGATATGATCATGCAATTAAATATTTACACCAATTTAGAAAATGGGTTTTCTAAATAAGTTGCATATGAGATAGAACAACTTATAGGGATATTTTGTTCATGGAAATTATTTGTAATGTTATTTAAGTTAGTTAAATAACATCAAATAAAATGGGTGTATTAGTTATACAATTAAGAGGATTAATTATATAACTAATAGGAGTGTTAGTTCAATAGAAGGGTGTTTTAAAATGGGTGGGAAACCCATTTAAACTGAAAAATTCGGCAGCCCACTTGGGGGGCATTCTTGGTCATTTTGTGCCTTGAAAAAATACACTCTTTATTAGTGTATTGAACACTCCATCTTCCAAAATCATCTCATACATGCAAAAACCAAGAAACCCTTTTTCTCTCTACATTTTTTAAGAAAACAATGCTGAAAATCGTTTTTCAGCAGCTCCTTGGTTCGATCTTTGGTGTCCAAATCCTAGCAAAAGAGGTGTTTACTTTACACTTGTGGGTATGCAAGCTTGAGGACATCTACCTTGGTGTTTTGCTATTCAAGAACATCATCATCTTCATCCAAATCCACGATTTTGACAGCTTATGGAAGGTAGTTCCGTTGTGTTGTTTTGGTTGTTTGTTTCATTTTGATAGCTAGTTCAAACACATATATTCGATCCTATGTTCTTGGGTTTGTTCATATTAAGTTATAAACCTTAATTTCCAGATTATGAATCAATATATTAAGGCTTAAATCCGCTGCATTTTTCATGTTTAAACAACTTTGATAAAAGTCTTACAAACCCAACATCTGGCATCTAGAGCCGGGTATGTGGATGACTAGCTTCTTTGTCCTTATAAAATAGGTTTTATGGGGCTTCAACAACCTAATAAGGGCTGTTTTGTGATGATATGATGATACCCCAACCTTTCAAGGTTATATCTTGCATGCTTATGATTAAATCTTGAAAGGATGACATCAAATGGTTGATTGTGTTGTTTGGACATAACCTAAATGTTTTGGTTCATGTTGGCCAGAACTTTAAGGTTATAAAAGGGGTTCATTTTGTTCTTGAAATGATGTATATGGATACATATTTTAGTGCATAACATAGCCTTGACCATGTGTGTTTTGGATTTGGTTGATTGTGATTTTGTCATGTTGGTTGTATTCATTCAAAGGGTTGTAATAATTTCTTTTGTGTTTGTATTTGGGTAGTAATTTGTTTATTCAATTGGTTATGTAATAAATAGAATAGGTGCATTTCTTTTATTAGAAAATTGTATTAGGATATGATTTTGTAAAAGAAGATGCACAAGATGAAGACCCAAAAGGAAGGACACAAAGGACATGGACACTTGAAGCATTTGGATGTGGAATCAAGTGGGAGTTCATGGACACATATGATGTGTCATTGTTAACCCTTAGGAAAGACCTTATGACAACACTTGTGATGGCAAGCAAGTGTAGTCAACTTAGTGGCTATGGTTATGCACATATGTTTGTATGATTATGCTTGTTTGGTTGTTTGTTGTATGATTGTTGTTTGATATTTGGATATGCATAACAAATTCATTAGCAAACTTAACAAGCTGAAAATTTATGGTTCCTAATCATTAAGTGGTTAATAAAAGGTTATTAAAAGGATTAATAATTCTAATAAATGGGTTTTTTATTAAAAGGAAGAACCATAGGGTACCATGTTTTTGAAAGCATGCAAATACAAGGTACATAGAGTTTTTTCAAACTAGAATTAATGAAAACTAAAATCCCTTTGGAAACAAGTTTAACACCATCCTTTTACACGACACTCGAATCACTTGAGAACTATTTGTGGGATAAAGGTCACCTAACCACTTTTAGGGAACTTGTGTTTTGAGGTGAGTCTAACGTACTTGTGGGATAAAGGTCACCTAACGCTTGTATGTGAAAACTCACACGTATGTGTAAGTAGGACGACTTGAATTGGAAACCATGTGATTAGGGTCACCGAAGCATGGCGTACAATGGTGTTGATGGGATTAAACATGCGACTAAACATATGATGTTTAACCGATCCCATAAGACTAGAAGTTGCAATAGGTTGCAATTGTCAACTGTTGACTACCTTGTTAATTTAAATAATGGGATAAAGGTCACCTAACCATTATTTAAATGTAACGTTGGATTCTAGATTTTAATTGTTAATTGTCTATGAGACATTTAAGGGTATTAACGATTAAAATAAATTTTTCAGAAATGCTAAAATGAACTTTGTCAATTATTGTAGTGATGACCGTTAACTATAATGCTACCACCCCGATCGTCCCTTCCCTATCACTGAGATCTATTCTCGAGAGGGATCGTCCTAACCATAATTACCTTATGGACTCAATTTCAAAACTTGAGAATCGTTCTCAAGAATGAGTAAAGACCTATGTCCTTGACGATCCCATACCTCACCAACCAACGCTGTTAATGTTAAGGCTTTTTGACGATTGGCTTAGGCACACTAAGGATTCTATGCAAGTATCCTACCTCATGTTGGGAATATGATTCCCGAACTCCAAAAGGGTTTGGAGCATCATGGGGCATATGACATGATAATCTAGTTGAAGGAAATGTTCCTTCAACAAACTAAAGTAGATTGCTTCGAAACGGTTCGAGCACTTTATGCATGTCACATGGAAGAAACCCAATCGATATCATCTTATATATTCTTAAGATAAAAAGAAACATTGATAGCCTCAAGATGCTTAACTGTCCTGTCTCAAAGTAGTTGGCCAAGGATTTGATCCTTGAATGCCTAACTAAAGGTTTGAGACATTCATAATAAACTGTAATATGAACGGACGGGACAAGAGCATCAGTGAACTTCATGCAATGCTCGAAGCAACCGAGGCAGGGATGGGTAGAGAGGTTCTACCTATTCTCTCAATCAATGAGGGAGGCTATAAGGAATGGCCAATCCCGATCCTAAGGCAATTATTGCCAAAGGAAAGGAATACATCAAATCAAAGGTTAAAGCGAAACCTCGAAAACCTAAGCTTATGAAGCCTAAGGTAACGAAGAACATTCCATGCTTTGAGTATGGAGAGATAGGACAATGAAAAGGAATTGTTCCTCCTATCTCAAGGAGTGAAAGAAAGACAAGAGGGAACTTGGGCAAACCTTAAATACAAATTACATGATTCACACATTGTATTAAATGTCATTTCTTCAAACACAAGGGTATTGGATACCGGATGTGAGACTCATACTTGCAATTGTTGCAAAGGGGTTCAAAAAAAATGAGCGCTTCAAAGAGGGAAACTCTATTTTGAGACTTTCAAATGGTTTGGAAGTTGTTCTCAAAATATTTTGTATGCACCTAGTTTGACTAGGAACATAATTAATGTTTCCTATTAAAACAATATAATCATGATTAAAAGTTTGTAAATAATGGTATTAAGTTTTATGGATGATGTATTTCATTTTAAGGATATGCTTTTTTTTAAAATGATATCCATGAATTGGTTCATGATAATTCATCCTATAATAACTCATTATACACATTAAGCACCAAGAAACTTAAAATGAGTTTAAGTTATTATTATCTTTGAGATTGTCATCTTGGTCACATAAACAAGAATTGGATTCAAACACTTCAAAAGAATGGTCTTTTGGAAACAAATGAAAAATGTTTCATTTTGGAACCAAAGACTTATTAGGAATGATACATTTGGATGTATGTGGTCCTTTTATGACAATAACAAAGATTGGTGAAAGATACATCATTACTTTTACCGACAATTACAGTCGCTATTATTGTGTGCACTTGATGACACATAAGTATGAAGCTTTTGAAATGTTCAAAATCTTCAGTAAATAAGTAGAAAATCAACTCCACATAACTATCTATGTTCTTCATTCTGATAAAGGAGAAACTGAACCCTATATGGATATGGTTCAATCTATTGTGGCTATGAGCTTACCATCTTTATCATTTTGGGTTTTCGCATTGCTCTTTAAGGCTCATATTATGAATATGAACCGGACCAAGAAAGTGTAGATTAGTTGAATATCCTAGAGACTGTATAGGAAACTGTTTCTTCGACTCAACAGAGCAAAAGTATTTATTGCTCGAAAGGCTAAGTTCTTAGAAACCAAGTTCCTTATCGAAGGAATGACATATGGAACTGTGGAACTTGATAAGGATCAAGATCCACAAGCCGATACACTTATGGTTGACACTAGCAATCAACAAGAAGTTGTTGATGATAATCAAGAGGTTGATCAATACACACAAAACGTTCACAATCATGGTAGAGTTAGTATTCCATCTAAAAGATATGAATATTCCAAGGATGGATGCTGTGTGGTGACCCCTGTTGGCTAACCATATACCAAGATGCTATGTCCAATTTGGATTGGGACAAATGGCTTGAAGCCATGAATGTAAGGATGCAATCCATATATATCAACCAAGTTTGAGAATTGGTTGACCCTCCACTTAACTCCAAACCGGTTGGATACAAGTGGGTTTTCAAGATGAAAACAGATATGTACGGAGACTTGAATACTTATAAGTCAAAGACTTATAGCATAAGGTTTCCATTAAACTCAATTGGTTGATTATGATGAAACTCTTGCGCCCGTGGCAATGCTAAAGTCGATTAGGATATTATGTGCCATAACTGCATATTCTGAATATGAGTTTTGGCAAATGGATGTCAAAACTGTTTTTCTTAATGGACATCTCGAAGAGACTGTCCATATAGTTCAGCATGATGGTTTTGTCGATCCGCGACATCCTAATAAAGTATACAAGTTAAAGTGATAAATCTATGGATTGAAACAAGCATCGAAAAGATTGTGTATATATGAAAGCTAGTGGGAGCGTAATTGTTTTCTTAGTGTTGTATGTTGATGACACACTACTATTTGGAAATAATATTCCAACCTTGGAAGGTGTTAAAACCTAGCTTGGAAGATGTTTTTCATATAAGATCTCGTTTAAGCCGCCCATATTTTGGAATAAAGATCTGTAAGGATAGATCGAGGTGGTTGATAGGGTTAAACCAAAGTGCATATATTGATAAAATCTTGAAAAGGTTCAAGATGGAAAACTCTTAGAAAGGTATGGTACCTATTCAAAGAGGGACAATGTTGACTACGTCTCAATGTCCAAGCTCATAGGATGAGCAAAATCAAATGAAGGATATCCCATACGCAACTGCTATAGGATCCATCATTTGTGTGATGATATGCACTAGACCGGACGAGTCATGCTTATTAAGAATGACAAAGTAGATACCAATAGAAATAACCATCGGATGGCTGTTAAAAGTATATTGGAATACCTTAGTAGGACTAAGGATATGTTTCTAATATACGGATCTGTTGAAGAGGAAGTCGTTGTAAAGGGTTACACGGATGAAGGCTTCCAAAACTGATAGAGATGATTTTCGATCACAATCGGGGTATACTTCCATTATGAATGAAGGAGAAGTGTCCTTGAAAGGTTCAAAGCAGGACACGGTAGCATTGTTCACTACAAAATCCGAATACATAGCCACTTCATTGGCAGCTTGGAAAGCTGCATGGATAAGTTTGTCCATTGCTTATCTAGGGGTAGTCTCTACCATTCAAGACCCCTTAGAAATCTTTGGTAATTACGTGGGTGGGATTGCTCAAATCTAGGAACCCCGTACTCATCAAAAAACTAAGTACCTTGAGCGGAGATTCAACATCATAAGGGATGGAGTTGAAAAAGGGTAAAGATATGTATTCGTAAAGTTCATAAAGATCAAAACATTGCTGATCCACTCACGAAGCTCCTTGTTGAGGGCAAAGTATGAGGGTCATACTTGTGCCTTAGGACTTCGATTTTCTGGTGATTAGAATTGATCTGTTTAGCATATAAAATATGGAACAATTGTAATATTTAACTCTTTTATATATTTGAGTTATGTTCCCTTTTAGCGTGTTTATATCCATGAATATGTTTATTATTCTAAATGTCCGTAGTCAGTCATATTTGTGGGAACAAATATGAATGTAAGACTATTATGAACATGGATTGGTAGATATTCATAA
This sequence comes from Flaveria ramosissima, assembly GCA_025215565.1. NCBI lineage: Eukaryota > Viridiplantae > Streptophyta > Magnoliopsida > Asterales > Asteraceae > Flaveria > Flaveria ramosissima. The sequence continues at coordinate 1,466,172 of CM046032.1, forward strand.
GGTATGAATATAGAGCAATTGGTTGCTACCAAGGTTCACAGATATTTATGGGATGCAAATATTGGACTGACCCGCGTCTCAAATTTTACTACATAGAATCTCTTTGATTGATCATAAGTAATTTTGAGTAAAGGCGAATATCATTTAGTATCCTCAGACCTGAGATGCATATTGGGTTTTGATATTCACCAAGTGTTATACCTTGGGCTAGTTCTTCGCTGATCTGAAATAATGGTCAGTACATAAGGCTATGTTCAGATATGACATAAGGTGATTGTGAGAAACATATGTAGTCAAGATGGAATTTGTTCCTCTTATTCGTTGAGAGCATGATGTCTAAGGCCTGATTAAGTTAAATCAAAAAGGAATGATCATTCTGTGTCCTTGGATTTAACATGACATCTGTAACAAAAGGATAAATGATTGATTCACCTAAATCATTTCAAGTTAGATACTTGAAGGGGATGATGTTATTGAATGGCTTTTAAGTCATGTGTATTAAGGGTAGTAAACCGTTGTTAGGCGATATTTACTGCTTGCATCAATCTTCTATGAACCTTGTGCAAGTGGGAGAATGTTGGATCTTATATGCCCAAGGCACATACAAGATTGATGTGGTTAGTACGTCATGATCCAAGTCGGGTCATACCCAATAACAAGTTTAGCAAACACCAATTAATATTTAATTGATGATATGATCATGCAATTAAATATTTACACCAATTTAGAAAATGGGTTTTCTAAATAAGTTGCATATGAGATAGAACAACTTATAGGGATATTTTGTTCATGGAAATTATTTGTAATGTTATTTAAGTTAGTTAAATAACATCAAATAAAATGGGTGTATTAGTTATACAATTAAGAGGATTAATTATATAACTAATAGGAGTGTTAGTTCAATAGAAGGGGTGTTTTAAAATGGATGGGAAACCCATTTAAACTGAAAAATTCGGCAGCCCACTGGGGGGCATTCTTGGTCATTTTGTGCCTTGAAAAAATACACTCTTTATTAGTGTATTGAACACTCCATCTTCCAAAATCATCTCATACATGCAAAAACCAAGAAACCCTTTTTCTCTCTACATTTTTGAAGAAAAACAATGCTGAAAATCGTTTTTCAGCAGCTCCTTGGTTCGATCTTTGGTGTCCAAATCCTAGCAAAAGAGGTGTTTACTTTACACTTGTGGGTATGCAAGCTTGAGGACATCTACCTTGGTGTTTTGCTATTCAAGAACATCATCATCTTCATCCAAATCCACGATTTTGACAGCTTATGGAAGGTAGTTCCGTTGTGTTGTTTTGGTTGTTTGTTTCATTTTGATAGCTAGTTCAAACACATATATTCGATCCTATGTTCTTGGGTTTGTTCATATTAAGTTATAAACCTTAATTTCCAGATTATGAATCAATATATTAAGGCTTAAATCCGCTGCATTTTTCATGTTTAAACAACTTTGATAAAAGTCTTACAAACCCAACATCTGGACCATGACTTTACTTCAATGATTGGTCTTCCCAAATGCTTTGATATAAATCTTATCATAGCTTCCAGCCTTTCCCTTTCTTTCTCATTACAACTGGCCCATCTATGCTCAATCTCTTGAATCTCTAGCCTTCTAATCTTAGAGTCAAGTTTGGCTATGTCAAAACCTTGTCTGAAGAGTTGATCAATGATCTTATCCATAGATCTGCTATGTTGCTCATCAGCTTCTTTGATCAGTTCTTCTAACTTTTTCTCATCTTCAGTCTGTTCAGCACTCTTCTTTCTCTTGTATGTGATCATCCTTTTCTTTCTTCTCTTTTGCTTCTTCCTCTTCAACTCTCTTTCTTTTGTCTGCTTTCACTGACTTAGACTCCCCTTTTGGTTGCATTGGGTTCAGGGGTTTGAGGGGTTTGAATGTCAGAAAGTCTCTTAGAAACAACATCATCAACTAAGGTTTGAAAATTTGTGGAAAGCCTCTCATCAATGGCTTGATGCACAATGTTAGTGATGATGGGAGTGATGAGAGGTAAGGAGGATTGAAAAGCAGCAACCATTTGCTCAGAGGGCATCTTTCCTTGAGAAATGGTGCCTGAAACAGAGGCTGGTGGCATAGTTGTTGGGAGTGGCTCAGTGTTTGGGAGAGCTTCAAAAGAAGCTGCCATCTGTGGGTGAATTTGGGCAGATGGGCTTGATTCTTAAGACAATTTGGCAAGCAGTTCTTGTAGTCTGCATACCTCAGCCTCAAGAATGGTGTTTTGGGCTAGAACATCAAAGAAAAAGCCCAGGTCATCATCAGTCTTTGCTGAATCATCTGACTTCCTGATTAAATCAGGATGAACATGTGCTGAGTGTAGATCAGTATTCACATGTGCCCCTATTTCTTGGAACTGGGGACTTCCTGCCTCAGGATTATGTCCTTCATTGGCAGTTGCCTCTGGTGAGGTCTTAGAGATGATACCACCTTCATCCTGTTCATGTGCTTAAATAGGAGAAGAGGTAGCCTCACCAGATGTTCGATCTCCTCCTCTACACCGGGAGATTGAACCTTGTAATCCCTGTGCTGTGGGTTATCAGCCACATTATAATCCTCTCCCTCAACTGTTGAGGTTTTCCTAGTGGTAATAGGTTTCTGGGGAGGGGTAGAGGAATGTAGTTGAGTCAGCACTTGTGCAATAACCGCAGTTGGGCTTGTAGGGGTGGTTTCAGTGGGAGATAAGGGTGAAAAAGATTGCACCTGGGGTGAATGGTGCTCTTCAATGGCAATCTTCTCAAGTGAGATAGATTCCAGTAATGTGGTTTCCCCATTTTTGGTTGCATCATGATCCTGTTGAGAGGATACCTGAGCGGTTTTAGCTGGTAGAGTCTTGGAAACTACAAGTGGATTACTGCTAGTAGTTTCATCCTGCCTTTGTGTTGCAGGGGCATCATCAGGGGACTCAACTCCCTGAGTAGCCTTTTTGGTTTATTTGGAGGGGACTTTGGATCTGGAGGTGGAGGTTGTGGGTTCCCTCTGCTTGGGTTTTAGCAGTTTGGCAGCCTCTTTGAGTTGTGGATTAGAGTTGTGCCTGAAGTATACCTCAGGCAAAACTACCATAGCAGGGACTCCAAGGCCAACAAGGGCATCAGATTTTAATTGATTAATAATTATGGCCATAAGAAACCTTGGATATAATATCCATCTGTTAGCCACAGGTTTCATTGCCAGATCTTTTAATTCCAAAAATATAATTTCAGAAAAATTTAAGCTTTGGCGTTCAAGGATAGAATACAATACCTGCTGCCACCTGGATGACATTTGATCCCATGAAAAGGTTTTGGGGGCAAGGCAGACATTGATCATATGAAAGATTAGGCGTTTAGCATCATGGAAGTGCTTCTTCATAATGGTGGTAGCACTTAGGTCGCCCTCATACCCATAGTTGATGAATGATAGATCAATGGTGCCTTTCGGGTATTTGGTGACAAAGGTGGCATCATTCAGATCTAGGGTTTGGCAAATGATAGCCAGAGTGATGACCACCTTCTTCTGGTTTACAAACGACTGGAGAGTGATCGCGTCATCATTCTCACCAGTATGGACAGTGACATTTGTCCAGAATTGGCTAAGGGTATCGAGATAGATGGTTGGATTCAGAAGAAAAGCAGTTTGATACGGGGAATCAACCATCAGATCAATGGCAGCATCAAACTTAGTCCAAAAGGCCGATTTTGTGAGGTAGGCAACACAGTTGTGTCGTGGTTTGATTTGCATGGTCGCCATTAATGGAAGATGAAAGTTCGGAAAACGACTTATGAAAAGTGTGAAGTTAGGGTTAGGTATTTATAGGTTATGAAGCGGCTGAAAGAAAAAAACTGAAAGTTTTGGTGTGAGTCATCAGTTGTTAGAAAACAACTGAAGACATGGTTTTAACTTTCAGATGTTGTAAACAACTGAAGACTTGGTGTTAGTCATCAGTAGTTTTTAAACTACTAAAGACTTGGTTTTGGCTTCAGTTGTTTTGAAATGAAACAACAGTTGTTTGAAACAATTGAAGACTAAAATTTCTCATCAGTTGTTGTCGTCAATTCACAGATCTCAGTTGTTTCATTGACCTTAACACTTACTCAGCAGATTATCTGATTTTCAGATGTTTCATTGGTCATCAGTACTTATCTGTTAGAACAGACATCAGTAGTTGTAACTACGTCAGTACTTTTCAACAAATAAAGTACTTCAGTACTTTTAAGTAATTTAGTCTTCAGTAGTTATGAAAACTGCTGAAGATAAAATAACTTATCAGTACTTATTTTTGACAGCTATATACTAATGCTCAACAGTACTTGTTAACTGAGAGCATCAGTAGTTGTCAAATCATTCTAGCTGCAGTATACCAAGCCTTAGCACAAGATTTTGGAAAGTTGCACTTTCCAAAGGCTTAGTAAATATATCTGCAAGCTCATCAGCACTAGGAACAAACTTTGGATCAATCAGACCTTTTTCATAACAATCCCTGATAAAATGATGTCTGATCTCAATATGTTTGGTCCTAGAATGCTGGACAGGATTCTTAACAATACAAAGAGCTGAAGCACTGTCCATCAGTAAAGGAGTCTTAGTCTCTGTAATGTCATAATCCAGTAATTGATTTTGAAGCCAGAGTACCTGAGATGTACAACTTGCAGCAGCAATGTACACTGCTTCAGCAGTGGATGTAGCAACTGAAGTTTGTTTCTTACTCTGCCAAGAAACTAAACAATTGCCTAGAAATTGGCATCCATCAGATGTTGATTTTCTTGTTAATTTACACCCTGCATAGTCACTATTAGAGAAAGCAACTAATTTGCAAGAGTGTCCAGTGGAATACCAAAGTCCTAGAGATTGAGTTCCTTGCAAGTATCTAAAGATCCTTTTGATTGCAATCATATGAGATTCTTTAGGGACAGCCTGAAATCTAGCACAGACACAAGTTGCAAACATAATGTCTGGTCTAGAAGCTGTAAGGTACATCAAGGAACCAATCATACATCTGTAAAGAGTTTCATCAACTGCTTTACCTTTCTGATCAGCATCCAGTTGTGTGGTGCTGCACATGGGAGTAGAACAAGGCTTACAATTTTGTAAATCAAACTTTTTCAACAAATCCTTTGTATATTTGGACTGATAAATGAAAGTTCCATCAGCCATTTGTTTGATTTGCAAACCCAGAAAGAACTGTAATTCTCCCATGGCACTCATTTCAAACTTTTGTTGCATCAACTTAGTAAAGACATCACACAACTGTGGATCAGAAGATGCAAAAATAATATCATCTACATAAATTTGAACAAGGAGCTTATGCATGCCTACTTTCTTAATGAACAAAGTTTTATCTATGGAGCCTCTAGTGAAATTATTTTGAAGAAGAAAGTTAGATAGTGTATCATACCAGGCTCTGGGAGCTTGTTTTAACCCATAAAGAGCCTTATCAAGCTTATACACCCAATCTGGATGTTTATGATCTTCAAAACCTGGTGGTTGACACACATAAACTTCTTCTTTTATTTACCATATAAAAATGCACTTTTGACATCCATTTGAAAAACTTTAAGATTATGGAAAGCAGCATAAGCTAAGAACAATCTGATTGCCTCCAGTCTGGCTACAGGGGCAAAACTTTCATCATAATCAATACCTTCTTCTTGTGAAAACCCTTGTACAACCAGTCTGGCCTTGTTCTTGACAATTTGACCTTTTTCATCAGTTTTATTCCTAAACACCCATTTAGTGCCTATTGCACACTTACCTTGGGGTAGAGGAACCAGTTCCCACACTTGCTGCTTTTGAAACTGAAGAAGCTCAAGTTGCATGGCTTCAACCCATCCAATATGATAGTTCTTTGGCTCTTGCTGACTGATGAAGAGAGCATAAAAGCAGAAATTGGACAATTGACGTCTAGTTGAAACACCAGCATTGATGTCACCAATGATCTGAGACATGGGGTGATTCTTCAGTTCTTGGTACTCAATAATATATGTGTTGGATCCTGTGTGCCCAAGACACTTAGAATATTGATGTGGTTAGTACGTTATGATCCAAGTCGGGTTATACCCAATAACGAGCTTAGAAAACACCTACTAATATTTTAATTGATGATATGATCATGCAATTAAATATTAACACCAATTTAGAAAATGGGTTTTTCTAAATAAGTTGCATATGAGATGGAACAATTTATTAGGATCTTGTTCAATGAGTTATTTGTAATGTTATTTAAATAAGTTAGATAAGGTTACAAATTAATAATGGGAGTAACTAGATTATACAATTAAATGGGTTAGTTTGTATACATATCTAGTTAAAGACTTGTTAACATATTTTATGTTATAATTTAAGAGGGAAACCTCTTAAAATTTGAACCTTGGCCGCCCCCTTTGAGGGCTCCTCATTGGACCTTTATGTCCTTGGAACACACAAGTCTTTTGATCATCCATCACTCCACATTCTCACAATCAACTCACATGCAACAAGACCAAAAAACTCTCTCCATCTTTCTCTTAATCCACGGCTGGACAGCAGGTTTTTGAGGCTTTTGGTTTTGATTTTGGTAAACTCTCCCTAGCAAGAGTGGTGTGTTCTTCACAAGCTTCGGGTATACAAGCTTGAGGACTTCTAGCTTGGAGTCTTGGCCGTGATTTCTTGCATCTTATTCTCCCTTTTTGGTCGACTTTGAGCTGAATAAAGGTAGTTTATCACAGCTCTATGTAGCTGTGATTTTATGTAGTTTAATAGATGTTCATAGCTTGTTCATTCACATATTAAAGATCCCTTTGATTATGGGTTTGTTTTACACTTGTATGGTCACTTAAAGAACATATTTTTCAGCCTTTAAAATCGGTTTAAAGCTATATATCCGCTGCGTTTTCTGAAAGTTTAAATGGTTAAACTTGGTTTTATGTTCTAACAAACCCATCAATGGCATCAAAAGCTGGTTATGTGGATGACTTGCTTGTTTTGTCCTTTAAAATAGGTTTTAAAGGATGATAATGATCTATATATAAACTGATTTGGGGCTGCTATGTTTCTGTTTTGTTGAATCCCCAACTTTCAAGATTATATTTTACATGCTTAAGATTAAATCTTGAAAGATATATATATGTTGATATGTTGTGTTGTTTGGACAACATCTAAACCCGAATTTTTCAGTTTATGTTGGCTGAAATTCGTTGGTTTTAAGGGGATTCATGGTTATATTTGGATGATATGATAGATGCTTGTTTTAGTGCATAACCTAGCCATTGACCTTGTGATTGTTTGGATGTTTGTGATGGTTGTATTCATTCATTCAATTGGGTTGTATTATTTGTTGTTTGTGCTTTGTTCCAAATGTAATTTATTTATTATTGGGTTGTAATAAATAGATTAGGTGTATTTTCATTTTACTAGATATCTTGTATTAGGACTTTATATCTTGTAATATGAAGACATACACATTGGAAGCACAAAGGAAGAAACATGGAGCATTTTGGATGCGGTTTCAAGTGGGAGGCTTTTGGAAGTTTTCTATATGCTTTGTTTGTGACCCTTAGGAATGTCCTATGGACCACACTTGTGATGGCAAACAAGTGTGGACCACTTTAGATGCTATGGTTATGCACATATGCACATATGGTTGTTTATGTTTAAGCTTGGTTGATTGTTTGTTGTTTGATTGTTTGGTTGATATTTGGATATTAATAACAAACTCATTAACAAACTTATCAAGCTGAAAATTGATGGTTCTTAAAAGTTAATAAAAGGTTATTAAAATGATTTAATGATTTTAAAGATTATAATAGGTATTAATCAAAGAACCATAGGGTACCTTGTATTTGAAAGCATGCAAATACAAGTACATAGAGTTTTCTAAACTAGAATTTTGAAACCTCTAAACTTTTTTCAAACAAGATCAACACCGTCCTTTTACACAACACTTGAGTCACTTGGGAACTCTTAATGGGATAAAGGTCACCTAACCATTTTGAGGAAACTTGTGACTTAAGGTGAGAATGCCTTATTTGTGGGATAAAGGTCACCTAACCACTTGTTTTGGCAAACTCACACGTGGGTGTAAGTAGGGTGTCTTGATTTGCAAATCATGTCAAATGGATCACCTACGATGTGGTTTCCAAATGGTGTTGATGGGATTAACATGCCGACTTTACATATGATGTTTCAAAGTCGATCCCATATTTCTAGAAGTTGCAAATGGTTGCAATCGTCAAACGTTGACCACCTTATTAATTTAAAACGTGGGATAAAGGTCACCTAACCACAATTTAAATGTAATGTTGGGTTCTAGATTTTAATATGAAAGACCTTAAAAGGCATTTATTATTAAAATTACAATATCGAAAATACTAAAAACTTTGTTAATTTTGTAGATGGCCTCAAATTATGATAATTCCGATAACTCATCCGCGTCCAACCAATCTCTACGAGCGATCCTCCAAAAGGAACGTCTAAACCATAACAACTTCATCGATTGGTATCGAAACTTGAGAATCGTTCTCAAGCAAGAGAGAAGATCGTATGTTTAGACGACCCTATCCCCGATCAACCTAGCGAGGATGATCAGGAGGCCTTCAACGATTGGTTGAAGTACACTGAGGACTCCGTCCAAGTGTCTTGTCTCATGCTAGCGAGCATGACTCCGGATCTCCAAAAGGAGTATGAACATCACGGAGCTTTTGACATGATAACCCAGCTGAAGGAAACGTTCCAACAGCAAGCGAGGGTTGAGCGCTTCGAAACGGTTCGAGCACTCCATGCATGTCGTATGGACGACAACCAATCTGTCTCATCTTATGTTCTTAAGATGAAAAGTCATATTGACCGCCTCGAGAGGCTTAACTGTCCCGTCTCGAAGGAATTGGCCACGGATTTGATCCTTAATGGCCTTACCAAGAAGTTCGAGACATTCGTGTTGAACTACAACATGAATGCTTGGGACAAAAGCATTGGTGAGCTTCACTCAATGCTGAAAACGGCCGAGGCGGCCATGGGTAAAAGGGTTTTACCCGTTCTCACCATCAATGAAGGTGGGAACAAGAAAGGCCTTATCCCGCACCCAAGGCAAAGGTTGCCAAGGGTAAGGGACCCGTTTGGGGAAAAGGGAAAGGGGTGGTAAGGGTACCACCCAAACCACAAGAGAAAAAGCAAAAGGTTGCTACTAACGACCCATGCTTCAAGTGTGGGGAGATTGGACATTGGGCAAGGAATTGTCCCGTCCATCTCCAAGAGTTGAAAGCAAAGAGGGATGCCGGGCAGACCTCAGGTACAATATAAATGATCCATATTGATTCAAACATGATATCCTCTAACACATGGGTATTAGATACCGGATGTGGAACTCACATTTGCAATTTGTTGCAGGGGTTCAAAAGAAGTAGTGACTTCAAGAAAGGGGATGTAAGCCTCTACATGGGCAATGGGGCTAAAGTTCAAGTTGAAGCCCGTGGTGACTACATCTTGAAACTTCCAAATGGTTTGGAAGTGATTTTGAACAATGTTTTGTATGCTCCTAGTTTGACTAGGAATATTATCTCTGTAGCCCTGTTAAAACATTTGGATATGTATTATCCTTTATGAAAATGATATTCATGTTTCTTTAAATGGTATGTTCTATTTTAAAGCTATTCCCATTAATGGTATTTATGAATTGGTCCATGAAAATACTTTAAATAACTCATTGTACCAAACTAACACCAAGAAACTCAAGTTGGAATTGAGTGATACCTATCTTTGGCATTGTCGTCTTGGCCATATAAACAAGAAACGTTTACAAACACTTCAAAAGAATGGACTTTTAAAAACAAATGAATGTGATTCATTTGATGTTTGTGAATCTTGTTTACAAGGAAAGATGACTAAGGCACCCTTTAGTGGAACTAACGAAAGGGCAAAAGATTTATTAGGAATCATACATTCGGATGTATGTGGTCCTTTTAAGCCAATGACTAGGAATGGTGAAAAATACTTCATTACCTTTACCGACGATTATAGTGTAACATCTCATATTTTTTTTCTGTTAATTAATTGTTAACTATGTTAATTCTTACATGGTTATTTATGCTAATTATGAAACTTGGTGGACTTTTTATGATTTCTTATTTAACTTAAAGTTTATAAGATAATAATAATGATAACAATAATGATATTAATAATGTTAATCAAATTGATAATCGTAATAATAATAATAATAATAATAATAATAATAATAATAATAATAATAATAATAATAATAATAATAATAATAATAATAATAATAATAATAATAAACTTGAACAAATAAATAGTTAGATTAAAGTTAGGGGGTCTTAATGTCATTTTATAAACTTTAAATAGGAGTTTTAAACATAAAATGTTAAGAAATCAAAGTTGAGGGGTTGATTGTGTAAACTTAATAAAAACCCCAAACCACCCGCCCCTTAACCCGGCTTTTCCGGTGATAACTCCGGCCAAGAACCGGCGGCACCGGCGACCCTCTAACCGATTAAAACTCTTGAAATTCAACGTTTAATTCATGTCAATCGCTTCGTGGGACTGTCTCGAACCGGTTGGTGTGTGTCATTGAAGTTCTAATACCGGTTACAAGAGCTTTCGAGCTCGAGTAACCGTCGGCCTTTAATCAACAACCGTTTGGGCAATTAAACCTAATAATAACCTAATTAAACCAACATGTTCGATCATACGACAACCCATAATCGAATACAGCACGCAATTACACCTAAAACGAACACAAACATAGAGTTCGAGTGTTCCCTCCCATCGCGACCTGCAACATACTCGAGAACCATCATCTGGGCATCAAGACTTGAAATTGATAAAGGGGTTTCACTAAACGAGTCCAATAGAAGCTATCTGCAAGTTTAATTTGATTTCCATTGTCGTTTGAACATCGAATCAGTCGAACGTGGTCGCGGCTTTAGTATCATCTGTTCTTCATCGTTTCATCTTCAAATCGGGTAATTGAACACATGATTATGCTCGAAATACAGTGGGGAATCAAAGCCCCATGATTATTTCGAGCATTAACATCGAATCGAGCCTTAATTTTGGGTTCAAGGGAACTAGGGTTCATATGGGTTTGGGGGTTTTGTTTTGAGTTGGAATATAACAATTAAAACCTGTGTTTTAGCAGGCTTAGGCGCCCGCGCCTACTGGTTAAACACGCACACGCCCATCCTTGAGGTCCCGGGTTCGAACCCGGGCTCCCTCAACCTTATTTTTTTTAGGGTTTTTAACCTTAAAAAAAATATAGAAAACCTTCTAAAAATTATAGAAAGTGGTGTTGTAAATTTTATTAACTTTTTAAATTATTTCATTATTTTCTATAAAATTTAACACATTAAATATTATATATTTTTTTTTATATAAACAAATATTATGTCTAGTTTATTTTTATAAAAGAATAGATTTTAAGTGATGGTTTAAATTACTTATTTAGTCACTATATATTTTATAGTGATGGATTAATCATAATAATTATAGAACTAAAACGTTTATAAATATTTTGTAACTAAATTTCACAAATTATTATAAAGGATTTAATTCCTTTAAAAATCTTATAAATATTTATTTTGCAATTTATCATTAAAAGTGTTCTTATATTTTATTTAGAGATTCTAAAAAATGGATGTTATAATTAATATATATATGAAATTTAGACTTAAAAATACTAGTTTATTATTTCAATCAATGTTTACTTAAGTAATTGTTTAAATCATGATCATTTCAAGTAATCACTCAAATATTATATTTAAACTTTAAAAAAAAAATCATTATAAACGATTTAATTCTTTTTTTTATATTTAAACATATAAATAATGTAACTTGTACATAAAATATTTATAAAAATGCCCCAAATTCCCAAATTGAACCTTAGACCTCGCTAATTTATTTACGCTTGTTATTAAATTTAACCTTGTGAATATATATATATATATATATATATATAGGTGCCTTGTGACGTGTTATCTTGGAACGACGCCTATCATTTATCTTATTAATCGTCATTTTTTTATACTTATTGCCATGTGAGTTTCCTTGCCCCTTTTTACATTTTCACACTATTTTGGGGTGAAACATGATTGCTTATACATGATACACTTATACAAATTTGAGACTTGTAAATCACTTGCAATTCATCTTTATATTTTGTCATGGTTATTTATGTTTTGTAAGTGATTATATGAGATACATAGTTTGTTTACAATCATTAACTATTGCTAGCCTGGCGACGTCTTAGATCTTTGGGCCTGACAAGCCTATTTGGTGCTAAAGTCGAGGTATTGCCGACTCCTAGGGGCCGTACGCTTGTGCACTAGGGAACCAAATACACTTAGCCAATCTTATATACTTGTAATCAAGTCGAGGTTTGGTTGTAACGATATGTGTTCTATAACCTTACTAGCTTATAATCCATGACATGAATTGCTACTTGTAATCTTATTATGTATGAAAACTTGGAAACTCACCAACTATTTTTAGTTGACTATTTATTTTCATCATATTTCAGGAAATCCCCAAGTTTAAAGTGGACATTTGAAGCTTGCAATAAAACTAGGATTTGGACCTAGTTAAATAAACAAAAACATTATGTTATGTTTGAGTTATGTTGAACTTATTTCTTTTTGTGACTTATGGTTGTATTTCAATTTAATGCTTATGATAATAATATTTTCAATTTAAATATAGCGTTATGTGGCTGTGAACAATCTTAACCCTCACACCTCGACGTTTCCGCCGTCAAGGTTGGGGTGTGACAGATTGGTATCAGAGCCCATAACTATAGGGATTTAGGTTATTAGAAATGGTGACCTAGACTATAGCTTATGCATGAACCTCTTAGAAAAACATTTATATTCTTTGAAATATATATATTGTTATATGCTACATAATGCTATACTTTACTTATGTGCAACTTGATGCCTTAACATAGGTTTGCCTTGTAATTGTTTAAACTTAGTTACTCGTCTCCCTAAACTTACCTTTTGACACTTTGACTCTTCCCGAAAAAATGAAACTTCTTAATCTTATTCTCGTCGACACGTGGAATTGTATACTTATGCTTATGACTTTGATCTTAGACTTATGTCTAATCTATGTAAAATCTCATCAAGGTTTTGATTTCATGAACCCAAGATGTTGTGTGACACATAGACACCTGTATTCTGGATTTCCTGGCAAAAGGCCCTCGGGCTAAGGCAAGCATATCGCATAAATCCTACGGACTAGTTATGCTTACCTGGGGATTTCTGGGATGAGTGATAAACTATGGTCAACATACACAAATTTCTAAGGCAAGTGGGTCAACTTACCTTGACGTGTCAACGTTTCCAAATGGTAATGCGTTACCAATGGAACCATTCCATGTGCCTTACAACTTTTGCCTTATCCTTGTTGAATTATGATCCTTGTTATCCCAATTCCCGTATCTAACTCATTTTTGTATATTCCAGCATGTCTCGTCATCATGGAAAGCGTGGAAGTTCCGATCGTAAGTTAGCCGCCATGATTGCTCGCCAAATGGCTGCTGTCATCCCAACCATGGTTGCTGAACTTAATAGCACCTTACTGACCAATGGTAGCAACAATGGTAATGGGCATGGAGAGAACAGCAACAACCAAAATGGGAACAACCAAAACGGGAACAATCGAACTTGCACTTTCAAACACTTTAGCTCTTGCAAGCCCACTAGTTTTAGTGGCAAGGAAGGAGCCACTGGTCTTCTTGAGTGGTTCGAAAGCATGGAGAATACCTTTATCAATTGTGAGTGTCCCGAGGCACTCAAGGTTCGTTATGCTACTAGTGTGCTCCAACAAAGGGCACTTACCTGGTGGAATAGCGAGAAGAGAAACCGTGGACCCGAAGCTGTGCAAGCACTTACCTGGGAGGAGTTCAAGAACATCGCTATCGCGAAGTTCTGCCCACGAAGTGAGTTGCAAAAGTTGGAGGAGGAATTTTGGAACTTGAAGCAAAATGATGGTGATCATTTGGCCTACTCAACTAGGCATCATGAGTTGAGTTACTGCTGCCTCACATGGTCGACACTGTCCCCCGCAACATCGAGAAGTTCATTAAGGGTGTACCACCCCAAATTCAAGATGCTGTGGTGGGTAGCCGACCCACAACTTTGGAAGAAGCCATTACTATCACCGCTCAACTCACCGAGAATCATATACGAGCGGGCACCATGTCTGTGAAGGGTGCAAAGAAAGTAGAGAAGACGGCTACCGAGGCTGTTAAAGAAACCAAAGCTGAACCGTCTTACAACAACAACAACAACAACAAGAAGCGCAAGTTCACACCGGCGCGCAACTATGCTGTGGCTGCACCTAAACAACCTCAAAGACAACTAGTACCTGCGGCTGCACCTGTGGCACAAGTGCCTGGGGCTAGGGCTTATGCTGGTCCCAACCTATGTGCAACATTTGTAGGTACCATCACCCGGGAAATCAACCATGCCGTATCTGTACATTATGCGGTAAATATGGTCACTTGGTGGCGACTTGTCACCGTGCACCTAACAACAACGCCGCCGTGGTCACAAATCGTGTTTGCTACAACTGTGGGGAACCTGGTCATTTCCGCCCACAATGCCCCCGTCTTGTGGGTAATGTTCCACAAGCTCGTGGACGTGCTTTCAACATCAACGCGAATCAAGCACAAGCAAATAATGATGTGGTGAATGGTATGTTCACTTACCCTTAACTTTTGTGACCTATTTCTTTTCATGTGTTACCTATGTCGTTAAATACCTATAAAATTGAACAGGTATGTTCCTTATTAATAAAACTTATGCCTATGTCCTATTTGATTCTGGAGCCGATAAGAGTTTTGTTTCGTTAGAGTTTGAACCCATACTTGCTAAGCCACATACGAAACTAGGAAGACCTCTTACCGTTGAAGTTGCCGATGGAGAACCGATCACCGTTGATGTCGTTATTCGTGATTGCATCTTAAGTCTTGACACGCATGATTTTCTTATCGATCTTATCCCTATGAAACTTGGAAGCTTCGACGTCATCATTGGTATGGATTGGTTAGCCAAACACCATGCCGAGATCATTTGTTTCGAGAAGTGCATCCGTATACCGTTACCCTCTGGAGATACTTTGAAGGTGTTCGGTGAGAAATCTTCCAAAGGGCTTAAACTCATGTCTTGCACTCAAGCCCGAAAGTGCTTAAGCAAGAAGTATATGGCCTCTTGGCTTACGTGGTCAACACGAAAGTCAAAGGGAAAGAACTTAAGGATGTCCCTATCGTACGAGACTTTCCTGAAGTATTTCCCGATGACCTTAGTGGTTTACCTCCCGTGCGTGAAGTCGAGTTTAAAATTGACTTGATACCGGGAGCAAACCCCGTGGCTAAGTCACCATATCGACTTGCACCATCGGAAATGCAAGAACTCTCTAGTCAACTTCAAGAGTTATCGAGAAGGGCTTCATCCGTCCAAGTTCTTCGCCTTGGGGTGCACCTGTTCTATTCGTGAAGAAGAAAGATGAGAACGTTTCGTATGTGCATCGATTATCGTGAGCTAACAAGCTTACCATCAAGAACCGTTATCCTCTTCCTCGTATTGATGATTTGTTTGATCAACTTCAAGGAGCTGCTATCTTCTCGAAGATCGACTTACGTTCTGGTTATCATCAATTGCGAGTCCATGATGATGATATCCCAAAGACCGCGTTCCGTACTCGATATGGGCACTATGAGTTTATGGTGATGCCTTTTGGTTTAACCAATGCTCCTGCTGTCTTCATGGATCTCATGAATCGAGTATGCAAGCCTTATCTAGACAAGTTTGTGATCGTCTTCATCGATGACATACTTATCTATTCAAAGTCCAACACCGATCATGAACTGCATTGAGATTGGTTCTTGAGTTGTTGAAGAAAGAGCAATTGTACGCAAAGTTCTCGAAGTGTGATTTCTGGCTCGAGGAAGTTCAATTTCTAGGACACGTGGTGAATAGCCAAGGAATTCACGTTGATCCTGCAAAGGTGGAAGCTGTGAAGAATTGGTGTGTTCCTACAACTCCTACCGAAGTTCGTCCTTTCTTGGTCTTGCTGGTTATTATCGGCGATTCATTGCCAACTTCTCGAGGATCGCGAAACCGCTCACTACTTTGACACAAAAGAATAAACCATTCGAGTGGGGTCCCGAGCAAGAAGAAGCTTTTGAAGCGTTAAAGCACAAGTTGTGCAATGCTCCTATCTTGACCCTACCCGATGGAAACGACGATTTCACCGTGTATTGTGATGCATCTAAACAAGGTCTTGGTTGTGTTCTCATGCAACGAGGGAAGGTTATAGCTTATGCATCGAGACAATTGAAGGTTCACGAGGTGAATTACACAACACACGATCTTGAGCTTGGTGCTGTTGTCTTTGCCTTGAAGATTTGGAGACACTACTTGTATGGTACGCAATGTATAGTCTATACCGATCACAAAAGCCTTCAACACGTTTTCAATCAAAAAGATCTCAATATGAGACAACGTCGTTGGGTGGAGTTGATTAGTGATTACGATTGTGACATTCGTTACCATCCTGGTAAAGCAAATGTTGTAGCCGACGCTCTAAGCCGAAAGATTCACAACAAGATGATCTCATTCCAAGAAATTCGCGATCGACGACAATGGTTTGATACTTTGGGGTGAGTTCGATACTGAGATCCGACTTGATGTCAACGAGACCACCGTGTTGCTACAAAACCTGAGGATAGATAGTGACATCGAGTCTAGTATCCTGGAGGCTCAACAAATGGTACAACGAGAAGGAAGAATGAAGGATGAATTGGAGCATAATCTTCTAACCCGATTGGAAACGAAACCCAATGGGTGATGTACTTCGCCAATCGAATTTGGGTTCCAAACCGCGATAACCTCCGTACCTTCATCATGAACGAAGCTCATCAAAGTCGTTATTCTATTCATCCTGGCTCCGATAAGATGTATAGGACCTACGTGGTCAATATTGGTGGCCTGGAATGAAGAAAGACATAGCGACTTATGTAGCTAAGTGTCTCACGTGTACGAAGGTTAAAGCTGAACATCAACGTCCAAGTGGATTACTTGAGCAACCCGAGATTCCTATGTGGAAGTGGGAACACATATCCATGGACTTCATAACAAAGCTACCCCGAACCTCTCGAGGACATGATAGCATATGGGTAATCGTTGACCGATTGACCAAGTCGGCGCATTTATACCTATACTTGACACTTACAAAACATCAAAGTTAGCTCGTATATACGTTGATGAGATTGTAAGTCGTCATGGGTACCTCTGCACATCATATCCGACCGAGATGCTCGCTTCACTTCACATTTTTGGTCGTCTATGCAAGAACTCTTGGGAACACAACTAGATCTAAGCACGGCTTACCATCCTCAAACTGATGGTCAAACCGAGCGAACGATCCAAACCTTGGAGGATTTGCTACGCCTTTGTGTTCTTGACTTTGGTGGCGATTGGGATACGCATCTACCGCTCGCGGAATTTTCGTATAACAATAGTTACCACTCGAGTATCAAGATGGCACCGTTTGAAGCACTTTATGGTCGAAAATGTCGTTCGTCGATCTGTTTGGACCGACATGGTGAAAACTTCATCACTGGTCCTGAACTTATACAAGAGACGACCGATAAAGTTTCTATCATTCGCAAGAACCTTGAAGTGGCGAGAAGTCGTCAAAAGAGCTATGCTGACAAGCGACGAAAGCCATTGGAATTCCAAGTTGGGGAGATGGTTCTTCTTAAGGTTTCGCCGTGGAAAGGTGTGGTTCGCTTTGGAAAGAAGGGCAAACTGGCTCCAAGATTTGTAGGACCTTTCAAAATCCTGAGAAGGATTGGGAAAGTGGCTTATAAACTGGAACTACCTTCCGACCTTAGTGGAGTTCATCGTGTGTTCCACGTCTCAAATCTGAGAAAGTGTTTGGCCGACGAAAGTCTGTACGTCCCGTTGGAAGACATTCAGATTGACGAGTCATTACATTTTGTTGAGAAACCTGTTGAAATCATGGACCGTATAATGAAGAAGACGAGAACCACAACCACCCCGATCGTCAAGGTTCGTTGGGAAAATAAACGTGGCGTCGAATTTACTTGGGAACGTGAGGAGCATATGAAGAAGAAATACCCGTTATTTGTATAGTTTTATTTCTTTTAATTTCGGGACGAAATTCTTTTAAGTTGGGGAGACTGTAACATCTCATATTTTTTTTCTGTTAATTAATTGTTAACTATGTTAATTCTTACATGGTTATTTATGCTAATTATGAAACTTGGTGGACTTTTTATGATTTCTTATTTAACTTAAAGTTTATAAGATAATAATAATGATAACAATAATGATATTAATAATGTTAATCAAATTGATAATCGTAATAATAATAATAATAATAATAATAATAATAATAATAATAATAATAATAATAATAATAATAATAATAATAATAATAATAATAATAATACTTGAACAAATAACAAGTTAGATTAAAGTTAGGGGGTCTTAATGTCATTTTATAAACTTTAAATAGGAGTTTTAAACATAAAATGTTAAGAAATCAAAGTTGAGGGGTTGATTGTGTAAACTTAATAAAAACCCCAAACCACCCGCCCCTTAACCCGGCTTTTCCGGTGATAACTCCGGCCAAGAACCGGCGGCACCGGCGACCCTCTAACCGATTAAAACTCTTGAAATTCAACGTTTAATTCATGTCAATCGCTTCGTGGGACTGTCTCGAACCGGTTGGTGTGTGTCATTGAAGTTCTAATACCGGTTACAAGAGCTTTCGAGCTCGAGTAACCGTCGGCCTTAATCAACAAACCGTTTGGGCAATTTTAAACCTAATAATAACTCAATTAAACCAACATGTTCGATCATACGACAAACCATATCGAAATATCAGCACGCAATTACACCTAAAAAGAACACAAACATCGAGGTCGAGTGATCTCCCATCGCGAATGCCACATACTCGAGAACCATCATCTGGGCATCAAGACTTGAAATTGATAAAGGGGTTTCACTAAACGAGTCCAATAGAAGCTATCTGCAAGTTTAATTTGATTTCCATTGTCGTTTGAACATCGAATCAGTCGAACGTGGTCGCGGCTTTAGTATCATCTGTTCTTCATCGTTTCATCTTCAAATCGGGTAATTGAACACATGTTTATGCTCGAAATACAGTGGGGAATCAAAGCCCCATGATTATTTCGAGCATTAACATCGAATCGAGCCTTAATTTTGGGTTCAAGGGAACTAGGGTTCATATGGGTTTGGGGGTTTTGTTTTGAGTTGGAATATAACAATTAAAACCTGTGTTTTAGCAGGCTTAGGCGCCCGCGCCTACTGGTTAAACACGCACACGCCCATCCTTGAGGTCCCGGGTTCGAACCCGGGCTCCCTCAACCTTATTTTTTTTAGGGTTTTTAACCTTAAAAAAATATAGAAAACCTTCTAAAAATTATAGAAAGTGGTGTTGTAAATTTTATTAACTTTTTAAATTATTTCATTATTTTCTATAAAATTTAACACATTAAATATTATATATTTTTTTTATATAAACAAATATTATGTCTAGTTTATTTTTATAAAAGAATAGATTTTAAGTGATGGTTTAAATTACTTATTTAGTCACTATATATTTTATAGTGATGGATTAATCATAATAATTATAGAACTAAAACGTTTATAAATATTTTGTAACTAAATTTCACAAATTATTATAAAGGATTTAATTCCTTTAAAAATCTTATAATTATTTATTTTGCAATTTATCATTAAAAGTGTTCTTATATTTTATTTAGAGATTCTAAAAATGGATGTTATAATTAATATATATATATGAAATTTAGACTTAAAAATACTAGTTTATTATTTCAATCAATGTTTACTTAAGTAATTGTTTAAATCATCATCATTTCAAGTAATCACTCAAATATTATATTTAAACTTTAAAAAAAAAATCATTATAAACGATTTAATTTTTTTTATTTATATTTAAACATATAAATAATGTAACTTGTACATAAAATATTTATAAAAATGCCCCAAATTCCCAAATTGAACCTTAGACCTCGCTAATTTATTTACGCTTGTTATTAAATTTAACCTTGTGATATATATATATATATATATATATAGGTGCCTTGTGACGTGTTATCTTGGAACGACGCCTATCATTTATCTTATTAATCGTCATTTTTCTTATACTTATTGCCATGTGAGTTTCCTTGCCCCTTTTTACATTTTTCACACTATTTTGGGGTGAAACATGATTGCTTATACATGATACACTTATACAAATTTGAGACTTGTAAATCACTTGCAATTCATTTTTATATTTTGTCATGGTTATTTATGTTTTGTAAGTGATTATATGAGATACATAGTTTGTTTACAATCATTAACTATTGCTAGCCTGGCGACGTCTTAGATCTTTGGGCCTGACAAGCCTATTTGGTGCTAAAGTCGAGGTATTGCCGACTCCTAGGGGCCGTACGCTTGTGCACTAGGGAACCAAATACACTTAGCTAATCTTATATACTTGTAATCAAGTCGAGGTTTGGTTGTAACGATATGTGTTCTATAACCTTACTAGCTTATAATCCATGACATGAATTGCTACTTGTAATCTTATTATGTATGAAAACTTGGAAACTCACCAACTATTTTTAGTTGACTCTTTATTTTCATCATGTTTCAGGAAATCCCCAAGTTTAAAGTGGACATTTGAAGCTTGCAATAAAACTAGGATTTGGACCTAGTTAAATAAACAAAAACATTATGTTATGTTTGAGTTATGTTGAACTTATTTCTTTTTG
The DNA here is from genome assembly GCA_025215565.1 of Flaveria ramosissima. NCBI lineage: Eukaryota > Viridiplantae > Streptophyta > Magnoliopsida > Asterales > Asteraceae > Flaveria > Flaveria ramosissima. Next base: position 1,486,989 of record CM046032.1, read on the forward strand.
TGACTTATGGTTGTATTTCAATTTAATGCTTATGATAATAATATTTTCAATTTAAATATAGCGTTATGTGGCTGTGAACAATCTTAACCCTCACACCTCGACGTTTCCGCCGTCAAGGTTGGGGTGTGACATATAGTCGCTATGGGTATGTGTACTTATTAAGGCACAAAGATGAAGCTTTTGAAATGTTCAAAATCTTCAAGAATGAAGTTGAAAATCAACTCAATAAGTCAATTAAAATTCTCCGTACCGATAGAGGAGGTGAATACCTAAGTGATGTTTTTCAAGATCATCTTAGGAGTTGTGGGATTGTCTCACAACTCACTCCACCTGGAACACCACAACATAATGGTGTGTCTGAGAGGAGGAATCGAACCTTATTGGATATGGTCCGATCTATGATGGCTAGAAGCACATTACCTCTATCATTTTGGGGTTTCGCTTTGCTCTCCGCGGCCCGTATTCTAAATATGGCCCCAACCAAAAAGGTGGAAAGGACACCTTTTGAGATATGGCATGGAAGGGTTCCATCCCTATCATACTTAAGGGTCTGGGGTTGTGAGGCTTATGTTAAGACTCCCACCCCAAACAAATTGGAAGTCCGATCCACCAAGTGTATCTTTATTGGATATCCTAGAGATTCTATGGGATATTATTTCTATGATCCACTGGAACAAAAGGTGTTTGTTGCCAGAAAGGGTGAGTTCTTAGAAGCAAAGTTCCTTATGGAAGGAACTAGCAGTAGAACAGTGGATCTTGAGGAGGATCAAGAACCATAACCCGATGCACGTTTGGTTGAAACTAGCACTCAACATGGGGATGTTGAGGATGATCAAATGGTTGATCAATACACGCAAAACGTTCGCAGAAGTGGTAGAACTAGTAATCCACCTGAAAGATACGGATTTTTCATGGATGGATGCTATGTGGTAGATTCAGATGAACCAACCATATACCATGATGCAGTGTCCAATTTGGATTGTGACAAATGGCTTGAGGCCATGAACGTTGAGATGCAATCCATGTATGACAATCAAGTTTGGGAACTTGTTGTACCACCTCTTAATTCCAAGGTAGTTGGAAGTAAGTGGGTTTTCAAGAAGAAAACCGATATGCATGGAAACTTGGATACTTATAAAGCTAGACTTGTAGCAAAGGGTTTCATTCAAACTCAAGGGGTTGATTATGATGAAACCTTCTCACCTGTTGCGATGCTAAAGTCTATAAGGATATTGTTTGCCATAGCTGCTCATTATGATTATGAGATTTGGCAAATGGATGTCAAAACCGCTTTCCTAAATGGATATCTTGAGGAAGATGTCTATATGGTTCAGCCTGAAGGTTTTGTCGATCCAAAACATCCTAATAAAGTGTGCAAGTTAAAGAAATCAATCTATGGATTGAAACAAGCATCGAGAAGCTGGAATCACCGTTTTGATGAGGAAGTAAAGAAATTTGGCTTCATCAAAAACGCTGATGAGGCTTGTGTGTATAAGAAGGCTAGTGGGAGCACAGTAACTTTCCTAGTATTGTATGTTGATGACATACTACTATTTGGAAATGACATTCCAACCTTGGAAGGTGTAAAAACCTGGCTTGGAAGTTGTTTTTCCATCAAGGATCTTGGTGAAGCCGCCTATATTCTAGGAATAAAGATCTATAGGGATAGATCAAGGCGGTTGATTGGTTTGAATCAAAGTGCATACATTGATAAGATCTTGAAAAGGTTCAAGATGGAGAACTCTAAGAAAGGTACCGTACCTATTCAAAGAGGAACGATATTGAGTACGACTCAATGTCCAAGCTCAAAGGATGAGCAAGATAAAATGAAGGCAATCCCATATGCATCTGCTATTGGATCCATCATGTATGCAATGATATGCACTCGACCGGACGTGTCATGCGCTTTAAGCATGACAAGCCGTTACCAGCAAAATCCTGGAAACAGTCATTGGATGGCTGTTTAGAACATACTTAAGTACCTAAGGAGGACAAGAGATATGTTCCTGATCTATGGATCTGGTGACGAGGAGCTCGTTGTAAAAGGTTACACGGATGCGAGTTTCCAAACCGATCGTGACGATTCACGGTCACAATCGGGATACATTTTCATTCTGAATGGAGGAGCTGTCTCTTGGAAGAGCTCCAAGCAGGATGTGGTGGCTCTATCAACTACAGAATCAGAATACGTCGCCGCCTCATTGGCAGCTCAAGAAGCTGCATGGTTGAAGAAATTCATTGCCGATCTAGGGGTTGTCCCTTCCATTCAGGAACCCCTAGAGATCTTTTGTGACAACGAGGGTGCGATTGCTCAAATCAAGGAACCTCGTGCTCATCAAAAGACGAGGCACATTGAGCGGAGATTCAACTACATACAAGATGAAGTTGAAAAGGGAAAGATATGTATTCGCAAAGTTCACACTGATCAAAACATTGCGGATCCTCTCACGAAGCTCCTTGAAAAGGCAAAGCATGAATGTCATACTTGTGCCATGGGACTTCGATATTCTAGTGATTGGATTTGATCTGTACATTTTGTATTTAGATATGTGGAACTCTTTATTATTTGAATAAAATTATTTGGTTATAATGTTTCAATTAATGTTCCGAATTAGCATGTTTTATCCATGAGTAAAATGTTTACTCTAAAATGTCCGTAGTCGCTCATACTTGTGGGAACAAGTGTGAAAGTAAGATTATTATGAACTTGGATTGGTTGATATTCATAAGGATGAATATAGAGCAATGGGTTGCTACCAAGGTTCATAGATATTTGTGGGATACAAATATTGGACTAACCCGCACTTCAAATTTTACTACATAGAATCTTATCGATTGATCATAAGTAAGTTTGAGTAAAAGGCGAATATCATTTGGTATCCTCAGACCTGAGATACATATTGGGTTTTGATATTCACCAAGTTTTATACCTTGAGCTATTTCTTCACTGTCCTGAAATAGTGGACAGTACATAAGGGTATGTTCAGGTGTAACACGAGGTGTTTGTGAGAAACGTATGTAGTCAAGATGGAATTTGTTCCTCTTATTCGTTGAGAGTTAGATGTCTAAGGCCTGATTAAGTTAAATCAACAAGGAATGATCATTCTGTGTCCTTGGATTTAACATGACATCTGTAACAAAAGGATAGATGATTGATTCACCTAAATCATTTCAAGTAGGGTACTTGAGAGGGATGATGTTATTGAATGGCTATAAGTCATGCGTATTAAGGGTAGTAAACTGTTGTTAGGCGGTATTTACTGCTTGCATCAATCTTCTATGAATCTTGGGCAAGTGGGAGATTGTTGGATCCTGTGTGCCCAAGACACTTAGAATATTGATGTGGTTAGTACGTTATGATCCAAGTCGGGTTATACCCAATAACGAGCTTAGAAAACACCTACTAATATTTTAATTGATGATATGATCATGCAATTAAATATTAACACCAATTTAGAAAATGGGTTTTTCTAAATAAGTTGCATATGAGATGGAACAATTTATTAGGATATCTTGTTCAATGAGTTATTTGTAATGTTATTTAAATAAGTTAGATAAGGTTACAAATTAATAATGGGAGTAACTAGATTATACAATTAAATGGGTTAGTTGTATACATATCTAGTTAAAAGACTTGTTAACATATTTTATGTGTTATAATTTTAAGAGGGAAACCTCTTAAAATTTGAACCTTGGCCGCCCCCTTTGAGGGCTCCTCATTGGACCTTTATGTCCTTGGAACACACAAGTCTTTTGATCATCCATCACTCCACATTCTCACAATCAACTCACATGCAACAAGACCAAAAAACTCTCTCCATCTTTCTCTTAATCCACGGCTGGACAGCAGGTTTTTGAGGCTTTTGGTTTTGATTTTTGGTAAACTCTCCCTAGCAAGAGTGGTGTGTTCTTCACAAGCTTCGGGTATACAAGCTTGAGGACTTCTAGCTTGGAGTCTTGGCCGTGATTTCTTGCATCTTATTCTCCCTTTTTGGTCGACTTTGAGCTGAATAAAGGTAGTTTATCACAGCTCTATGTAGCTGTGATTTTATGTAGTTTAATAGATGTTCATAGCTTGTTCATTCACATATTAAAGATCCCTTTGATTATGGTTTTTTTTACACTTGTATGGTCACTTAAAGAACATATTTTTCAGCCTTTAAAATCGGTTTTAAAGCTATATATCCGCTGCGTTTTCTGAAAGTTTAAATGGTTAAACTTGGTTTTATGTTCTAACAAACCCATCAATATGTGCAAGTGTTTGTAGGAGATTCAGCAGCAACAAATGTTGATTCAGACTCTTGAAACCTAGAATGAGATGGCAATTCAAATGAAGTAGAGGATTCAGAGATTTCATCAGCATTTGTTGTGGATTGAACTGCTGAAGCTACAGGAACATCAAGTGTAGTAGACACAGGCAGGTGATCACTAAAACTTGCATTTATACCACCAGATGGATGACTAGTTGCAGGAGATGATGGATCCTCAGAATCTGCAACAGATGGAGACTGATATGGAACATATTGCAGTATGTCCAAATCAAATAACTCCACAGGGTTTTGTGGAATTTTGTCCTTTGGAGATTCATTAAACTTTACATGCAAGGTTTCTTCAACTATCTTTGTTCTGCAATTAAAAACTCTGTATGCCTTGCAAGTAGATGAATACCCGACAAAGTACCCTGCATCCACCTTTGATTCAAACTTCTGAAGTGGATTCTTTATGTTAAGAATGTAACAGGGACACCCAAATGCTCTAAAAAAGGAAATCAGAGGGGCCAAATGATGTAACAACTCATAAGGAGTCTTCATCAACCTCTAATTTACTAACACTCTATTTTGTACATAGCAAGCTGTGTTAACAGCTTCAGCCCAAAAGGTTAGTGGCAAACCAGAATCAGCCAACATTGTCCTTGCGGCTTCAATAAGGGTCTCTTTCTCTCCGCCACTCCATTTTGTTCAGGAGTTCTTTGAATGCTATACTGCCTCTTGATTCCCTTAGATAAATAGAATTCATCAAAAGTGTGGTTTCTAAATTCTGTGCCATTATCACTCCTCACACACTTGACTGGAAGGGAGTACTGCTTTTCAAGATACAACACAAAATAGATGATGATTTGAACAGCCTCATCTTTTGAATGTAAGAAAAAAGTCCATACAAATCTAGAATAATCATCCAAAATTACCAGACAGTATTTTTTCTTTGCCATGCTCATCACTCTTACTGGACCAAAAAGATCCATATGCAGTAATTGCAAGTAGGCAGTGGACTTTGGTTCTTCTATTGGAGGGAATGATACTTTGTGTTGCTTTCCTTTTAAACAAGCAAAATAGTTGTCATCACCATTTGAACTCCTTTAATGGCAGACCTCTCACTAAACCATGATGGATAAGCTGGTTCATGTTTTTAAGATTCACATGACCAAGCCTTCTGTGCCATAGTTCAGATTCCTGAGGAGAGGCCTTGGAGAACAGACATGGATGGCCTTTTAGATCAATTTTCTTTGATAAATCTAAGGCATATACTCTTCCAATCCTATTGGCCTTCAGGAGAGTATATTCATCCAATATCTTGTCAATCATTCTCAGAACATTGGAAGACAGAATCCGACAGTTCTGGCTGGTGAAAAGTGCAACATGCCCTTTATCACACATTTGACTGACACTCAACAAGTTGTACCTGAGATTCTCCACATGGTTAACATCATCAAATCTTATCTCACCATTTGACACAAAGCCTTTGCCGATGATGTAACCCTTAGCATCATTACCAAAAGAAACAAATCGCTTCTTTCCTTGAGAGTAGTCATGAAGAAGAGAACTGCTCCCTGTCATATGCATAGATCCTCCACTGTCCACATACCAGATGCTTCTATGGCATGCTGAAGAACCCTGCATTTGTCACAAGAAATTAGTTAGCTTTTGAGACCCAAACCATTTTGGTTTTGGGTCTGTTCTCATCAACAGATTTTATACTAACTGATTTGTCATGATTAACAGCCTTTGAAGGTGGAGATGGTGCTGAAAAGGATTCCTTTGATTTTGGCTTAGTTTTCCTTTTCAGTGGTTTAATCACAGATACATCTAATTGGTTAACTCTCCCCAACAGATGTTGAACCATCATAACAAGTTGTGTTTGATTGGTTGTCAAAGCCTTCAGTTCAGCTGACACATCATTACTTGTTTTTGATTTGTTCTTGTGACTCACCATATCCTCCTTTTTGAAAGACACCGACTTAGTCTGGTGTTTTGATATTCCATGAGGAATACTTTCAGCTGTTTTATGATAAATCCCTTCCTTCTTTTTAGATTTTTGTAAAAACTTTGGGTTATCAGATTGAGATGTTTGTGGTACAAACTTGGTTTTAAATTCATCTTTCATTTTATTAATTTTCTTTTTAATGATTGTATCTTTGTTGAATTTGGAACCCTTTTTATACCAACATTCATCAGTGAGATGATTGAATAGACCACATATTTCACATGGCTTCTTCTTCATCTTCTGTTGATCAACTGCTGAAGAAGATGAAACTACTGAAGATGTGTTCTTCAGTACTTTCTTCCTCTCAGTACTTATGATAAGTACTGAAGGATTTGTAACAACTGAAGATTTGTTCTTCAAAAGTTTTCTATCAGTACTTTTGGATTTCCTGATAGACTTTTCAGCAGTTGTCAAACCATGTTTGTTTTTATTTGGTTTGAAATGCTCTTCAGGTGTTGTTACTTGCCCTTCAGTACTTTGAATACTTTGTGGGACAACACCTGAAGTGCTCAGTTTTTCTTTGATCATGTGTTTATCAGCAGTGAGACCATCAGCAGATTGATTAGCTGAAGTACTAATACTGACTTCATCCTCAGATTTTGGATTATCACTTGAGGATGAGACACATGATGATGTGGTTTGGGAATTGCTTTCACCTTCAGATTTTACTTCTATCTTGGGAGTAAAATCTGTAGGAGGTATAGTGTGATTATACCCAATCCCAAACTTCACATTTGAAGCTGTTTGCTTGCTGAGTAGGCTTTCAAACCCATTGCAGGAAGTTACCCAACGTTCACAATTTACTTGAGTAGCTGCAAGTGTTTCTTTGAGATTCTTATGATTCTCTAAAATGACCTCTACCTTTGCCTTTTCATCAATGATTTGGCATTTTAATTTGTAAATCTCCTCATCTTTTTCCTTTAAGACAGACTCAAACTCAGCTTTTCTTTTGGAAATCACATTCTCTAGGTCAAGATTTTGATTAATTAAGGCTACATTTGCTTCCCTAATTGAGACAAAAGCAGCTATGCATGACTCAGAACACAACTTGGCCTTAGCCTCAAAAGATACCTGTGGTACCTGTGATGATGAAGCATTTGAGCAGGAACCATCAGTAGACTCCAGGGCCATAAGAGCAAGATTTCCAAAAGGATTTTCACCACCATGTTGACCAGCACCAGAAAACAATTGTTCAGAATAACCAGAAATATCATCTGGTAAGCTACTCCAGTCAACAATCTCAGGTGTGAAAAAGCTTTGATGTGATTGAGATTGAGATTATTGATTTGATTGAGATGGTTGAGGATCAGGTAGGGCATGTGGTTGTTGAGCTATGGGTACAGGAACCTGACTGGACTGAGGCATGTAAAAACATGGATAAGGATATGGCATTGGACCTAGAGGGATAAAAAATGCAGGAGATGATTGAATTTGTGAATGATGATCAGAACTGGTAGAATGTTGCCCTTTGTTTTGTGAGCTATTGCTTGGAAAGGTCACAAAGGGTGCAGAAGAGTTAGATCCAGATGATCTACACTCTCTTGCAAAATGTCCAAGTCTATGGCACTTGTGACACCTCAACTTGCTCTTATCAAAACCAACTTTGGTTTTTCCAGAGAGACCAGGGAATTTTCTACCTGTCCTTTTGTAAAATTTTTGAGATCTGATATTGATTAATGCCATTTGGCTCAAAATATCCATCTCTTCCAGATCATCATTAGCAATTCCTTTCAAATCATCCATTAAAAAGCACAAATTATCAATACTACACCCTGAATTACTATCAACACCAACAAAAGCATGGTCTCCACTGTTTGAAGAGAAATCTATATGCTCATCATAAGAACTTTCTGATGCAGCATATTTTGACTCATGACCAACCAGAGCAGTATTCCCTGGTACAAAATCATCAGTGAGCTTCCCAGATGAAGCCAGTTTCCTTTTCTATTCTATCTCTCTTTCAAATGTTAATAGTTTCCCATGAAGTTGGGTGAGAGATAGATTGTCCAAATTTGCACTGGAGCGTAGGACAATAGTATATGTGTCCCATCTCTCAGGCAGGGATCTGAGGAATCTGTTGTTCATCTGACTGTTTGTATATTCATGTTGAACCATTTTCAGCTCAGATATCAAACAGGAAAATCACTCAAACTGTTGAGTCAGTGACTCACCCTTTCTATGAGAGAATGTCTCATATTGCTGGGCAAGGATCTCTCTATTGTTTGCCAAGACCTCATCAGTTCCTCCAAATTGTTCTTTCAGAGCAACCCAGAGATCATGAGCAGTTTCATGATGCATAAGTCCAGAATAGATTTCATTTGGCAGTGCCATGGCCAGAATTCCATGGGCTTTAGCATCAATTTCAAACAGTTTCAGATCTTCATCTGAGTATTGCTCTTTCTTCTTCGAAACCATCTCATTGGTTTCCGGATTACTCACCATAGGCTTATATGGTCCATGAACCACAGACTTCCAACAACCTGAACTCTTAACAGACAGGTGATGGAGCATTCGGCGTTGCCATATGTTATACTCACTCCTAACAAGCATCGGAGGCTTTGTTGAGGAGCCAGTATTGTGAGGATCATTTATTGAAGTAGTCATTATCACCGATTCATATTAGGTCAATGAAATTTTAACATATCTAGCTCAAAAACTCAACAACTTAGTTTGAAATAAAACGTATCTCAAATTAATTCACCGGAAGCAACAGAAAAACAAACTCTATAACCAATTCTTGCAAATTTGCTAATTCGATCAAACTTAGATATCAAAAGAGTAGTTTCAATGATCAATTGTTAAATCGATCAATGATTAACCTGCTCTGATACCATTTGATAGGATCGGGATCTAGTTTGATCAATTAGATTAAGATTTGCAGCGGAATATAACAAGAATTAGATGAAATTTAAGCAAGAATAATATGAATATTCAATCAAACAGTGACAATTATAGAGAGAAAGTTTTCTGCAAATAGAATATTTTCATTCACGTAAAAGCTTCGGTTCCAAAACAATTAGGTCAACATTCCTTAAAAAGGAATGTGACGTCAGCTGATGTCACTTGATAGTGACATCTAACTGATTTATACAAACAACTGAAAGTAGACTAAACTACTGAAGATATCCACAACAACTGAGGACACCTTCACAAAAAGGCTAAGTACAAGCTACAATTACAACTACTGAAGTTATAACATCTGAAGTGTAAGAACTTCGGATGTTTTACATAAAATAAAACTACTGAAAAGTAAACCATCACAACTACTGAAAAGAACTACTTCAGCTGTTGTGACAACTTCTGAGAACTTGGTCTTCAGACTTTGTCTTCAGCAGTTGTCTTCAAACTTTGTCTTCAGACATTGTCTTAAACTGTTGTCTTCAGACTTTATCTTTAGACTTTGTCTTCAGACTTTATCTTCAGACTTTGTCTTCAGCTGTTGTAGACCACTTCAGTTGTTATGATGTATGTGGGACTTAAAGGTTTTTCTGATCTGGCTCATTGGTTCTTTTGGTCCAACAACTATTTATTCTAACTTCTTTAATAAGTTTAAAGTAGGTGAAATTCCTACTTTTGAGCCTGATAGAGTTGTGAAAGAAGAGATAAATTAGGAATCACCTAATCATCAAGTTCCAACAATAACAACACATCCTATTCCGGTCAATCAAGATCCATTGAAAGCAGATCTGTGTATACGACACTGGAAAGCTCGGATGATGAATCAAACACAGAGGACAGTGTCGGTTCCTCAAAGATCAACATATCACCTGAAATTGTCAAGTCCCAAAAGCTTCCAAAAGCTGAATCAAGACCAATACGGATCTCTTCTCCAACTGCAAAACAAGCCAGTCATCCATACAAATCTCAGCAAAAGAAGTCTCCATCTCTGTCTGTCCTACCTCAATCTTGTAAAAAGAATTGAGAAGAAGCAATAGATTGCTACAAGATCAAAGCAATCATCATCCCGACCTGCACCACGGGTCAGTCAAGCATCAAAAGCCTTTCAAGGCTTGTTTTGAGTGTGGAAAAGAAGGTCATGTGGTAAAGAAGTGTCCTCAAAGACTTGCTATGGATGGTAAAGGCAAAACGAATTGCTTCTCCAGATCACAGTCTACAAATGATAGGATCGGATCAATTAGGTTAGAGTTATGCAGCGGAATATCACAAATTGAGATCGAATATGCAAGACAATCAATCACAATTATAGAGAGAATATTTCTGTTAAGGGAATGATTTCATTCACGCGTAATGCTTCGGTTAGAAATACAGCTAGGTCAACATCCCTTATATAAAGGAATGTGACGTCTGCTGATGTCACTTGACAGTGACATCTACCAGAATTACAAAAACAACTGAAATAAGCAAACTACTGAGATGTTCTCAACAACTGATTACATCTCAGTGAATGCTAAGTACAATTACATAAAACTACTGACTAATAACTACTGAAACAATAAACTACTGAAATATAAAGTTACAAGTACTGAAAAGTAAAACCATCACAATTACTGAAGTTAACAACTTCAGCTGTTGTGACAACTGCTGATCACTCTGGTCTTCAGTCTTTGTCTTCAGCACTTCATCTTCAGACTTTGTCTTCAGTTCTTTGCTTTCAGACTTTGTCTTCAGACCTTTGTAATCAGCTGATGTCTTCAGCTGATGTAATTATCTTCAGCAGTTGTAATGTCTGTGGGACTTAGAGGTTTTTCTGATCAGGCTCATTGGTTCTTTTGGTCCAACAAACTCCCCCTGAACCAATGCAGCCAAAACCTCTAACTTTATTGAAGATCCCACTTATTCTTTGGCAAAAGTACTCTCTTGATCAGCTTCAGAGGTAAGCAGATAAGCACAGGCCAGGAAAAGGTTTCTAATCATTTGATTGGCTAAGTATGGAAGGGAACTCTGTCTTGGGGAAATTGGACACAGAGTCTTGTCCCAACCATGAAACCTATTTCCCATTTATGAGTCTGAAAGACTCCCTTGCATAGGCCTCAAGGAGAACAACTTGTTCCTCCTTAGTAAGTTCTTCTGCTTCTCCCTCAAAGAAGAACTCAGACCCATAGTACTCAGACAGGTACCTCACTGTCTTTCCATTCTTTAGCTCAACAGTTGTTATCTCTCTATATGTGAATTCATCTGGATGAGAGCCTTCAAGTAACAACTGGAGTTCACTCTTCTGAAGATCTTCAAGTCTTTTGTACAGCAACCCCTTCTTGATCATTTTGTTCTCAAGAATAGACATAGGGGTTGATTTGGAAGTGTGAGCTCTCTTGAATTCTTCAATGATTTCCCAGGGTGAGACTACCATGGCCAGCATGATTGCAGCATTCAAAGTCTTTCATACTTGGCCATGATATCTATTTGGTAAATTTTTCTTGTGAATTCTAGAACTTACCCTGGGATCTGGCCAAATCCGCACTCTCTCCTTTTGATGTTGAAAAGTATGCCTGAGAGTGTATAGCCTTTGAGCTTGAATCTTCATAGCTTGAATGGATGAGGACTGAGGGAAGTCCTTGTCAACCATCTTAAGAAACTGCTCATCATGCTGCTTCTGCTGTTCTTCTTCTTCAATTTTGACCTTAACTGTCAGCCTTTGAGTTTCAGGAGTTATTGCTTGTGATTGACTCCTAGGCTTCAGTTTCTTCATTTCAAGAACAGCAGATACTGGCAGATTGTCTTCTTTATCCTCTTCTTCTTCTTCTTCCATCCTCAACAACCTTCTTTTTCTTTTTGGTGCTTCACTGGTGGACTCTTGGATAGGTTTCTTGGGTGAAGGAATTGGTTTAGATGGTTGTGAGGTTGTTTGTTTTGGAGGTTGAGAGGTTGGTTGTTTTGAATGTTTAGATGTAGGCAGATTTGATTGTGAGGTTGGCTTGGAGGATTGTTTAGGTAAGGGAGATTTGAAGGGCTGCTCTATCATTTTGTTGGTGAGGGTGGCTTTTGACAACTTAGCCATATCAGTTCTCTTCCCAGCACCAGCTTCATCCAGAGCTTTAATGATTAGGCCTTTGTTGAAGCTTTCAGATGAGCATATCTTGGTAGTTATCTCCAAGATGCTATCTCTGGACCATGATTTAATCTCTATGATAGGTCTTCCCAGATGTTTAGAAAGAAATGTAATCATAGCCTCTAGTCTCTCCCTTTCTTCTTCATTACAACTTGCCCATCGATCTTCAATTTCTTGAATCTCAAGTCTCCTGATCTCTGAGTCAAGTTTAGCAGTGTCAAATCCTTGCCTGAAGAGCTGATCAATGATCCTGTCCATGGATCTGCTGTGTTGGTCATCAGCTTCTTTGATCATCTCATCTAACCTCTTCTCATCTTCAGTTTGATCACCAATATTTTCTTTCTTTTGTAGGTGATGATCTCTTTGCCTTTGTTCTCTTCCTTATCTTCTTCCTCTTCAGCTCTTTTCCTTTTATCATCCTTTGCTGAGTTAAACTCCCCCTTTTTGGTTGCATTGGGTTCAGGGGTTTGAATGTCAGAAAGGTGCTTGGACACAGCATCAGTCACAAGTGAGGTAATATCTAAGGAGAGCCTCTCATCAATGGTTTTATGAACAATAGATGTGATGATGGGTGTGATGAGAGGTAAGGAAGATTGGAATGCAGCAACCATTTGCTCAGAGGGGTTCTCTCCCTGAGAAATGGTGCCTGAACCTGAGGCTGGTGGTTTGGTTGGTTTGAGTGGCTCAGTGTTTAGGGAAGCTTCAACAGAAGCTGCCATCTGTGGGTTTATTGGGGCAGATGGTCTTGATTCCTGAGGCATGATGGGAAGCAGATCTTTCAATCTACAAACCTCAGCCTCAAGAATAGTGTTTTGGGCTAAGACTTCAAAGAAAAAGCCCAGGTCATCATCAGTATAAACTGAATCACCTGACCTCCTGAGTGAATCAGGATGAACATGTGCTGAGTGTAAATCAGTAATCACATGTGCCCCTTTGTCTTGGAACTGGGGACTTCCTGTCTCAGGAGCAAGTCCTTCATTGACAGTTGCCTCTGGTGAGGTCTTAGAGATGATACCAGCTTCATCCTGTTCATGTGCTGAAACAGGGGAAGAGGTAGCCTCACCAGATGTTCTAGTCGCCACATTTACACTAGGAGACTGAACTTTATAATCCCTAATTGGATATCAACTACATTTTGATCCTCTCCCTCAGCTGTTGAGGTTTTCCCAGTAGTAACAGGTTTCTGGAGAGGGGTAGAGGAATGTAGCTGAGTCAGCACTTGTGCAATGACTGCAGTTGGGCTTGTAGGGGCGGTATCAGTTGGAGATGGTGGTGAAAAGGTTTGCACCTGGGGAGATTGGTGCTCTTCAATGGTAATCTTCTCAAGTGAGATAGATTCCAGCAATGTGGTTTCCCCAATATTGGTTGCATCAGGATCCTGTTGAGAGGATACCTGAGCGGTTTCAGCTGGTGGAGTCATTGAAACTACAAGGGGATTAAGGCTTGTAGTCTCATCCTGCGTTTGTGCTGCAGGGGCATCATCAGGGGACTCAACTCCCTGAGTAGCCTTTTTGGTTTTCTTTGGTTTGGGTTTGGAGGGGACTTTAGATTTGGAGGTGGAGGCTGTGGGTTCCCTCTGCTTGGGTTTGAGCAGTTTGGCAGCCTCTTTGAGTTGTGGGTTTGAGTTGTGCCTGGAGTATACCTCTGGTAAAACCAACAAAGCAGGGACTCCAAGGCCAACAAGGCCATCAGATTTTAATTGATTTAAAATGATTGCCATAAGAAACCTTGGATATAATATCCATCTATTTGCCACAGGTTTCAATGCCAAATCTTTAAGTTCCAAAAAGATAATATCAGAAAAATTTAGATTTTGGTGCTCAAGGATAGAATATAATACCTGTTTGCCATCTGGATGACATTTGATCCCAAGAGGATGTTTTGGGAGCCAGGCAGACATTGATCATGTGAAATATGAGTCGCTCAGCATCATGGAAGTGCTTCTTCAGTATGGTAGTAGCACTTAGGTCACCTTCATAACCATGATTGGCAAAAGAAAGATCAATGGTGCCTTTTGGGTACTTGGTGGATAGTGGCATCATTTAGGTCTAGGGTTGACGAATGATCTCAGGAGTGATGATCACCCATTTCTGGTTAAAAAACAAAGACTGGAAGTGATGGTGGCATCATTCTCATCAGTATGAACGGTAACGTTCGTCCAGAACTGGCACAGTATCAGGTAAATGGTTGGATTGAGGAGAAAGGCTGTGCGGTATGGGAATCGTTCATCAAGTCGATAGCAGCATCAAACTTGTTCCGAATGGTGATTTGGTAAGATGAGGAACACAGTTGTGTCGAGGTTTGATTTGCATGGTCGCCATTAATGGAAGATGAACGTTTGGAAAGTGGGTTATTTGAAAGGTTGAAGTTAGGTTAGGTATATATAGGTTATGAAACGGCTGAGGTAAAAAAACTGAAAGTGTTGGTGTTGGTCATCAGATGTTAAAAACAACTGAAGACATGGTTTTAACTTTCAGATGTTGTAAACAACTGAAGACTTGGTGTTGGTCATCAGTAGTTGGAAAACTACTGAAGACTTGGTTTTGGCTTCAGTTGTTTGGAAATGAAACAGTAGTTGTCGTCAATTCACAAAGTTCAGCTGTTTCAATGACCTTGACACTTACTCATCAGATCATCTGATTTTCAGATGTTTCATTGGTCATCAGTACTTATTATTACAGAAGACATCAGTAGTTTGAACTACAGTAGTATTTTGAACTAATAAGATACTCAGTACATTAAGAATAATTAAGTCTTCAGTATTTGTGAAAACTACTGAAGATAAATGACTTATCAGCACTTATTTTTGACAAAAAGACTAATGCTCATCAGTATTTATGAACTAAGAGCATCAGTAGTTGTCAAATTATTCTAGCTGCAGCATACCAAGCCTGAGTACAAGATTATGAAAATGTTGCACTATCCAAAGGCTTAGTAAATATATCTGCAAGCTCATCAGCACTAGGCACAAACTTTGGATCAATCAGACCTTTTTCATAGCAATCCCTAATGAAATGATGTCTGATCTCAATATGTTTGGTCCTAGAATGCTGGACAGTATTCTTAACAATACAAAGAGCTGAAGAACTATCCATTAATAATGGAGTCTTAGTCTCTGTAATGTCATAATCCAATAACTGATTTTGAGCCAAAGTACCTGAGATGTACAGCTTGCAGCTGCAATGTACTCTGCTTCAGCTGTTGATGTAGCAACTGATGTTTGTTTCTTACTCTGCAAAAGACCAAACAGTTGCCTAGAAATTGGCATCCACCAGAAGTTGATTTTCTGGTTAACTTACACCCTGCATAGTCACTATCAGAAAAAGCAACCAATTTACAAGAGTGCCCAGTGGAATACCATAGTCCTAGTGATTTAGTTCCTGCAAATATCTAAAGATCCTCTTGACTGCAATCATATGAGAATCCTTAGGAGCCGCCTGAAATCTAGCACAGACACAAGTTGCAAACATAATGTCTAGAAGCTGTTAGGTACATCAAGGAACCAATCATACATCTGTAAAGAGTTTCATCATCACTGCTTTACCTTTTTGATCAGTATCCAGTTGTGTGTTGCTGCACATGGGAGTAGAACAGGATTTACAGTTTTGTAAATCAAACTTGGTTAACAAATCTTTTGTGTATTTTGACTGATGAATGAAAGTTCCATCAGTCAGTTGTTTGATTTGTAAACCCAGAAAGAACTGTAATTCTCCCATAGCACTCATTTCAAACTTTTGTGCATCAATTTGTGAATGCATCACACAACTGGGGATCAGATGATGCAAAAATGATATCATTAACATAAATTTGAACAAGGAGCTTATGCATGCCAGTTTTCTTTATGAACAAAGTTTTATCTAAGGAGCCTCTAGTGAAATTATTTTGAAGAAGAAAATTAGATAATGTTTCATACCAGGCTCTGGGTGCTTGTTTCAACCCATAAAGAGCCTTATCAAGCTTATACACCCAATCAGGGTGTTTATGATCGTCAAAACCTGGTGGTTGACATACATAAACTTCTTCTTTTATTTTACCATACAAATTGCACTTTTGACATCCATTTGAAAAACTTTAATGTTATGAAAAGCAGCATAAGCTAAAAACAAACGAATTGCCTCCAGTCTGGCTACAGGGCAAAGGTTTCATCATAATCAATACCTTCTTCTTGTGAAAACCCCTGTACAACCCGTCTGGCCTTGTTCTTGACAATTTGACCTTTCTCATCAGTTTTATTCCTAAACACCCATTTAGTGCCTATTGCACACTTACCTGGGGTAGAGGAACCAGTTCCCACACTTGCTGTTTTTGAAATTGAAGAAGCTCAAGCTGCATGCTTCAACCCATCCATGTCCCTTAAAGCAACATGATAATTCTTTGGCTCTTGCTGACTGATGAAGAGAGCATAGAGACAAAAATTGGACAATTGACTTCTTGTTGAAACACCAGCAGTTATGTCACCAATGATCTGTGACACAGGATGATTCTTCAATTCTTGATATGCAATAATATTTGTGGCAAGTGTTTGTAGAAGATTCAGCAGCAGCAGATGTTGATGTAGACTCTTGAAACCTAGACTGAGATGGCAGTTCAAATGAAATAGAGGATTCAGAGATTTCATCAGCATTTGTTGTGGATGGAGCTGCTGAGGCTACAGGAACATCAAGTGTAGTAGAACCAGGCAGATGATCACTACAACTTGCATTTGTATCTTCAGTTGGAGATGATGGATCTTCAGAGACCATAACAGGTGGAGGCTGATATGGAACATATTGCAGTATGTCCAAGTCAAACATCTCAACAGGGTTTTGAGGAATCTTGTCTTTTGGGGATTCATTGAACTTGACATGCAAAGTCTCTTCAACAATCTTTGTTCTGCAGTTGAACACTCTGTATGCCTTGCAAGTAGATGAATACCCAACAAAATACCCTGCATCCACCTTGGAATCAAACTTCTGAAGGATACTTTTTTGTGTTAAGAATATAACAAGGACACCCAAAAGCTCTAAAGAATGAAATCAAAGGAGCCAAATGATGTAAGAGCTCATAAGGAGTCTTCATCAACCTCTGATTCACTAATACTCTATTCTGAACATAGCAAGCTGTATTGACAGCTTCAGCCCAAAAGGTTAGTGGCAACCCAGAGTCAGCCAACATTGTCTTGCAGCTTCAATCAGGGTCCTGTTCTTTCTTTCCACCACTCCTTTTGCTCTGGAGTTCTTTGAATACTATATTGTCTTTTGATTCCCTTAGACAAATAGAATTCATCAAGAGTGTGATTTCTAAACTCTGTCCCCATTATCACTTCTCACACACTTAACAGGAAGTAATGCTGCTTCTATGCTGCTCTCCACATGTAACACAAAATAGATATACTTTGAGCTGCTTCATCCTTGGAGTGCAAGAAGAAAGTCCATACATATCTAGAGTAATCATCCACAATTACCAGACAGTACTTTTTCTTTGCCATGCTCATTACTCTCACAGGACCAAAAAGATCCATGTGCAGTAATTGCAAGCAGTCTGTGGACTTAGGTTCTTCTATAGAAGGGAATGAAGCTTTGTGTTGCTTTCCTTTTAAGCAAGCTGGGTAGGTATCATCATACTTGAACTCTTTCAATGGCAAGCCTCTCACTAATCCATGATGAATGAGCTGATTTCATGTTCTTGAAATTCACATGACCCAGCCTTCTATGCCATCCATAGTTCAGATTCTTGAGGAGAGGCTTTGGAGAACAAACATGGATGGCCTTTTAGATCTATTTTCTTTGATAGATCTAAAGCATATACTCTACCAATCCTGTTGGCCTTCAGGAGAGTATACTCATCCAATATTTTGTCACTTGTGCAAAACTGTGGAAGATAGAATCCGACAGTTTTGACTTGTGAAAAGTGCAACATGCCCTTTATCACACATTTGATTGACACTCAAAAGGTTGTATTTGAGGTTCTCCACATGGTTGACATCATCAAATCTTATCTCCCCATTTGAGACAAAACCCTTCCCAATGATGTAACCTTTTGCATCATTTCCAAATGAAACAAATCCCTTCTTCCTTTGGGAATAGTCATGAAGAAGAGAGCTGCTCCCTGTCATATGCATGGATCCTCCACTGTCCACATACCAGATGCTTCTTTGGCATGATGAAGAACCCTGCATTTAACACAAACATTAGTTAGCTTTTGAGACCCAAACCTTTTTGGTTTTGGGTCTGTTTTCATCAACAGATGTTAAACTAACAGGTTGTGCATGATTAACAGCTTTTGAAGATGTAGATGATGCTGAAAAGGATTCCTTGGATTTTTGCTTGGGTATCCTTTTCAGTGGTTTAGACACAGAAACATCCAATTGGTTAACTCTCCCCAATAGATGTTGAATCATCATCACAAGTTGTGTCTGATTTGTTGATAGAGTTTTCAACTCAGTTGACACATCAGTACTTGTGGATGATTTGTTCTTGTTATTCTCTACACCCTTCTTTTGAAAAGACACAGACTTAGTCTGAGTTTTCAATATTCCCTGAGGAATATTTGCAGCAGCTGTTGTTTGAAAAACCCCTTCTTTCTTAGTGGCATTTTGAGAAAGCTTAGGTTTATCAGAATGAGATGATTGAGGTACAAACTTGGTTGAAATTCGCTTTTCATTTTCTGCATTTCCTGCTTAATAATTTTCTTTTTATTGAATTTTAAACCCTTGCTATACCAGCTTCATCAGTCAGATGATTGAACAAACCACATATTTCACATGGTTTTCTTTTCATCTTTTCTTGATCAACTGCTGAAGTTGAGGAAACTACTGAAGATTTATTCTTCAGTACTTTCTTCCTTTCAGTACTTTTGGGAAGTACTGAAGGATTTTCAACAACTGAAGATTTCTTCTTCAGTGGTTTGCTATCAGTATTTTTTAGAATCCTGATAGATTCTTCAGCAGTTGTCAAGGATTGCCCATTTTCTTTTGATTTAAAATGCTCTTCAGGTGTTGTGTTTTGCCCTTCAGTACTTTGAGTACCTTGTGAACACACACACCTGAATTTCTCAGCTTCTTCTTGATCAAGTGTTTCGAAGTAGTAGGATCATCAGTTATTTGATTAACTGAGATACTCACACTATCTTCATCCTCAGATTTTACATTTTCAATAGAGGATGAAACACCTGATGATGTGATTTGGAAATGACTCTCAACCTCAGATTGTACTTCTGACTTAGGAGTAAAATCTGTGGGAGGTATGGTATGATTATACCCAATCCCAAACTTCACATTTGAAGCAGTTTGCTTACTGAGAAGCATTTCAAATCCCTTGCAGGATGTTACCCATCGTTCACAATCAACTTGGGTAGCTACAAGTGTTTCCTTGAGATTCTTGTGATTTTCTAGAATGACCTCTACCTTAGCCTTTTCATCAGTAATTTGACATTTAAGCTTATAAATCTCTTCATCCTTTTCTTTTAACACAGACTCAAACTCTAATTTTCTTTTAGAAATTGCCTTTTCTAGGTCAAGATTTTGATTAATTAAAGCTACATTTGCTTCCCTAATAGAAACAAAAGCAGCTATGCATGATTCAGAACAAATCTTGGCCTTAGCCTCAGAAGATACCTGTGGTACCTGTGAAGAACCCTGTGATGATGAAGGATTGTCATCAGTAGATTCCAGGGCCATTAAAGCAAGGTTTCCAAAAGGATTGTCACCACCATGTTGACCAGCACCAGCAAATTGCTCAGAATAACCAGATACATCATCTGGTAGACTGCTCCAGTCAACAACCTCAGGGGTGAAAAAGCTCTGATGAGATTGAGATTGAGATTGCTGATTTGATTGAGAAGGCTGAGAATCAGGTAGAGCATGTGGTTGTTGAGCCATTGATACTGAAACTTGACCAGACTGAGGCATGTAAAAACATGGATAAGGATATGGCATGGGGCTTTGGGGGACAAAGTATGCAGGAGATGATTGCCCTTTGGATTGTGAATTATTACTTGGGAAAGTCACAAAGGGTGCAGATGAGTTAGATCCAGATGATCTACACTCTCTAGCAAATGTCCAAGTCTGTGACACTTGTGACATCTCAACTTACTCTTGTCAAAACCAACCTTGGTTTTGCCAGAGAGACCAGGAAATTTCCTACCTGTCTCTTTATAAAACTTTTGAGATCTGATATTAATCAATGCCATTTGGCTCAAAATATCCATCTCTTCAAGATCATCATCAGCTATTCCTTTCAAATCATCCATCACAAAACACAAATTATCAACATTAAAACTTGAGTTTCCCTCAACTCCAACAAAAGCATGATTTCCACTGTTTGAAGAGAAATCAATATGCTCATCATATGAACTTTCAGATGAAGCATATTCAGACTCATGACCAACCAGAGCAGTATTACCTGGTACAAAGTCATCAGTGAGCTTTCCAGATGAAGATAGTTTCCTTTTCTGTTCTATCTCTCTCTCAAATGTTAAGAGCTCCCATGAAGTTGGGTGAGAGATAGAGTATCCAGATTTGCACTGGAGCGTAGGACAATGGTGTAAGTGTCCCATCTCTCAGGCAGGGATCTGAGGAATCTATTATTCATCGGGCTGTTTGTGTATTCATGTTGAACCATTTTAAGCTCAGAGATTAAACATGAAAACCGCTCAAACTGTTGAGTCAGTGTCTCACCCTTCCTATGAGAGAATGTCTCATATTGCTGGGCAAGGATTTCTTTGTTGTTTGCTAAGACCTCATCAGTTCCTCCAAATTGTTCCTTTAGAGCAACCCAGAGATCATAAGCAGTTTCATGATGCATGAGCCCAGAATAGATTTCATTAGATAGTGCCATGGCCAGAATTCCATGCGCTTTAGCATCAATCTCAAACAGTTTTAAATCCTCATCAGAATATAGTTCCTTCTTTTTAGGAACCATCTCCTTGGTTTCAGGATTACTCACCATAGGCTTGTATGGTCCATGAACCACAGACTTCCAACAACCTGAACTGTTAACAGACAGGTGATGGAGCATTCGGCGTTGCCATATGTTATACTCACTCCTAACAAGCATAGGAGGCTTAGTTGAGGAGCCAGTATTGTGAGGATCATTCATTGAAGTAGTCATTTTCACTAATTCAATTGAAGTCAAGGAGATTAAAATTGGTCTGGTTTGAAAACTCAACAACACACTTAGAAAACACAATTAGAATCACAATTAATGAACCGGAAGCACAGAAAATTAATCTCTATAATCAATTCTTGCAAAAAAACTAATTCGATCAACCTTTGCTATCAAAAGAACAGTTTCAATGATCAATTGTTAGATCGATCAATGATTAACCTGCTCTGATACCATTTGATAGGATCGGATCAATTAGGTTAGAGTTATGCACCGGAATATCACAAATTGAAATCGAATATGCAAGACAATCAATCACAATTATAGAGAGAATATTTCTGTTAAGGGAATGATTTCATTCACGCGTAATGCTTCGGTTAGAAATACAACTAGGTCAACATCCCTTATATAAAGGAATGTGACGTCTGCTGATGTCACTTGACAGTGACATCTAACAGAATTACAAAAACAACTGAAATAAGCAAACTACTGAGATGTTCTCAACAACTGATTACATCTCAGTGAATGCTAAGTACAATTACATAAAACTACTGACTAATAACTACTGAAACAATAAACTACTGAAATATAAAGTTACAAGTACTGAAAAGTAAAACCATCACAACTACTGAAGTTAACAACTTCAGCTGTTGTGACAACTGCTGATCACTCTGGTCTTCAGTCTTTGTCTTCAGCACTTCATCTTCAGACTTTGTCTTCAGTTCTTTGCTTTTAGACTTTGTCTTCAGACATTTGTATTCAGCTGATGTAATTATCTTCAGCAGTTGTAATGTCTGTGGGACTTAGAGGTTTTTCTGATCAGGCTCATTGGTTCTTTTGGTCCAACAACAAAGAATGTTCCAGTCGGTAAAGGCAACACGGGTTGCTTCTCTGGATCAAGAGGTAAAAAGCACACATCTTTGAATGGTTGGATGAAAAACCCTCCATCCAGACTTTCTCATGTGAAGTTCGTTTCACATGATTCAAAGATGAAAAAGACCAAAAGTTCAAAACCAAATTCTTTTCCTTCCGGTCTTAAACAGAAAATGAATTCCAAATATAATTCATTTAAATCCAAATTAATTAAACTGAAACAAATTTGGCAAATTAAAAAGAAGGATACAGATATCCCTGATATTTCAACAGATTGTTTGTTGAAGCAGGTTACTTCTACCGTTGCAAAAGAAACACCCTGGCCTATGATGGTCGGGGTTCTCCTTTCAAACTAATATGTTTATGAGTGCAGGAACAATTTAGGAGGACTGTTAGTAATCCGGTTCACTGGCAGAGATTGTTTTTAATTCAAATTTGAGGCGGAACAAATAGGTTAAGGTCATGGTATTTTATCCACAATCTGGATTTTTCTCTACACAATCACAGTTCTTACTTCATAATCACTGCATATTTGTTGATCATTCATTTCTTATCTTGATATCAGTGTAGTTTGGAAGATCTTCTTTGGTAAATTTCTATTTTTGCATTGTTTTATAAAAAATATATAAAAATAATAAAAAATAGAATAAAAATATAATAAAAAAACAAGGGGTTTGCAAAAATAAAAATTTAGGAGGAGAGTATTATAGTATTATCAAAATTAAATAAAAAAATGAAAAGAGAACTAGGAACTTGATTCGAGATGACTGGGAAATGATTGTATATCTTCTTGCAATGCTTGTTTTTGTATGACTTGCGTTTTAAAATGAGAAATGATAGTAACTAATGTTGTTATCTGATTCGCATCTTATTTTTAGTTGCAATTATGCTTGGTAGACTTAGCCTGAAGAATAAAGTAGACAACAACATAATGATTTAAATTAAAATCTATGCTTAAGGATTGTCTGGATTTACGCAATCATTTTGGCCTGCATGAAAACTGAGCCGAAAAAAGTTGGATTAAGAATTGATCTTTCACCCACCATGATACAAATCACATAAGTAATATCTTTGAGCCATGTTTGGTGTATTTATGTGTCTTGTGTTTGTGCTAATCTCCTCTACTGTACGGAAGCATTGACATGGAGTGATGATCTCCTTTGTTGTGCGATTGTACTGACCTGGAGTTCTCATCGGCACACGATTAAATGGTCATCTCCTTTGTTATCGTGAGTATAGACCTGGAGCTCTCACCATTTTGGTCTAAGTAGTGTCAAATCATCTAAACGATGAATTCATCACATAATGCAATATTCTGTTGATAATCACTTGCACACTAATGAACAAGACTTGCTCTATGAAGATCGTAACAAAATTCAAGAAATCCTGAGGTTGGATGAGGGTTTTTGCCAAATGATTATGGGGTCCTAGTATTCTATAGTATTTAATCGAACCTTAACAAATCATCTACTGCTTGTTGAAAAAGATAGGGCATGGGTTTAAGTAGACAAACATATCAGCAATCCTTATTGATCTGTTTAAGAATTTCAAAATCATTCAAAGACTGTGACTAGATTCAGTTATCAGTTTGATCTCATTGCTTATCGATGATTAAATTCATCTTTGTGCTAAAGTATATCTTGAGGATGTGATCTCATGATCGATTCAGTTCTTGGTAATTAAAAAAATATACAAATGAAAAATATATAAAATTAAAAAAACATTATAATAAATATATATAATAAAAATAAAAAAATTATAATAAATTTTCATTTTAAAATTTTTTTAGGTCTTTCATATTATGATATTACAATTTTATCATTTTTCATGCATTTCACGGAAATTACACACAAATTAACACGGGTTCGCTTGTTTTCACACACAGATAAACACGAGTTTATTTCGTTAAAATGAAATGATCTAATTAGAAATTTCGATATTGTGTTTGTGAATGTGTTTCAGATTTTTGCTGTAAGTGATGGCCGATCATCAGTTGAGCAGTGTACCTGATCAGAGAACCTGTTCCTCAAGTTTGAAGAAGATACCAAGCTAGGAATCCTCCTCCTACATCTTTTGAAGCACTCAAGATTAAAGATTTGGGAAAGCTGTTCCAATATCTTCACAAAGGATGCACTGGAAAAGGGGAAGCATATAAATAGGGAGAGCTTATGAGATGAATAATTTTTCTCATCAGATACAGAAAGCTTCAATTTGAAGATCTTTCTAATGTTGACTTCGCGGTGCTGAATTTTGTTTGAAGACGTTGATAATGATAGACTAAGGGGGAGTATTGTTGGAGCTGTACAAGATAGTCTATATTATCAACATAGTTAAAGTCAACATCACGGTCAAAGTCAATGCAAAAGTCAAACACGACATGTTTGAGACGAAGAACCGAGACGAGACGTTGAAGATTTAGATGACTAGGAGTTTTATTGTAATAAATATATTTTGTGTAAACAAAATATATTTTATCTTGTTTTTAGTCATTTTTATGCTTTATATGTTACTTCCATTCAGTAGCCTAAGTCTTAGGAGTTAAGTGCAATTAGTGAATATTATATTCAATATAAATAGTCTAATTCTAATTAGGATTAGGCTAATGGTTGTATGACCAATTGATTGAGGGGTTTATTTGTACAAATTTTCTAATGCAATCAATATAGTTCAAATTGGGGGTTTAGTGTGTTGATCATATTTTGATCCATATTCTTCAATTATTTGTAACAAGTGTGATTATTCTGGGCTAACAGCTATGCACACTATACTTAGATCTAGGAAATACTTTTAGGAAATGAAACCAACAAAGGGAATCATTGATACAATTTCAGGTCCTACAGACTTGATAGAAGGAGTTGGAAAGGCTGAATTAGTATTACCAAATGGTACAAAGCTTTTAATAGAAAATGCCTTATTTTCCCCAATATCAACAAGAAACTTATTAAGTTTCCAAAACTTATATCATAACAGATATGATCCTCGGTCAACGACCATTGAAAATGAAAGATATTTGCATATCATGAGCAAAAGTCACATATTAGAAAAGTTGCCAATGCTCCATTCTGGTTGTCATTACGCACATATTAATGTGCCACAAGCACACATGGCAGTTAAAGAGAACTTTTATGACCTTGAGATATTCAAGTTATGGCATGATAGATTAGGCCATCCGAGGTCTACAATGATGAAAAGGATAACTGAAAGTACAAATGGACATCCATTGAAAGATCAAAAGATTTCACAATCAAATAAAATAACTCCGTGTACATCTTGCTCTCTTGGGAAGCTAATTTCTAGACCTTCACTATTGAAATTTTAAAAGAAATTACCTATGTTTCTTGAAAGAATTGAAGGTCATATATGTGGACCAATCCATCCATCATGTGGACCATTTAAATACTTTGTGGTTTTAATAGATGCATCAAGCAGATGGTCTCATGTCTCCTTATTATCAACTCGTAATGTAGCATTTGCTAAATTCCTTGCTCAAATTATTACATTATGAGCACATTTCCCTGATTATACAATAAAAGTGTGAGACTTAATAATGCAGGTGAATTTACATCAAATGCTTATAATGATTATTGTATGTCTGTTGGAATTGTTGTTGAACACCCTATTGATCATGTACATACACAAAATGGTTTAGCTGAATTGTTAATGAAATGTGTGCATGTAACACCCGGATATTTCTTATTTTGAAGCCGGCGAAGAAAGAAAAGAAAATAAAGTCCAAAGTCGAGGGACCAAACTCGCCAACGAAAAAAAGTTGGGAAATGTGGTGATATGTGTAGGGAGAGGGCAGCCCACTCTCCCCACACACCAGCATTTTCAGATTTCAAGAGAGGGAAGAGAGAAAAGAGGAGAAAAAGGAGAAAAAAGGGTGTTTCGGGTGATTCGGGTGTCCAAACTCGTCGAGTAGCAAGCCAAATCGAAGCCCTTGACGTTGTGCTCGATTGTGTGAGTTCTAGGACCCCACTTTTACTAGTTTTCAACTGATTTTGGGGCTGGAAAATGTTCAAAACCTGTTTTTGTGTGTGTATGTGTTTGACCCATTTGGGAGTGATATGTATGATGCGTTTAGAGTATGATTTCGGGCTTGTGTGTGCTTGTATGGTGTTATGGTATGCATTCCTAAGGTCTAGGAGGGTTAATTTAGGCTTAGAATGGGTGTGGATGAGCTTGGAGGCCGAAAATGGCAGATTGGGTTCGGGATGAACTCCATTCTGCATCAGCTAGGGCTAGGCGACCGAATGGAGGCCATACGGCCGAATGAGAGGCGATTGAGGGTCATTCGCACGATTGGGATTCATTCGCACGATTGAGGGTTCAATCGCACGACTAAGGCTTCAGTCGCAAGACTGGGAGTCCAGTCGCATGGGGATTGCACGACTGAGGGTTCAGTCGCATAGATGCTTAGTCGCACGAGTCCATTCGCATGAGGTCAGTCGCATAGGTGCCCATTCGCAGTAGTCCCATTCGCACAAGGTCCATACGCACGATTGGATGTTCATTCGCATAGATGTCCATCCGCATGAGTCTAGTCGCATGATGTTCAGTCGCATGGGGGCCATGCGACTGAAGGGTATTCATACGCCCGAATAGGGCTGTTGCACTCGAAGGGGTGTGTAGTTTGACTTCTGGCCTTCGGGGGAAGGTGCAGATGTAAGTTTGACGTAAAGTAACCCGTAAGAGCATGTAAGAGGACGGTTATGGCCTTAGAGAGCATGTAGGGCATGATGATGATGATGTTGCATGTTTATGCATATTATGAATGTATGATGTTGCTCTGTATGATGATGATGAATGTGTATGATATGTTCCTTATTATGATGAATGCTTATCTTTCTTGTGGCTTTGCATGTCATGTTAATGAATGAATGAAGTATTATGTAATGTAAAGCGAAAGATAATGAAAGAGGAACATGAAGTAAGAATGCATGCATTAATGAATGACGAATGAACGAAAGAAAGGCTTGCAAGCATATATTTATGGGGTGAGCGACTTTGTGTTGCAAAAGACTCGGATGAAGTGCAATCATTTAGATTGCCTATGGGGTGAGCAACCTTGTCGTTGCAAAAGACTCGAGTAAAGTGCTATCGTGATGTTGCCTTGGGGTGAGCAACCTTGTGTTGCAAAAGACTCGGATAGCTTGCTATCATAAGATGGGCAATGAGGTGAGCAACCCTAGGGGTGCAAAAGACTCGGATAGCGTGCAATCATTGAGATTGCCATTGAGGTGAGCGACTATGTTGTCGCAAAAGACTCGGAAGAAAGAATGAATGAAAAGAATGGAAGATAATGAATGAGATGAAAGATAATAATGACATTATCTGTGTATACGTATGTTGAATGATCGCATGATAATGGAATAGTTTTGATGAAAGTAAAGTATGTTTATTTTATAAAACTAGAACTCACTCAGCAACGCTGACTTTTATTACGTTTTCCAGTTGGCAGGTAAATGATTGCTGAGGATGGCACGGCTAGGCTACTCGGCTCTTTTGGGATGGCATCCATTTATAAAGCTTTTGTGATGTAATGCAAACATGTATTTTGTAACCGGATAATGATGTATTATTTGGCAAAAGTAATTATAATGAAATGAGATTTCATTTTTGAATGTTTCCGCTGCAATGTTTTCTTAAGGCAAATGTAATTATATGTTTTATGTGCGATGAATGACCAACTGTAGGCGTCCCGGGAAACGGGGCCTTACAAGTTGGTATCAGAGCCAAAGTTTAAGTGAAATGGGTAAATTTTCAAAATAAACCTTAACTTAAACTGAAAATGGGATGAAAGGGGAATGGGATGCCAAACTGAGTAGCTGCGTGCCATAAGGTATTTTCTTAAAGTTAACCGGTTTATGTGCGCATGGTATGTGGTTATGTGTTGTATGTAGATTTGAATACTGATGTAGTCAGGACAGGTAATACTTGGGGTATGAAGAGTACAGTAAGTGGCTAATCACAACTGGCCACTGTAATTAGGGACTTACTATACTTGACATAAACTGAGTTGTTTCCTTGAATGACCGTGTTGGTGTTTGAATCTTTCAGTGTGATAGAGAATGGCTGGTGGTAGATCTTCTAGAGCTTCTAGGGGTGGAGGCCATGGTGGCCCTGATGCTGAACCACGCCCTAAAAGAGGAAGGCCTAGAGCTGAGAAAGAGGTTCCTGCAGAACCTTAGACTCCTCATCCAGAAGCTGGGGATGAGAGTGCGAACTTGAGGGCCTCGGTAAAGGAGGCTGTTGTTGAGGAAGTACATCAGGTCATGCATACAATCTTACCGTCTGTGGTGACCGAAGTCATCAAGGCTGTGAAGGAGGGAGAAAGGAAGGAGAGAAACCGGGCCTCGGGGGAGCAACCGGAGCCTGAAACGATTTTCTCCGATAATGAGGAGGAAGAGAAAGAGGAGCCTGTGCGAGAGGTGACACGAGGCTGTAACTACGGGGTGTTTATGAGATGCAAGCCCCCTACTTTTGACGGTAATGGCAATGCTGCTGCTGCTCACCGATGGGTGAGAGAAATGGAGGCTGTTCTCGACATCAGCGAGTGCCGGGAAGATCAAAAAGTAAAGTTTGCCACCCATTCATTTGTGGACTCGGCACTATGCTGGTGGGACAACATTGTCCAAGCGGAGGGTAATCGGGCAACCGGGAGAATGAGGTGGCCCGAACTGAAGAAGATGGTGATTGAGGAGTTTTGTCCTCATCGGGAAATGGATAAGGTCGAAAGGGAGTTTCTGCAACTGGAGGCGGGAACCATGACACACCAACAGTACACCACGAAATTCAACGAGATGGCACGTCTGGTGCCGGATCAAGTGACACCTCTGTCCCGAAAGATCAAGAGGTATGTACAGGGTTTGCCGGCAGATATTCGCAGGCACATGATTGCTGCCCGGCCGAGCACGTTTAGGTCGGCGGTGGATTTGGCGGGGAGACTGTATGATGAAAGAACGGTGGTGGTGACTGATGGTGGCAGGAAGAGCGGTGGTGATCGAAGCTGGCAGGGGGAAGAGGTTTGGTCGGGGTAATGCCTCGACGGGCAATAAGAAGGCACGGGTGGACGACCGCCGCGTGGTCACGTCAAGTGCGGGGTCGAGAAGGTGTGGTAAATGTGGACGGGAGCATAGTGGGGAGTGCAGGTTGGGGTCAAACTTGTGCTTCAAGTGTGGAAAGGCGGGGCACATGGCCAAGGACTGTCGTACGGTCTGATGCTTTAACTGTGGTGAAGAGGGTCATGTGCTCAAAGATTGTAAGAAGCCGAGGGCTGAGAGTTCAGGGGCAAAGAGGACGGGAGGTGATGGACCGAGGGAGAGCGCCAGGGCATTCACCATGACACAGGAAGAAGCTAGGACGGACCCTGATGTTGTGTCCGGTACGTTTCTGGTGAACCAAACTTTAGCTTCTGTGTTATTTGATTCGGGTGCCAGTAAAAGTTTTATTTCTGCTGCTTTCTGTGCTAAGCTGCCTGTTAGTAGTAGACGTGTTGATGCGCCCTTTGATGTAGAAACTGCCATAGGTAAGTCTACCAGGATTTCTGAGATGATAGAGAACTGTGATGTGGAGCTCGAGGGTCATAAGTTTCCTGTTAGACCGTTTGTGATGACCTTAGGTGGTTTTGATTTGGTTCTTGGGATGGATTGGTCAGCGGACTTCGAGGCGAACATTGTGTGTCGCAAGAAGATGATTTGGTTGTCGGCGCCTGACGGTAGTGCAGTGACGGTTTATGGTGATCGGGTTACTACGATTCCGAAAGTGATCTCGATGGCGGTGGCGGGGAAGTGTATGAGGCGTGGATGTAGTGCCTACTTGGCCTATGTAAAGGATGTGGATACGCCAACACCACAACTAGCCGATGTACCGGTTGTGTGTGACTTTTCAGATGTGTTCCCAGAAGACTTATCAGGAGTGCCACCTGACAGAGAGATTGAGTTTCAGATTGATCTGATACCGGGTGCCCAACCTGTCGCCAAGGCACTGTATCGGTTGGCTCCGACCGAGATGAAAGAGTTGATGGAGCAGTTGCAAGAGTTGCTTGATAAGGGGTTCATTAGACCGAGTATATCTCCTTGGGGTGCTCCGATTCTGTTTGTAAAGAAGAAGGACGGTAGTATGAGGATGTGCATCGACTACCGCGAGTTGAACAAGTTGACAGTGAAGAACCGATACCCCTTACCGAGGATAGATGATTTGTTCGATCAGCTTCAGGGTGCCAGTTGGTTTTCAAGGATAGATCTTCGATCTGGGTACCTTCAGTTGAAGGTGAATGAGCAAGATATTCCTAAAACAGCTTTCTGTACGCGCTATGGTCACTACGAGTTTCTTGTCATGTCTTTTGGTTTGACCAATGCGCCAGCTGCTTTTATGGATTTGATGAACCGTGTGTGTCGGCCTATGTTGGATAAATCAGTGATTGTGTTTATTGATGATATCCTGATTTACTCGAGGAGCGAAGTAGAGCATGCCGGTCATATTCGGGAGGTTCTAGAGACGTTGAGAAGGGAGAAGTTGTATGCTAAATTCTCCAAGTGCGCATTTTGGTTGCGCGAAGTTCAGTTCTTGGGTCACGTGGTGAATCCTGATGGGATTATGGTGGACCCGGCGAAAGTGGAGGCGGTTATGCAATGGAAGTCACCAAAGACGCCATCCGAGATTCGTAGTTTCTTGGGTTTGGCGGGCTACTATAGAAGATTCATCCAAGACTTCTCCAAGATTGCTTCTCCACTAACCAAGTTGACCCGAAAAGAGGTGAAGTTCGTATGGGGTCAAGCTCAAGAGAAGGCGTTTGAAGAATTGAAGGCGAGATTGACTCAAGCTCCTGTCAGCTCCTGTTCTGTCATTACCCGATGGAAGTGAAGATCTGGTGGTTTATTCCGATGCTTCTTACTCGGGGTTGGGGTGTGTGTTAATGCAGAGAGGAAAGGTTATAGCCTATGCATCCCGACAATTGAAGGTTCATGAGGTCAATTATCCTACTCATGACTTAGAGCTGGCAGCTGTGGTCTTTGCATTAAAGATTTGGAGGCACTACCTCTACGGGACGAAGTGCACCATATTCACTGACCACAAGAGTCTGAAGTACTTCTTCGAGTAGAAGGATCTGAACATGAGGCAGAGACGGTGGTTGGAACTTATAAAGGATTATGATTGTGAGATCCACTACCATCCGGGCAAGGCCAACGTGGTGGCCGATGCCCTTAGCCGGAAAGAGAGGCCCGAGCCGATTCGGGTGAAAGCCTATCAGTTGATCATGACCTCCGATGTGATGAAGCAGGTTAAAGAGTTTCAAGATGAGGCATTGAAAGAAGATCATCTTAACTCTGAAAGAATGAGAGGTCTGCTTGGGGAATTGGGTGAAAACACACTCGGTGTTAGAACCCGATTCGGTCGTGCGTGGATTCCTCGTTTTGGGGATCTACGGGTGAAGGTAATGGATGAAGCTCACAAGACTCGGTACTCCATTCATCCTGGTGCCACGAAGATGTACCATGATATGAAGAAAGATTATTGGTGGCCGGGTATGAAGCGCGATGTGATGGAGTATGTGAGTAAGTGCCTTACTTGCTTACAGGTGAAGGCCGAGCATCAAAAGCCATATGGGAAGATACAACCTCTGGATATACCAGAATGGAAGTGGGAGCACATCATCATGGATTTCATCACCAAGCTGCCGCGTACCCCGAAAGGGTACGATGCCATATGGGTGATAGTTGATCGTTTGACGAAGAGTGCTCACTTCCTACCGATTTGCGAGACATATTCATCTGAGAGGTTGGCTGATCTGTTCATCAAGGAGATTGTGACTCGTCATGGTGTGCCGGTGTCTATTGTGTCGGATCGCGACACTCGGTTTACATCTAAATTCTGGAAGAAGTTCCACGATGCTATGGGGACGAGGTTACATATTAGCACGGCTTATCATCCCCAGACTGATGGTCAGTCATTGGTATGCCCCGATATGAGATGCTATACGGTAGGAGATGCAGAACGCCCGTTTGTTGGGGTGATATTGGTCAGAAGGAATTGGGGAGCGTCGAGGTAATCGAGGCTACGACTGAGAAGCTTGAGAAGATCAAAGCCTTCATGAAGGCAGCCAAAGACAGACAGAAGTCGTATGCTGATAAACGACGCAGGCCGATTGAGTTCCAGGTGGGTGACCGGGTCATGTTGAAGGTCTCACCCTGAAAGGGTATCATTCGCTTCCGAAAGCGGGGCAAGTTGAGCCCAAGGTATATAGGCCCTTTCCGAATTATTGCTCGAGTAGGAGAGGTGGCCTATAGACTGGAGTTACCGGATGAGTTAAGTGGAATACACCCGACATTCCATGTATCTCATCTAAGGAAGTGCTTAGCTGATGAAGATATGATTGTTCCACTGGATGATATCGAGGTAGATGAACGGCTCAATTATGTGGAGCAACCAGTGGCAATCATCGACCGAAAGGAGAAAAGGCTAAGGAATAAAGTGGTTCCTCTTGTGCGTGTACAGTGGAAGCATAGGAAGGGATCTGAGTCAACGTGGGAGACTGAGGAAGAAATGAGACAGCATTATCCATGTTTGTTTGAAGAATAACAGGTTTCGGGGACGAAACCTATTTAAGGGGGGTGGACTTGTAACACCCGGATATTTCTTATTTTGAAGCCGGCGAAGAAAGAAAAAAAATAAAGTCCAAAGTCGAGGGACCAAACTCGCCAGCGAAGAAAAGTTGGGAAATGTGGTGATATGTGTAGGGAGAGGGCAGCCCACTCTCCCCACACACCAGCAATTTCAGATTTCAAGAGAGGGAAGAGAGAAAAGAGGAGAAAAAGGAGAAAAAGGGGTGTTTCGGGTGATTCGGGTGTCCAAACTCGTCGAGTGGCAAGCCAAATCGAAGCCCTTGACGTTGTGCTCGATTGTGTGAGTTCTAGGACCCCACTTTTACTAGTTTTCAACTGATTTTGGGGCTGGAAAATGTTCAAAACCCGTTTTTGTGTGTGTATGTGTTTGACCCATTTGGGAGTGATGTGTATGATGCGTTTAGAGTATGATTTCGGGCTTGTGTGTGCTTGTATGGTGTTATGGTATGCATTCCTAAGGTCTAGGAGGGTTAATTTAGGCTTAGAATGGGTGTGGATGAGCTTGGAGGCCGAAAATGGCAGATTGGGTTCGGGATGAACTCCATTCTGCATCAGCTAGGGCTAGGCGACCGAATGGAGGCCATACGGCCGAATGAGAGGCGATTGAGGGTCATTCGCACGATTGGGATTCATTCGCACGATTGAGGGTTCAATCGCACGACTAAGGCTTCAGTCGCAAGACTGGGAGTCCAGTCGCATGGGGATTGCACGACTGAGGGTTCAGTCGCATAGATGCTTAGTCGCACGAGTCCATTCGCATGAGGTCAGTCGCATAGGTGCCCATTCGTAGTAGTCCCATTCGCACAAGGTCCATATGCACGATTGGATGTTCATTCGCATAGATGTCCATCCGCATGAGTCTAGTCGCATGATGTTCAGTCGCATGGGGGCCATGCGACTGAAGGGTATTCATACGCCCGAATAGGGCTGTTGCACTCGAAGGGGTGTGTAGTTTGACTTCTGGCCTTCGGGGGAAGGTGCAGATGTAAGTTTGACGTAAAGTAACCCGTAAGAGCATGTAAGAGGACGGTTATGGCCTTAGAGAGCATGTAGGGCATGATGATGATGATTTTGCATGTTTATGCATATTATGAATGTATGATGTTGCCCTGTATGATGATGATGAATGTGTATGATATGTTCCTTATTATGATGAATGCTTATCTTTCTTGTGGCTTTGCATGTCATGTTAATGAATGAATGAAGTATTATGTAATGTAAAGCGAAAGATAATGAAAGAGGAACATGAAGTAAGAATGCATGCATTAATGAATGACGAATGAACGAAAGAAAGTCTTGCAAGCATATATTTATGGGGTGAGCGACTTTGTGTTGCAAAAGACTCGGATGAAGTGCAATCATTTAGATTGCCTATGGGGTGAGCAACCTTGTCGTTGCAAAAGACTCGAGTAAAGTGCTATCGTGATGTTGCCTTGGGGTGAGCAACCTTGTGTTGCAAAAGCCTCGGATAGCTTGCTATCATAAGATGGGCAATGAGGTGAGCAACCCTAGGGGTGCAAAAGACTCGGATAGCGTGCAATCATTGAGATTGCCATTGAGGTGAGCGAATATGTTGTCGCAGAAGACTCGGAAGAAAGAATGAATGAAAAGAATGGAAGATAATGAATGAGATGAAAGATAATAATGACATTATCTGTGTATACGTATGTTGAATGATCGCATGATAATGGAATAGTTTTGATGAAAGTAAAGTATGTTTATTTTATAAAACTAGAACTCACTCAGCAACGCTGACTTTTATTACGTTTTCCAGTTGGCAGGTAAATGATTGCTGAGGATGGCACGGCTAGGCTACTCGGCTCTTTTGGGATGGCATCCATTTATAAAGCTTTTGTGATGTAATGCAAACATGTATTTTGTAACCGGATAATGATGTATTATTTGGCAAAAGTAATTATAATGAAATGAGATGTCATTTTTGAATGTTTCCGCTGCAATGTTTTCTTAAGGCAAATGTAATTATATGTTTTATGTGCGATGAATGACCAACTGTAGGCGTCCCGGGAAACGGGGCCTTACAGTGCATTTAATAGCTAAACCATTAATTATGAGAACAAGACTTCCTACGTCTATTTGGGGTCATGCAATTTTATATGCTGGATCATTAATTCATATGAGGCCAAGTACAAATCATAAGTACTCTTCTTTACAACTTGTTTCTGGCCATGAGCCAAATATTTCCCACCTTAGAATATTTGGATGTGCGGTGTATGTTCCTATTGCACCAATGCAATGCACAAAAATGGGTCCTCAAAGAAGGTTGGGAATATATGTTGGATATGAAACAACTTCCATTATAAGATATCTTGAACTTTTAACGGGTGATGTATTTACGACACGTTTTGCTGATTGCCACTTTAATGAGGCAAATTTTCCAGCATTAGGGGGAGAAAAGGAAAAAGAACAAAATGATGTGTCATGGTCTGAGCCTTCTTTGTTGCATTTTGATCCAAGGACAAAACAATGTGATACAGAAGTTTAAAAGATAATACATCTGCAAGAAATTACAAATCAATTGCCTGATGCATTTACTGATCAAAAAGAGTAACTAAATCTTATATACCAACTGCAAATGCTCTAGCTCGTGTTGAAATTCCAGATAAGGAAATAAATAAAAATATGACTCATGAATCCCAGAAACGTTTGAAACGTGGAAGATCGATTGGATCAAAAGATAAAAATCCTCGAAAAAGGAAAATATATGAAAAGGAAATTGATCTTAAAGAAAATAATATTGAAAAAACACTAAGTGTCCAAACTTTCTTTGAGAAAAAAGTGAACAAAGAGATGTCAATCAACTATGGTCATATGCATACATTATGGAATTGAGATACAGTGGAAAATATTGATGATGTAGTCTCTTATTTTGTAGCAAGTGATATTATGAGCGGAGATGATGCTCCTGAACCAAAATCTGTAAATGATTGTCAAAATCGACATGATTGGGATAAATGGAAAGATGCCATGCAAGCTGAACTAAATTCGCTTAACAAACGAAAGGTTTTTGGACCCATTGTTATAACACCTATGCATGTAAAGCCTGTTGGGTACAAATGGGTTTTTGTGCGAAAACGAAATGAGAAAAATGAAGTTACAAGATATAAAGCTAGACTAGTAGCTCAAGGTTTTTCTCAAAGGCCGGGAATTGACTATGAGGAAACGTATTCTCTTGTTATGGATGCAATAACCTTTAGATATTTAATCAGCTTAGCAGTATCTAAAAATTTAGATATGTGTCTTATGGAAGTCGTTACAGCTTACTTGTATGGATCACTTCATAATGGCATTTATATGAAAATTCCAGAAGGATTTAAAATCCCTAAAGTGTGTTCAAAACCAAGAAAATGTATTCAATCAAATTACAAAGGTCCTTATTTGGGTTGCAACAATCTAGAAGGATGTGGTACAATCCTTTGAGTGATTATTTGACTAGTAAAGGATACACAAATAACCTTATTTGTCCATGCGTCTTTATTAAGAAAACAGTATCGGGATATGTGATCATAGCCGTATATGTTGATGACTTAAATATAATTGGGACGCAAAAGGAAATTCATGAAACGATTATTCTTCTAAAGAATGAATTTGAAATGAAAGACCTTGGAAAACCAAATATTGTCTTGGTTTACAAATTGAGCATATGCATAATGAAATACTTGTGCATCAATCAAATTATACCGAAAAGCTTTTAAAACGTTTTAATATGGACAAGGCAAATTATTTAAGCACCGCAATGGTCGTTAGATCACTCAATATTGATAATGACCCATTTCGACTTTGTGAAGAAAATGAAGAAGTTCTTGGTCCAGAGGTATCATGCCTTAATGCAATTGGAGCTCTTATGTATCATACTAACTGTACAAGGCCAAACATTTCCTTTGCAGTAAATTTGTTGGCAAGGTTTTGTTCATCTCCCACAAAAAGACATTGGAATGGGATCAAACATATATTTCGATATCTACAAGGAACTATTGATTTAGGCTTGTTTTATCCTCATGATTCAAAAGAAGGTTTAGTTGGTTATGCAGATGCAAGTTATTTATCTGATCCTCATAGGCCAAGTCTCAAACTAGATACGTGTTTAAGAATGGAGGAACAACAATTTTATGGAGGTCTCAAAAACAAACACTTGTTGTAACTTCCTGAAATCATGCTGAAGTCATTGCACTACATGAAGCTTCTAGAGAATGTGTATAGTTAAGGTCTATGACACTACTTATATTATCTTCTTGTGGACTAGAGAAAGAAAGAGATCCAACACCAATCTACGAAGATAATGCAGCTTGTGTCTCGCAAATGAAAGAAGGGTATATCAAAAGTGATAGAACGAAACATATACCTCCAAGATTCTTTTCATACACTCAAGACCTTATTAAAGATAAACAAGTTGAAATTAAATACGTTCAATCTAGCAACAATTCATGTAACGCCCAGAAATTTATTAAATAAAAGAAAAGAAGAGTAAAAAGAAAGAAAAGTAAAATAACCTAAGTTAAGGGGTTAAAGTTGTGCAAGAGGCAAAATTTAATATAATTATGTTTAAAATGGTGGGCATGGCTGCCCACTACTCTACATACCAACTTCATCTGCTTTATAGAGAGAGAGAGAGTTTCTCTCAGTGTTAGAGAGAAGATGAAGAAGATCGGTTTAAGGTGAGTTTTCTTGTGTTTTTGATCGGTTTCAGCTGGGTTTTCAGCCTTTGGATCGAGCCTTATGTGTTTGTGTTTGTTTGGTTGTGTGTTCTTTGTGTGTTTAGGTGTTTGAACACCATGTGCCTTTGAGTTTGGAGAAGTTTTGCTCTAAGGCTGCTGCAAGTGAGTTCTAGATCCCCTGTTTTACTGTTTTAAACATGTTTTGGGGCTGGAAATATATGTAACTAACTTTTTATAACATTTGGTTTGTGAACTGAAAGCTTGTTCTTATGTTTATGCGAATGTATGTATGTTCGGGTGTGCTTTGGTTAAGTTTTCATGTTTATTTTCCTGTTTTAGGAGTTTAGAATGTTAGAATGAGGTAAGAACATGTTAGGATGATGATTTGTGTCTAAAATTAGTGTAGGCCGAACAGGACTGTTGCCCATGCACCCAACTGCCTATACACCTAAGTGTCCAGGCGCCTAAGTGAGGTCCATGCGCCTGTGTAGTACCCATGCGCCTAGAATTTTGCCCATGCGCCTAATTCTTTACCCATGTGCCCAGATTTCCCATGCCCCAAAGTCCTGGCCCATGCGTCTAAGTTGCCCATGCGCCTAAGTGTTCATGCGCCTAAGTAAAGTTCATGCGCCCGCATAGTGATCATACGCCCAAATAGTACTCATGCGCCCAAATAGTGCCCATGCGCCTAAATGCCTTAGAAATATTTTTGAAATTTTGGAAAAAGGAATTTAGAGGCTAAGACCTAGGATGTTTAGGGGTTATGTTTGCTAATGTTATGCATGGTATGGCTGTTTTCTTTATGTTCCTTATTACGTATTATTACATGGCTTTACGTGGTGTGTTTATGCTATTATACGTAAAGTATTATCTTAATGAAGCAAAAGATTAAAGATAATGCGAAGTGGAACTAAATGAATGAACGAATAAAACTCTTGCAAGTAGAACGTAAGGAGGTTCACAACTCATTGAGAGTTGTTAGCTCAACGGTGTGTGTATAGCGTGTAATCTTGGCTAACCCAAGATTAACCATAGATGAGGTGGCTTTGTGCCTAAAGAAGGGCGGTTTAGCATATGACAGGATCTGGATGAAAGTGTACGAAATGAACGAATGCGTACGATAATGAAAATAATAATGGTATTACCTTGATATATGTACGATGGATGATCACATAAGAATGTAACGAAAATGTTTTAAAGGAAATGAAAAGTATTTTATTTATAAAACTAGAACTCACTCGGCAATGCTTACTTTTATGCATTTTCAGTTGGCAGGTAATTTGTTGCTGAGGGTGGCACGAGGATAAAGTCTTAAGGTTCTTAGTTCTCTTGATAACAACACAGTAATGTGTCCATTATCTAGGAAGAGAGGACATAAACTTCCTCACAATGTCCCTATTGTCAAGAGATACTCCAACATCCATTATAGTATCCATAATCTTAACATACCTGAGTATTGTTGAGTCATGGTTTCACCTGCTTTTAAAGTGAAGTTTTCAAACTGCTGCTTCAAGAGGTCCTTCTTGTTCTCCTTGGCTTCAGTGGACCCCTCATACATGAGCTTCAGTGCCTCCCATAGTTGCTTGGCAGTTTTGAACTTCTTGAAGCCCCTGTAGATGGAGTTTGGAAGAGCAGTTTGAAGGGCTGTCATGGCTTTCTGATCAATCTCTATTCTTTTTTTGTCTTCATCAAAATAATCAGCCATAGTCTTTGGAATCATACCATCTCAAGCAGCAGCTGAATAGGTGCTTGGTATGTAAGGTCCTTGGACAACAGAGTCTCACATCCTGGAGTCTAGAGACTTGATAAAGCCTTCCATTCTTTGACGCCAAGTATCAAAGTCTTCAGGAGTGATCAGTGGGGACTTTGTCATTGTTCCAGTTTCTATATCAGCCTTAAGGATAGCTGCCATTTGAGTTGTTAAGTATTTTGTGTGTGTGAGGGATCTTAAGATGGTGAGATCTTATAATCAAGAGCCTGGAATGCTCTGATACCAAATGCAGGACCGTTTAAGGGCTGGTCACTTACAACACAACAACACAATAAGGAGAGATCTGTAGAACAATTAATAGATCAAATAGGGAACTGGTAACTTATATGTATGATACTAAGAACACAAGTAAAATATGAGACAGAACAAGATGTAAACAACACAAGTGTATGGTTTTCAAGAATGCTGTATATTGTTCTCAAGTTCTTTTACAAGTATTACAAAGCATAAAGAAAATTACAAGGACCTGAGATACTTTATACTACATCCTACAGCCGTCCATACTTTGAAGGCCAGCAGGAAACATAAGACTAGAAAATAAAATCAAATGTAGAGTCAAAAGGCAGATTGCCTTTTGACTATGACATGCCATAGCTCACATCCTAATATATTACAAAAAGGATAAAAGTACATAAAGTAGAAAGCACAGACTCAAGACCTTAATGTATAGTTACCAAAAGCATGGACCTTTTCACCAACTTATGTAAGTTGGTGACTGAACAGAGTTACAGCGAAAAGGTGGTCCAACTTTATGGAAAAGTACATCAGATAAAGCATGTGTTCAAAAGTCTTCGCAAGAAATCTATCATCACTTCTTGGCTTTGGAAGATGTTGTCTTTGAAGCTTCGGAAGACTTCACTTTTGGCTTAAGAAGATGTTGGTCTTGGCTTCGGAAGATTTTTAAACTTAGAATATTTTCTAGTGCATGGTGTAAAACTTTCGAAGCATCTCTACTATGTACTTTAGTGCATGCATGCAGGAAAGACTTTGGATGTTTTGGGTGCATCAGCCTTATATGAAACCTTACACACTTTCTGTCCCAACTGTTTCAGTTGCTGGGCCATCTGTCCTTATTTCCTCTTTGAATTCAATCTCAGGTTCAATTTGGACCTTAGGTTGACCAACTTATTGGACAGTGGTAGAAGGTGCATTCAACCTTTGAAGCTCTTCAGCTCCAAAGTATACCACAACAACATCTGGACTTGAGTGCTCCAAAGAAGATCCCATTAGAAACTTGGAAAAGAACCTGTTTAGATCTTTGAGCATCCTTGGGTCCATTTGAAGAATGATTGGAGGAGGCTCAAGGAAAACTGTTGATTGCTGAGCAGGATATCTTGAACTCGATGTTGAAAGTTCTAAACTTTGTGATTCCTCATTTGTTTGTGTTTGAACACTCTCCCTTTTTTGGTAGCATCATCTTGAGAGCTCTATGAGCTATAGGAAGAGGTCAAGGAGACCTGAATTGGTACATGCCTAACAGATCTCTCAATCAGTTTCTCAGCTAGTTTGGCCTTGAGACTTTCAATCTCAAGTTGCTGAGTGGTAGACCTATCCTCTAAAGTCTTAATCCTCGATTCAAGGTTTGAGACTTTAGAAAGTAGGTCTCTTATGGTGAGTTGAAGACTTCCCTCATCCTCTTTTGAAGAATCATGGGGAGATGAGGTAACATACCTGGTATGTTCATCCTCACCACCAGATGTGGTTTCTTGGCACCCTGGTTTTCCTTGCCTAATGATGTCTCTTTCACAGTCATCAAAGGGCATGGTGCTGTAGATTCAGTCTCAAAAATGTTACCACTATCCTGAAGGTCCAATGAGGCTCCTTCAGTAGT
Organism: Flaveria ramosissima; assembly: GCA_025215565.1. NCBI lineage: Eukaryota > Viridiplantae > Streptophyta > Magnoliopsida > Asterales > Asteraceae > Flaveria > Flaveria ramosissima. The sequence continues at coordinate 1,528,113 of CM046032.1, forward strand.
GGCAGCTGAATCTACATGAGTCCCCTCCACATCAGTGGGACTCACCTCAGTTTGGGCTTGTTGATAGGGGCTAGAGATAAGAGGTCTCTCTAGGCTCAGTTGATCCTTAAGAGGGTGTTGTGGATCAACTTCACTGCCTTGAAGAGACATAATCTCCTCATCAGTTCCCATCAATAGGTCGGTAAAGGATATGGAAGTTATACCTAATGACCCAGGACTTTGATCAATGTCTACTGGCATTAGCCTTTGAGAGGGCTATTCCTTTTTGGCTGCTCAGGAGAGTATAGTGACTCATCCTGAGGAGTGTTAGCTTGGGTTTCGGGCTCATGGGATTGAGACTGAGGAGACTCAATACCCATATTGAGGTCGATTGTGAAGGAAAGTGGGACCTCAGACTAAGTGGGAGCCCATGTTTCCACTCTAGCCTTTTTGGATTGAACAGGGGGGACTTGTTCAATCAGAGGAGATTGAACAAGGGTTCGTTTGGATCGTCTCTGATACTTATTTTTGATGGGGTGGGAAGGTAGAGTTGGCATTGTGAGGGTTATTGCTGGTGTGGGTTCATCACATGTGGGGTTAACAGGGATGTTACCAGGAGCTATATGCTCAATCATACCTGGAAGCAGCTCAGTGTGTCTTCCAGTGAAGTTGGTGGACATCTTCTTCAGCACTTTGAAGATAGCCGACCTCATGTGAGGGACGGGTAGAGCGGGTGCACAGACAAGCTTGCTCTGGTCCAACTCATAGTTAATGATGTGCTGAATGAACCTGGGATACATGTAAAATGTTTCCCTTTGAAGGTTCCCCATTAGATTGGTTAGCACAAACTTTGAATAGTTGAAATAGAGGCATTTTACCAACCTATGAACTAGGCATCCTAGTTCATATGGGATTTGATCCTATCCCTCAAACTTGTTTGACAAGCAGTGAAGGACTATGTGAAGCAGGAACTTCCAGTTATAGGAGAAGTTGAACTTGTACATAGTTGACTTGATCACATCACCACCATATCCTATTTGGGTATATGTGTCATCCAGGTCTGCTTTGGGGAACTCTTTAGGAGAGCCTTCATCATGAAGCTCTAGATGCTCCTTGATGATCTGTTCAGATATGATCAATTCCTGACCACAGATGCTCGATCTAAGAACCCTAACTTTGTTCATGGTTTCAATCTGAGTGTTTCCCCAGAATTCAGCCATGTGGTTCGAATAAACAGTGGGGTTGACGGTTAGGGTAGTGAATTAGGAGGATTGGGTTAGGAAGGAGATGATTTCTGAGAAGTCTGCATCCTTGGAAGAGTCAAGGAGTGCGACTTGGTTGTGCTGGGGGTTTAGTGCCATTTTTGGGAAAAGTTGTAGAGAAATGAGTTTGAATTTGGTAAATTGAAGACGAAGGAAGCTTTGGGCAGTAAAATTGGTAAAAAGATTAAAGAAGTGAGTCAGGGTTATTTAAATGGGTGAAAAGGCGGTTTGGCGGGTGGCTAAGGTGAAAAGATGGTTTAGGGTATGATGTGACAATGGCGGTAAGGTTAAATCCATTTAAATATTCCGACATCATTAATAAAATCTTTGCTTTTTATAGAGTGGGGCCTAAAAGATTTCCGTTACACAGTAAAGCTTTCTTCTGAGGGTAAAAGCTCTTCCGAGGGTAATCTTCTTCCGAAGCCAAATTTACTTCCGAAGGTAAATTTGTCCTAAGAGAAATTTACTTCCATGAGTAAGAAGGTCTTTCGAATGAAGAAGTTTTCAAGCTTTAGAAGAAGATTTGATATACCAATAAATGCTCTTCCGAGGCTAAAAAACTCTTCGGAAGATTAAAACAACTTAAAGGAATTTTCCTTCGGAAGATAAAGAAAACATTTTCCGAGGGTTTTTTTTTTCGGAAGAACTCATACTTAACAAATTTTGAAGAAATACACTTTGTAACAGGGCTTAGATTGTTTTTGTCAGGATCGTGTACGTACGGAATACTAACTGATAATGCGTGAAACCATATCAAATAGTGCAGAATCCTATTTGATTGGCGATTCAATCAGTGAGAACGCAATCCCGATCAATCTAACGATTAAAGAAACGTTAAGAACGAGTAGAAAAAGATCATATGCGAACTATGAACTTGGAATAGGCTTTCTGGACGCTCTGGACGGCTAGGTTATGAGTATGTCTCAGAAGTCATATTTTTCCACGAATTAAGTGGTATTTATAGGTTTGCAGTCTTCATTCGTGCGACTGAACCATTGGCATGGTTCAGTCGTGCGACTGACCCATGCGACTGATTCATACGCACGACTGAAAGTTCAGTCGTGCGACTGAGTCAATCTCATGTCTCACTCGTACGACTGATCCAGTCGTCTTGTTCAGTCATGCGACTAGTTCATTAGCATGATGTATTCATGCGTATGGTCCATAAGTATGGTCCATTAGCATGAATCATCATATAACAACTTCAAACCTATATAATAAGTTTATAGATATGAATCAGATATAAGTAAACATCAAAGCACAAATCATATATTATTACACTATTTCATTACACATATGTAAGCCATGACAGATTTTTACATTAAGCACATAAACTAGGGATATATGTATCAACAAACTCCCCCTTGGACCTAGTTTACTCTAATGTCTTACATCCTTCATATGCTCCTCAAACCTCTTGTACTTCTCCACTCTTGTGACTCCTGCGTGTATTTCAAACGCAAAGCAGAGCCGTATCACATTCTGGAATTGGAGAGCTTGTACAATATCCTGCGCGTCATAGAACAGTGGCCACTTGTATAAAGTGTAGACATCTTCAGCTGAAAAGTTGGTAAGCCACATTGGGTCAAATACCCTAATAGTTTCCATTTTGCCCTCTCTGTTTAAAACTATGACCGCTTCACCCATCTCCAGTCATAATACCACCATTTGAAATGTGGAGTGAAGTCCTGAGGCATTTCCCGTAAGGGAATCTTCGACATCATGCGCGGGGGACTCCACTTCAACACTACTTTGGGCTTTCCAGATATGGGATCCACCTCAGACTTGCAAATAAACCTCTTTGGTTGTTGAGGTCTGAAGTTTACCCACCTGGTGTGGTATTCCTTTTTATGGTAGCTTCAAACCAACCTGACATCTTTCTGGGATCAACATACAACAGATTTAAGCTTGCCAGTTGGTTGAGCTCAAAGCATGGGAGAGTCTTTAGATCATGAGGATACCTGAAGTACTCTATTCCCTTCTCCATTTTTACAGCATAAACGTTTAAGTCCTCTAAATACGCCCACGCTATGATCTTGCCAGACACCTTCTGATGTTTCTTGACTTTGTAGAGTTTGGTTTAGGCATTTTGCTTTGGAGCTGCTGGGCTCTTATTTCAGCAAAACAAGCTGCCCATTCAGCCTTCTTTATATCACATCTGCATCCGAGGCTTGGGCTTGGCTTCATCCTTATCTTTTTCTTTCTCCGTTTCATCCAATTTTTCAAATGTAGCACTGCCGAGAGTGTCACCCAAGTTGGGGATCACATTTCCCTCTTGGTCAGTGTACTCTGGATAGTGGTTAGACGTGACATCCTCTATCTCTATTTCATCAACATCGTTCAGCTCATATTGCTGCAACACAAGAAATATATACATTAGATTTGTTGCCAGACTTAACAAGTGAATATCGAATGATTTTGGTCTACTGATTCAATCGTGCGACTAAACAATACGACTGACTTCAGTCGTACGATTGAGTTTAGTCGTACGATTGTGCTTGCAGCTGAGTTCTGTCGTGCGATTGAGCCTGAGACTGAGCTTAGACGTATGCAATACTGTGCGGTTGAGTCAGTCGTGCGATTGAACCCATGAGCATGCTTCATACATGTGATTAAGCCATTCGCCTGGCTCAATCGTGCGACTGGAGTTCATCAGCGTGTCCATTCGTATATCTCACTGTTGAAAACCAAATATTTGAAACTTGGTCTAAACTTGATGTTAAACATTGTGTTTTGGCTCATTAGACTCGCAAACACTCAAAATAACACCTAATACTCTTTAAATTAACGATTAAGTCCATTTTAGTGGTTTATTTTGAATAGTATGTCTAAGTTCTTGTTTTGAGCGATTTCGGACTTAGGGCTTGATTAAGCCAAACATTGAAGTCGATTTTGGTCTCACATTACCTGTGGATGAAGAGAGTAAATGTTAGAATTACAAACACGATGCTAAATCAATAAAATGAAATTTTGGCAGAGTAACAGTGCTTTCGTGCGACTAAGTGAACGATTGAAGGGTGATGAGAACATTAGACCGACTCCCCTCTATTTATACTAAATTTACCTTCAGTCGTGCGATTGGACCTATTCGCACGCTTCATTCGTGCGACTGGGGCTCAGTCGTGCGACTGGCTCAGTCGGTCACATCTATTCGTGCGATTGGTTCATTCTGGTGATCCAATCGCATGGATTGCCCTATGATTATGTTCCAATCGTACGTCTGGTCCATACGTATGGTTCAATCGTGCGATTGGCTCATACTCATGATCCAATAGTGCGATTGGTCCATACTTATGGTCCAATCGTGCGAATGGCTCAGACTTATGAGTTTGACCTCATACACTTTCAAACACTTTACCTGTTAACTATTGATAAGACGTTATGACCGATGATCATCTCAAACATGACCTTTTTAATTTAAAAAACTGTTGATCACCTCAGAAGTGATCCTTTTAATTTAAAACTGATTGGTCACTTCAGACGTGACCCCTTTTAGTTTAAAACCCGATTGGTCACCTCAGACGTGACCCCTTTTAGTGAGTGATTCACAGATTGAATCCAGATGTATAGTCTGACTTTTAACTACCAAATGACTAATAATAAATATATACAAACAACTTAGAAATTTAAAAACATAACAAGACATATTTTTGTATTTTTTGATTTGAGGTAGATTAAAATCTTAGATTTTTCTTCCAGGACAGCTCAGCTTCAAGTTAATTTGATCATTTCTGGAACGATTCATTATGGAACCATACAGGTATATCAAAATCATTTTGGGACATTTTAATAAGACCTTTTGATGCTCGATTCTTGTTTTTACCGAGAGTCAATAGCAAGTTTAGGAAATCATACTAGAGCTAAAAGATGCACATAGTGATTTTGACTGTCAAGAGTTGCAGCCACAATGATTGTCAATATATTTGTCCTCTTAAGTCCATACACAGATTTTTGACACAAATTGGTGACGAGTTAGGTTTGATTATTTCAACAAGCATTTATGGATCCCACACTTATATGGTAATCAACATTCCTCAGGAGATTTTTGAGCGGTCTACGGGTATTTGGCAAGAAGAAACTATTCTAAGTCCTTTCAAATAGATGCTAAGCCTTAGGTCAGTGCCACCGCACAGCAGAGAGGCGCAAACAACAATGAATTCTGAAATATTTAGGTTATGCTTATCCTCAGGTCAGTGCCACCGCACATCAGAGAGGCACACAACCTATCTTCTTGTTAGAGCATTTATTATTTTCTTTCTTTTTGCACATAACGCACCAACAACATTTTTTATTAGCTTGATTGCGTTTACATTCTTTTCCGTGCTTTGCTCTTTTTATGGTCATCCGCACACATTTGTGGCGTTTATTTGCTTGTCACCCCTATTGGAAATGCGTTGATTATTTTAACCAGGGATAAGATGGGAACCCACAGCAAGTTGAACAACTTAGTTAGAATTTAAATCACCAATGAGGTCTAATAATCTATTGTGTTGAATCTACCAATACATCATATAATGGTCTAACAACCTCTAGGTCTACTTTCTCTGTGTTACTTCAGTAGCATACTAGTTTTATTATCATTTTTCTTTTTATTTTGCTTAGACTTCTCAGATTTATACTTCGAATTTTGCATCTTAATCATTTGAATTCTTTTAAAGTCCCAAACTATTTATTCCCTATGTACTATCATTTTCCATACACATTGAATCAGTATCACAGATTTGATCTCATTTCTATTAACTAAACTGTCCTCCTCCCTCGTTTTTTAAGTAATTAAATGAAGCAACTAATTTAATACTAATCTAACCTATTCTCCCTCTAAAATTCTAAAATCGAAATTTTTTTTTGTTTTTTGGATTTTAATAAACAGGAAAATAAAATAAAACAAAAGAAAATAAAAAACATGTCGAACTATGCACTTTCTTCCTCTAGAATCACATCACTTTTCTTTTTCACGCCATTAACCTCTAAAAGATATAAAAACCTCTGTTTATCAAATGCTTTTGTGTAGAGGTCGGCGTGTTGAAAATCCGTATTTATTTTAACCACATCGATTAATTGCTTTTAAAAACAGTCCCGTATAAAGTGATATTTAATACCGATGTGTTTAGTTTTAGGATGTTGGACTGGATTTTTGGTGACAGCAATAGCAGCAGAATTATACACAAAAACAGGTGTATTAGAGAATTGCAAACCGTAGTCGCGCATTTGCTGTTGAATCCAAATGATCTGCGAACAACAACTTGCAGCAGCAACGTATTCAGCTTCACAAGTTGACAGAGCAACCGATGTCTGCTTCTTACACTGCCATGTGACTAACCGTCTACCAAAGAATTGACATCCTGCAAAAGTTGACTTGTAATTCATCTTGCAACCACCATAATCCGAGTCACTATACACTGTAAGCTCAAAATCATCGTCATGAGGATACCACAACCCGAGTGTCGGAGTACCCTTCAGATAGCGGAAAATCCGTTTCTGTAACACCCCGAAAAGTCGAAACGAGTCATTAAGGATAATGGGCTTAAATAATGGGTATTTAATAAAAGAAGGAAATGGGTTATGGGCCAAATTGGGTTTATGGACAAGAGCCTAAGTGATTAAGGCCCATAATCAGCCCTTAACCTACCCAAATCAGCCTCCATCTCCATCATTACAACCCTAGCCACCAAAATTCGTAGAGAGAGAAAGTAGAGAGAGAAAGTGGAGAAAACTCAAGATTTGAAGCTTCTAAGGTGAAGAGATTGAAGATCTGGGTGTTGGAGCATCAAGATCTAAGAAAGAAGCAACAAATCCAGGTAAGAATCGACCTCTAAACCCTTCTGTAGATCAAACCCGGATTCTAGGGTTTTGGGTTTTGAAAAGTTGCAAAGAATCGCATAAAGGTCACATTTTTACGTATGAAAACATGTATAAAGCTTAGATTTAGCCTCATGGATGATAAACTAAGGGATTGGACGTAAAAAGTTATGATTTTGGGTTAAAAACGGTCTGGTCCGTAATTTTTATGCGATCTGCGAAACTGCGTATTCATCCAGCGAATTTGCATATTCAACCAGCGAAACTGAGGATCTTCCTGCGAAATTATAGTTTCGCAGGTAGTTTCGCAGACATGGTTTTCCAACGAAAGTTGGGCGAAACTGGCAGTGAAACTGGCAGCGAAACTGCCAGCGAAGGTGCTAGCGAAAGTAGCAGCGAAACTGCTGGTGAAACTAGCAGCGAAACTGTTGGCGAACCTAGCTGCGAAATTGCTGATCTTGCAGCAAAATTAGCAGCGAATTTAGGCAGAAATTAACCCCTTTAAGTGTTAGCTATTCTGCAGGCTGTGTAGAGTGATCCTAGCCTTGTAAGCTTAGCCTAGAAGTTATTCGTGATATCCAGGTGAGTTCTAGATCCCATATTTTATAAGTTTTTCCATGTTTTGGGGCTATTATGCATACTAAACTTACGTTTTTAAATGACCAAGATTTTAAGGGGTTTTAACAGGAAGAACGATTTTTCTATAGATCCCAGCCAGGGGCGTTGCCCCTTGGACCCCAATAGGGGCTGCTGCCCCTAGGACCCCGCTGTCAGGGGCTGCCGCCCCGAACCCCCGCTGTCCCGTGGCGGTTCGGTTATGTTTTATGATGATTTTACTTGGCATGTTGTGTACTTAATAAGTTAAGTATTATATATATTAAAGTGGAAGATGATATTAATGAAAAGTGAAACTTAATGAATGTTACCCCCGGGCCCGTTTGATGATGTAAAGTCTTGCAAGCACTATGATAGACTTCACTTATGTGAGTCTGATGTATGATGATGGATCTCTATTCATGAGCGGGCTATGTGCCTTGTAGTGTGGATCAACTGTCGGGGGTTAGCTACCGTTTCATGTGTACCGACAGGGATTGACATTTGTTGTCAATCAACATGGAGCTCTTGCTTTGTGCAATCTCGTTTATGATGAAAGTGAAAGATAATGAAAGAATGAAAGATAATGAACATGCTTATTATGATGCAAGTAATGTTATATTCTATGTTGTATGCATGGTCATTATATGAAAGATAAAGTTTATATTTTCTTATAATAATTAAAACTAGAACTCGCTCAGCGAAGCTGACTTTTATGCATAATAGTTGGCAGGTAAACGCTGATGCTGAGGATGGCACACGGAGCTACTTGGGGAGCTATGGATGGCATTATTGTTTATGCAATCTTTATTGTAATTTAAGAACAAGTAACATGTTTTGTTTGAAATTGAAGGACAAATGTATGAGTACAATATGGTTTCTAAGTTTTAAATGGATGTCTAATTATTTCCGCTGCAATGTTTTATTATTAAACTGATTTTATGCTATGATTAACCAACTGTGAGGCTTCCCGGGAACGGGGCCTTACAAGTTGGTATCAGAGCCGAAGTTTAAGAGAATTGGGTAAACTATTTTCAAAACCTAAACTTAAACTGAAAATGGGACCGAATGAAGGATGCCAATCCAAGTAGCTACGTGCCATCAGGTAAAAGTTTCAAGTAAACCGGAATTATGTGTGTGTGCTATTTGTTTTATGTGCTTGTAGATTTGAATACTGATATGTGTTAGGATAGTGATTGCTTGGGATAGGAGGGTAAGGTAAGTGGTTAATCACACTTGGCCACTGTAATTAAGGACTTACCATACTTATAATGATCTGAGCAATTATCTTGAATAACCACTTTGGTGTTTGAATCTTATAGGGATTAGTTATGGCTGGTAGAAAATCTGGAAAGGCAACCCGAGGAGGTGCTCGTGGCGGGCGTACTACTGAGCCACGTGTCACCCGGAGCAAAGCTAAGGCTCCCGAGACTGTTCATGAGGAGTCAGACCTCCATAGTCACCCGGAGGGGGAGGGATCAGCCACCCTCAAACCCACTGTGAAGGAGGCTATCGCTGACGAAGTCTACAATGTCATGCAAAATGTCTTACCCTCGGTGGTGACCGAGGTGATCAAAGCAGTCAAGGATGGAGAGAAAGCTGAGGGGAAGGGGAAGGAAAGTGAGAAGAATTCAGGAAAGTCCACTGGGAGGACTGAGGAATCTGAAGAGGAGCCATCAAACCCTAGGGTGGTAGTCCATGATGACGACAGTGATGAGGAGTCCGAGAGAGAGACTACTAGAGGGTGCAACTATGGGGCATTTCAAAAGTGCAAGCCCCCAACCTTTGACGGTAACGGCACTGCTACTGCCGCTCATCGTTGGGTCAGAGAGATGGAAGCGGTACTGGAAATTAGTGAGTGCCGAGAGAATCAAAAAGTTAAGTTTGCCACTCATTTCTTCGTTGACTCAGCGTTATGCTGGTGGGACAATATTGTCCAGGCTGAGGGGAAGCGATCGATAGCCAAGATGAAGTGGTCTGAGTTGAAGGAGTTAGTCCTGGAGGAGTATTGTCCCCATCAGGAATTAGACAAGATTGAAAAGGAGTTCTTGTATTTGAAGGCTGGGAACATGACTCATCAAGAGTATACCTCCAAGTTCAATGAACTTGCAAGACTTGTGCCAGACATGGTGACACCTGCGTCCAGGAAGATCAAAAGATACATACAGGGTTTGCCTGTGGACATAAGGAGGCACATGATTGCAGCCAGACCGGGTACGTTTAGGTCTGTGGTGGATTTAGCTGGGAGGTTGTACGATGAGAGAGACCCAGTGCCTGTACAGAAGAAGGTGGAGAAATGGAATGGGAACAGGAATGGGAATGGGAAGAGGTTCGGAGGTGATAACTTCCGGAGTGGAGAAAAGAGGATGAGAGTCGAGGATCAGTCTGGGAGACAGGGAAATACTGGTGAAAGGGGTGCTTGTAGAAACTGTGGAAAAGGTCATTCAGGGGAGTGCAGAATTGGGACGGGAAAATGTTTCAAATGTGGAGGCGAGGGCCACTATGCTAGGGATTGCAAGGTGGGGAAGTGTTACCTGTGTGGCGAGATGGGTCATGCGGGAAGAGACTGTAAGAAAGGAAAACCAGAAGGATCAGGAACGGTTAAAGCTGGAGATAAGGGAAGGGGTGACGGTTCAAAGGCGAAGGCGAGGGCATTCAACATAACTCGCGAGGAGGCCAGGGCAGACCCAGAAGTAGTTTCAGGTATGTTTCTGGTAGACCATGAATATGCTTCTGTGCTCTTTGATTCTGGTGCTAGTAGGAGTTTTGTGTCTGCTGCCTTTTGTCGTTTGTTGCATGATAAGAGTAGAAAGTTAGATGAGCCTTTCTATGTAGAAACAGCCATTGGTAAGTCCATTAAGGTAACTGAGGTGGTTGAGGATTGCATGATTGAGTTAGAAGATTGTAAGTTCCCTGCTAGGTTGCATGTTATGGCCTTAGGAGGTTTCGATGTGGTGTTAGGCATGGATTGGTTAGCTACCTATGAAGCCAATATAGTATGTAGTAAGAAGATAATTTGTCTAACAGCGCCCGACGGTAGTTCTGTTACGGTTCGCGGAGATAAGGTATGTTGTGTATCGAAGGTCGTGTCGATGATTACAGCTGAAAAGTACTTAAGACGTGGGTGCAGCGCTTACTTGGCCTACGTAAAAGATGTGGATGCACCAGAGCCACAATTATCAGACGTACCGGTAGTGCGCGAGTTTCCTGACGTCTTTCCTGAAGACCTGACCGGTGTGCCGCCTGACCGCGAGATCGAATTCCAGATCGATTTGCTACCAGGAGCACAACCTGTCGCTAAAGCACCATATCGATTAGCTCCTTCGGAGATGGTAGAACTGAGGGACCAGTTGCAAGATTTATTGGATAAAGGCTTCATCCGACCGAGTATCTCTCCATGGGGTGCTCCGGTTTTATTCGTCAAGAAGAAAGATGGTAGCATGCGGATGTGCATTGACTATCGTGAGCTCAATAAGCTGACAGTAAAGAATCGGTATCCATTACCAAGGATCGATGACCTGTTCGATCAACTTCAGGGTGCCAGCTGGTTTTCAAGGATAGACCTGCGGTCTGGTTTCCACCAACTGAAGGTGAAAGAACAAGACATTCCTAAGACAGCGTTCCGTACGCGTTATGGACACTACGAATTCCTCGTCATGTCCTTTGGTTTGACCAACGCGCCAGCTGCTTTTATGGATCTTATGAATCGGGTATGTCGGCTGATGTTGGATAAATCGGTGATAGTGTTCATTGATGACATCTTGATTTATTCAAAAAGTGAAGAGGAGCATGCCGATCATATTCGAGAAGTACTGGAGACGCTCAGAAGTGAGAAGCTATATGCTAAGTTCTCCAAATGCGCATTTTGGCTTCGAGAAGTTCAATTTCTGGGTCATGTGGTTAATCCCGAGGGGATCAGGGTGGACCCTGCAAAGGTTGAAGCAGTGATGCAATGGGAACCTCCAAAGACGCCATCCGAGATTCGCAGTTTCTTAGGCCTGGCAGGCTACTATAGGAGGTTTATCCAGGATTTCTCCAAGATAGCTTCTCCTTTGACTAAGCTGACCCGGAAGGACGTAAAGTATGAATGGGGTACTGATCAGGAGAACGCCTTCCTAGAACTAAAGACGAGGTTAACTCAAGCCCCTGTCTTGACGTTACCTGAAGGGAACGAGGATCTTGTGGTCTACTCGGATGCCTCGTATGCAGGATTGGGTTGCGTGTTGATGCAACGAGGGAAGGTGATAGCCTATGCTTCTAGACAATTAAAGGTTCACGAGGCCAATTATCCCACCCATGATTTGGAGTTGGCGGCGGTGGTGTTTGCATTGAAGATTTGGAGGCACTACCTGTATGGGGTGAAGTGCACCATCTTCACTGATCATAAAAGTCTAAAGTATTTCTTTGAACAAAAGGAACTCAATATGAGGCAGAGGAGGTGGTTGGAACTGATCAAGGATTATGACTGCGAAATTCACTATCATCCAGGCAAAGCCAATGTGGTTGCTGACGCCCTTAGCCGAAAGGGACGACCCGAACAAATTCGGGTGAGGGCTTACCAGATAATCATGACGCCTGATGTTATGAAACAAGTGAGGGAGTTCCAGGATGAGGCACTAAGAGAGGATAGAGTCAACTCTGAAAGGATGAAAGGACAAGTTTCAGATTTGGGGGAAAACACCCTAGGTGTTAGAACCCGATCTGGGAGAATGTGGATCCCTCTCTATGGAGATTTGAGGGAGAAAATCATGGATGAGGCTCACAAAACTCGATATTCCATACACCCCGGTGCCACGAAAATGTGTCAGGATCTGAAGAAAGATTACTGGTGGCCGGGAATGAAGCGAGACGTGGCTAAGTACGTGAGCAAGTTTCTGACTTGCCTGCAAGTGAAGGCAGAACACCAAAAGCCATATGGGAAGATCCAGCCTTTGGATATCCCTGAATGGAAATGGGAACACATCACAATGGACTTCATCACGAAGCTACCTCGCACGGCGAGGGGAAGCGACGCAATCTGGGTGATTGTTGACCGTCTAACAAAGAGCGCCCATTTCCTACCAATTCGTGAGACGTATTCCTCTGAGAGGTTGGCAGAGCTATTTATCAAGGAAATCGTGGCTCGTCACGGCGTGCCAGTGTCTATCGTTTCGGATAGGGACACGCGGTTTACGTCCAAGTTCTGGAAGAGGTTTCATGACTCAATGGGGACTAGACTGCATATTAGTACGGCTTACCATCCCCAGACAGATGGTCAGTCGGAAAGGACGATCCAGACTTTAGAAGACATGCTACGAGCCTGTGTAATCGACTTTGGAGGAAGTTGGGATGAGCACTTACCATTGGCAGAATTCTCATATAATAATAGTTACCATGCCAGCATTGGTATGCCACCTTACGAGATGTTGTACAGTAGGAAGTGCAGAACGCCCGTGTGTTGGGGCGACATCGGGCAGAAGGAATTGGGGAGTCTTGAAGTGATTGAGGTCACAACTGAGAAGTTAGATAAGATTAAGGCGTTCATGAAAGCTGCAAAGGACCGCCAGAAGTCTTATGCTGATAAGAGGCATAGGCCGATAGAATTTGAGGTTGGTGACAAGGTTATGCTCAAGGTATCGCCCTGGAAAGGGATCATCAGGTTTCGAAAAAGGGGAAAGTTGAGCCCAAGATTTATAGGGCCATTCCGTATTATCGCAAGGGTAGGAGAAGTGGCCTACAGATTAGAACTACCTGATGAGTTGAGTGGAATTCACCCTACGTTCCACGTATCTCATCTCAGGAAATGTCTGGCAGACAATGATGCATTTATACCATTAGAAGACATTGAAGTCGATGAACGGCTAAATTATGTAGAGCAGCCGGTGGCCATCCTTGATTGGAAAGAGAAGCATTTACGGAATAAAGTGGTTCCACTAGTACGAGTACAGTGGAGACACAGAAAAGGATTAGAATCTACGTGGGAGACCGACGAGGAGATGAGGAAATTTTATCCTCAGTTGCTTGATGACTGACAGGTTTCGAGGACGAAACCTAAATAAGTGGGGGAGACTTGTAACACCCCGAAAAGTCGAAACGAGTCATTAAGGATAATGGGCTTAAATAATGGGTATTTAATAAAAGAAGGAAATGGGTTATGGGCCAAATTGGGTTTATGGACAAGAGCCTAAGTGATTAAGGCCCATAATCAGCCCTTAACCTACACAAATCAGCCTCCATCTCCATCATTACAACCCTAGCCACCAAAATTCGTAGAGAGAGAAAGTAGAGAGAGAAAGTGGAGAAAACTCAAGATTTGAAGCTTCTAAGGTGAAGAGATTGAAGATCTGGGTGTTGGAGCATCAAGATCTAAGAAAGAAGCAACAAATCCAGGTAAGAATCGACCTCTAAACCCTTCTGTAGATCAAACCCGGATTCTAGGGTTTTGGGTTTTGAAAAGTTGCAAAGAATCGCATAAAGGTCACATTTTTACGTATGAAAACATGTATAAAGCTTAGATTTAGCCTCATGGATGATAAACTAAGGGATTGGACGTAAAAAGTTATGATTTTGGGTTAAAAACGGTCTGGTCCGTAATTTTTATGCGATCTGCGAAACTGCGTATTCATCCAGCGAATTTGCATATTCAACCAGCGAAACTGAGGATCTTCCTGCGAAATTATAGTTTCGCAGGTAGTTTCGCAGACATGGTTTTCCAACGAAAGTTGGGCGAAACTGGCAGTGAAACTGGCAGCGAAACTGCCAGCGAAGGTGCTAGCGAAACTAGCAGCGAAACTGCTGGTGAAACTAGCAGCGAAACTGTTGGCGAACCTAGCTGCGAAATTGCTGATCTTGCAGCGAAATTAGCAGCGAATTTAGGCAGAAATTAACCCCTTTAAGTGTTAGCTATTCTGCAGGCTGTGTAGAGTGATCCTAGCCTTGTAAGCTTAGCCTAGAAGTTATTCGTGATATCCAGGTGAGTTCTAGATCCCATATTTATAAGTTTTTCCATGTTTTGGGGCTATTATGCATACTAAACTTACGTTTTTAAATGACCAAGATTTTAAGGGGTTTTAACAGGAAGAACGATTTTTCTATAGATCCCAGCCAGGGGCGTTGCCCCTTGGACCCCACTAGGGGCTGCTGCCCCTAGGACCCCGCTGTCAGGGGCTGCCGCCCCCGAACCCCCGCTGTCCCGCGGCGGTTCGGTTATGTTTTATGATGATTTTACTTGGCATGTTGTGTACTTAATAAGTTAAGTATTATATATATTAAAGTGGAAGATGATATTAATGAAAAGTGAAACTTAATGAATGTTACCCCCGGGCCCGTTTGATGATGTAAAGTCTTGCAAGCACTATGATAGACTTCACTTATGTGAGTCTGATGTATGATGATGGATCTGTATTCATGAGCGGGCTATGTGCCTTGCAGTGTGGATCAACTGTCGGGGGTTAGCTACCGTTTCATGTGTACCGACAGGGATTGACATTTGTTGTCAATCAACATGGAGCTCTTGCTTTGTGCAATCTCGTTTATGATGAAAGTGAAAGATAATGAAAGAATGAAAGATAATGAACATGCTTATTATGATGCAAGTAATGTTATATTCTATGTTGTATGCATGGTCATTATATGAAGGATAAAGTTTATATTTTCTTATAATAATTAAAACTAGAACTCGCTCAGCGAAGCTGACTTTTATGCATAATAGTTGGCAGGTAAACGCTGATGCTGAGGATGGCACACGGAGCTACTTGGGGAGCTATGGATGGCATTATTGTTTATGCAATCTTTATTGTAATTTAAGAACAAGTAACATGTTTTGTTTGAAATTGAAGGACAAATGTATGAGTACAATATGGTTTCTAAGTTTTAAATGAATGTCTAATTATTTCCGCTGCAATGTTTTATTATTAAACTGATTTTATGCTATGATTAACCAACTGTGAGGCTTCCCGGGAACGGGCCTTACAGTTTCACACCAATAAGATGATTTACTTTTGATTTTGCCTGATATCTTGAACAAAGACACGTGGCATACATGATATCAGGACGAGACGCTGTGAGATACATAAGGGACCCGATCATTCCTCTATACATTGTAGCATCAATCAGATCACCATTTTCGTCAGGTGCCACATTATGATTCGTGGCAAGTGGAGTTCCAGCAGCTGAAGCATTCTCCATGTCAAACCGACTGAGGATGCCCCATACATATTTAGTCTGATGCAGGAAGATTCCTTTTGGTGTCTGATCCACCTGTAGTCCTAGGAAGAACTTCATCTCCCCCATTGCACTCATCTCGAACTCTGCTTTCATTACAGATTCAAATTCTTTACATAATTCTTCATTCTTGGAACCAAAGATTATGTCATCTACATATATCTGTACCAGCAGTAATTCACCGTCTTTTTCGTTGATGAATAACGTACAATAAATCACTCCTCTGCGAAAACCGTGTTTCACAAGATGAGCCGAGAGCTTCTCATACCAGGCTCTAGGGGCTTGATGGAGCCTGTAGAGAGCCTTGTCCAGTTTGTAAACTCTGCCCGATGATAAGGATCCTCAAATCCTTCGATTTGACTGATGTAGACTGTATCACGAATTTCACCATGAAGGAATGCACTTTTGACATCTAGTTGATAAACTTTAATCTTCATGTAAGATGCATAGGCTAGGACGATACGGATTGCTTCCATTCTAGCCACAGGTGCAAACACTTCATTGTAATCAATGCCTTCGACTTGTGTAAAACCTTGAACCACAAGTCGAGCCTTGTTTCTGATTATGACCCCTTGGTCATCTTTCTTGCACTTGAAGACCCATTTAGTGCCAATTACCTTAGCACCTTTTGGTCTATCCACCAGTGTCCATACTCCTAGCTTCTTGAATTGTAGGAGTTCTTCTTGCATGGCACTAACCCATGCCTCATCGTTTAAGGCTTCACTTACATATTTTGGCTCAAATTGAGACACAAAACATCGATAAGCACCGTCGTGAAGATAGCCTTTCTCCATGACAGAGGCGTAATCAGCTGAGTAGAGCTGATTTCGTGTCTGTACTCCCGATTGTACATCCCCTATGACGTTGTCTAGAGGATGATATATATTTATTCGAGATCCGGGAGTGGTGGGAACAACTACTTCCTGATCCAGATTTTGAATTCCCGGTTCAGTATCTGTAGCCGTTGGAGTGTGAGGTTCCAAAGTGTCAGAGGCATCAACATCTGATGCTTGTGTACTTGCTGTAGCAGGAACCTGTTCCTCCTGGTCCACCTGTTCAGTCTCCACTTCTTCATCGTCAGAGGAGGAGTCGCTTACATCAAGTGCTCCCCCTTAAGGACTAGAAGATTCACCTTATGGAACTGATGTTGTCGAGTCTAGTGCCGGTGTGTTTCTAGTAGGGGGTGGTGTATCTTTGAACATCAGGAAGGGAGGGAGGGATGTTGAAGGAAGGGAGGGAGGGATGTTGAAGGACTTAAAGGACAACGTACATCATTCTGGTCAATAACTCATGAGTATGAAGGGAGGGAGGGATGTTGAAGGACTTAAAGAATCCATCATAGTGGAAGAAGAATGAGGGTCCCTTTTCCAGCAGGGGGTGGTGTATCTCTGAACATCAACGTTGCACCACACATCTTGTTGATACATATGTACCTAGATGTGGATCTTAATGTAATATGTCTTGAATGTCTTACACTTATGAAATGCTTGGGTTATTAATGAAATTAGAATGTTTGGTTGTAATTTATAATGTTTAATATTTCATTAATGAGTTGATATTGACTTGATTATATAGGTTTGTGATTGTTTGAATTGATACACATAATGTTATATTAATGAATTCATTCAAACTTGGTTAAGTGAAGTTCAAATGCGTCCGACTGGACCATGCACCCCAACAGTGGTTATGCGTCCGAATGGCCATGCGACTGAGAGTCCATGCGCCTAAACAGTCCATACGCCTGAACAACTTCATGCGACTGACTCAGTCGCACCACTAAACACTCAGTCGTGCGAATGGATCAACCGCATGGCCCAATCGCGCGAATGAACCATGCTAATGGTTCAGCACGAATGAGCAACCCTAACCTATAAATACCACCTAATTCGTGGAAAAACGTAACACTTGATATTACTTCGACTCCAGACGTACCCTAGCCGTCCAGAAACCTCCAAGAACCCGTTCCAAGTTCACAGATCGCATTAGATCGATTCTAGTTCGTACTTAACGTTTAGATTCAATTGATAATTGATTCGATGTGCGTTCTCACTGATTGGATCGCCAATCAAATAGGATTCCGCACTATTTGAGTTGGTATACACGTTAATCAGTTAGTATTTCATGCAATACACGATCCTAACAAGTGGTATCAGAGCTTTGGCTCTTGATTACGTGTGATTCAATCGTTTTTGATACAAAAGTTGTGTTTTTTCACTAAAAACGCAATCTTTTCATATCAAACGGTATCTTGGACGTCCCCTGCTCATAAAGTTTTGGTTTTTCCGGCATACGGCAATTAGGGTTGGTGAAAATTCGGGTTTTTACGGCCAAAACACCTTAAACCTAGAAATTTCCGAAATCCAACAGCTTCAGTCGCACGGTTGACTCAATCGCACGACTGGACTCATTCGCATCCGTCAGAGGTACTATTGGATTCATTCATACCTTTACTCGTACGTCTAAGCAGACAGTTCGCATTGTTTAACCGCATCAGTTCATTCGCACGACTGGACCAATCGCATTAGTTAGCCGCACGATTGAACCATTCGCATTGTTCAATCGCACGGGTAGCCCAATCGCACAGCTCCATTCGCACTAGTAAAATAGGTTGTTTAAGAGACTAATGTTAATCGAAATGGAGGACCAGTATTCAGCGTTTACAGCCGGGAAGGACTCACGTATTCAGAACTTACTGCTACTGGAGAGTGAAGTGGGGAATCACAATAAACCCGCTAAGCTTATAACATTAGATGAATTCCCACACTGGAAACAACGTTTTGAGATCTACTTAAATGGAGTAGATCCTAATATGTGGGAAGCCATTGAGACGGGGTACAGTATGCCAGTAAGTGCTGATAGGGTGAAACTTACATTAGGAGGCATGACTGATGCACAGAAAGTCAAATATAATGCTGAAAAGAGAGTGTATGTGTTGCTTACTCAGTCTATCCCTAAGGATATTTTCCATCAATTCTCTGAGAATAAGCAAGCTAAGATGTTATGGGATGAGCTGGAGAAAAGGTATGACGGAATGCGTCATTGAAGGCTATTAAAGCTAAAGAGTTGAAGAAAGAGTTTGACAACTTCTCATCAATGGGTAATGAGAGTTTAGATGATGTCATTGATAGATTCTACCATTTGATGAGCGAGCTGCACACGCATGGTGTCACAACTACCATGGAAGACAAAGTGTCGAATTTTGCAGACGGGTTGCCAGAAAGTTGGGCTTCTTTTGTTTCAAATCTGAGATAGAATGGATTGCTAGCGAGGTTGGACATCAATGATTTCATTCTAAAGCTGCGAGAAGAAGCCCAAAGGATGAAGTATCGAGCTCAAAAGTCTTCGTATACTCAGATTCCAGCTCTGTACAATGCTACTCCATAATTCAAGACATCTGGAGCACCACTTCAGACCGCCTTTGTGTCAAGCTCATCTGGTCCTTCACAAGCCTCTACTTCAGGATCAGAAACGTCAGGGTCTTCTAGTACCCAATACATTGCATCTGAAGCAAATGCTACTAGACTGAAGACCGAAAATCTCGGAAACGTGACGGTAGAAGTAGCAAGAGAGCACATGGATCTCTTAGCAGCAGTAGTCCACTCCTATGATGGACTTGTTGCTGGGAAAATTAGAAACTGCCATCTGGCAGACGAGGACTACGAGCAGGTAGATGAGACAGAGCTGGAGAGGATGGATATAATGTGGGCCTTAGCAAGTGCTGTCCGGAGAGCTAAGAAGTTTGTGAAGAAAACCGGACAAAACTTGCTTGCTACTAAGGACACTACTTTTGGTTTTGACAAGAGCAAGATGACCTGTTTCAACTGTGGAGAAAAGGGGCACTTCAAACGAGAGTGTGTGAAACCCAAGAAGACTAGAAACGGGAATCCATTCTCGTCCTTCACTCGTCAAGATAAGCCAACTAGCAGTCCTACTTCATCAAGCAAGGATCCAAAAGCCTTGACTGCTCATGATGATGAAGGACAGGACTGGAGTTTTCGGTTTGTCTCTCCGGGAGAATCCAATATTGCTAGTGTGGAAGACTTAGATGATGATTCCGCAAGTGAAGGAGATATTGCAGTAGAGCTCGTGATGTCAAACAGTGAAGAGACTAAATCTGAGGTCAACTACAAGCCTAAAGAAGGGACAACTACAACAAAGACAGAATCACCAGAACCAAAAACATCAGATGCTGCGTTGATGGCTGATTCATCAGAATCTCCTCAGGTAAGTACTACTGACCAATTTTTCAAAAATCATGCTTGTTCTGATTGTAATAAATTTAGAGAAAGCATAGATCTGAAATTTGCTAGGTTATTAGATCATAATGATAGCTTTGTAAAGGATTTGCAACTGTGCACTAAGGCAAACAGAGTTTTAAAACAAAATGAGCATAGTTACAAAGAAAAGACAGACCTTTTGAATAAACAGCTTAGGGAAACAGAAGTAGTAGCCTTTAAGCAAGCAAATAACGTTAGGTACTATCTTAACTCCCTAGAATACACTAAGAAACAAAAAGCAGTTTTAGAAGTAGAAGTCAATTCATTAAAGCAAAAACTGCACAGTCGGACAAGTTCATCTCATATTGTCCAACACTTAGTGAGAGAGCGAAACAATGGGGAGGGTTTGGGATATAAAGTGGTTCCACCACCACCTGAGACCTTGATGAACACTAAGAGTAAACCAATAAATAACAATCCAATCAAGGATCATGTGGTGTCTACTCCTCTTGTAAGTGATCCAGATTCCTCATGTACTTCAAATGAATCTGGAACAAAACAAAAGGAGACCACTTCAAAGGCAAAAGGTAAAATGCCTTGTGTTAATCTGGAAAAAGAATTTGAAAAGGTTAATATAAAGTCAGGGTCAAACAAAGTCAAATCTGAACCTAGAAAGACTGTTAATGTTAACCTATCACGAGTTTCATGTCAAAGTCCAGTTAACCAAAATGGAAAAGATGTTAAGAATGTTAAAACAATTAAGTTTGTTAAACAAGATAAAACATCAAAAGAAGTAGAGTCAAAGCCCAAACATAACGATGTCACTAGGGTGTCACACACGTCTCCACATAGACAGTTTAATCATAAAGGTGATAGCAGGTCATGCTACAACTGTGAAGAGTGTGGACATATTGCTTCTTACTGTCCTTACTATCAGACACCTAGGAAGAAAGTTGAACTTCATGATTCAAAACCTAGGTCTTCTAAGAGGAGCTCATTGACTCCACCTAGAAGAACTAGTGAACCCAAAGTTCAACCCATTTGCCAGTCGTCTGTTTATCACAAACAGGCCTTACACAAATCTGGCTTATGGAAAGAAAAGTCAGCCTCTGTGTCTGATAATGATGACAAGAAGTCACCAGATCTACCCTCACCTTCTAAGGGTCAATGGGTTGAATTCATGATGTGTGATGCCTCTAGGAAACCCAAGCCAGTAAAGGCTTGGGTTCCTAACCTGAACTAATGTTTTAAATTGAATGTGCAGGGTGTTCGCTACAGTGCTGAAACCAACACGTGGATTGTAGATAGTGGAGCATCCAGGCACATGACAGGAAACAGGGCACTCTTATCAATTGTCAAACAAATAAAAGGAGGGCATGTTTCCTTTGCTGGTAACAAAGGAGGTTATATCACAGCTCAAGGGGAAGTGGGAAATCAGAAAGTTAAGTTTGATAAAGTGAACTACGTTCAACAACTTCAAAACAACTTACTTTCTATTTCCCAAATATGTGACAAAGGATTTAAGGTTGTATTCGACAACAAGAAGTGTTATGTCCTGAAAAAGGACTATGTGATTCCAGAGGACCAAGTTTTGATGACAGCTTCAAGATATAAAGATCTTTATGTTTTGGATCTCTCAACGGCTTCCACAACGGATCATGAAGTTCAGTGCTTCTTATCAAAAGCTACTGAGAAGGACTCCATTTCCTGGCATAGGAGAATGGGACACATTAATCAACGGAAGATGAATCACTTGATCCAAAATGATCTAGTGAGAGGAGTTAACGTCAAAAATTTCCAACTTCCGGATTTCTGTGTAGCATGCAAGAAAGGCAAACAGACGAAGAACTCTCATAAGGAAAAGAAAGTTCATTCCATCGAGCTTCCTCTTGAACTTCTTCACATGGATCTGTTTGGTCCAGTCAGTACAAAAAGCATTGCAGATGACTTGTACTGCTATGTGGTTACTGATGACTACTCAAGATTCTCTTAGGTAATGTTTCTGAAGTCCAAATCAGAAACATTTGAGTCTTTCAAGGAATTAGTAACTACACTGGAATATCTCTACAAGCTGAAGGTAAGACAGGTACGCTCAGACAACAGGACCGAGTTCAAGAATCAGTGGATGGAGGCTTACTGCAAGGAAAAGGGAATTGTGCACCAGTTCACTTCTGCTTACACGCCTCAGATGAATGGCGTTGCTGAGAGAAAGAATCGCAGCTTGATAGAGACAGCACGGACAATGCTAGCAGACTCGAAACTGCCTATCCAATTTTGGAATGAGGCAGTGGCAAATGCATGTTACACATTAAATCGAGTTCTGTAGTCAAACGCCATGGCAAGACATGTTACGAGTTACTACAACGACGTAAACCTAATCTAGAGTATCTCGAACCATTTGGCGCAACGTGCACACTACTGAAGAAGACTCAAGAAGGAAAATTCAGCGAGAAGGCTGATGAAGGTATCTTCCTAGGATACAACATACCGAACAAGAGAGTTTACAACAACTCAACGGGTTTAGTAGAAGTGTGGTGTAATGTTGATGTTCAGAGATACACCACACCACCTACGGGAAAAGGACCCGCTTACTTTTTCGACTATGATGGATTCTTCAAGTCCTTCAACATACCTATTTCCACTTCTGACGAAGAGTTAGCTACAAAGATGATGTATGATATCTTGAACTCACCATCACTAGATTCATCATCATCTGGTTCACAAGGTGATTCATCTTACCACTCAGGGGGAGCACTCGAAGCAAGTGACTCCTCCTCAGAAGATGAAGCTGAAGAAAATGACCAGAACAATCAGGAGGAACAGGTTCTAATTCCTGTAAGTCCACAAGCATCTAACAGTGATGCCTCTTTGACCTCGGAACCTCAAACTCCTACTACCTCAGATGCAGAACCAAATGTTCATAATCTTGACTCTGAGGTAGTTGTTCCCACCACTCCAGGATCACGTCTAAATGTCTATCATCCCCTAGACAATGTCATTGGGGATGTCAGATCAGGAGTGCAGACCAGAAATCAGCTGTACTCCGCTGATTATGCCTCGGTAATGGAAAAAGGATACATTCACGATGGTGCTTATCGTTGTTTTGTCTCGCAGGTTAAGCCAAAATACGTCAGTGAAGCATTGAATGATGAGGCATGGGTGAGTGCCATGCAAGAAGAACTTCTTCAGTTCAAGAAGTTAGGTGTATGGACTCTGGTAGATAGACCTAAAGGTGCTAAGGTCATTGGCACCAAATGGGTCTTGAAATGCAAGAAGGATGACCAAGGCGTCATTATTAGGAACAAGGCTCGACTTATAGTTCAAGGGTTTCGACAAGTCGAGGGCATTGATTACAATGAAGTATTTGCACCCGTGGCAAGGATGGAAGCTATCCGCATCTTCCTTGCCTATGCATCGTATATGAAGATTAAAGTTTATCAATTGGATGTAAAGAGTGCATTCCTTCATGGTGAAATCCGAGAGACAGTGTACGTCAGTCAACCCAAGGGATTTGAAGATCCATATCATCGGGACAGAGTTTACAAACTCGACATGGCTTTATACGGGCTTCATCAAGCTCCAAGAGCCTGGTATGAGAAACTCTCAACTCACCTTGTGAAACATGGATTTCGTAGAGGGGTTATTGATTGCACAATGTTTATCAAAGAGAAAGATGGTGATTTGCTGCTTGTTTAAATCTATGTGGATGATATCATCTTCGGATCAAAGAATGAAGAGTTATGTAAAGAGTTTGAAGCAGTAATGAAGGTTGAATTTGAGATGAGTGCCATGGGAGAGATGAAATTCTTTCTCGGGTTACAAGTGGATAAGACACCAAAAGGAATTTTCCTACATCAGACCAAGTATGTAGGAGACATTCTCAGTCGGTTTGACATGGAGAATGCTTCTGCAGCTGGGACTCCACTTGCTACAAACCATGATATAGCACCCGATGAAAATGGTGATCTGGTCGATGCAACCATGTACCGAGGAATGATTGGATCTCTCATATACCTCACTGCCTCAAGACCTGACATAATGTATGCTACATGTTTATGTTCAAGATATCAGGCTAAGCCAAAGGTAAACCATCTGATTGGGGTCAAAAGGATATTTCGGTATCTGAAGGGTACTCCAACCCTTGGGTTGTGGTATCCTCATGATGATGACTTTGAGCTTACGGCGTATAGTGACTTGGATTACGGTGGCTGCAAGATGAATTACATGTCTACATCAGCAGGGTGTCAATTCTTTGGGAGGAGATTAGTGACATGGCAGTGTAAGAAGCAGACCTCGGTTGCATTGTCAACCTGTGAAGCCGAATACGTTGCTGCTGCAAGTTGCTGTTCACAAATCATTTGGATTCAACAGCAAATGCGGGACTACGGTTTAAATTTCTCTTCTACTCCTATTTTTGTTGATAACTCTACTGCAATTGCAGTAACTAAAAATCCAGTACAACATACTAAGACCGAACACATCGGCATAAACTATCATTTTATACGTGACTGTTTTGAAAAGAATTTAATCGATGTGGTAAAAATAAACACGCTGATCTCTATACAAAAAGAATTTTTAACGCGCTGACC
The DNA here is from genome assembly GCA_025215565.1 of Flaveria ramosissima. NCBI lineage: Eukaryota > Viridiplantae > Streptophyta > Magnoliopsida > Asterales > Asteraceae > Flaveria > Flaveria ramosissima. The sequence continues at coordinate 1,552,755 of CM046032.1, forward strand.
TCTATACAAAGGCTTTTGACAAACCGCGTTTTCTATATTTGTTAGAGGTCAACGGCGTTAAAAAGAAAAGTGATGTCATTCCAGATGATGACCATGTGTAGTCCGATGCATTTAGTCTAATTTTTTATTTTTTCCTTTTATTTCCGTTATTTATTCTATTTTCTGTTTAGATTAAATATATGTTATTTAGCTGTCTATTAAAATCCTAAAAAAGGTAAATCGGTTACGGTTTTAGAATTTTAGGGGGAGAATAGGTCAGCCAGTAACATTATTAAAAAAACAAAAACAAAAAAAGCAAAAAAACGAGGGAGAAGGAGAGGCTAGCTGATAGAAAGTAGATCGTATCTGTGATACCGATTCAAATACTTTGGAAAATGATAGTACACAGGAACAAATCAAGAGGGACTTTAAAAGTTTAAATTAGATAAGATGCCAAATTCAAAGTATAAGTCTGTGTAGTCTGAGCAATATAAAAGGAAAAATGATAGAAAAACTGGTAACTACTAAGGTAACACAACGAGAGTAGACCTAGAGGTTGCTAGACCACAGATGATATGTCGGTAGATTCAACACAATAGACGATTAGGCCTGGTTGGTGATCTCAAGATGAAACTAAGTTGTTAACTAACTGTGGGTTTCCATCTTATCACTAGTTAACACAATCAACAATATTCCAATAAGGGGTGACGAGCAAATAAACGCCACAAATGTGAGCGGACGACCAAAAATAGAGCAAAGCACGAAAAAAAATGAAAATCAAACGCTATCAAGCTAATAGCTGATGTTGTTGGTGCGTTATGTGCAAAAGAAAAAATAAAGATGCTCTAACAAGAAGATAGGTTGTGTGCCTCTCTGCTGTGCGATGGCACTGACCTGAGGATAAGCATAACCTAGATATTCTAGAATTCATTGTTGTTTTCCGCCTCTCTGCTGTGCGATGGCACTGACCTGAGGATTGGTTTCTCTTTGAAAGCTCTAAGAATAGTCTCTTCTTGGCATAATACCCGTAGACCGCTCAAAAGCTCCTGAGGAATGTTGATTACCACATAAGCGTGGGATCCACAAATGTTGGTTGAAATAATTAAACCTTAAACTATCACCAATCTGTGTCAAAAGTTTGTGTTTGGATTTAAGAGGACCAGCATACTGACAATCATCGTGGCTACAATTCTTGAAAGTCCAAATCAATGTGGGGATCTAATAGTACCAGTATGATTTCCTAAATTTGCTAACGACTCTGGATGAACAACAAGAAGTGAGCATCAAAAAGGTTTTTGATAAGATGTCCCAACTGATTTGACTTGCCTGTATGATTCCAAATTGAATTGGTCCAGTTATGGTCAAAATAAATTGAAGCTACCTATTCCGGAACCGAATCCAGTAGATTTCTATCTTAGGATTTACACATCACAAGAAGTCAAAAACAAGTTTATTTTTGTACTTCTGTTTAAGTCTTTTAATTTATTTAAATTTAGTCAATTCAGTTTGTTTAATATCAGACTACATCATGGAATTCAGTAAGGGAGTCAATCACCTAAAAGGGTCATGTCTGAGGTGACCACATGTGTTTTCAAAAGGTAAATGGGTCACGTCTGAGGTGACAAAGTGTTTAAAAGGATCACGTCTGAGGTGATCAAAAGTTTTCAAGTTAAAATGATCATGTCTGAGATGATCAAATGTTCATAATGTTAATTCAACAGTTTAAAAGGGTTTAAATGTCAAATGGTCATAAAGGCAGAAAATTTCATGAGTATGACCCATTCGCACGACTGGACCATTTGTATGGGCCAATCGTACGAATGGACCATACTCATGCCTTCTATAGCCGAATGGACATGAGTATGGACCATACAACCGAATGGCTTATACGAATGACCCAGTCGGCCGATTGAGAGCGAGCGAATGAACAAGTCGCACGACTGAGCTCTAGTCGGACGACTGAAGGGGGTGACTGAACCAATCGCATGACTGAGGCCCATTCGCCCGAATGAAATGAGCGTATGAGTCCAGTCGTACGATTGAATTCAGGTTTAGTATAAATAGAGGGGGAGTCGGTCGCAGAGACTCATCACTCCCAAATTTGCCCTAATTCGCACGACTTAGCGTTACTCTGCCAAATTTTCGTTGATCACTATAAATCATTGATTGTTGTGTACTGACCATCTGCACTGATTATACAGGTATATTGCGGTGCAAATCCATCAGTATTTCATTCAAATTGAGCCCAAATCTGCAAAATCAGACCCATTCGAAAACCGAAACATGTTTGGACTAATAACCTAGCGAAACTAAGTAAACTAACAAAATCAAAATCGTTAGGTGATAAATTAAATGATTCCGAGTCTAATGAACCAGAACAAGATGTCTAAACTTAAAAAATTGGTCAAAATTGAATTTGAATTGAACAGCCAGAAAGTCATGCGAATGGACAGGTTAATGAACTTCAGTCGCATGACTGAGGTGTGCGAATAGATAAACCGCATGACTGAACCATGCGTATGAGTTCAGTCGCACGACTGGTGTAAACGCATGAGTTTACATACGTATGAGCCTAGTCGCACACTCAGTCGTACGTATGAGGTCATTCGCACGACTGGATCTCAGTCGCACTGCTCATTTGCACGACTTGATCTCAGTCGCACAGCCTCATTCGCATGACATAAAAGAATATTTTCAAGTCCAACTGATTCAAGATATGTTTAGCCAACGGATACTAATGTTTATGTTTATTGTGTAACAGATGGCGAGTCGCTGGACTATGAGTACTAAGCACAACATTTGTGCTCATCTGGATCTGACATCCAGAAATGCTTCAGACTTTTCTGGCATTATCACATTTCTGAGGAGATCGAGGATCGCTCATGCTATATCTGCTCCATGTACACCGTATCGCTCTATTCAGCAGGCCTTCTAGGAAGGCGCAGTTGTTGACAGATCTTCTGAGCCTCATCGTATCAGGAGTACTATTTTTGGTGATTGTCCCACTAGACTACACCCCCTTACTGTCAGAGGATGTTGCGAGCTAAGTACTCTGGGGACATCAACACATGGGTGCTCAACAAGAGCAACCTGTGCCCCCAGTTCAAGTACCTCGCTCATGTGCTGCTGAAGTGCATAGCGTCTAGGAAGGGGGGATTTGATGAGCTGTCGGATCAGATCTAGAACGCATATGCAGCGTTGGTGCTGAACCACCCGTTCAGCTTCTCCAGGATGATCTTCACCTACTTGGTGGAGAACTTTGAGGGGAAATGGAAGGAGGGCTTCTGCATGTACCCTCGATTCATGCAGATGATTATTGACCAGAAGCTCCCTTCCTTGCCGAAGGAGAAGGAAGATGCCGTAGTGCTTGAGGTGATGGATGATACCACCTTAGGCAGGATTAAGGTGTACAGGGGGAAGTAGGTGAAACCCCCTGTCAGGCGACTGTTTGGGCATCTGGCCCGTGAGGATTATGTGGCGCCAGCTCGGAGGAAGTGGCGCCACGATGACAGTGACTCGGACGTTGAGCCGATTGCTCTACCCTCCGATGACTCCGACGACGATGATCATGATGATGATCAGGGAGGGGATGTTCAGGGTGGACCCGAATCAGCTCCTATTCACACTGACTTCCAAATAGAAGAGGAGGAGGAGTTAGATGAAGAAGCTCTGGTGCGAACGGTGGGCAGCAAGGTGGTTGCCACTAAGAGAGGTATTAGGGCGGTTGGTGGACGCCATGGGGAGTCCGGGGATGCTGCAGTTGCTGATATAGATCCATCATACACTCCGGACCCACCCAGCAGCCAAGGGGGACCATCCTCCTCAAAGGGAACGAGGAAAAAGAGGATGGCTCGGCCTCATGGAATGAAGAGCAAGAGAAGAAGATTTACCTTGATCACCACCACAGCCACCACCACAGCCACCACCACATCTACCACCACCACTACCACACCCTCTACCACTGTCACCACACCACCCACCACTACATACATCCCATCTACCACCATATCTACCACATCCACTCAACCACCACTATCATCTATACCAACCCCAATCTTCACCACTGCCACCACCACCACCACTAGCCACCAAGCAGGCCCATCATCACATTCCACCCATCCATCTGGATCACCTTTACCTCCCAGTGGGGTAGAGGAACAGCTCTCAGCACTGAACCGTATGGTGCTGAGGCTGCTGGCAGCCGATGACGATAAGACAGCTCAGATTCGTCAGTTGCTAGATCTTACAGCTGCACAATCTCAGCAGATTTCTCAGCAGGCTCAGCTGATTGGGCAGCAGGCACAGCAGATGGCTGCTCAGAGCCAAGAGATTGCACAACTCCAGGAGCATAAAGTCATATCAGCAAAGAAGATAGAGGAGTTGGAGGATGCAAAAAAGACTATCTTGCTCAAGCTTAAAGGAACTAAGGAGGAGCCTTTGAAGATAAAGGAAAGAGATGGTGATGACGATGGTGATGACGATGATGAGGATGAGGATGAGGATGACGATGAAGATAGTGATGATGATGAGGCAAATGATGAAGAAAAGACAGAGGAAAGGCAGAATGATGATGATGATGAAGGAGGAGATGCAGCTGCATCTGCCTCAGCTCAGGGTCAAGAAAGACGTTCGAAGAGAAATCAAGACCAACGAGCTTCTTCTTCTGCTTCACCTACTGATGAGCCAGCTATTCACGATAAAAGTAATGATTAGACATTTATGTATTTGATAGCTTTTGTACTTGAATCATGTATTAAACTTATGTACTTAATGTTTATATAATGTTAATGTGTTTCTGTTTTGATTATTAACTAATGTTTGATGTGTTACATGTCTAAATCAAGCAGATCCAAATTTTCAAAGGGACGAATATGATGTTGCTCCCCTTCAGCAGGTCAAGACTCAACTAACCATGATTCTTGATCTGCAAGGGATCGTCAGGAGATCAATGAGTTACACCCCTGAAGAGGGGGAAATAATTCATGATCTTACAAATGAGCAACTGGCTGAAATGTTCAAGCTAAATCATGATGAGATTATCAAGGATGCTCCAACCTTTGAATCAACTAGTAACGACGAGCTTAACGACATTGATGAGATAGAGATCGAAGATGTCACTGTAGAGCATTATCCAGAGTATGCTGACGAGGAAGGAAATGTGGTGCCCAACCTGGGTGATTCGCTGGTCAGTGAAACATTTGAGATACTGGATAAGATGGAGCTAGAGTCTGAGAAGAGTGAGGAACAAGCCCAAGCCTCAGATGCCGAGGTTAACATCAGAAAGGCAGAATGGGCTGCATGTTTTGAGGAAATCCGAGCCCAACGCGCTGCTCCTAAACAGAATGTCTACACCAAGCTCTACAAAGTGAAGAAACATCACAAGGTGTCAGGCAAGATTATCACGTGGGCACATTTTGAGGATCTTAATGTTTACGCCATAAAGAGAGAGAAGGGTATTGAGTGCTTTAGATTCGCACATGATCTAAAGACTCTACCTGGTTTTGTGGTCAAGCGGCTGGCCAAGCTGAAGCTGTTATATGCTGACCTGAGAAAGATGTCAGGCTGGTTTGAGGCTGCATTAAAGAAGGAGTACCACACCAGATGGGTCAACTTCAAACCTCAACAACCTACGAGGTATATCCGAAGGTCTGAGGTTGATTCCATAACTGGAAAGCCGAGAATAGTGCTGAAGTGGAGTCCTCCGCCCACCATGTCCAAGATCCCACAACGGTAAATGCCACAGGACTTCACTCCACACTTCAAATGGTGGTACTACGATTGGAGAACAGGAGAGGCAGTCACAGTCTTAAACAAAGAAGGAAAAATGGATACCATCAGGGTTTTTTACCTAATGTGGCTTACTAACTTGTCTGCAAATGATGTCTACACATTATACAAGTGGCCACTATTCTATGACTCTCAAGATATTGTACAAGCTCTACAGTTCCAGAACGTTATAAGACTCTGCTTTGCATTTGAGATACATGCAGGAGTCACAAAAGAAGAGAAGTACAAAAAGTATGAAGAGGTAATGAAGAAGAAAGACATTAGATAGATCTAGGTCCAAGGGGGAGTTTGTTGATACATATGTACCTAGATGTGGATCTTAATGTAATATGTCTTGATTGTCTTACACTTATGAAATGCTTGGGTTATATATGAAATGAGAATGTTTGGTTGTGATTTATAATGTTTAATATTTCATTAATGAGTTGATATTGACTTGATTATATAGGTTTGTGATTGTTTGAATTGATACACATAATGTTATATTAATGAATTCATTCAAACTTGGTTAAGTGAAGTTCAAATGCGTCCGACTGGACCATGCGCCCAACAGTGGTTATGCGTCCGAATGGCCATGCGACTGAGTGTCCAGTCCATACGCCTGAACAACTTCATGCGACTGACTCAGTCGCACGACTGAACACTCAGTCATGCGAATGGATCAACCGCATGGCTCAATTGCACGAATGAACCATGCTAATGGTTCAGTCGCACGAATGAGCAACCCTAACCTATAAATACCACCTAATTCGTGGAAAAACGTAACACTTGATATTACTTCTACTCTAGACGTACCCTAGTCGTCCAGAAACCTCCAAGAACCTGTTCCAAGTTCACAGATTGCATTAGATCGATTCTAGTTCGTTCTTAACGTTTAGATTCAATTGATAATTGATTCGACGTGCGTTCTCACTGATTGTATCGCCAATCAAATAGGATTCCGCACTATTTGAGTTGGTATACACGTTAATCAGTTAGAATTTCGTGCAATACACGATCCTAACATATCTACCTGACCCGTTGAGTTGTTATAAACTCTCTTGTCTGGTATATTGTATCCTAGAAAGATCCCTTTTTCAGCCTTCTCACTGAAATTTCCTGACTAAGTTTTCTTCAACAGCGTACATAGTGCGCCAAAAGGTTCGAGGTACTCCAGATTAGGTTTACGTCGCTAGAGCAAATCATATCACGTTTGACCATGACGTTTGACCACCAAGACTCGATTGAGGGTGTAACATGCATTGGAACTACCTCGTTCCAAAATTGGATAGGCAGTTTTGAGTCGGCTAGCATCGTTCTTGTTGTCTCTATCAAGCTCTTGTTCTTTCGTTCAGCAACTCCGTTCATTTGTGGAGTCTAGGCAGATGTGAACTGGTGTACAATTCCTTTCTCTTTGCAGAATGCCTCCATCCACTGGTTCTTGAACTCCATGTCGTTGTCTGATCGAATCTGTCTCACTTTCAGCTTGTAGAGTGATTCCAATGTAGTTACCAGATGTTTGAAAGATTCAAATGTCTCTGATTTTGATTTCAGAAACATCACCCAAGAGAATCTTGAGTAATCATCCGTTACTACAAAGCAATACAGATCTCCAGCAATGCTCTTTATACTGACAGGCCAAACAGATCCATGTGTAGAAGCTCAAGAGGTAGTTCAATTGAATTAACTTTCTTTGCCTTGTGAGATTTGTTGATACATATGTCCCTAGATTTATGTGCTTAATGTAAAAGTATGTCATGGCTTACATATGTGTAATGAAACAATGTAATAATATATGATTTGTGCTTTGATGTTTACTTATATCTGATTCATATATATAAACTTATTATATAGGTTTAAAGTTGTTATATGATGATTCATGCTAATGGACCATAATTATGGACCATACGCATGAATACATCATGCTAATAAACAAGTCGCACGACTGAACCAGACGACTGGATCAGTCGTACAAGTGAGACATGAGATTGAGTCAGTCGCACGACTGAACTTTCAGTCATGCGTATGAATCAGTCCCATGAGTCAGTCGCACGACTGAACCATGCTAATGGTTCAGTCGCACGAATGAAGACTGCAAACCTATAAATACCACTTAATTCGTGAAAAAACATAACTTTTGATACATACTCATAACCTAGGCATCCAGAGCGCCCAGAAAGCCTATTCCAAGTTCATAGTTCGCATCTGATCTTTTTCTACTCGTTCTTAACGTTTCTTTAATCGTTAGATTGATCGGGATTGCGTTCTCACCGATTGCATCGCCAATCAAATAGGATTCCGCACTATTTGATCTAGTTTCACGCATTATCAGTTAGTATTCCGTACGTACATGGTCCTGAGAAGTGGTATCAGAGCTTTGGCTCTTGATTTTGCGTGTGATTCAATTAGTCTCGGTGTAAAACTCACGTTTTAACTCAAAAGAGTCATCTTTCTGAGTCTACAGGTGTTTTTTTGTCGTTTCCAGGCATTAAAGTTGAAGTTTTTCATCATACGGCAGATTAGGGTTTTTGGGTAAATCGTAATTTGTGTCTAAGTGTAAAAAATTCGATTTTTCCAAACACAACAACCTTCAGTCGCACTAATAGCTCATTCATACGATTGAACTCATTCGCACACTCCATCCGCACGACTTAACACCATCGCATCTTTCATTCGCATGACTGAACCACTTCAGTCGTTTGAGTCCATTCGCCTTGTCCATACGCACGACTGAATCCAATCACACGATTGAATTCATTGGCACTCTTCATTCGCACGACTGATCTATACGCATTGTTCATTCGCATGATTGAAGTTGTCTTGTTCTCAAAGTTCAAAGTTAATACAAATGGAAGATCAGTTTTTAGCGTTTACTGCTGGGAAGGACTCACGCATCCAGAACCTTCTGCTTCTGAAGAATGAGGTTGGAAATCATAATAAACTGCCGAAGCTTATAACGTTAGATGACTATCCATAATGGAAACAGCGGTTCGAGATCTACCTAAATGGAGTGGACCCAAATCTCTGGACTTCTATAGAGACTGGTTACACGATACCAGTAAGTGCAAATGGAGTGAAGTTAACATTGGGTGGAATGAGCGAGGCTCAGAAGATTCTTTACAATGCTAAGAAGAAAGTTTATGCCCTGCTGACTCAGTCAATTCGGAAAGACATCTTTCACCAATTTTCTGAGAACAAGCAGGCCAAAAAGTTATGGATGCATTAGAGAAGAGATACGAAGGGAATGCAACATTAAAGGCACTAAAGGCTAAGGCTCTCAAGAAGGAGTTTGATAACTTCTCTCCTATAGGAAACGAGAGCTTGGATGACATCATCGACAGGTTCTACCATCTTATGAGTGAGCTACACACTCATGGTGTAACAACGTCTATGGAAGATAAAGTTTCAAGCTTTGAAGATGGGTTGCCTGAGAAATGGGATTCATTTGTGTCCAACTTGAGACAAAACGACATACTTATTACGTTGGACATAAATGACTTCATCTTGAAGTTAAAAGAGGAGGAACTCAGGATGAAGTACAAGTCAAAGAAATGATCTTACATTCAGAATCCTTCACTATATAACTCAGCTCCCACTCCAACTGGTTCATGAGCACCACTTCAAACTGCCTTTGTGTCTAGTTCAACAGCTCCTTCCCAAACCACTGCTTCAGGGTCAGAAACGTGAGGGTCATCTTGCACCCAATATATAGTACCTGAAGCCAATACAACAAAGTTGAAGACCGAGAATCTCGGTAATGTCACAGTGGAAGTTGCAAAGGAGCATATGGATCTTCTAGCAGCAGTGGTCCAATCATATGATGGTTTAGTTGCTGGGAAGATTGGAAATTGTCATCTTGCAGATGAAGACTACGAGCAGGTTGACGAGAACGAGCTGGAAAGAATGGATGTCATGTGGGCTCTAACAAGTGCAGTTAGACGAGCTAAAAAGTTTGTCAAGAAGACGGGGCAGAATCAAGTAGCCATGAAAGATACGACTTTTGGTTTCGACAAAACCAAGGTCACCTGCTTCAACTGTGGTGAAAAGGGGCATTTTAAACGTGAATGCGTGAAGCCCAAGAAGACGGTAAATGGTAACCCATTTCCTACTTTCAACTGTCAAGACAAAGACATGGTTGGAACTAGTTCTTCAAGTAATGAGACTAAGGCACTAACTTCTCAAGAAGATGAAGGACAAGACTGGTCTTTCCGTTTTGTGTCTCCTGGAGAATCAAACATTGCTTGTGTCGAAGCATTGGATGATGGGTCTGCCAGTGAAGGTGATATTGCAGCTGAGCAAGCTATGTCAGATTCAGAAGAAGTTGTAAACGTGGTAAATCACATGATTGAGGAAGAGCTCAGAGCAACAAGTTCAGAAATTCCAACCACAGAAGAGTCAACCTCTACATTGATGGCTGATTCAACTGACTCCTCACACGTAAGTTTCTTAGATCAATTATTTAATAAACATGTGTGTTCTGATTGTGAAAAGTTTAGGGAAAGCATTGATCTAAAATTTGCTAGGTTATTAGAACACAATGATAACTTAATGAATGACTTACAACTCTGCACTGAAGCTAATCGGATATTAAAACAAAATGAGTGCAGTTTTAAAGAAACGATAGAACTTTTGGGTAAACAACTAAGGAAAACCAAGGTTGTTGCCTTAAATCAATCTAATGATATCAAGTTTTATTTATATTCATTAGAGGAAACCAAAAAGGAGAAAGCAGTTTTGGAAGTCGAGGTTAATTAATTAAAACAAAAACTGTATAGTTGGGCTAGTTCGTCTCACATAGTACATAACTTAGTGAAAGAACGAAACAATGGGGAAGGTTTGGGATACAAAGTTGTGCCACCACCACATGAGATCCTTTTGAATACAAAATGTAGACCTATTAATAACAACCCAATTAAGGATCATGTGGTGTCTACTCCTCTAGTTGGTGATCCTGATTCCACAAGTAAGACTGTGAAATCTGACACTAAACAGAAGGAGACTACTTTGAAAGCAAAAGGCAAAATGCTAGTTGAGAATTTGGATGATGCATTCAAAAGGGTTAATGTAAGGTCAGGTTCACCAACGTCCATTTTAGAACACAAACTGACTAAACCAGTTAACCACAAACGTATTAATCATCAAAGTCCAACCAAAGTTCAAGTTAAAGATGTTCAAAATGTTAAAACAATTTAGTTTATTAATAAGGATGAAACATCTAAAAGAGCAATGACTAAACCAAACCAGAAACACCTCACACCTTCACTAAACTCAATATCACACAAAAGTGTTCCTCAATCTGTAGAAGGGAGATCTTGCTACAATTGTGGAAAACGAGGACATATTTATCCTAATTGTCCTTATTATCAAACGCCCAAAAAGAAAATTGAACTTTTTTTGCTGCAAACCAAGTTCTTCTAAAACAAGATCTAACACTCCACCTAAGAGTGTTAGTGAACCTAAAGTTCAAACCATAAGTCAGGTGTCTGTTTACCATAAACAAGCCTTACACAAGACTGGCTTATGAAAAGAAAAATCAAGCATAGAGTCTGATAATAAGAACAATAATAAGAAAGATATGCCCTCATCCTCTAAAGGACAATGGGTTGAGTTTATGATGTCTGATTCCTCCGGGTCACCCAAGCCAGTTAAGGCTTGGGTCCCAAACATGAACTAATCATTTCCTTTGTATGTGCAGGGTGTCCGATACAGTGCTATCACAAATACCTGGATTATTGATAGTGGGGCATCCAGGCACATGACAGGGACTTCGTCTCTCCTTTTCAATGTCAAATAAATTAACGGGGGACATGTTTCATTTGCTGGGAACAAAGGAGGATACATCATAGCACAAGGCGAAGTGGGAAACGAGAAAGTGAAGTTTGATAAGGTCAACTACGTTCAACAACTACAGAACAACTTTCTTTCAGTCTCCCAAATATGTGATAAGGGATTTAAGGTTGTATTTGACAACAAGAACTGCTACATGTTGAAGAAGGACTATGTGATTTAGGAGGATAAAGTTCTTATGTCAGCTTCAAGATATAACGACTTGTATGTCTTGGATCTATCAAAAGCCTCCACAACTGATCATAAAGTTCAATGCTTCTTGTCAAAGGCAATAGAGAAGGACTCAATCTCCTGGCATAGGAGAACGGGACACATCAATCCACGGAAGATGAATCATCTGATCCAGAATGATTTAGTGAATGGAGTAAATGTCAAGAATTTTCAACTTCCGGATTTTTGTGTAGCGTGTAACAAAGGTAAACAAACCAAGAAGTCTCACAAGGCAAAGAAAGTTAATTCCATTGACCTGCCTCTCGAACTTCTACACATGGATCTGTTTGTTCCTGCCAGCATAAAAAGCATCGTTGGTGATTTGTACTGTTATGTAGTCACTAATGATTACTCAAGATTCTCTTGGGTGATGTTTCTAAAATCCTAATTAGAGACATTTGAATCTTTCAAACAGCTGGTAACTACATTGGAATCACTCTACAAGTTGAAAGTGAGATAGATTCGATCAGAAAACGACACGGAGTTCAAGAACCAATGGATGGAGGCGTTCTACAAAGAGAAAGGAATTGTACACCAGTTCACATCTGCCTACACTCCACAAATGAACAGAGTTGTTGAACGAAAGAACAGGAGCTTGATAGAGACAGCAAGAACGATACGACTTGAAACTGCCTATCCAATTTTGGAATGAGGCGGTGGCCAATGCTTGTTACACACTCAATCGAGTCTTAGTGGTCAAACGACATGAAAAAACATGCTATGAGCTGCTCCAGCAACGTAAACCCAACTTGGAGTATCTAGAACCGTTTGGCGCACTGTGCATGCTGCTGAAGAAAACTCAAACTGGGAAGTTTAGTGAGAAAGCAGAAGAAGGTATTTTTCTCGGATCCAGCATACAAGACAAGAGAGTTTATAACAACTCAACGGGTCAGATAGAAGTGTGGTGTAACGTTGATGTTCAGAGATACACCACCCCTCCCCCCCGCTGGAAAGGGACCCTGATTCTTCTTCGACTATAATGGATTCTTTAAGTCCTTCAACATCCCTCCCTCCCTTCCTGATGATGAGTTATCGACCAGAATGATGTACGATGTCTTAAACACACCGTCACTAGACTCGACAACATCAGTTCCACAAGGTGAATCTTCTAGTCCTTTAGGGGAGCACTTGATGTAAGCGACTCCTCCTTTGACGATGAAGTAGTGGAGACTGAACAGGTGGACCGGGAGGAACAGGTTCCTGCTACAAAAAGTACACAAGCATCAGATGTTGATGCCTCTGACACTTCGGAACCTCACACTCCAACGACTACAGATACTGAACCGAGAATTCAAAATCTGGATCAGGAAATAGCTGTTCCCACCACTCCTGGCTCTCAAATAAATGTATATCATCCTCTGGACAACGTCATAGGGGATGTACAATCAGGAGTACAGACACGAAATCAGCTCTACTCAGCTGAGTCATGGAAAAATGCTATCTTCACGACGGTGCTTATCGATGTTTTGTGTCTCAATTTGAGCCAAAATATGTAAGTGAAGCCTTAAACGATGAGGCATGGGTTAGTGCCATGCAAGAAGAACTCCTACAATTCAAGAAGCTAGGAGTATAGACACTAGTGGATAGACCAAAAGGTGCTAAGGTAATTGGCACTAAATGGGTCTTGAAGTGCAAGAAAGATGACCAAGGGGTTATAATCAGAAACAAGGCTCGACTTGTGGTTCAAGGTTTTAGACAAGTCGAAGGCATTGATTACAATGAAGTGTTTGCACTTGTAGCTAGAATGGAAGCAACCTGTATCTTCCTAGCCTATGCATCTTACATGAAGATTAAAGTTTATCAACTAGATGTCAAAAGTGCATTCCTTCATGGTGAAATTCGTGAAACAGTCTACGTCAGTCAACCCGAAGGATTTGAGGATCCTTATCATCGGGAAAAAGTTTACAAACTAGACAAGGCTCTCTACGGGCTCCATCCGAGTCTGGTATGAGAAGCTCTCGACTCATCTTGTGAAACACGATTTTCGCAGAGGAGTGATTGATTGTACATTATTCATCAAAGAAAAAGACGGTGATTTATTGCTGGTACAGATATATGTAGCTGACATAATCTTTAGTTCCAAGAATGAAGAATTATGTAAAGAATTTGAATCTGTAATGAAAGCAGAGATCGAGATGAGTGCAATGGGGGAGATGAAGTTTTTCCTAGGACTACAGGTGGATCAGACACCAAAAGTAATCTTCCTGCATCAGACTAAATATGTTGGGGACATCCTCAGTCGGTTTGACATGGAGAATGCTTCAGCTGCTGGAACTTCATTGCCACGAATCATGATGTGGCACCCAACAAAAATGGTGATCTGGTTGATGCTACAATGTATAGAGGAATGATTGGATCCCTTATGTATCTCACAGCGTCTCTTCCTGAAAACCAAAAGTAAATCATCTCATTGGTGTGAAACAGATTTTTCACTATCTGAAGGGTACTCCAACACTCGGGTTGTGGTATCCTCATGACGATGGTTTTGAGCTTACAGCGTGGAACTTAATGACTCGGATTATGGTGGTTGCAAGATGAATTACAAGTCTCTTCCTGAAAACCAAAGTAAATCATCTCATTGGTGTGAAACAGATTTTTCACTATCTGAAGGGTACTCCAACACTCGGGTTGTGGTATCCTCATGACGATGGTTTTGAGCTTACAGCGTATAATGACTCGGATTATGGTGGTTGCAAGATGAATTACAAGTCAACTTCTGTAGGATGTCAATTCTTTGGTAGACTTAGTCACATGGCAGTGTAAGACGCAGACATCGGTTGCTCTGTCAACTTGTGAAGCTGAATACGTTGCTGCTGCAAGTTGCTGTTCGCAGATCATTTGGATTCAACAGCGAATGCGCGACTACGGTTTGCAATTCTCTAACACTCCTATTTTTGTTGATAATTCTGCTGCTATTGTTGTCACCAAAAATCCAGTCCAACATCCTAAAACGAAACACATCGGTATTAAATATCAATTTATACGTGACTGTTTTGAAAAACAATTAATCGATGTGGTTAAAATAGATACGGATTTTCAACGCGCCGACCTCATTTTACACAAAAACATTTGATAAACCGAGGTTTTTATATCTTGTAGAGGTTAATGCCGTGAAAAAGAAAAATGATGTGATTCTAGAGGAAGAAAGTGCATAGTCCGACAAGTTTTTTTTTGTTTCTTTTTATTTTCTTTTATTTACTTTATTTTCATATCTATTAAAATCCAAAAACACAAAAGATTTTTGGTTTCAGAATTTTAGGGGGAGAATAGGTTAGTTTAGTATTTAATTCGTGCAGTATTTAATTACTTAAAAAAACAAGGGAGGAGGGCAGCTTAGCTAAAAAGAAATAAAATCAAATCTGTGACTCTGATTCAACGCTTATGGAAAATGATAGTACACAGGTAACAAATTGTTTGGGACCTTAAAAGCACCTAAATGATTAAGATGCAAAACTCTAAGTACAAATCTGAGAAGTCTAAGCAAAATAAAAGGAAAAATGATAGTAAAACTAGTCTGCTACCAAGGTAACATAGAGAAAGTAGACCTAGAGGTTGCTAGTTCATTGTATGATGTGTCGGTAGATTCAACACAATAGATGAGTAGACCTCATTGGTGACTTAAATTCAAACTAAATTGTTCTACCTGCTGTGGGTTCCCATCTTATCCCTGGTTAACACAATCAACACATTTCCGATAAGGGGTGACGAGCAAAATAAACGCCACAAATGTGTGCGAGTGACCATAAAAATTGAGCAAAGCACATGAAAAAAAATTTTTGCGCAATCAAGCTAATGACAAATGTTGTTGGTCCGTTACATGCAAAAAGAAAAGAAAAAAAATGCTCTCACAAGAAGATAGGTTGTGTGCCTCTCTGTTGTGCGATGCCACTAACCTGAGGATAAGCATAACCTAAATATTCTAGAATTCATTGTTGTTTGCGCCTCTCTGCTGTGCGATGACACTGACCTGAGGCTTGGCATCTATTTGCAAGCTCTTAGAATAGTCTCTTCTTGTCAAATACCCGTAGACCGCTCAAAAATCTGCTGAGGAATGTTGATTACCATATAAGTGTGGGATCCACAAATGCTTGTTGAAATAATATAACCTAACGCATCACCAGTGTGAGTCAAAAATATGTGTATGGATTTAAAGGAAAAATATACTGACAATCATCGTGGCTGCAATTCTTGACAGTCAAAATCATTGTGTGCATCTTATAGCTCGAGTATGATTTACTAAAATTGCTATTGACTCTCGGTTAAAACAAGAATCTAGCATCAAAATGTTTTATTAAAATATCCCAAATGATTCTGATATACCGGTATGATTTCATAATGAATCGTTCCAGAAATGATCAAATTAACTTGAAGTTGTGCTGTTTAGAAAGAAAAATCTGCTAGACGGTTTTCTAAAAGATTTGAATCCATCTCTAAACAAAAACCCAAAAATATGTCTTGTTCTGTCTTTGATTTCAAGTTGTTCTTTTCTATTTATTTTTAGTCATTTGGTATGTAA
Source organism: Flaveria ramosissima (assembly GCA_025215565.1). Taxonomy (NCBI): domain Eukaryota; kingdom Viridiplantae; phylum Streptophyta; class Magnoliopsida; order Asterales; family Asteraceae; genus Flaveria; species Flaveria ramosissima. The sequence continues at coordinate 1,569,073 of CM046032.1, forward strand.
AAGTCAGACTATACATCTTGATTCAATCTATGAATCACTCACTAAAAGCGGTCACGCCTGAGGTGACCAATCGGGCTTTAAATTAAAAGGGTCACGTCTGAGGTGACCAATCAGTTTCAAATTAAAAAGGTCATGTCTGAGATGATCATCGGCCATAACGTCTTATCAATAGTTAACAGGTAAAGTGTTTGAAAGTGCATGAGGTCAAACTCATAAGTCTGAGCCATTCGCACGACTGGACCATAAGTATGGACCAGTCGCACGATTGGATCATGAGTATGAGCCAATCGCACGATTGAACCATACATATGGACTAGACGTACGATTGGACCATAAGCATGGGTCAATCCATGCGATTGGATCACCAGAATGAACCAATCGCACGAATGGATGTGACTGACTAAGCCAGTCGCACGACTGAGCCCCTGTTGCACGAATGAAGCGTGCGAATAGGTCATGTTGCACGACTGAAGGTAAACTCAGTATAAATAGAGAGGAGTCGGTCGCACATTCTCATCACTCCTCAATCGCTCTCAAATCGCACGAAAGCACCGTTACTCTGCCAAGATTTCATTTTATTGATTTAGCATCGTGTTTGTGACTCAAACGATTACTCACTGTATCTACAGGTAATGTGCAACCAAAATGACGTCAATGTCCTATTTAACCTAGCCCAAATGTCTGAAATCGGACAAAAACAAGAACTTAGACAATAATCTTCAAAATAAACCACTAAAATGGACTTAATCATTGATTGAAATAGTATTAGGTGTTATCTTGAATGTCTGCGAGTGTAATGAGCCTGAACACAAGGGTTAACATCAAGTACATACCAAGAACTGATTTTAAAGTGTCGAACAGAGACTTATGCGAATGGACATACTGATGAACCTCAATCGCACGATTGAGCTGGGCGAAGGACTCAATCGCACGAATGAGCTGGGCGTATGACTCAATCGCATGAATGAACCATGCGTATGAGTTCAGTCGCACGACTGGTTCAACCGAATGGGACAGCATACGACTTGTGAATCCAAGGATCGCAATCAGGAATTATCAGTGTTGGTTGAAAGCAAGCCAACATTTGCGGAATTAACGTTGGCTTGGTTTAATTATTTTGTAGTAAATTTCAATATCAATAAAGATTCAAGAACACTAAAAGAAACACAATTAATGAATAATAAGTATTTCATTAAAATATGTTAATTATTACAAATAATGAACGAATGATATTAAATTTTGTGATGAATGATGTGACGGCTGCTAGGGTTTGGTTGTGAGATTTGATGTGATGTTTGCTGTTATGGAATTGTCATATTGCTATTGTTGTTGCCGTGCATGATTCGAAACCTAGGATCCATTTATATAGACAATGATGTTTCTGTTAAAGGAAACACCGGATCTCTTGGGATTTGAATTGTTTCTGTTAGGGAATCGTCGGATTTCTTGGGATTCGCATAACTGCCTTGTTGAATTGTTGACTTGTAACACTTGTATTATACAAGTGTTTGGACTCCGCAGGAACATTGTCTTCCGTAGATGTTTTGTTCTTCCGCAGAAGTCTTGTTCTTCCAAGGGTACATTGTTCTTCCGAAGTAATCTTGTTCTTTCGAAGCAATATTGTTCTTCCGAAGCAATCTTGTTCTTCCATCCTCAGAGCTGGTTGTTCATCCGTAGAAGATCTTTGGATGCATTTTACTTGTAAGAAACATATCTACGGAAGAACAAAATGTTCATCCGTGGATGTTTCTTACACTTAGTCAATTTTGGAAATTGACCAAGTAAATTGTTTGTACCTGTAAACATGCATAAATCAAAACACATATAACTGGGTTAACCTATATATATAATGCATACACATTAATGAATTACAACTATTCATTACAGACATTAATTCAAGTACTAAGCCTATACAAAATGGACTAGATCTACTGATCCTAGACCTAACAATACTCCCCCTTAGGCTTAGATACTTGTAATCAGCTCTTCAAAACTGAAAGTTCTTTCAGTCTTGCCACCATTCTTTTGTTGAAGTATGATACTGCATCCTTTTGATCATCGTACTTGTACTTGATCTCCATTCTGCATATCCTTTGCAGAGTCTCAAAACTTAGGCCCAAAATGTCTTCTTTAGTGGTGAGTGTTTCCACTACACTTTCATTCTGCACTATCTCGAGCTCATCCTCCTCTGAGATTCTCAATTCTGATACTTCTTCAATGTTGGCTCCTTTCAGCAGCCTAGCATCATGTCTTCTTCTTTTGTATGCTTTAGCATGTAGTTTATCCACCACTTGAATCATGTGCACATATAAGCATAGATCATTATGTGCTCTTTCATCTGACAACTTTAGAAAGAACTTATCATGCAGGTATGATGTGTAGCTGGGGTGTAGCAGTTTGATTTCTACTGGATCAAAAATTCTTATCGTTTCACCTTTCTTCCCCTCAGCATTCCATAGTAGCACCATTTCTTTTTTCTTCCCCACATATCCCCACTCAGTTATGGGAATAGTGTATTGATTTCCTACTATGACTTTGATGGATGCTGTTTTTATGTTTGAGTATCCAACCCTCCTTAAGAGTTCATCATCAACCATAGTAGATGAGTTGATGTTTGATCTTCTTCCTTTTTGAAGTCTTTTCTTATGTTCAGCATCTTCCCTCTTAGCCTCCTTCAGTACATCACCTATAAATCTTGTTTTCATCCTACCCACTGAAACAGAAAAATATCTTCCCTTGGATGGATTGGATAGTTTGAGATGATTAGGCTTTGTAGGTCTTTGATGTCTCTCCCAGGAAGTCTCAGTAATATTTCTACATCAGGGAAGTATTCAATTCTTCCAGATGTCCTCTTGATGATAGCACAGTCCCCTTCTTGATCGTAATTCCATGCCATGATTCTGTTGTCTTCCAGAGAGGATGGACTAGTAATGTGGTCACACAATTCTATCAATGTAGACTTCTTCTCTATAATTTCTCTGACTGTTGTTCCTAATGGCCACACTTTGCCAGGAATGATTCCTCTTGGTTCTCTGATCAGTTTTTTTTTTTTTGTGCTGATCTTTAGATTCAACAATTATAGGATCAGCAAGAAGTTTGCTTTGTTGCTCATAGGATGGGTGTGGAGCTTCAGTTCTGAATCTGACTCCAGTATCAAGTTCAACAGACATTACATGTTCCATCATTCTTCTCAGCTCAGCAACACTTCTTCTTTTAAGCTCATGACTTATATAGTTGTGACCCTGTAGCCAACATACCATATTGTACTTGCTCAGTTTTGTTGTATCACAGTGACCTAGATCTTTCTTGATTTTCTGAATGTCTTGAAAAGTGGTGAATGCTTCATAGTCCTAATTTGGAATTATGAATCTAGCAAGCTCAAATTCTTTCAGCATATCTTTCATCTCAGTCAAGTTCATTCTTTCAACCATGTCAAATGGGAACCCATGATTGATCAGGGTCATAAACACAAATGACTCGGGCCTCTCTTCCTTAATGTCTTTTGTTGTAAGTAGAACATCAGCCTTTGATTCTTCTTGATCTTTGTTAGTGTCATCTTCAATCAGCTCTTTCCATTTAGCATCACTCTCAGCTTCATCTTCATCATGAGTTACTTGCTTTAATGGTGACACATCCACTGAATGAGTGTGTTTTGAAGATGTATGCATTGACTTCTTGGGTGTCTCTTCAATATTGATTGTTTGTATATTTGTTGAACCCAAATACTTCCTTTTCCTTGAGTGAATAAGTTGCTTTGAAGTTTTAGCAGGTTTCTTTAGTTGATCTGATTCAAGAGCACATAACTTCATCTTTAGCTGATCAATCTCTTCTTCTTTTCTTCTAAACAAAGCTGATTGGTCATAGAGAGAGTCATTCATTTGATCAATCTTCAGCCTTAGCTTCTTATTTTCATTGTTCTCATTCTTTTCTGAGTCTTTAAGTTCTTTCACCAGCTCATGCAATACATCAGTCACTTTATTATTTTCTTGTATGTTTTCCCTTAATCTTTTCAGACTTGTTTCTTGCTTCATCAGCTGATCGTCTTTTACTTTTATCATTCCCTTCAACTCTTGAATTCTTTGTTTTCTATTGTTAGACTTCAGAACAAGCTTGTTGTATTCAGCAACCAGATAACTCTTGCTGACAGGGATATCATTATCACTTAGATCATCTTTATTGTAGGCAATCACATCAACATAGTTTGCCTCTTCTTCTTCTTCCTGATGTTGAGCAGCAATCTCATCATCATTTACTTCTTCAGGGGCTACACTTGCTGAGCTTAAACTGGCCTCAATGGCTTGATCTGTCAGTTCTTGATGTGATTGTTGTTGTTGTTGATGGTCAGTGCCGGAGAAACGGGTTTAGTTTCATTTGAGAGTATAGGCGATTCAGTTTTGGTTAACGACAGTTGAACTGTACTTGCTTGTGAGGCTAACTCTGTCTCCCCAGTGTAAATGCTCTGTTTGGATGAGTTTTCTGGATTTGGAGGTTGTTGAAAAAGTTGCATTTGAAGCTGATTTGGTGATTGAGGGTGAATTGGAGAGATTGGTTGAGTGTTTTGGTTGGCTGGTGATTGTGGTTGGGGTGTTTGTGGTTGATTTGGTGATAGAGGGTGAATTGGTGAGATAGGTTCTGTGTTTTGGCTGGCAGGAGAATTTGGTAGAGATGGTTGAGGTTGATGGTGTATGGGTGATATATCTGGTGAGTGAGTGTCTTGAACCGAGTTGGTTGATGAAACCTCCTGTTGATCTTCCCATACAAGCTCTTGAGGAATGTTTGCATGAGCATCTACCACATGATCAAACATGGGCATGTCTCCTCCTACATATTTCCCAGATATTTTATTCAGTACGGATCTACCAAGGTGTGCTTGAACAAACACATCACCATCCACAGTAGTTCCAGGCAGATCAGCATTGATGATTGGTTGCAGAAACCTTGGAAACATGTACATCTTGTCAGCCTTCTGTACTTTGATGTGATCACATAAGCAGTTGAAGATGTATTTTGAGTAATTATAGGTTCTTCCCTCAAAAACACCAATAATGCCTGAAGAGATATGCCTTGAAAATCTGTCAAGTCCAGATTTCCTATTTGAGATGCACTTAAGATAAGTGTGGCAGAGAAATCTGTACGGCTTGCAGAGTCTTCCTTTCTTTATTTCTCCCTTCTCGAAGTCACCATCATACCCCATCAGAAGGAAGACTTTCTCTATGTATTCATTTTCGAACACATCAGGGTGACTAGCTTTTATATCTCCCAACTCAAGAACCCTTCTTATTGTCTGTTCATCCACTCTCAGTCTTTGATTCTTCACTTCAGCCACAATAACTTGACCATCTTCTTCTATTTGGGTGGAGTTCTAGAAATCAGTGATGTGCGATTGGTGAATCACAGGCTCTGCTGATAAGGCATAGAACAACCTGGATCTTCTTAGATATCGGATAATGTCTTGACACCCTACTGAAACAGGATCGTCAGGGTTTAAGAAAGCACACACATTGTGCTCTTTCGCAAATCGATTATCCATCTGTTCAGAAGAAGAAGATTTTGTTAGAATCACAATGAGAATACGAACAGTTGTGAGATTAAACGAGATTTGAATGGTTCATTATCGAATCATTACGACATGTTTTACCTTGAACACAGCGATCTGAGGGCACAGATATATGTTTGTTTGATTTTTTGATTTGGTAAATTTGAATGTTGTAGAAGGGGGAAAAGTTTGTTGAGAGTGTGTTTTTCTAGGTCTGAAAAAGTGAACTGAAAAAGCGAATAATGAATTTTGAAGTCAAACAACATCATTTATACTCTCAGACACATTAATTTTATTACTTTAATGAAGTGGGACCCTCAACAAATTCTTCCGCAGATCATCTACGGATCCCATAAATCATCTGAGGATGTCTTAACGACATCTGCTGATGAAGTATAACTTACATTGTCACAGATTACCAAACTATGAAATAAAGTTATATTTGTTGATCTTTGCTCATCCGTAGTTTAGCATTCTACGGATAAACATTTAGATTATCCACACTGTAGCTTCTGCTGATGCTAAAGATGGCACAATGCAGAGAAATTTTGTCGTACGGTCCAAGTCCATTGCTTAGAACCATTTATTGCTTTTGGACCTTGTTGACTTTGTATTCATGACAAGTCAAATCATCACTTTTTCACACTTAAAGATTTTGTATTCATGACAAGTCAAATCATCACATTTTCATATTGATTTGGAAATAACTGTTATGGGCTTCACATTCAATTCATAATGATTTTGTCCTCCCTTTGCAAGTCAAATCATCACTTTTTCATACTTAAGAACTATGTGCTTTAAGTTATAAGTTCTATCTTGAGATGTATTGGGCATCTCATTAATGCAATGATGTAAAAGCTCTAGATTAATATACAATTGATCACATAGGATTCCTTTGAGAGCTTAGATATGATCATCATCAGGTCACCAGGTCTTTACTCACGTAAAACAGAGGTGCCTTTAACACAGGTCTTTGTTTACACAAAACAGAGGGATGATGTGGATCATGACCTTTTCACCTTTTGTAACTGATTTTCAGTATGGTGATCATACACCCAGGTCTTTTTTCACACAAAACAGAGGGAGTATGATTTACAAAGATAGATATTATAAAGTGTTGGTACATAGTGTGTTTAGATGAGTGATTTGGTCACATCAGAATAAGACTCACTTTGTATTCTCAAAATGAAGTTTCCTACAAACAATCACTTATCATTATGTTTGGCATGCACTCAGTGTAGTTTCCACTCAAGATGAACCTACTCACATATCAAAAAACGTGCTTAGATTAAATGTCATTTATGAATTCAGGAATAAGAAAAGATATAGTGTACTATAATTTCCCATGCATATGTCATGCTGAAGCATCATTACACACAGTATTTTGTTTGTTCAAATTGATTAATCTAAGTTAATCATGCCTAGAGACTCAATTAGAAAATTAAATCTGATTGAATCAAAGGCTTTAGTGAATAAATCAGCAAGCTGATTTGTTGTATCCACTTTGACTAACTTAATCAAACCCTTTTCTGATCAATCTCTCAGAAAAATGATATCTTATCTCAATATGTTTTGTTTTACTATGTTGCACAGGATTAGCAATTATAAACATAGCAGCAGAATTGTATATGTAAATTGAAGTTTGAAGGAAGTTGTAACCATAGTCAAGCAATTGGTTTTGCAACCAAAGGACTTGAGAGCAACCAGCTGAAGCAGCTATTTACTCAGCCTCAGTTATGGATACAGATACATTGATTTGTTTCTTGCACTGCCATGATACTAGTCTTGGTCCGAGGAATTGACATCCACCAGTTGTTGATTTTTTGTTACTGTTACATCCACCATAGTCACTGTCTGAGTATGAGTAGAGTGTAAAGTCACCATCCTTTGGATACCAAAGACCAAGTTCTTGTTTTCCTTTGAGGTATCTAAAAATCCTTTTCATAGCATTCAGATGAGACTCCTTTGGATCAGATTGGTACCTAGCACACACACACAACAAACATAATGTCAGGTCTACTGGCAGTTAGATACATAAGTGAACCTATCATTGATCTATATAATTTTTGATCAATAGATTTTCCTGAAGGATCAGGAACAATCTTATCAATTGTTGATGCAGGTGTTTTGCATGAGGATACTTTAGCAAGATTGTATTTCTTCAAAATTTGATGTATGAATTTTTCTTGATTGATGAATATCCCATCTGGTTTTTGATGAACTTGAAGACCAAGAAAGAAGGTTAATTCACCCATTGAACTCATCTGAAATTCAGATTTCATCAGCTCTTCGAAATTTACACACAATCTCTTATTAGTTAAGCAAAATATAATGTCATCAACATATATTTGAACAACTAAGAGATCTTGATGTTCTTGTTTGAGAAAGAGTGTCTGATCAATGGTTCCTCTTTTATAGCCATGCTTAAGCAAGAAAGATGATAGTGTTTCATACCACTTTCTTGGTTCTTGATGAAGACCATACAAGGCTTTATCTAGCTTGTATACCCTATGTGGATAGTGAGGATCTTCAAAACTAGGGGGTTGTGACACATAAACTTCCTCATCAATCTTAACATATACGAATGCACATTTGACATCCATCTGATACACAGTGAACTTCTTATATGATGCATAAGCTAGAAACACTCTTATGGCCTCAATTCTTGCAACTGGTGCAAAAACTTCATCATAGTCTATTCCCTCTTCTTGTGTGTATCCTTGTGCAATCAACCTTGCTTTGTTTCTTACAATAATCCCTCTATCATCCAGTTTGTTTTTGTATAGCCACCTTGTTCCAATAGGATGTTGACCTTATCAACTAGAGACCATACCTTTTGCTTTCTAAATTGTTGAAGCTCTTCTTGCATAGCTTCAATCCAGCTGTTGTCTTTTAAAGCAGCAGTTATGTTGGAGGGACCACTTGTGAAAGAAAACAACTAAAGAGACAAAGGTTGGCAGTACCACTTTGGCTTCTTGTAGTTCTCTTTGTATGATCTCCAATAATGTTGTTGACTGGATGAGTATTATGGATTCTCATTGATGGAGTTGATTCAACTGGCGTAGATGATTCCAGGTTAGTCATTTCCATTGCCTCAGACTGATCCAACCCAGGTTGAGAGTTTAGAAAATAGTCAAAATGTTCAACATGAAGTGTAGGATCATGAGTCTCTTCTATATGAGCTGTAGGAGCATCTCCAGAATCGGTTTGCTCTTCCGTAGGAACTTCTCCGGAATCATTTTGCTCTTCCGTAGGAACTTCTCCGGAATCATTTTGCTCTTTTTAGGAGTTATAGGAACTTCTACGGAATCATTTAACTCTTCCGTAGGAGTGACAGGAACTTCTCTCGAAGATAAATGAGGACTTGAAACATTTCCAATGTTTGTATTCACTTGAGAGCATGGATCTATTGAAGGGGCAACATTCACATCTCTGGATGCACAATGTTCATTTTCACATGTAGTGTCTACAGCTGCTGCTGATGTGTTTCCACTCGAGGATATGTGTATCCTTGGAGGATCAGCACATAATGTTACTTCAGTCATATGAGGTGGAACAAATTGATAACATACTTCATCAGATCCTGTAGTGTTCAAATGATCATAGTTAAATGATTTAGTTAGAGCATCTATGTCAAATAACCATGATGAACCTTTCACTGACTTAGTGAATACAGATTCATCAAATGATACATTAGATGTTTCTTCCACAATGTTATGTTGTGGAATATAAATCCCATAAGATTTAGATGTTGAAGAGTATCCAACAAAGAAACCATCATATGTTTTTTCTGAAAATTTTCCCAATGACTCTTTTATGTTTAAAATAGATACATGACATCCAAAGACTTTAAGATATCCTATGTATGGTTTTCTTTTAAACAAGAGCTCATAAGGAGTTTTGTTATGTTCTTTGACAATTAATGTTCTGTTTTGAACATTACATGCAGTATTCACTGCCTCAGCCCAAAATGTGATGGGCAATTGTGAATCAGCTAGCATTGTTCTAGCTGCTCCAATGAGAGTTTTGTTTCTTCTTTGAGCAACTCCATTTTGTTGTGGAGTTCTTGGTGCACTGAATTGCCTTGCAATACCTTTGCTCCTGCAAAAGGAATCCAGTTCAAAATTGACAAATTCAGTATCATTGTCACTACTAAAAATTTTAACTTTTGCATCAAGTTGATTCTCAAACTTGATCACAAAGTCCATTAATGTTTCTGATGTTTCACTCTTTTGTTTTAAGAAAAAGACCCATGTGAATCTTGTGAAATCATCAACTATCATCAAACAATATTGCCTTTTTCCAATACTCATCACATTGGTAGGACCAAACAGATCCATGTGAAGCAATTTGAGTGGTGTAGTATTAGTGTTGATAGTTTTGGATTTATATGACACTCTATGTTGTTTTCCTTTGTAACAAGAAGAACAGTGAGTTGAGCAATGAAACTCTTTGTTTGGCAATCCAATGACTAGGTCATTTTTCACCAATTTGTTCATGTTCTTCATGTTAGAATGGACAAGCCTTCTATGCCACAATTGAGATACATCTTCTGATAACTTAGATAGAAGGCATGTTTCATGTTTTGTGAGTGATGTGTTGTTCATATCCAAAACATAAGTGTTTCCTTTTCTTGCTTGGGAGGACCCAATCTTCTGGAACATTAAAACCTGGCTTAAGAATGTAACAATTAGTATTATCAAACAATGTGGTATAATTTTGATCACAAATTTGAGTCACACTTAGTAAATTGTACTTAAATTTTCATAATAATTTACTTTCTCAAATTTGAGCACACCATTTGTTATCATTCCTTCACCAACAATTTTACCTCCCTTTTTATCCCCACCAAATGCCACATAAGAAGCATATTTATGTTTGAAATCATGGAGAAGAGAACAGTTTCCTGTCATATGCCTAGAACAACCACTGTCAACATACCACTTGTTGTCAGCTCTCCAATATTGTTCCTGCATTCAGAAATAAATCAGTTAGAATTGACAACCCAAGTCTTAATGATCTTGGGTTTGTCAACAGTGTCTAAAATAGTTACTCCTTCATGAACAAGTCTTGAAGTTTCAGTTTTAGTTTCGGTTGATTCATTCTGAGTTGTTTTAGATGAGGATGATTCCGTTGAATGGGATGTTGATGAACTAGGTTCTTGTTTCCTAATTTCTTCTTGATTCAACTTAATTTTGTTCATTTGAGACTTTGGTTTTGATAATGAAACTTTATGATTAAATGTCTCATAATCTTTTGTTTTTGAATGAGATATGTGATTTCCCTTTTCAAATTTATCAAAGAATGCATCATCATCATTTGTTTCCTTATCAGTCAAATCTACCCTTTTGTGAGGTGTTTTTGACTGCTGGAAAGTTGTTCTTTTCTTTAATGGATGAGCACTTGATGATGTTTTGTCCTTTGATTTTGACTTTAATTTTAGTTCTGACTTCTTCAGTTTTGAACCCTTTTCACAATCAGTAGCTTGAGTATCTGATTCAGACTTATCTGATTCTTTCTTCTTTGTGCCTTTTGTCATGTTCCTTTTTTTGAAATAACATTCCTGAGTGGAATGGTTATTTTTGTTGCATATGGCACAATGTTTGTTGAAGTAGCAGTCATCAGTCATATGATTGTTCATATTGCAAATAGAGTAGTAGCTACTGAAGTAATAATTTTTAGTATTGTGATTTTTCATGTCACACCATTTGCAATACTTGAAATTTGATTCTTTCTTAGAATCATTCTTATGGTTTGCTAACTTTTGATGTTGTTCATTCTTCTTCAGCTTTGGAGGAGATTCTTGCATTTCTTCTTTATGCATCTTTTGATTGTTTTTTGCTGAATTCCTCTTCCGTAGATCATCTACTGAATCAACATTAACTTCTACTGAAGTTTTCTTTTTCCTTAGATCTGGTACTAGAAAGAGGTTCTTCTTCCGTTGATGATCTACTGATGCCTTTTTCTTTCCTTTTTCCATGGATTTGTTTCTTTCCTAAGTAGAGGCAGATTTCTCATTTACTTTATTGGAGGAGGTTTGTTGCTGATTCAGCTCTTGAAGACCTTCATTCAACTGAGTTATTCTCTTGCAAATGGTTTTCAGCATGTTTCTTTGTTTAGAAGGGTATGGCAGCTTTGTTTCTTCAAGCACTTTTGGAATATTTGTTTCAAAAACAACATTCTTACCCTTATTTAAAAGATCAGCATTATGTTCATCAGAATCATCCAAGTCATCCCACTCATCTAAGTCGAATTCTTAATTAAATTGATTAATCTTTTCTGATTCAGAAGACTCAGTTTCATTCACCTCTTATCAATGTTTTGTTGATTTGAGCTAGTTCCTATATTGGTGCTAGGCACAAAATGTTTTGACAGATTATTTGTCATTGATTCAGGCAAAGAAACATAGTTATTGTTAACAGGAGGTGCCACAGCATTATATCCCAACCCAGACCTTTTCTTTGATTCAATATGAGAATTTAGTAATTTCTCATATTGCTGAGATGAGAGCTGAAACTTCTGAAGTTTCACTTCAGTTGATGCATGATCAGGCATGGATTTTGTTCAGGAAGTGGTCAGATGCTCAACTTGTGCTTTCAAACTGTAATTTTCAGAAACAATTTTGTCTAAGTCCTTTTGTAAAGAGTTAATTTTATTTGATATAGTTTATGTTCTCTTACATGAGATTCATTCAAAATCATTGTTTCTTTAACTTTATCAGCTAATTGTTGAGCATGGACTATATATCTTTCTACTTCCTTAACACATATTGATGAACATAACCTGTCTCTTACCTCACTTGCCATGGGTGGAACCTTGTTTTCCATGTGAGCCATTCGAGCTTGATTTTCTTCAAAGACTTCCTTCTCATACACACTCCAGTCACAGGTTCCATCTTGAAGAATGATCGGCCTAGAGTCTTTAGAGTTGCTAGTTCCTGCTGGAGAATTGGTGGCTAGTGGGGATGAGTTGGTCAGTTGTGGCTGTCTAAAACATCTTTGAGTTGATGAGGGTTGTTTGGCCTGATGATTCTGATATTGTGTTGAGTCATAATTTTGTTGATTGCATTCTCTAGAAAAGTGCCCATAGAGATTGCACTTGAAGCATCTTACCTTTGACTTATCAACTCCAATACGTGATGATTTACTTGCAGCACCCAAATTCTTGTTTCTTCTTAGATATTGTTTGGCTCTATAGGCAATCATTGCCATTTGCCATTGTAGATCCATCTCCTCTACTGCATCCGGAGGCAGTTCTTCTAAATCTTGTTGGCACATGTTGGCAGTGGGCAATGTTCTTCCTAGGTAAGCTTGAAAGCTTGAACTGAAGGCTGCGAAAGCTGCCTTTTGTTCTTCAGAGTCTAGAATGACAGTGATAGACTCTGATTGATTGTTAAATGATGGTTTTTTTGGATGATTTATCTCTTTGATCATCAGATCTTTCTTTCTCTTTTCTTGACTTACTTTGAGAAGATTTATTAGGAGGTTTTGAAGCATAGAAACTTACTTCCTCTTCATCTTCACTCAAGGTACAAGAGTTATCACCATCATTACTGGACATGAAAGCACTTCCAGCACTTCTTGTTTCTTAAAAGTGAGAAGGTGATACATGAGTTCTTACACTCTTGTTTCTTGATTTCTCATCCAGTTCAAGAGCCTCAACTTTAGCCACTAGAGTGTCTAGTCTGACTGCTTTGAGATCTATGGTATTCTTGAACATGGATACAGCTTGCTTCCAACTTTCTGGTAAAGTATGGAGCATTTTCTTGTTCAGTTCCTCATTTGTGTATTTCAACTCCAAAATGTTCATTTATGTAACAAGTTGCATAAACCTGTGGAGTTGTTAAGAAATTGATTCACCCTCAATATGATGAAAAGTTTCATATTGCGAACTAAGGGTGTCCTTCCTAATGCTTTGGATTTCATCACTCCCTTCACAGAGTGTATGAAGAATCTTCCACAAGGAATTTGTTGTTTTATAATTTTCACATCTGATCAATATTTCTTCTGGTAAAGCCATACTAAGCAAGCTATATGCTTTGATATCAACTTTATCCTTCTTAATATCATCAGGTGAAAGATCTTTTATGCTTATGGGTTGATTGTTATCATTATAATCTGGCCCAAGGATGGGTGGAATATAAGGACCTTCTGTTATATAGAACCATAAGTCAAAATCTGTATAATTTACATGATTCCTAAACTTGATCTTCCATGATTTGAAGTCTGCTTTTGTTTCCAACTTTGGTGGTTGATAAGATGATTCACTAAAGTTGCTCATGATTAGTTAAGATATGAGATGTTAACTAATGAATTTGTTCAAAGGATATGAACAAGATAGTGATGATGGTCAATAACTAAGATCTGCTATTCAATCGATTTGAATATAGATCCAAGTTAATCTAACCGAGTACTGCTGAATGACAAATCAAGTTTCACACAAACTCTTTTGTTTAAAAACAATAGATCTAATCAGTAAAAACTGACAAATCTACAGAACTCAGAAAAGAAATTAAACACAACTAACACTGATAGATCAATCGATCTAAATCAATGAGCACTTGGCTCTGATACCACCTGTGAATCCAAGGATTGCAATCAGAAATTATGAGTGTTGGTTGAAAGCAAGTCAACGTTTGCGGAATCAATGTTGGCTTGGTTTAATTGTTTTGTAGTAAATTTCAATATCAATAAAGATTCAAGAACACACTAAAAGAAACACAATTAATGAATAATAAGTATTTCATTAAAAATATGTTAATGATTACAAATAATGAACGAATGATATTAAATTTTGTGATGAATGATGTGATGGCTGCTAGGGTTTGGTTGTGAGATTTGATATGATGTTTGCTGTTATGGAATTGTCGTATTGCTATTGTTGTTGTCGTGCATGATTCGAAACCTAGGATCCATTTATATAGACAATGATGTTTCTGTTAAAGGAAACACTGGATCTCTTGGGATTTGAATTGTATTTGTTAGGGAATCGTCGGATTTCTTGGGATTCGCATAACTGCCTTGTTGACTTGTTGACTTGTAACACTTGTATTATACAAGTGTTTGGACTCTGCAGGAACATTGTCTTCCGAGATGTTTTGTTCTTCCGCAGAAGTCTTGTTCTTTCAAGGGTACATTGTTCTTCCGAAGTAATCTTGTTCTTCCGAAGCAATCTTGTTCTTCTGAAGCAATCTTGTTCTTCCGAAGCAATCTTGTTCTTCCATCCTCAGAGCTGGTTGTTCATCCGCAGAAGATCTTTGGATGCATTTTACTTGTAAGAAACATATATACGAAAGAACAAAATGTTCATCCATAGATGTTTCTTACACTTAGTCAATTTCAGAAATTGACCAAGTGTAATGTTTGTACCTGCAAACATACATAAATCAACACACATATAACTGGGTTAACCTATGTATATAATGCATACACATTAATGAATTACAGCCATTCATTACAGATATTAATTCAAGTACTAAGCCTATACAAAATGGACTAGATCTACTGATCCTAGACCTAACACGACCTAGCTCAATTGCAGGCTCAAGCGTACGATTGAGCCCAATCGCTCGACTAAGACTCAGTCGCATTGTCCATTCGCACGACTGAACAAAATGATTCAAGTTCATTAAAATTAAAATGTCATCCATTTACACAAATTCTAACGTATATGTGTCTTGTGTTACAGAAACATGGCTAGCAGATGGACTATGAGCACGAAGCACAACCTCTATGCTCATCTTGATGTCACATCCCGGAACGCTTTAGAGTTCACGGGGATCATTGACTTTGTGCGGAGATCGAGGATCTTCAAGGCCATATATACACCATGCACACCATATTGATCGATTCAGCAGGCTTTCTGGGAATGCGCTGTAGTAGACAGGTCCACTGAGCCTCATCGCATTCGAAGCTCTATTTTTGGTGAAGAGACTGAGATCAGCAAGGATGATCTGAGGAGGGCTTTGGAGTTGGGCGGGGATGGTGAATGCCCAACCAGGCTGCATCCCCTGACGGTTCGGGGATGTTTTCTTCGGGTCAAGTATGTTGGGGACATTAATGCAGGTGTGCTCAACAAGAGCAACCTGTGCCTCCAGTTCAAGTACATGGCCCATGTGCTCCTTAAGTGCATAGCCTCACGGAAAGGTGGCTTTGATGAGATGTCTGATCAAATCCAGAATGCTTACATAGCTCTGGTACTGAACCATCCGTTCAGTTTCTCTCGTATGATCTTCACGTACATGGTAGAGAATATAGAGGCCAAGGGCAAGGAAGGCTTCTGTATGTACCCTCGTTTTCTACAGATGATCATTGATCAGAAGCTTCCTCTGCTGCCGAAGGAGAAAGATGATGCGGTCACTCTTGAGGTTATGGATGATACGATGCTTGGGAGGATGAAAGTGTACCAGGGCAAGCAGGTCAAGCCCCCGGTGAGGAGATTGTTTGGGCATCTGGCCCGGGAGGACTACGTGGCGCCCGCTCGCAAGAAGTGGCGTCATGATGACAGTGATTCAGACACAGAGCCCATAGTTTTACCCACTGACAATGACGACGACGATGACAGTAAAGATGGTGGAGATACTGGCCCCACTCCATCTAGGGCCACTGCCACTGATATATCATCTCCACCATCCACACAGGGTGGAACTAAGAGTGTTGCATTCCATCAAGACTTCCTGCGAGATGAGGAGGAAGAGTCAAATAAGGAGCCGCTGGTAAGGACAGTGGGCAGTAAGGTTGTTGTCACTGAGAGAGGGATTGCGGCGGTTGGCGGACGCCAGGGTGAGTCCAGGGGTGCTGCTGCCGATGTCACTGATCCATCATACATCCCTGACCAGCCCATCATCCCAGGGGTGCATCCTCTTCTAAGGGTTCGAGGAAGAAGCGGATGGCTTAGCCCCATGGCATGAAGAGCAAGAGGAGAAGGATTACCCTGATTACCACCACATCCACCACCTCTACCACAGCTACCACCACCACTACCACACTTCCTACCACCACTAACACACTTCCTACCACCACTACCACACCTCTTACCACCACTTCCACAGCCACCCCTTCACCATCCACTCCTATTCCACCTCCCATATTCACCAAACCACCACCACTACCACCACCCAACGAGTCGGGACATCTGCTCATGTCCCAATTAGCCATGGATCCACTCTACCCTCTATTGGGTTAGAGGAACAGCTAGCCAACCTCAATCGGATTGTGCTAAAGCTGCTTGCCACAGATGAGCAAAGAGCTGCACAGCTCAACCAGCTTGTGGAGCTCAATGCTGCTCAAGCTGAGCATATTACACAGCTCCAGGAATAGAATGCACATTCTGTTCAGAGGATAGAGGAGCTAGAGAGAAAGAACAAGAAGATGATGCTAAGGCTTAAGGATCCAAAGATAAGCCTTTAAAGATCAGAGAAGGAGATGGTGATGATGATGATGATGATGATGATGATGATAATGATGATGATGATGATAAGGAGGATGAAGATGACAGTGAAGAGGATGTTGGAGAAGATGGGACTATAGGGAAAGATAAAAGGACGAGGATGACCAGGAAGGTGATGCTACTGCATCAGCCTCTCCTCGAGCTCAAGAAAGGAGGACCAAACGGAGTCAAGATCAAGAAGCCTCATCCTCTGCTCCTCCAGCTGAAGAACCCACTATTCAAGACAAAAGTAATGATTAGATGTTTTTGTATTTAAAACATTTGTACTTGAATTATATATTACTTTAATGTAATTATTGATCATTTAAGCTTGTTTTTTTCTTAATGTTTCATATAATTACTTATGTGTGTTATGCTAAATGTTTAAATCAAGCAGATAAAACTTCACAGCAAGATGAATACGATATTGCTCCCCTTCAGTAAATCAAGTCTCAATTCACCATGATTCTTGATTTGCAAGGAATCATAAGAAGGTCAGTGAGCTACACTCCCGAAGAAGGAGAAATTATACACGATCTGACTGACGAGCAACTTGCTGAGATGTTCAGACTGAATCCTGACTAGCTCGTCAAAGACGCTCTAAATGTCGACGTTATAAGTGATGATTAGCTGAACGATGTTGATGAAATAGAGATAGAGGATGTCGCGTCTGACCACTATCCAGAGTACACTGACCAAGAGGGAAATGTGACCCCAACTTGGGTGACACTCTCGGCAGTGCTACATTTGAAAAACTAGATGAAATGGAGAAAGAAAAAGATAAGGATGAAAGCCAAGCCCAAGCCTCGGATCCAGATGTTGATATAAAGAAGGTTGAATGGGCAGCTTGTTTTGCTGAAATAAGAGCCCAGCACACAGCTCCAAAGCAAAATGCCTACACCAAACTCTATAAAGTCAAGAAACATCAGAAGGTGTCTGGCAAGATCATAGCATGGGCATATTTTGAGGACTTAAACGTTTATGCTGTAAAAAGGGAGAATAGAATAGAGTACTTCAGGTTTCCTCATGATCTGAAGACTCTACTAGGCTTTGAGCTCAACTGACTGGCATGCTTAAATCTGTTGTATGTTGATCCCAGAAAGATGTCAGGTTGGTTTGAAGCTGCATTAAAGAAGGAATACCACAGCAGGTGGGTGAACGTCAGACCTCAACAACCGAAGAGGTTTATTCGCAAGTCTGAGGTGGATCCCATATCTGGAAAACCTAAAGTAATGTTGAAGTGGAGTTCCCCGCGCACGATGTCGAAGATTCCCTTACGGGAAATGCCGCAGGACTTCACTCACATTTCAAATTGGTATTATGACTAGAGGACGGGTGAAGCGGTCATAGTTCTAAACAGAGAGGGCAAAATAGAAACTATCAGGGTATTTGACCCATTGTCGCTTACCAACTTGTCAGCTGAAGATGTCTACACTTTATACAAGTGGCCACTGTTCTATGACGCGCAGGATATTGTACAAGCTCTCCAATTCCAGAATGTGATACGGCTCTCCTTTGCGTATGAAATACACGCAGGAGTCATAAGAGAGGAGAAGTACAAGAGGTTTAAGGGGCATATGAAGGATGTCAGACGTTAGAGTAAACTAAGTCCCTAGTTTATGTGCTTAATGTAAAAGTCTGTCATGGCTTACATATATGTAACGAAACAATGTAATAATATATGATTTGTGCTTTGATGTTTACTTATATCTGATTCATATATATAATCTTATTATATAGGTTTGAAGTTGTTATATGATGATTCATGCTAATGGACCATAATAAAGGAACATACGCATGAATACATCATGCTAATGAACCAGTCGCACGACTGAACCAGACGACTGGATCAGTCGTATGAGTGAGACATGAGATTGACTCAGTCGCACAACTGAACTTTCAGTCGTGCGTATGAATCAGTCGTATGGGTCAGTCGCACGACTGAACCATGATAATGGGTCAGTCGCACGACTGAACCATGCTAATGGTTCAGTCGCACGAATGAAGACTGCAAACCTATAAATACCACTTAATTCGTGGAAAAACGTAACTTTTGATACATACTCATAACCTACCCGTCCAGAGCGTCTAGAAAGCCTATTCCAAGTTCATAGTTCGGATCTGATCTTTTTCTACTCATTCTTAACGTTTCTTTAATCGTTAGATTGATCGGGATTGCGTTCTCATTGATCGGATCGCCAATCAAATAGGATTCCGCACTATTTGATCTGGTTTCACGCATTATCAGTTAGTATTCCGTACGTACACGGTCCTGACAAGATTTCTTGGTCTGTTTACCTTTCTTACACGCTACACAAAAATCCAGAAGTTGAAAATTCTTGACATTTACTCCATTCACTAAATCATTCTGGATCAGATGAGTCATCTTCCGTGGATTCATTCTCCTATGCCGGGAGATTGAGTCCTTCTCTGTTGCCTTTGACAAGAAGCATTGAACTTTAGGCTTGGTTGCGGAGGCTTTTGATAGATCCAAGACATATAAGTCATTATATCTTGAAGCTGACATTAAGATTTTGTCCTCTAGGATAATGTAATCCTTCTTCAATATGTAGCACTTCTTCTTGTCAAAAACAACTTTGAATCCTTTGTCACAGATCTGAGAGACTGAAAGCAAGTTATTCTGTAGTTGTTGAACGTATTTGACCTTATCAAACTTAACTTTCTGGTTTCCCACTTCGCCTTGAGCGGTGATGTATCCTCCTTTATTTCCAGCAAATGATACATGTCCCCCTTTAATTGTTTGACATTGAAAAGGAGAGACAGGTTCCCGGTCATGTGCCTAGACGCCCCACTATCAACAATCCAGGTATTTGTGATAGCACTGTAACGGACACCCTGCACATTAAAAGGAAATGATCAGTTTAGGTTTGGGACCCAAGCCTTAACTGGCTTGGGTGACCCAGAGGAATCACACATCATAAACTCAACCCACTGTCCATTTGAGGGTGAGGGCATATCATTCTTCTTATTGTTCTCATTATCATACAATGGACTTGAATTTTCTTTCCATAAGCCAGTTTTGTGTAAGGCCTGTTTGTGATAAACAGACGACTGGCTTACAGTTTGAACTTTAGGTTCATTAATTCTCTTTGGTGGAGTAATAGAACTCCTTTTTGAAGAACTTGGTTTTGTATCATAAAGTTAAATTTTCTGTCTGGGAGTCTGATAATAAGGACAGTTAGAAGAAATGTGTCCTCTCTTTCCACAACTGTAGCATGATCTCCCTCCTAAATGTTGAGAAAACTGTTTATGTGGAGTTGAGTGTGATACAGGTGTGACATGAGTCTGGTTGGATTTGGTAACTACTCGTTTAGATGTTTCTGCTTCTTTAACGAAATTAATTGTTTGCACATTCTTAACATCTTTAGCCTTTAGTTTATTTGGACTTTGACGTGAAGCACGTGTTTGGTTAACTGATTTGGTCATTTTGGGTTCAGAAGTAGAGATGTGTGAACCTAAATTTCCATTAACCTTTTCAAATTGATTATCCAAATTTTCAATGGGCATCTTTTCTTGTGATTTGAAAGTAGACTCCTGTTTAGTGACAGAGTTCACCGGTTTACCAGTGGAATCTGGATCACCAACCAGAGGAGTGGACACCACATGATCCTTAATTGGGTTGTTATTTACAGGTCTACATTTTGTATTTAACATGATCTCATGTTGTGGTGGAACTACTTTGTAACCCAACCCTTCCCCATTATTTCGTTCTTTCACTAAGTGTTGAACTATGTGAGAAGAACTGGTCTAACTATGCAGTTTTTGTTTTAAAGAATTTACCTCGACTTCTAAAACTGCTTTTTCTTTTTTTGTTTCTTCCAAAGAGTTTAAATAAAACTATATCATTAGCTTGATTAAAAGCAACAACCTCGGTTTCCCTTTGTTGTTTACCTAAAAGTTCTATTTTTTCTTTGTAACTGCACTCATTTTGTTTTAAAATACGATTAGCTTATGTGCACAGTTGTAAATCATTTACTAAGTTATCATTGTGGTCTAATAACCTAACAAATTTCAAATCAATGCTTTCTCTAAATTTGTTATATTCAATACAAGCATGTTTTTCAAAAAGTTGGTCTTCCGTACTTACCTGTGAAGAATCAGTTGAGTCAGCCATCAATGCAGAGTTAGACTCTTTCGATGCTGGAGATTCTGAACATGTCTTTCTGAGTTCTTGTACAATTAGGTGATTTACCACATTCACAGCTTCTTCATTATCTGACATTACTTGTTCAACTGTGATTTCACCTTCACTCACAGAGCCATCATCCAATCCCTTGACACAGGCAATGTTTGATTCACCCGGAGACACAAAATGGAAGGTCCAGTCCTGCCCTTCGTCACCTTGAGAAGTCAAGGCCTTTGTCTCTTTGCTTGAAGAGGTAGTTCCACTCGTGTCTTTGTCTTGACGGTTGAAGGTTGAGAACGGATTTCCGTTACCTGTTTTCTTGGGCTTTACACATTCACGTTTGAAATGCCCCTTTTCACCACAATTAAAGCAGGTAACTATGGTTTTGTCAAAACCAAAGGTTGTGTCTTTTGTGGCTACTAAATTTTGTCCTATCTTTTTCACAAACTTTTTCGCCCTTCTGACAGCACTCGCCAAGGCCCACATGATATCCATACTCTCTAATTCATTTTCGTCCACCTACTCGTAATATTCATCTGCAAGATGGCAATTGCCAATCTTCCCTGCAACTAGACCATAATAAGAATGGACAACAACTGCTAGAAGATCCATATGCTCCTTTGCAACTACCACTGTGATATTACCGAGATTCTCGGTCTTCAACTTAGTAGCATTGGCTTCAGGTACTATATATTGGGTGCAAGATGACCCTGATGTTTCTGATCCTGAAGTAGTGGTTTGGGAAGGAGTTGCTGAACTAGACACAAAGGCAGTTTGAAGTGGTGCTCCTGAACTGGTTGGAGTGGGAGATGAGTTATAAAGTGAAGGATTCTGGTCGTAGGATCCTTTCTGTGACCTGTACTTTATTTTCAGTTCTTCCTCTCTTAACTTCATTATGAAATCATTTATATCCAACTTTGTAAGAATATCGTTTTGTCTCAGATTAGACACAAACGAGTCCCATTTCTTCGGTAAACCATCTGCAAAACTTGACATTTTATCTTCCATAGACGTTGTTACCCCATGAGTGTGCAGCTCACTCATCAGATAGTAGAATCTGTTGATAATATCATCCAAGCTCTCATTCCCTATTGTGGAGAAGTTATCAAACTCCTTCTTGAGAGCCTTTGCCTTCAAAGCCTTTAATGTTGCATTTCCATCATATCTTTTCTCCAAAGCTTCCCATAACTTTTTCACCTGTTTGTTCTCAAAAAACTAATGAAAGATATCTTTCGGTATCGACTGAGTCAACAAGGCATACACCTTCTTTTCAGCATTGTACTTAGCTTTCTGGCTGTCAGTCATACCTCCCAAAGTTAGCTTAAGACCATCAGCACCGACTGGCATACTATAACCTGTCTCAATGGATTCCCAAAGATTGGGATCAACTCAATTTAGATAGATCTTGAACCGTTGTTTCCATTGTGGGTAATCTTCTAACGTTATAAGTTTTGGTGGTTTATTGTGATTCCCAATTTCATTTTCCAGAAGCAGAAGGTTCTTGATGCGAGAGTCCTTTCCGGCAGTAAAAGCAGATAACTGATCTTCCATCTCTTTAACCTTTGAACTTTAAAACTAGACTGGCTCACTCGTGCGAATGGACTATACGTATGGATCACTCGTGCGAATGAGGGGTGCGAATGAGGGGTGCGAATGAATTCAATCGTGCGATTGGATTCAGGCGTGCGATTGAAATGAACGAATGGACTCAAATGACTGGAATTGTTCAGTCGTGTGGATGAGGTATGCGATTTGAAGTGTGCGAATGAATTCAATCGTGCGATTGGATTCAGTCGTACGTATGGAGTGTGCGATTGGAGACAAGCGAATGGGGCTGTTCAGTCATACGAATGAGTGAGCGACTGATTTCAATCGTACGAATGGGGTGTGCGATTGAGTTCAGTCGTGCAATTGAGCTAATCGTGCGACTGAAGGTTGCTGTTTTTGCAAAATTGAAGGTTTTTGATACTTCGACACAAAAACACGATTTTTCAAGAACCCTAATCTGGCGTATGCTGAAAAACGTAAACTTTGAGACCTGGAGACGTCAAAAACACTGTTTTCCTAGAAAAGGTGACTCCTTTGAATGAAAAACGTGATTTTTATACGAAGACTAATCGAATCACACGCAAAATCAAGAGCCAAAGCTCTGATACCACTTGTCAGGACCGTGTACGCACGGAATACTAACTCATAAAGCGTGAAACCAGAACAAATAGTGCGGAACCCTATTTGATTGGCGATCCAATCAGTGAGAACGCAATCCCGATCAATCTAACGATTAAAGAAACGTTAAGAACGAGTAGAAAAAGATCATATGCGAACTATGAACTTGGAATAGGCTTTCTGGACGCTCTGGACGGCTAGGTTATGAGTATGTGTCAAAAGTCCTGTTTTTCCACGAATTAAGTGGTATTTATAGGTTTGTAGTCTTCATTCGTGCGACTGAACCATTAGCATGGTTCAGTCGTGCGACTGACCCATGCGACTGATTCATACGAACGACTGAAAGTTCAGTCGTGCGACTAAGTCAATCTCATGTCTCACTCGTACGACTGATCCAGTCGTTTGGTTCAGTCGTGCGACTAGTTCATTAGCATGATGTATTCATGCGTATGGTCCATAAGTATGGTCCATTAGCATGAATCATCATATAACAACTTCATACTTGTATAATAAGTTTATATATATGAATCAGATATGAGTAAATATCAAAGCACAAATCATATATTATTACATTGTTTCATTACACATATGTAAGCCATGACAGATTTTTACATTAAGCACATAAAGTAGGGACATATGTATCAACAGTTTTTGACAATGACAACATATTTTGAAAAGGTTTTTCAAATGAGATGGACTAATCAATGTTTATCATCCCAATAGCTGTAATGAGATACTTGAATCTTTGTTCATCAAATGCTTTGGTGAACAAATCAACATATTGTTCATTTGAATCAACTTTGATTATTTTAATCATATTTTTCTCATGAATATCTCTAATGAAATGATACTTGATATCAATGTGCTTTGTTTTGGAGTGCTTGACTGGATTTTCTATAATGGAGATAGCACTATTATTGTCAATGTGGATAGGAGTACTCATTAAGTTGAATCGTAGTCTATCATCTGGTTTTGAATCCGCAGCAGCTGAGCACAGCAAGTTGCAGCAGCAATGTATTCAGCTTCAGCAGTAGATGTTGAAACGTAGGATTGCTTCTTGCATTGCCATGAGATGATCCTTCTAACAAGAAATTGACATCCTCCTGATGTTGATTTCTTGTTAATATTACAACCACCATAGTCACTATCAGAATAGCCATAATGATTGAAATTGATGTTCTTTGGATACCAAAGACCCAGTTTAGGTGCTCCTTTGAGGTATCTGAGGATTCTCTTGGCAGCAACTAGGTGAGACACCTTTGGAGCAGCCGGATATCTTGCACAGATGCATGTTGCAAACATAATATCAGGTCTACTTGCTGTGAGATACATCAAAGAACCAATGATTGCCCTATACTGATGTTGATCAGTATCCTCCCCCTCAGAGTTAGGTCAAATATTGTGATTTCTCAAATTTCTTCCTCATAATGCTCTCAGAGTCTTTGCACATTTGGTCATTTGAGGAACCAAATATGATGTCATCAACATAAACTTGTACGAGAAAAATGTCTTTTCCACACTTTCTTATGAATAAAGTCCTGTCAATGGTATCTCTAGTGTATCCATTCTTCAGGAGAAACTGAGACAAAGTCTCATACCACAACCTAGGTGCTTGATGCAACCCATAGAGAGCTTTATCCAATTTGCACACATAGTTGCGGTGTTATGGGTCTTCAAATCCTGGAGGCTGGCATACATAGACTTGCCCATCTATATCCCGATATAGAAAGGCACACTTGACATCAAGTTGGTAGATTGTAGAATTCTTGGATGCAACATAAGCAAGAAAGAGCCTCACTGCCTCAAGTCTTGCAACTGGTGCAAAGACATCAATGTAATCAATTCCCTCCTCTTGAGTGTATCCCTGAACTACTAGTCTTGCCTTGTTCTTGATAATCAAGCCTCTATCATCTCTCTTGTTTCTAAAAACCCATTTGGTTTCTATTGGTACTTGACCGGATGGTAACGGACATAGGTTCCAAACCTTTTGTCTTTTGAATTGAAGCAATTCCTCTTGCATTGATTCAACCCAACTACTATCTTCCAAGGCTTCTTCTACCTTCTTGGTTCTATCTGAGATAAGAAGCATGAGTATAGGCAGACATTCCCATTATGAGTTTGTCCCCTTGTTCTCACACCTTTAGAGACATATCCAATGATGTGTTCAGTTGGATGAGTGTTGTGATTCTTAAGCCTAGGGATCACATCCAGTTCCAAAGATAGGTCCAAATTAGACATATTTTGTTCTGGAACTTGAACACTTGGACCAACAGATTTTTCACTCTCATTGAATGAGAATTGATTGAATGAAGGAGAAACAACATCAGAATCAGTTGGTTGTGAAGCAACATTAACAGTTGTCTGTTCCATCAAAATGCTACTTCCTTCAGCTTGGTGTTGTTCATTGTCACCGGATGAGTTTTGAGGCTCACTTTGTTGACAACTTGTTGAAGCTCCACTGGTTCCTGAGATACATATTCTATCAGATCTGCCAATTGTGGGAGCTTGATTTTCAGTAACTCTTGGAGAACTTGGAAGAGGTCTAGGTAACTCAAACAGTTGGTCATCATCAGAATCACTTTGAGTTCCTGTTCCAGCTAAAACATTCTCACAAGAAGGTTTAGAATAGTTTGGAAACAATTCTAAATCAAAGATATGATCAGGTCCATTCCCCCTAACATAAGGAGTGTGCTCATTATGAACAATGTTGGATGATTCCTCAAATTGCTGATTTTTAATGTTATAAACTCTATGAGCAACAGAGTTGGTGGAATATCCAACAAAGATGGCATCATCCGACTTTTCAGCAAATTTTACCAAATTGCCCTTTGTGTTAAGTATGGTACACCTGCTGCCAAAGGACCTAGAAAGCCAATGAACGGTAGCCTCTTGTTCCATAGCTCATAAGGGGTTTACCCATATGGCTTCACTACAAGAACCCTATTCTGCACATAGCATGCAGTGCTGACTGCCTTTGCCCAAAATATTAAAGGCAGCTTTGAATTAGCTAACATAGTTCGAGCAGCCTCAATAAGTGTCTTGTTTCTCCTCTCAGCAACACCATTTTGTTGAGTAGTTCTAGGAGCACTATATTGTCTGGCAATCCTTTTTGAGTTACAGAATGAGTCAAGAACTTGATTCTTAAACTCAGTTCCTTGATCACTTCTAATTATCTTAACCTTGTGATCAATTTGATTTTCTATTTTAAGAATACAAGATTTTAAAGTTTCAGTTGTTTCATCTTTATTTCTTAAAAAGAATACCCATGTGAATCTAGTAAAATCATCAACAATCATAAGGCATTATGATTTCCTTCCAATGCTTATTATACTTGTGGGACAAAATAGATCCATGTGCAATAAGTGTAATGGAGTGGTGATAGAGTTAACTACTTTGGATTTATGAGATTCTCTATGTTGCTTTCCTTTCAGACATGCAACATAGTTATCTTTGCAGAAAAATTACTTTTTAGGCAAACCATGTACCAAATTATTTTTAACCAATTTATTCATGGTTTTAAAATTGACATGACATATTCGTTTATGCCACAGTGTTGTCTCATCACTATCAGCTTTGGAAAGAAAGCATGATACTTCACCCAGTGGGGAAGCATTGTTCATATCCAGCTTGTACATATCCCCTTTCCTAGGAGATCTAAGAAGCACCAATTCCTGAGGAATCGTCATCCTGGGTTTGAGGATAATACACTCATGTTCTGTGAAAAGCATTTGGTGCTTTTGATCACAAAACTAAGAAACACTTAACAGATTGTGTTCAAGCTGTTTGAAAAAGTTTACTTTGTCTACTTTTAAATTACCATTGGATATACTCCCCCAGAAATATATCCTCTGGCCTCACCTCCAAACTGAACAGGTCCTCCATCAAAATATTGAAATTGTTGATGAAGAG
Organism: Flaveria ramosissima; assembly: GCA_025215565.1. NCBI lineage: Eukaryota > Viridiplantae > Streptophyta > Magnoliopsida > Asterales > Asteraceae > Flaveria > Flaveria ramosissima. The sequence continues at coordinate 1,596,258 of CM046032.1, forward strand.
ATCTGTTCCCTGTCATGTGCCTGGAGCATCCACTATCCACAATCCATACATTGTCATTCTTGTCATATGGATGCCCCTGCACATAAGGTGAGAAGATTAGTTTTTTATTGGAAACCCAAGCCTTGGTCTTGGGTTCTTCTAATTTGATGACATAATTAAACCAAAATTTATGCATTAGGGTTCAATGGATGTCTTTGAGGAAGAAGGTTGGGCTGCAACATCTTGTCTGATCTTCCATTCCATTTCTTGGCTGATCATAGTAGATGAGCTTGTTGAAGCTTGAGCAGCATGGCATTCTTTCGAAGCTTCTTTCTTCTCGAAAGAAGCCTTTACCACCTTTTCTTCTGAAGCAGTCTTCTTCTCAGAAGGTTTTAAGGGAACTCTCTTGTTCTTTTGAATTTTCTTAGCCTTGTCTTCCAAAGCTATTGTCCCTTCAGAAGAATGAGTTTCTTCCGAAAGAAACTTTGCTTCGGAAACAAGCTTTCCCTTCTTCATCACGTGAACCATGTGATAAGGTCCAAATATGAAACCCTCCTTGACTCCTTCTTTCGTAACAATATTTGCATAATGTGTGCTTGCAGGATTGTAATAACAATCTTTAGCCATGTGGTTCAGCAGACCACACATTTTGCATGCAATGTTAATTTTTATGGGATGTGAAGACTGTTGTTTCTTGCACTTCTTGTTTTTATCAAAAGTCTTCACCTTTAACTTCTGATCCTTCAATAGGACAGGAGTGCTGGTACTACACTCCTTTCCCAGATCAGAGTTTCCCACCACCTGGAATCTAACTGAAATAAATACACCCTTTTGTTTTGGGTCGATATTTAGCTTGGACTCAACCACTTTCTTGGCAATTTTTCTGGCTGCCTTAGCCCTGTTTCTTCTGGCTTTGGTGGATAGGAGTTGATCATCACCGGTGGAAATGGGTTGATTTACCTGGTTCTTCCCTGTGATGTTCTTCATAGTTGCATCACTCTTTAACTCATGGGAAGGTGGGTCAGCACATGGAACCTCTTGCTCTTCAGTCCCACATCTTGGTTGTCTAATAGACTCATAAGAGTGTGGTGGAGCAATTTCATTGGTTCCCAACCCACCTTTGTTTTGATAACAAAGTTTTGAGTGAGAGGATGATGCAAGAATGGCTTGGAAGTTTTGCTCAGAGATAGTACGTTTCCTTGCTTGAGCCTCAGTTATGACAAGCTAGGCTTGAGCCTCAGTCAATTTGGAGATTATATCTTTGATTTGAGGCTTGTAGTTGGAATGTTCATGTTTTAACAAGGACACAATTTTCTCTAACTCTTCAATTTTCTTTTGATAGTCAGATTCAACCCTTTTAAAATCAGATTTTACGATATTTAAAGACTCAATATCAGATTTAATTTCCATATTGTAATCATGATACAATTTAACTTTAGCAATGCAACCTGGAGTACAGAGGTGTTCAAATACCTTGTTGTCATTAGTTCCAGCCATCAATGCTTGAGCAGGGGTGACATCCTGCACCATGAAGCTCCCGTCAACTTCTTGAGCCACAATAGCTGTTTTAGTTGACTTTCCAGCAGCTTTAGTTGTGGTTGGATATGTGGAAGCTTGAGTGGATCCCGGGTTTGATTTGGGAGCCTTGCATTCCCTTGCAAAGTGGCCTAGCTGGTTACAGTTGTAACACTTAGCCTTTGCTTTTTCAAACCCAAACTTGATGTTAGTTGGGTTTTGGGGGAATTGTCTTCCAATTCTTTTGAAGAACTTCTTTGCCGTGTAGGTTAGCAGAGCCATCTGTTGGACAATGTCCATGTACTTGGCATCATCTGGGCTAAAACATTCTAGAACATCAAAACAAAATTGAAATCACTAGGATGTCCATTTCCTGAGACAAAGGCACAGTTGTCCTGAAAGGGACTTGGCTGAGCCTGTTGAGACCTTGGAGTCTCAGGGAATGTAATGTATGGCCAGAAGAACATGATGGCTGCTGGGAGTAATGTTGGGGTATTCTACCTTTGAAGAAATTGAAGATTTCAAATTATTATTGAAGATGAAGACTTGAAGAACAAAAACAACCAAGCAACAATACGGCAAACTCAAACATCACATCAATTCACACAAATATAAACCCTAGCAGCCGTCACATCAATATCAACACGTTCGAAGCATTTATTGTTCATTATTTATTCATCTGTAATCATTAATCAATTTAATGAAATACGTTTGAATCAAATCCTTTTTGCTTATTAATTGTGCTCTTCTCATTGTGTTCGTCATAATCATTAATCATTATATTTAATATTTATTTATTAAAACAATTAAACAAGGTTAATGTTGATTCCGCAAACCTTACCTTGATTCCCTATTAACACCGATATTTCCTGATTGCGATCCTTGGATTCACATGCTGTAAGGATTCCTATAAGTTCTATGCAGCCAAAACATCCAAAGTCTCTCTGCATGCATGCACTAAAGAACAGAAGTAGAAATGCTTCGGAAGTTTTACACCATGCAATAGAAATATTCTAAGTGTAAAATCTTCCGAAGCCAAGACCAACATCTTGCGAAGCCAAAAATGAAGTCTTCTGAAGCCAAAGAGTGAAGACAGATTTCTTTCGAAGACTTTTAGAGATATGCCTTTATCTGATGTACTTTACCATAAAGTTGGACCACCTTTTCGCTGCTACTCTGTAAAGTCACCAACTTATATGAGTTGGTGAAAGGTCCATGTTTTTTGTAACTGTACATTGAGGTCTTGAGTCCATTCTTTCTACTTTATGTACTTTTATCCTTTTTGTAATATATTAGGATGTGAGCTATGGCATGTCATAGTCACAAGTCAAAAGGCAGATCTGCCTTTTGACTCTACATTTGATTTCGTAGTTGTCTAGTCAATTGTATCCAGCTGGCCTTAAAAGTATGGCCGGCTGTAGGATGTAGTATAAAGTATCTCAAGTACTTGTAACTTTATATCGATGCTTTGTAACTTGTAATAGAACTTGAGAAGCAATATACAGCATTCTTGAAAACCAAATACTTGTGTTGTTTGCAATCTTGTTTTGTCTCATATTTACTTGTGTTCTTAGCATCTTTCATTAACAAGTTAACCAGTTCCCTATTTGATCTGTTAAGTTTTCTAAGCAACTCTCCTTATTGTGTTGCTGTGTTGTAAGTGCATACCCTTCACCGGTCCTGCATTTGGTATCAGAGCATTTCAGGCTCTTGATATAAGATTTCACCATCTTAAGATCCCTCACACACACAAAATACTTAACAACTCAAATGGCAGCTATAACCAAAGCTGATATGGAAACTGAAACTATGACAAAGTCTCCACTGATCACTTATTAAGACTTTGATACTTGGTGTCAAAGAATGGAAGGCTTCATCAAGTCTCAAGACTCCTTATAAGAGGAAAGCTCCCAGGTTCCACATCTACAGTGAATGAACTTAAAGAACCGCAGATTTTTACCGGCCTCTCCTCTGGTTTAGAAACCCCAAATCATGGGACTTTGTTGTTGAAGGACTGTACATACCAAGCACCACTTCTGCTACTGGTGGTGGTATGATTCCTAAGGCTGTGGCTTATTACTCTGAAGCAGATAGAAAAAGAATAGAGATTGATCAGAAATCCATGACAGCCCTTCAAACTGCTCTTCCAAACTCCATCTATAGAGGCTTCAAGAAGTGCAAAACTGCTAAGCAACTATGGGAAGCACTAAAGCTGATGTATGAGGGGTCTACTGAAGCAAAGGAGAACAAGAAGGATCTCCTGAAGCAGCAGTTTGAAAAAACTCAACAATACTTCAGGTATGTTGAGATTGTGGATACTCTAATGGATGTTGGAGTAACTCTTGAGAACAAGGACATTGTAAGGAAGTTTATGTCCTCTCTTCCTAGACAATGGACACATTATTGTGTTGTTATCAAGAGGACTGAGAACCTTAAGACTCTTACTCTCACAGAGTTATATGGTATTCTTAGTGGCTACCAGATGGAGATGAACATGCAAAACTCATTTGGTAACTCCAGCAGTCAACTGAGTTCAGCCCTCCATGTGGTTGAAAGGGAAAGCATTGAACCACAACATCATCTTATATGCTTCCTTGACAACTCACAAAAGGGCCCTTTCATCACCTTCCCAGAGACTCCAAGGAAAAGCTACACTCAAGGAAGTCCTTTCCAAGAGACAAGTTCTTCTCATGCTTTTGTCTCTGCTGAAGAAATCTCAGGCAACTTTCTCTTCACTCTTGAAGACTTGGACTTTATCCATCCAGATGATCTGGAGTACATGGAGATAGTCCAACAGATGGCTCTTCTCACTCACAGAGCCAAGAAGTTCTACAAGAGGACATGAAGAAAGTTTCCAAGCAATGTAGCCAGTGGAAAGTTTGGGCTGGACAAAAGCAAAGTAAAGTGTTACAACTGTAACCAGATGGGACACTTTGCAACAGAGTGTAAGGCACCAAGGACAAATGGTGGCAAAGCACAAACCATACCAAACTACACTGAGCAGCCAAAGTAGCAAGTTGCAGTTGCTGTTAAAGAAGGAGGCTTTGACTGGAGCTTTCAGGTAGAAGATGCATCTCAAAACCAAGCACTCATGACAGACCACGATGAAGCCAAGGTATTGGAACATCTTTGTACTCCTGAATGCATTGCTAAAGTTAATAGATACAGGTCTTATAATTTAGAGATGAGATCTGATCTTGAGTCCTTAAATATCTTAAAAACTAATTTTAAAAGAGTTGAAAATGATTATAAACTAAAGATAGAGTATTTAGAGAAAACCGTTTCAACTCTTAAACATGAGCATACAAACTACAGGACTCAGATCAAAGATCTCATTACTAAATTAACTGAATGCTAGGCTGAGCTTGTGATCAGCAAAGCCAAGGAAGAAAAATGTGCTCTTGAAGAAGAGACCTTCAAGAACATAATATCCTCATCCTTGCATGCAAAAGTTTGTTATCAAAATAAGTAGGGACTAGGATCTTGTGAGATAGCTCATCCACACACAATCTTGTCTGTAAGATCTCCTAGGTGTGGAACTTGTGAAGATGAGCTTCCCCTCATAGATCCTATGACTGAAGAGGATGAAGAGGAGATGGTGGAGAATGGCTACGAGAAGAGTAAAGAAGATCATTCTAAGAAGGGTCACCATCCCTCTGAGGAGAGCAAAGCTGTTGGGATGACCAAGTCAAAAAGAAAGAACTTGATCAGGAAGGCCAAAAGAAAGTCCAAAAAGGCTCAAGAGATCAAGGCCACCTTCAGTTCTGCACAGAAACAAGTCTTCATCTCTGCAGGATTTGAAGTGGTAAAGGCTGAAGACACAAACTTGAACTCCATCAACAAGAGTTCTAGTTCATATCCAAATCATCCCATCATCAAGAAGAAGGCTGATCTGTTGTGCATTACTACTGTACAACATGAACCATCTAGCTCCAAAGGTAATTCTAACCCCACAAGAACTGCCACAACATCTGCAAAGGTGAAGATGGAGAAGGAAAGTGATCAAGTTCAGCCTTGTTCACAAAGAAGAACTCCTAGAAGGAAGAAAATGGACTGTGTTATGTGTGGGAGTACTTCTCATCTTGCTAAGGATTGTGTTTACAATCCAAAGAGTACTTTCCACATGACCAAGAAAGAAACTTCTAAGAGTTTGGAGAAGAAGAAGCAAGCTTCGGAAGGAAAATATGTTTCCTTCAGAAGCTCCAAAATGAAGAAGAAGACAAGTGGAAACTTGCCTTCGGAAGAAAATTTGGTCTCGGAAGAAAGGAATACTTCCGAAGCACTGAAGCCTGCTGCAGTAAAAGCAAGATCTTCCGAAGGTCCAGTCATCAAAACTTCCGAAGTCATCAAAACTTCCGAAGTCATCAAAACTTCCGAAGTATTGAAGGTCAAGTCTAAGCTTCCAAAGGTGGTGTGGAAGTCAAAGAAAGACCAAGTGGCTGAAAGTTCTTCATCAACATCAGCAAATGATCCTTCTAGCATGACTATAGGATCAATTACTGTTGCATTGTCTTCAACTTATTTTGATGAGCCCAAGACCAATGAGGCTTGGGTTTCCAAATGTAACTAATCATCTCTTTTGTGCAGGAACAGCTCAAGACAAACAGAAATGTATGGATTATTGATAGTGGCTGTTCCAGGCACATGACAGGCAATAGGTCACTACTCCATAAGTTTGAAAGAATTGATGGAGGACCAATTGCTTTTGGAGGAGATGCAGGAGATTACATTACTGGAAGGGGCAAGGTCACAAATGGTAAGCTCAGCATTGAGAAGGTAAACTTTGTCAAGGAGCTTGGGTACAATCTTCTAAGTGTATCCCAATTTTGTGATCAGAGTCATAACATGCTCTTCACTAAGCATAAGTGCATTGTTCTCAGGCCCGGGGTGGTCATTCCTCATGAGCACATCTTGCTCAGAGCCCCCAGGAAAGGGAACATGTACAAGATGGACTTGCAAGAAACATCTCCCTCAGGAGAAGTTTCAAGCTTTCTACCTAAAGCAAATAATGATGAATCTTTCTTCTGGCATAAAAGAATGTGTCATGTAAACTTTAAAAACATGAATAAATTAATTAAGAATGATTTGGTAACTGGAATACCAAAGAAAGAGTTTACAAGTGATGACCACTGTGTTGCATGCCTGAAAGGGAAGCAACACAAGGTATCTCACAAGCCAAAGGAAAGAAATTCCATCATTAATCCCCTACACTTATTACATATGGATCTCTTTGGCCCCACTAGTGTAATGAGACTAGGAAGGACCTCTTATTGTTTGGTGATCACAGATGATTTTAGAAGATTCACTTGGTCGTCTTTCTTAGAACTAAGGATGAGACCTTTGAGATTCTGAAAAATTTCATCTTAAAAATTGAGAATCAATGTGATCACAAGGCCAAAACCATAAGATGTGATCAAGGAACTGAATTCAAGAATCAAATCCTTGATACATTTTGTGATGAAAAATGTATTACAAGACAATATAGTGCTCCCAGGACTCCTCAGCAAAATGGTGTTGCTGAGAGGAGAAACAGGACACTAATTGAAGCTTCAAGAACTATGTTGTCTGACTCTAAACTGCCCATCACCTTCTGCGCAGAGGCAGTGAACACTGCTTGCTATGTGCAAAACAAAGTTTTAGTGGTAAATACATATGGTAATACTCCTTATGAACTTTGGCAGAAGAGAAAACCCTTCATTGGTTTTCTCAGGTCATTTGGATATCCTTGCACCATCTTGAATACCAAAGATCAAATCGCCAAGTTTGCTGAGAAATCAAATGATGGACACTTTATTGGATACTCTTCTCAAGCTAAAGCTTATATAGTATACAATCTCAGAACTAGAGTAGTTGAGGAGTCAGCCAATTTGACTTTCAATGACCACACTCCCAGTGTGAAAGGTTCTGGTCCGGATTGGCTATTTGATCTTGATTTAGTTACCAACTGTTTTAACAAATCTTGTGAGAATGTTTCAGGACCTACAGATATATTACCAACAGGTGATCCTAACCCAAGATTTGAGCTCAGAAGACCTTCAAGTTACACATCTTAAGCTCCAGTGGTAACTATTCCTGCAAATGAAGCTTCTACCAGAACATCAATGACAAATCCTGTTGATGCTTCTTGGGTGCCTTCAAATTCCAGCTTAGAGGCACAAAACTCAGAAGAAGGAGCTTCAAATGTTGGAGAAAATGGTGGTGGTGAAAGTGATCAGGAATTTCTTGATGCTGATAACCACTGCATTGAAGACAACATCAATGATGTCACACACTCATTGGATCAAGTCAATCTTGATAAATGTGCTGATGTGGAGGGTGAATCTTCTTTGCCAGATCAAAAATTTTCAAATCTAGATCTGTCTAAGCAACTTGCTGTGATCCCTCAGCTAAGGATCCACAAGTCTCATCCTACCACAAACATCATTGGAGATGTTGATTCAGGGGTGAGAATAAGAAGACAAGCCCATGAAGCAAATGTTTGTCTTCATTCTTGTTTCTTGTCCCAGATAGAGCCAAAGAAAATTGATGAGGCTCTAAAGGATGGAAGTTGGGTTGAAGCTATGCAAGACGAGCTGCTTTAATTCAAAAGGCAAAAGGTTTGGAACCTATGTCCTCTTCCTCAAGGGAAGACTACCATAGGAACCAAATGGGTTTTTAGGAACAAGAAGGATGATAGAGGACTTGTCATCAAGAACAAGGCAAGACTAGTTGTTCAAGGATATACTCAAGAAGAAGGAATTGACTACATAGATGTTTTTGCTCCTGTGGCAAGACTTGAAGTTGTTAGAATATTCCTAGTTTTTGCTGCATCCAAGAATTTCAAGGTCTACCAACTTGATGTCAAGTGTGCTTTTCTTTATGGGGTGATTGATGAAGAGGTGTATGTTAGACAACCACCTGGGTTTGCAGATCCTGATCGTCCTGATTATGTCTGCAGGCTTGATAAAGCTCTTTATGGGTTGCACCAAGCACCAAGGAAGTGGTATGAGACTCTATCTCAGTATCTCTGTCAACGTGGCTACAAAAGAGGTAGTATAGATGGAACTCTCTTCATCAAAGGAACAGGAAATGACATAATGCTAGTTCAAGTATATGTACATGACATTATCTTTGGGTCAACTAATCCAAAGCTCTGCAAAGACTTTGAGAAGCTGATGAAGGACAGGTTTGAAATGAGTGCCATGGGGGAACTCAAATTCTTTCTAGGAATTCAAGTGAAGCAAGTTGACAATGGCATCTTCATAAGTCAGTCAAAGTATGTACAGGACATACTTAAAAGGTTTAACATGACTGATTATAAGGTTTCTAAGACACCCATAGCTAGAAATCACTCCATTGGACCTGATCTTAATGGGGAGTGTGTTGATGAGCATCTTTACAGGGCAATGATTGGGTCTCTTATGTACCTCACAGCTAGCAGGCCAGATATCATGTTTTCTATATGCATTTGTGCAAGATATCAAGCCAAACCCAAGATGTCACACCTGGTCACTGTCAAAAGAATTTTAAGATATCTAAAAGATGCTCCATCACTTGGCCTTTGGTATCCAAAGAATTTTGACTTTAATCTGTATGCTTATACAGATAGTGACTATGGTGGTTGCAACATGACTGCAAAGTCTACATCAGGGGGATGTCAATTTCTTGGTGGAAGAGTAGTCTCTTGGCAATGCAAGAAACAATCATGTGTGTCTGCATCAACTGCTGAGGCTGAATACATTGCTGCTGCAAGCTGTTGTGCTTAAGTGCTTTGGATTCAAAATCAGATGTTGGACTATGGAATCAACTTTAAAGAGACTCCCATCCATATAGACAACAATAGTGTTATCTCCATCACAGAGAATCCTGTGCAGCACTCAAGGACAAAGCATATTAATATAAGGTATCATTTGATTAGAGATAACTTTGAAAAGGGATTAATCAGACTAGTCAAAGTTAACACAAATGAACAATATGCTGATCTGTTCACCATTGCATTTGATGAGCAAAGATTTACATATCTTATATCATCTATTGGGATGATTAACTTTGAATAGCTTTTCTTAAAACTTAATCATATTTATTTCAAAACCTATGTATCCTAAGTTGTCTATTTTATCACCTTCATAAGCCCTTGTTTTCTTTGGGAGAAAATCTTTTCAAAAGACTTTTCTTAGATTTTTGAAAATCTTGATCTTTTCAGAAGATTCAAAATCACCTTCGGAAGAAATTTCTGAAATATCTTCCGAAGCTTAAAATCAACTTAACTACTTTGTATGTAAAGAACAAGTTTCTTCCGAAAGCAATTTACCTTCCGAAATATTTATTCTTTTTAGAATAAAAATCTCTTAGAGTAAATTCTCTTCCGAAGCAAAATTCTCAAAAACCTTTGAAATATTTTCCGAAGCCAATTTGCCTTCGGAAGCTGTTTCTTTAGAACTTCCGAAGCAAATAACCTTCGGAAGGTTTCTCGACTTCCAAGAAAACTACTTTTTGGACAAAAGTAAACTACTTTTCAGAGGTGGGACCGGCATCCGGATTTCAAAGTTTATCCTCTTTCATTAACTTTGTCTCAAATCCTTTTCACATAAATGCCCAACATTTCCCCCCTCTTTCACTATCTTCCTCAATTACACTATTCCTTAAACCTAAATTCTCCCAAACCGCCTTTTGTTCTTCATCTTTCTTCATCCTTAAGCTTCTAAAATGGCCAACCTAAACCTCATAAACAACCCAGATTTCTCCATGCAACTTCACAAGCAACATAACCAAGTTGCTCTGTTAAGCTCTGAGAAAGATGTAAGTTTCTCAGAGATTTGCCGTTTCTTAGCTCTATCAAACTAGTTCACCTCCCTAACCATTGATCCTACTCTCTATGAGGATCATCTGCTTGAATTTTGGAAGACCTACCAAGAGGTCATTATGGATGGGGAGAAGGCACTATCTGCCACAGTGCAAGGGAGGAAAATCTTCATCACTCCGGCCATCATCAACACTCACTTGCAGCTGGATGATGAAGAAGGTGAGTGAGTTATCCTTCCCAAAGGAAACTGTAAATCATTCCTTTGAGCAGTGGGCTATGAAGGAGATTTCTCTGTAAAGACCTTCAGGAAAGGGAAGGTGTCATTCCAGTGGAAATACCTGCTTCATGTGGTTATAAACAGCTTGTCAAACAAGCATGGTGGGTGGGACCAGATTCCTGAGGATCTCTCCTTCATAGTACATGGAATGGTTCAAGGGGTCAAGTTCAGGTACTCTCAGTTTGTTTATACAAACTTGCTTGCTAACTTAGATTCCTTAGAGTGTTATATGTTTCCTAGATATGTTCAACACACTCTCAACTGTGAACTAGGCTCATAGTTGAGGGAAACAGATAATATTCTTAAATTGAGACAGATGAAGCCCGACATCTTTAAAATTATGTAGAAGCCAATTGTAGGTTTCTCAGTGGTAGAAACAGCCATTGTCCCAAAAATGTTAGAGCTCATTGCTCAAGGTGACAACCTAGCAACACAAGCTAGTGTTGAACCCACACCTTCTACCACACCTTCTACCTCCCAACCACCAAAAAGGCCACAAGTCACCCTCACCTACCAAAGAAAATCCAAACGAACCCCTGCTCAAGCTATTGAGTCTGTGCAGGCCCTCATATACTCACCCATACAAGAGGAAGTAGACACTAGAGCTCCCACTTCCCCTGAGGAGCAAACCACTCCCATCTCTTCAACAATCAGGGATGAGGTTCCTCATGCTCACCCTGATGAGCTCACAAGCCCAACTGCCTTAAGCTTTCACTCTGAGTCTCAACACTCAAGTGAACAACCTTCAGGGGACAGTTACCATCCCTAGCCTTTAGACTTAAATCAACCCATTCCCAACCTCTCATTCTATACTGATGAAGACTTAGGTTTCAGTGGGTACCATGAGTCTCTCTACTTTTCCCATACTCAAAGAGAGATGAGTACTTCTGAGTCTCCTTTGTCTAGCCCACATCAGTCACCTATCACTGAGGTGGATATTTTGAACATGTTCAGGATATCCATATGGAAGAGGCTCTCACTTCTGCAAGTGATTACATCATTAAGACCTCAACCATGGCAACTCAGCCCATAGACACCTCAACTGAGGATGTCCATATGCAGATGAAATCCAGCAGTGAAGAACCTGAGGCTGGTGGTGAGAGAGAGGACTTTGGTCCAATCATCTCATCCCCCAATGATTCTTCTGATGAAGATGAGGGGAATCTGAGACTAAAGGTGCAAAAACTGTCAAAAACATGCTCCTATTTAGTCTCTAAGGTTAGTCACCTTGAATCTCAGGTGACTACCCTGCATAATAGGGTCAATGATCAGCAACTTGAGATATCTTATCTGAGGGAAAAACTAGCTAGGAAACCTTTAAGAGGAGCTCAACCAGGAACACAAGGACCTATGAATGTGATTGACCTAACCTCTAGCTCACCTATGCAAGAGGGTGATGCTACCAAAAAGGGAGAGAAAGTCATTACAGTCATAGAACCTGGGAGTTCTTCAGGGAGTATGGACATTAATGATTCACCATCCTCACTTGCAACTGCGCATACTCAGCAAATTCATCAAGTTCACATTAATGTGGACATTATAGACTCTGTTATTAGGAGTCTCTTTGAGGAAGGCATTCCAAGAGCTGTGTCATCTCCACCTCAAGGAACATCAAACTACATTACTAGGTGGAAGTATGATGCTGATAGAAGAGCCCTCATTCTTCACAGAGTTCAAGGGCAGCAAGAAGTGTTCAATTTTCAGAGGAGATTGAGGAGGAGGAGAGAGAGAGGAAAAGGAAGCAAAGGGGAGAAAGTTCATCTGGGTCTTCAGGCTTTATGGAAGCTGCAATCAGGACTGCCCCCAGACCAAACACTCAAGAAGATGAGTTAATGGGCAGTCAGGATTACTTACCTGCAGACCAGGAACTATGACATAGATGAGATTATATCTCTCCCCTTAGAGCAATTAAATGAACGGGCTGACATGGAAGTGTCAAGAGAGATGAAGGAAGCAGAGGATGCAAGGTTACTTCTCCAATTCAAAGAGGAGAAGAGACAGAAAAGGTTATACAAGCATGCTCCAACTCTCTCCCCAGTTTAGGAAAGCCCTGTGCAAGAGGATGTGGCTTCTACACAAGAACCTTAGGTAGATAAGGAAACAAGTAGGTAAAACATGATCTACTACCTGAGTGCCACAGGTCTCAACCAGGCATCTGCACTACTTCCCTTGTCCTTTGAGTACATTGAGTTTGAGTATCTCAAATAGCTTGAACTTCAAGTGCTCAAAGAACAAAAGGCAACATAGAAAAAGACGAGGGAAGATGTTGTGAAGTCAAGAGCCATCATCCAAAAGAGTATGAAGAAGTCTGCTGACAGACAAAGGATGGTGAGCTTCTTGAAGCTGTATGGATTCTCCGGAAGGAGACTTGGCCCTATGTCTCCATCCAAAATGGATGAGCATATCAGGGTAATCAAGCAGAAGATCAAGAGTGGAGAGCTGATTGACTTATACTCTCCTCCAAGTCAAATCCCACCTGAAGTGGAGGTTAAGGTTGAACAACCTGAGACAACACAACCCAGACCTCCTGCTGAGCCACAGCAAGCTTTATCTTCTGATTCATAGTAGGGTCAAACTCCCTCTCCTTGTGAACCTGTGAGGGAGGAACACCCAACTGAGAAAGACAAGGATGATCAACAAGGTGCTGCAGACCAGTCTTCTCAGTTAAAGTCTTCTAAGAGGAAGAAGAAGATGGCTTCCAAACCAAAGTCAAAAAAGAAGAAGCCTGAATCATCCACCTCCACACCTCAGGCTGAGTCAGATCAACCTGAGGAAGTGCATGAAGAGGCAGCCCAATCAACTCCAAATCAAGTGGCTCCTCTTGCAGCTGAGACACCCATCTTATCCAGGACCTTCACTACTAATCCAGAGAGATGGCATGTGATCAGAGATCAAGGTGTTGAGAATGTCTATACATGGCAAGACATAACCAACCTACCTCTGTATGATCTCTTTGAGATGAGAAGATATTATGAGAGTCTGAGTGATCCTGACCATCTGTCGAAGAAGGGTATGGTCATCATTGTCCTGAAGACTACAAACATCTGAAGATCTTCTAAATGTTTTGGTAGCATCAGCCTAGAGGGAGTTTGTAAGGATTCCTATAAGTCTGATGCAGCCAAAACATCTAAATTCTCTCTGCATGCATGCACCAAAGAACAGAAGTAGAAATGCTTCGGAAGTTTTACACCATGCAATAGAAATATTCTAAGTGTAAAATCTTTTGAAGCCAAGACCAACATCTTCCGAAGCCAAAAGTGAAGTCTTTCGAAGCTTCAAAGACAAAGTCTTCCGAAGCCAAAGAGTGAAGACAGATTTCTCCAAAGACTTTTAGAGATATGCCTTTATCTGATATATACTTTACCATAAAGCTGGACCACCTTTCCGCTGCTACTCTATAAAGTCACCAACTAACATGAGTTGGTGAAAGGTCCATACTTTTGGTAACTGTACATTGAGGTCTTGAGTCCATGCTTTCTACTTTATGTACTTTTATTCTTTTTGTAATATATAGGATGTGAGCTATGGCATGTCATAATCACAAGTCAAAAGGAAGATCTGCCTTTTGACTCTACATTTGATTTTATAGTTGTCTAGTCAATTGTATCCAGCTGGCCTTCAAAGTATGGCCTGCTATAGGATGTAGTATAAAGTATCTCAAGTACTTGTAACTTTATATCGATGTTTTGTAACTTGTAATAGAACTTGAGAAACAATATACAGCATTTTTGAAAACCAAATACTTGTGTTGTTTGCAATCTTGTTTTGTCTCATATTTACTTGTGTTCTTAGCATCTTTCATTAACAAGTTAACCAGTTCCCTATTTGATCTGTTAAGTGTTCTAAGCAACTCTCCTCATTGTGTTGTTGTGTTGTAAGTGCATACCCTTCACCGGTCCTGCACAGGTGGTATCAAAGCTGGAGTTGTTGGATTTATATTGATTTTGATCATCTTTCATGGTTAGATTGCTAAAAGTGATGGAGATTTGAAGAAAACTTGAAGAAAAAGTCAAGTGTGTTCTTTATGAGATCCAAGGATTTGGAGGTGAATCTGTTGGATTTAGCATGAAATTGATGTCGTTTGATCATTATCTATTATCAAATCATCATTGGGAAGCAAAACATTGAAGATTGGATCAGAATCCATGAAGATTGGGTTAAAGAGCAATAGATCGCCATTTACACACACTAGTGTGTGAGTTCTTGGTATTTACAGAAATTCCCAGGTCTGAAACAAGGGAATGGAGCTTGGATTGATTTCGATCCATCAACCTGATGTTACAACAACAATTTCATCAACAAATCAGCATCAACATCAGTTTTGGATTAAAATCAAAAAATCAAGTAAGTGGGTTTTTGAATGTTCTTCATGTTCTTCATTAATCCATGGATTTGGATGTGGATTTGAGCTCTAATTTTGTGTTTAATTAATGAACAATGATTTATCACATCAATTATACATGAATCCAACATAAACAACAACAAATTAGAGCCAAAGTGAAGTGATATATGGGCTGAAAATTGAAGATGAGCTGGGAACTTGATGCGCCCCATTTAGAGGCTGTTGCGTCCCTTGGTCAACAGCTGCACAAGGTTTGGACAGCAACAATTTTTAGCATTATGTTGCAGCAAATCATCAACATTAAGAGCCGTGTTTGAGCAGCGTTTTAGGCTTTAAATAAGCATGTTTTTGCAGCAAAATGGGCTGCCTTCTAATAGCTCAAATAGTAGCATTTTAACAGAAACTTGAGCAGCTTAATAGCAGCAAAATGGGTGGAA
This sequence comes from Flaveria ramosissima, assembly GCA_025215565.1. Taxonomy (NCBI): domain Eukaryota; kingdom Viridiplantae; phylum Streptophyta; class Magnoliopsida; order Asterales; family Asteraceae; genus Flaveria; species Flaveria ramosissima. The sequence goes on from CM046032.1 coordinate 1,611,590, forward strand.
TTTCAGCAACAGATTCTGCAGCAAATCAGCAACAAACATGCTGAAGTTCAGCAGCATAAGAGCATCAAATTAGGCTGCGTTTTGGCAGCAAATTCAACAGCATATAAGTTACTCTGCAGCACACGAATCAACAATATATGAGCAGCTCCGCAGCACATCTAACAGCAGCATAACAGCAACCTGCAGCTCATGAAGCTACTGTGAATCAGTAGCATTTCAACCACATAGCACCAGCAAATAAGCATTAATAATAGCTTCACTTGGGCAACGTTTTAGCACAAAAACACCCCAGTATAATCTTGAAAACACAACAGCAAATTGGCTTAATAAAGATCATCATTTGGGCAGCATTTTCACTTGTTTTGACAGCAATAAATCAACCAAAATGCAGCAGCTAACTGGTATCAAAATAAGCTGCATTTGTGCAGTGTTTTACCATCCAAACGACATTGTTTCAGCATCAAACGGAGCTGCATACTAACAAAAAATCAGAAACATCTCGTGCGGTTCAAAAACAAAATCTGGTATGCCTACACTGTAGCAAGTGCTCCCCTTGTAGGCTGCACATGCGCCCCTTGTGGGCTGCACTGTTTGAGCAGCCTAAAAACCTCTTCATTAGTATCCAAATGATTTCAAACTTCATCAACAACATCAAAAACAGAAAGAACAACAACAAGAATCCATGATATAACATCAACAACAACAAGATCACCAGATCATCATAAAATTCTTCAAGTTTTTCAACAACACAAGATCATCTTCATTAACTCAACAGCAACAACATTAAAGCATCAAAATCAGAATATAAAATCAGAAAATCAGAAAAGAATATAAAGATATCCTCACCAAAATAGTTGATTCAAGAACACGCTTCCGCAACAACAACAAAAACAACAATCTTGAATTAACTATTGATCATCACCTCATCAAGAAGGCTCAAGTTCAAAGCTTCAACCTTTATCAATGGAAATCTGTAGGTACCAGGTCCCTTTGATTAAACTAACGTTTGGTTGTTTGTGTTGTGCTTCAATAAGAACAGAAAATATAAAAGTGATGATGGAGGGTTTTGTAAAAGGAAAAGGTTATTTTATTCAATGAAAGTACTTGGCTATATATAGCCTGCTACATACTCAATGGAAACAAATTACAGCCACACAAATGAGAAGGAATTATTCAAAACAAACTCAATCACGTGCATCCCCTCAACGTCCATATCCCATGCAATTCGGTCAAAGCAAGACCACTTCTCCACTCCTCACTTCATATGACCATTAAATAAAATAAACCTAATACTAATTAATAAACTTCCTAAATAATTAAACTAAGTCAAGATTAAAATAACCAACATTCACCCCCTTAATCTTGACCCATTTTATCAAAGCAAAGTCGGTTCTTCCTGTTCAATCAAGTTGGCTCGGTTATCTTTGTCCTTCCACTTGGTGCACTCATAGCTAAAGTGCCCAAAATCTCCACAATCGTAGCACCGTATACCACTTTTATCGCCTCGACCCGATCCTCTTCCTCGGCCTCTTTCACCTCTACCGTTGCTTCTTCCACGACCTCTTCCTCTACCATATTGCCTATCACCATTACCATCCTTTTGCTCACTAGCCATCAAGAGTTGTCCTTGTTCTCCTTCACTTTCACCATGTCTTTTAAGTCTCTCTTCGTAAGCTTTAAGTCTTCCAACCGCTTCATCAAAAAGCATCGTATCCAACTCAAAACATTGTTCGATCGAAGCTACAATTTGAAAATACGGCTTTGGCATTGCATCAAGTATTCTTCTCACCATTTCTTCTTCTTCAATTTCATGCCCGAGACTCCTTAACTTTGAAGCCAATCCGCTCAACTTAGTAGCACAATCATCAACGAACTCTCCTTCCTTCATCCGCAAACTTTCAAGCTCCCTTTTCATGGTTGAAATTCGAGCCGTCCTCACCCGATCTACACCTAAGTATCGCACTTTTAAGCCATCCCACACTTTCTTCGGGTCCGTGTGACTCGACATTTGCAACACCATCTCTTCGGGTATGGCTTGAAATAAGAAAGCAAGCGCCTGTTTTGATTTCTTCGAGTCCGGTTCTTCACCTAATGCCCTTGGTTCGATCGTCTCCAAAAGACCATGTGCATCCAAGATGGACTTAACCTTGACAGCCCATATCGGATAGTTGGTCGCGGTCAAGGTCGGAACTTGGTAAGTCATCGAACCAGCTTCTTTTGCTTGTACCATCGCCATTCTTCACTTCTTTTTCTATTTTTCTTTCTTCTTGAGATACTTTGTGAATCTTCGGTCTAATGATTCAAAAATCTTCTTCGGTCTATCTTTCTTCCTTAGGTGAGCCTTCGGTCTTCGGTCACCTATGTCGGTCTAGTCGCCGGTCTTTCGTAGCTTTGTCGGTCTTTTTCGGTCTTGGTCTTCTTCTCGCCGGTTCGGATACGGCGTCGGTCTATATCTGTCTTCTTTCTTACCCACCAGAACTTACTTTCCGGCAGCGGTCACGATCTTCGGTCTTCTTTTTCTCCCGTCGGATTCCGACAGCGGTCTTCTTGTCACCGGCTCTTCTTCTCCGGCGACTACGGTCTATCTCGGTCTTTAATCTGCCATTGCGATTCTCATGGAATAGCTGCTTCCTTTCCCTCCTTTTCAACCTAGGAGCTTTGATACCAAATGTAGGTACCAGGTCCCTTTGATTAAACTAACGTTTGGTTGTTTGTGTTGTGCTTCAATAAGAACAGAAAATATAAAAGTGATGATGGAGGGTTTTGTAAAAGGAAAAGGTTATTTTATTCAATGAAAGTACTTGGCTATATATAGCCTGCTACATACTCAATGGAAACAAATTACAGCCACACAAATGAGAAGGAATTATTCAAAACAAACTCAATCACGTGCATCCCCTCAACGTCCATATCCCATGCAATTCGGTCAAAGCAAGACCACTTCTCCACTCCTCACTTCATATGACCATTAAATAAAATAAACCTAATACTAATTAATAAACTTCCTAAATAATTAAACTAAGTCAAGATTAAAATAACCAACATAATCTACAATTTAGGTGGAGTATTCAGAGCTAGAGTTGATGGATTCATATTTCTTTTGATCAAATTTCATGGTTAGATTGCTAAAATAGGAAGAAGATTTGAAGATAGCTTGAAGAACAAGTTCATGAGTGTTCATCATTAGATCCACAGATTTCATCGTGAATCTGATGGATTCAGCATGAAATTGATGTTATTTGATCATTATCTATGATAAAATCATCATTTAGAAGCAAAACATTGAAGATTGGATCAAATTTGAGGTAGATTGGTGTTGGATGCAAAAGATCGACATTTACACACACTAGTGTGTGTGTTCTTGGTGTTTTTCAGCAATTCTCAAATCTGAATAAAGGATTTGCATCAACAATAATTTTGATCCATTAGTATGATGTTTCTACATAAATTCAACAAGAAAAATCTGCAACAACAACAGATTATGGATTGAATCAAAGCAAAAGTAAGTGGGTTTTTAAAGTTCTTAGTGTTCTTTATTGATTCTCTTATTTGGATTTGAATTATGATCTAAATTCAAGTTCAATTCATCATACACAAACAATAACAACAATTGAACATTAAGTCGACGGCCTAACACCATTGGGAGAAGCTTCATCAACACAAATTTTGGACCGATTCTCGAATCTGCACAATGGCTGCTACAGGGCAGTTTGGTGCACCCCTTTGGGTCTGCTACGCCCCCTTTGGCCAGTTTTTACATGAAATTGACAACATCAAAACCAACCCAAATGTTGCAGAAATTAAGCAACACTAAGAGGTACATTTCAACAATATTTTTGCATCAATACACAAACAATGTAGAATCAAAATTGGGCAGCAAAAACAGCTCACACAGCAGCAGTTTGAACAACTCACAAAGGGACTTTGGTGCACTCCTTTAACAATTTGGTGTGCCCCCTTCTTGTGTGATGTGCCTTCTGAGTTGGTTCTGCAGCATATGCACCTCCTATACATCACATGCTTCACACAACACTTTGTTGCGCCCCCTATCACATATGATGCGCCTCCTTTGAGGCTGCATAGCAGAAACATGAGCAAAATGCAGCAGCAAATTAGCAACATAAGAACTGTGTTTCAGCAGACTTTTAGTACATAAACAACAACGTTTCAACATCATTATGGGCAGCATTCATTCAGCACAATCAGCAACTTTACAACAGAAAAACAACTGCGTTTCAGCAACAAAACAACAACAAATTAAGCTGTGTTTCAGCAGCTAAACAGCAGCAAACCAGCAGCATAACAATAGTAGAACAACAATCATTTTGACAGCAAATTGAGTCGTGAATCAGCAGCGTAACAGCAGAAAATTCAACAGCGTTTCAGCAGCAATTTAAGCTGTAGATCAGCAGCAGAACTACAACAGTTTCAGCACCAAATGGGCTGTGCTTAATTAGCTCAATCAACAACTGTTATTGCAGACCATGCAGCTCAAAAGGCATCAGTTGATGCGCCCCTTGTGACCATTTGAAGCGCCTCTTGTGGGCTGCATCAGTGAAGTTGAAACAGTAGCCTACAACATCAAAAGGATCAGCAGTCAAATGATCTTGATCTTCATCAACAACAATACAAGATCAAAAGCAGAAGCAATATCAAGTATTAAATCATGATCTTCAATATCACACAATAGTTGATTCAAGCACATGCTTCCGCAACATCAACAACAACATCAACACTTGAATCAACTATTTCATCACAAAGAACCATCAAGGCTCAAGTTTCAAGCTTCTAACCTTTATCACTGGAAATCTACAATTTAGGGGGAGTATTGTTAGTTTTTGATCAACAAGAATAAATTGAAGATTTCCAAGTCAACAGAAAAGTCAACATAGAAGATGAAGAATTGAAGTTTGAAGTCAACAAGTCAACAAAGAGTCAAAATTATTAGTCTAGGGTTTTACATTGTAATTCTCTTAGATTAGTATAAATAGAATAACTAACATCATTTATAGATGGATGGTTCACCATCAAGTGTAGGGATCATATTCCATCAACAACATCATATCATCATCCTTCATGGATGATGAATTCATCATCAAATTAATAAACAACAAACGTTAAATAAACAAAAAAATTCAAACAACTCACGAGTTTTCAGATCTGTGAAAATACAATGATCGAATGTCAGTTGATTATCGATTATTCAAACAACAGTAGACATGCTATTGTACATCTTCGGAAGTATAGTAGAAACCAAAAAAAATCACTCATCACAAAATTAGCAGCAACAGATAACAAATTGCAGCGGACTCAACAACACCTTACCCGCCTTAGTCGATTTCAAGAAGTAATTTTGTTTCTCCGTAGATGATCTATGGAAAGCATATGAACATCTATGGAAGTGAAATTTAGGATGTGCAGATAACAAACTCAGATTCTTCTAATTTTGATTCGATGAAGCAAGACATTAAGTTGATGTGGTGTGTGTTAAATGATTTCATGTAGATCGATTGAAACAGAAGTGGGTATGCGCATTCGTGAGGGGTTGGGTGTGTGGTATTGGGACAATGAACAAGAACAAAGAAGGAAGCTAATTTGTGATTGTGTTTATGGGTTATGGGCTCAGATTAATGGATTGGGTTGTGTGAAAAACAACAAAAGGCCTGAGACTTGGGCTTGGAAATAAACAATTTGAGCTTGATGCTTAGGCTACCAACAACAACAAAAAAAAACAAGTTCTCAAGTTCGTGTATGTGACTCGAGTTACAAAAAGAAAATTAGTTGTACCAAAGTTTTGAAGACCTTGCTTCCGTACAAACAACAAAATTCTTGACTTTGGATAATTATTCATCAAGAAACAAAAACAAGATCAAGCTTTATTGTTAGGGTATTCTACCTTTGAAGAAATTGAAGATTTCCAATTATTATTGAAGATGAAGACTTGAAGAACAAAAACAACTAAGAAATAATACGGCAAACTCAAACATCACATCAATTCACACAAACATAAACCCTAGCTGCCGTCACACCAACATCAACACGTTCAAAGCATTTATTGTTCATTATTTATTCATCTGTAATCATTAATTAATTTAATAAAATACGTTTGAATCATATCCTTTTTGCTTATTAATTGTGTTCTTCTCATTGTGTTCGTCATAATCATTAATCATTATATTTGATATCTACTTATTAAAACAATTAAACAAGGTTAATGTTGATTGCGCAAACATTAACTTGATTCCCTATTAACACCGATAATTCCTGATTGCGATCTTTGGATTCACACAGCCGCACCATAGGCTCAATGCCATTAGACATTAACCAAGATCCCGGGTCATTAGACTTAACCTCAATATCCTTTACTGTCCTATAAATAGAAACTGATGAAGAAATTATTACTCTTTAGGGCAATGAAGTTGATCCACAACACCATCTCAAGGATCAACAGAGCCTAGAGAGACCTCTTATCTCTAGCCCCCATCAGCAAGCCTTTACTAAGGTGAGTCCCACTGATGTGGAGGGGACATATGTAGATTCAGCTGCCACTACTGAAGGAGCCTCAATGGACCTTCAAGACAGTGGTAACATCACTGAGACTGAATCTACGACAACCATGCCCTTTGATGACTCTGAAAGAGACATCACTGAGCAAGGGAAACCAGGGTGCCAAGAAACCACATCTGGTGGTGAGGATGAACATACTAGGTATGTTACCACATCTTCCCATAATTCTTCAAAAGAAGATGAGGGAAGAAAGCAACTCACTATTCAAGACGTACTTTTTAAAGTATTAAACCTTGAATCTAAGGTTAGGACTTTAGAGGATAGGTCTGCCACTTAGCAACTTGAGATTGAAAATCTCAAGGCCAAACTAGCTGAGAAACAGATTGAGAGGTCTGTTAGGCATGTACCAATTCAGGTCTCATTGACCTCTTCCTCTAGCTCATCATGCTCTCAAGATGATGCTACCAAAAAGGGGGAGAGTGTTCAGGGACAAAGACAAGAAGAACCACAGAGTCAAGCTCTCACTTCCTTAAGTTCAAGATACCCCATTCAACAAGCTTCAGTTTTTCCTGAGCCTCCTCCAATTGTAATTCAAGTGGATCAAAAGATGCTCCAAGATCTCAGCAGGTTCTTCAACAAGTTCTTGATGGAATCTTTTATTAACCAGCCAAGTCCTTACTTGTCTATGATTTACTTTGGAGCTCAAGAGCTTCAGAGGCTGAGTGCACCTTCTACTACTATTGAGGAAGTTGGTCAACCTAATGTCCAAGTGGAACCTGAGATTAATTTCGAAGGGGAAACAAGGACTGATGGCCCAGCAACTGAGACAGTTGGGACAGAGAGTGCATTCTCACAGACTTCCGAAGCACAACTCAAAGCCTCGGAAGAACAACTTCAATCTTTCGAAGCTGAGATTGTAGCTACAGAAGGACTATTCTATTTATCTAATGATCTAATAGTCACAGATGCAACCTAGAACTTGCATCTGAGGTTAATAGGGAGGATTTTCTCACCCAACCTCTAGCTCAAACATCATCATTGACTCCAGCTCCCATTACAACCACTCAACCTGAATCTTCCATCCAAGAACCCCTAAATTCTAGGACTTCCAAAGATGTCATAAGAAAGAGGAAGATGAATGAGGAAGAGCTTCAAGAGGAAGCAAGGTTAGAAAAGCTCAAAAGAAAAGGTAGACTTCCAACTAGGAAGTTGCTAACTGCTAGTAGCAAAGCAGCTGCAGCCAACCAGGAGGCTGTCAACAACAGAAGAAGAGTGGAAATCATTGACAGACTTGTCAAATTAGGAGCTGTGAATGAAGATGTACTCCTGCTACCATTAGAGGAGTTAGTTGAGTTAGAAAAGGCAACTTTGCTGCAAATTCAGCAAAAGGAAGAAGCAGCAAGGTTGGCCTTTTAGAGGAAGAAAGGGAGAAGGAGAAAAGAGAAGTTGATCAGCAGCTTAGGAGGGAAAGGATAACTTTCTTAACCTCCGGGGGTTTCTCTCTAGAAGAACTATCTCCACATGACAATGATACGATCTTATGGCTCTTCAACAAAGAGCAAGATCAAATGGAGAAGGAGAGAAAGAAAGCTGCTAAGGAGAAGCTGAGGTTGAAGAAGAAGAAGGATGAAGAAGCAGGACTTGCTGCTGCCAGAAAGATAGGTGAAAGGCCTGGATGAAAGACTACCTCCGGGCTCATGGCTTCTCTGGCAGGCAGGTGGGTCCTATGTCTGAGAAGACTCTCCAGCGACATGTTAGTGACATAAAGGATGACATTCGCTCAGGGGAAGAGGAAGGAGATGTATAGAAGGGGACAGGGATGATCTTCAAATCAACCACTCAACCCTAACCTCAAGCCCAATCACAACCTAAACCAATTTACACCCCTGAACCTACACCATCAACCTTACCAACTTCCTCACCTCAACCACCTAAACTACCCATCCTCCAACCCAAAACACTTGCCAGATCCCAAACACCACAACCTACCCAACAACCTCCAACCATCCCCTCAGCCTTCCAAACATCTCTCCTTAGAGGAGTTCAAGGAAATCAAGACAAAGCTCATCAACTGTACAACCCTGAGCGATATATCTTGTGAGGTGGAGTCTGTCAAACTAACTTATGTTAATGGATCCTCATGTTCCCTCACTAGAGATCAATTTCTTGATCTGCCCAGAGGAACATTGGACCAAGCCGCAAAGCTCCTTGGCCTCAACTCAGATTCTCTGAATGAAGAAAAAAAGAAGCTAAGGAAAAGGCTGGTGACTCTGCTGGATACGAAGAGAGGGGACAAGGTACCAAGTCAACCCCTTGTGCCTAGGAAGAGGATTATCCAGTGGAGGTTCGAAGACTCTTCTCACAACTTTGTTGTTGAGAGATAGATGGAGAGCTAAACAGACTAAATGGCTCATCTCTGCTACAATCAAGCAGATTTGATATTGTTGAGTTAGCATAGAAGCCACTCTCAACCCCTCCAACTCTGGGATAGCTGCTCATATCAGAAATCACCTGAGCAGTCTTTATCTGGCCGAGCTAACTGCTAGGACCAAGATTGAAGAAGAGTTGAAACTGAGAGAGGAGGAGAAAAGGAAAGGATCAGCAACCAAAGGCAAAGCCTTTCTTCAAATGGATGAGGGTCATGAACTTGAATCCATAGTTAGATGGGAGTATGACTATAACTCCCGTCAACTAACTCTCTTTAGGGGGGTACAATAAAGGGTACATGTCATTCAGAGTGATAGACTTGATCTCCTATCCACTAATGACTTGTACAAACTTCTTAGCACCACTTCAGGGAAGAACAAGGAAACAGACAAACACCTTCTGTCCCTGGTGCTGAAGGTTTTGAGAAGCAGAAATAAGTGAGGTTTTGGTAGCATCAGCCTAGGGGGAGGTTTTTTGGATCTAGAAAGGCTGGTGCAACCAAAACCAAATCACTTAGACTATTTTTTGGTGCAACTAATAAAGGACTTTCGAAGCTAAGTGTGGAACTTCTGAAGGAAATGGAGTTCTTCCGAAGACAAAGTGCAAGATCATCTTCCGAAGGAAAACTCCAACTTCCAAAGACAAAGTATTCACTTCCGAAGTTCAAGACTTCGAAGAAAAGATAAGAAGTCAACTTCCGAAGTATGAAGATATGGAGAAGTCCTCAAGCCTCGAAAGAAGTAGCATCTTCCGAAGTATAAGTGGATTTGGAAGAATTCGTTCTTCCGAAGCCAACTAACCTTCGGAAGACACTACTATGAACCAGTGGACATAAGTATGGTCTCTCTGACACTCCGTTGCAGACCTCTGAGATATTGCATGGCGTTTTCTCAAAAGCCATGTAATTGACCATTTTATTCCACTATTTACCTTTATCAGTTAGTATAGTTGCTAACTTTAGTTGGTGACAAAAGGTAAGTCATGGACATGTCATGACTACCATATCTTAGATAATACTTTATCTAAGATACCCTAACTTTAGCATTGTAGTATATGCTTTAGTCGTAGGTTTCCAGCTGGTATCAAAGTATATCCGACTCTAGGATCTAGTATATATAGTTTTTCATTGTAACTTATGTAATATGCTTGTAAAAGTCTTGTAATACTTAGAGTTGAGAAATAATATATACAAGTACCTTGAATATTATTTCTTTGTGTTCTTTGCTACTTAATATATTATTATCAACTCTTAGAAGAGATTTTTCTTCAACTGATTCGAGTGTGTTATAAGTGAGTATTGAGAGAAAAACGAAGTGTTTAAGTGATAAAACTCGATCCTGCACACCCGATCCACACACTCACCAGACACCCACACATACACCCGTATATACATATATATACATACATATACATCAAAACACCCCCATATACCAGCCCTATATTATTATTTTGTAAAATCTTAAGATGTTTTTATAAAAAAATAAACCTTTATGCATGGTTAAATCACCACCCAATGCATGGAGAGTTCATCTAAAAGCCTAGTGACATGCATTAGTCACCAAAATCCTCCACAATCCCAACCATAATCTTGCAAAATCCAAAAATTTGAGACTCTCAAACCCCCCCCCTCTAGAACCCTCGGCCGAACCCACCATAACACCACCATCTCTACCTTCATTTCATACTACAACTCCAACAAAACACTCGCTACTCTCTCTTGGATTGCCTTCTACTCTTTTTCACTCATTAAACACCAAAACTTCAGCCTTTTGATGCCAAGGAACATCCTAAACTCACAAAACCAAGGTAAACACAACACACACATACACTAGATCACTTCTAATTTCCATCCTCTATTTCCTCCCATAATCATGCTAGGCCTAACCTCTTCTTTTGAACAACATTTTCTTGCCATCTCGAAGTCTCATTCCTGCCATTTGAGCCCCCCTCCCTCTCTCATCCAAGCACCAAGGTAACATGTTACAACCCGAAGACGCGTAAAACATCACGTTTCGTCACGTTAATGACACAACTAACCCCACGACACCCTCAACTTTTTATGATATCTTAAAACACCTCAATTTTCAGTAATAAATTGATCCTCAAAATTTTTTTAAAACGCTATTTGACCCCAAGTATGGATTTCTTAATTTTAACATACCCGAAAACCCGGTTTTTCACAAATACATGAAAATATATATTATACGAGTCCAAAAGTTCTAACCAAAATATTTCTGGAAGTTTAAGAAGGGCATCTCAGGTCACAAAAAAAGTTTCATAAATTAAACTTATGTATTTTATGTTATATGAATATTACAAAAATTGCAAATCAAGTATTTTTATAAAAATAAAAGAAAATAGAAAGGAGGCTTACGTACTGAAATTAAAGGGTTATTTAGGAGATATTTATACTGTAGAATGTATGGGAACGAAGAAATCAGGTTAAAACGCTTAGTAAACCCAAGACCGAGACTTAACCGGGACTTAAAGGACATCTAACAAACCTAACCGAGCCAGCTAACGAAAATGGTAAATATATGAAATTTTGAATGTATAAAATTCCAGTAGACTTATTATATTTACAAAGGCCTAAAAAAATAATTTCATAACTTTTAGAATTTATTTCATTAGAAACAAAAATACAAAAGATATTCACCATAAAATAAAGAAAATTGTTAAAAACTGGCTTAAGAATAACATTAGTGAAAACTCCAGAACTTAAAATGATTATAAGTATATTAAACCCATATACGACAAAAAGATGACCAAAATCAACCATAACAATAAAACCCGTTAAAAACCCAAACCGTTAATGTTTAAACACCATAACCGACACAATAAGTTACGGACCCAAATTTCCAGTAATTAGTAGTTTAAATAAAGACTACGGTAAGTTAAAAACTAAATATTTAAAAAAAATTAGAATATTACAAAATATCTTTCAAGGTTTAGCATTTAAATTAAATAACCACCGGTTTAATAATTTGAAATATCATAAGATATATAATAACCCTTAATCATTTAATAACTTTCCAGTAGAATATAACCTACAACTTATTCATAAATAAAACTTAATATAAAAAACATGGATTAATCTCACAATTACCAACATACCCGAATCGCGATACGATACACGTTTAAGAACACGACAAGTAACCCATTAATCCTAGAGCGATAATGCAGGACCGTTTAAGGGATGGTCACTTACAACACAACACACAATGAGAAGAGAGCTTTAGAACACTTGACACATCATATAAGGAACTAGTAACTTATAAGTTTGATACTAAGAACACAAGTAAATATGAGACAGAACAAGAAGCAAACAACACAAATATTGGTTTTCAAGAATGCCGTATATTGCTCTCAAGTTCTTTACAAGTATTACAAAGCATAAAGAAAGTTACAACAACCTGAGATACTTTATACTACATCCTACAGCCGCCATACTTTGAAAGCCAGCTGGAAACATTTGAACGAGACAACAAAATCAAATGTAGAGTCAAAAGGCAGATTGCCTTTTGACTAGTGACTATGACATGCCATAGCTCACATCCTAATATATTACAAAAAGGATAAATGTACATAAAGTAGAAAGCACAGACTCAAGACCTCAATGTATAGTTACCAAAAACATGGACCTTTTCACCAACTTATGTAAGTTGGTGACTGAATAGAGTTACAACGGAAAGGTGGTCCAGCTTTATGGAAAAGTACATCAGATAAGCATGTATTCAAAAATCTTTCGAAGAAAACTCTCTTCACTTCTTGGCTTCGGAAGACTTTGTATTTAAAGCTTCGAAAGACTTCACTTTTGGCTTCCGAATATGTTAGTCTTGGCTTAAGAAGATTTTACACTTAGAATATTTTCTAATGTATGGTGTAAAACTTCTGAAGCATTTCTACTGTGTACTTCAATGCATGCATGTAGGAAAGACTTTGAATGTTTTAGATGCATCAGCCTTATATGAAATTTTACAAACTCCCCCTAGGCTGATGCTACCAAAACATTTGAAGACCTTAGATGTTGACAGTCCTCATCATGATGATGACAATATCCTTCTTCATTAGATGGTTAGGATCACTCAGACTCTCATAGTATATTCTCATCTCAAAGAGATCATGCAGAGGTAGGTTGAATAGGTCTTGCCATGTGTAGACATCTTCACCACCTTGATCTCTGATCACATGCCATCTTTTTAGATTAGTTGTGAAGGTCCAGGATAAGTTGGGTCTTTCAGATGCAAGAGGAGCCACTTGAATTGGAGTTGATTGGGTTGCCTCTTCATGTACTCTCTCAGGATGATCTGATTCATCCTAAGGCTTGGAGGTGGATGACTCTGACTTCTTCTTCTTATTTGACTTTGGTATAGAAGCCATCCTCTTGCTCCTCTTTGAAGACTTTAAATAAAAAGACTGGCTTGCAGAACCTTGTTGATTAGTCTTGTCTTGCTCAGTTAGGTGTTCCTCCCTCACAGGTTCAGAAGGAGAAGGAATTTGACCCTGCTGTGAATCAGAAGATGAAGCTTGTTGAGACTCAGCAGGAGGTCCAGGTTGTCTTGTCTCAGGTTGTCTTGTCTCAGGTTGTTCAACCTTAACTTCCACTTTATGGAGGGGCTTGACTTGGTGGGGAGTGTAAGTCAATGAGCTCTCCTCTCTTGATCTTTTGCTTGATTACCCTAATGTGCTCATCCATAATGGACAGAGACATTAGGCCAAGTCTCCTTCCGGAGAATCCATATAGTTTCAAGAAGCTCATCATCCTTTGTCTATCAGCAAACTTCTTCATACTCTTTTGGATGATGGCTCTTGACTCCAAGTTGTTTGAGATACTCAAAATCAATATACTCAAAGGCAAGGAATAAGTGCAGCTGCCTGGTAGAGTCCTGTGGCACTCAGGTAGTTTATCATATTTTGCATGTCAGTTTCTTTGTCTACCTGAGGTTCTTGTGGAGTTGCCACAGTCTCTCTTGCACAGGGCTTTCTTAAACCGGAGAGAGAGAAGGAACATGTTTATACAATCTTTTCTGTCTCTTTTCTTCTTTGATTTGGAGGAGCAATCTTGCATCCTCTGCTTCCTTCATCTCTCTTAACACTTTCATGTCAGCCAGTTCATTGAGTTCCTCTAAGGGGAGAGATATGATCTCATCAATGTCATAGTTTCTGGTCTGCAGGTAACTATTCCTGACTGCCCTCAAGCCATCATCTTGAGTGTTTAGTCTGGGGGCAGCCCTGATTGCAGCTTCCATAAAGCCTGAAGACCCAGTGGAACTATCTCCCTTTAGCTTCCTCTTCCTCTCTCTCATCCTCCTCAATCTTCCCAGGAGTTAAATTCCTTTTTCCTTTGTCACCCACAGACCTTTGTGACACAGGGTGGAAAGAGCTTTGGCCTTCATTGATTAGAGTAGCTTCCAGCTCTGGCCAGAGAGAGGGTGTGATACACCTTCACCAGCAGGTGTTTCCTTGAGGGAATGGATTGTTGAAGTTGTTGGTTGTGAGACAGAGCTTACAGGTTCTGTCACTGGGCCTTCAGTCAAGGTTTTCCTTTTGAAGCTAATCTTGGGGTCCGTCTTAACATCCAGTTGACCAATGACATTGTCTGCTCGCATTTGTCTTCTTCCTTTAAAGAATTCAACAATCCAGTCTTGAGTCCTTAGAGCCATCCTGTCAGCTTGCCTAGATTGCTTGGATTGGCAAGTGGTATGTTGACCAGGTCAAGACCTTTATAGTAGTTCAAGGTCTGAAAAACTGAAGACTTCTTGCTTTCCTTGAACTCTTTGAAGTATGAGGGCTCTTCTATCAGCATCAAACCTCCACCCAACAATATAATTAGAAGCTCCTTGGGGTGGAGTTGACATAGCCCTTGGAATCCCCTCCTCAAACAATTGTTCTATGAGTGAGTCCACATCAAAGTGAACTTGAGGAGGTTGCTGAGCATGGACAACTTCAAGTGAGGATGATGAGTCCTCAATGTCCATACTCTGTGATGAACTCCCAGGTTCTGTGATTGCTATGACTTTCTCCCCCTTTTTGGTAGCATCACCCACTTACACAGGTGAGCTAGGAGTTAGGTCAATCACATCCACAGGTTCTTGTCTTCCTGGATGAGTTCTCCTTAAAGGTCTCCTAGCTAGTTTTTCCTTAAGATAAGATATTTCAAGTTGCTGATCATTGACCCTCTTTTGCAAAGTAGTCACCTGAGATTCAAGGTGACTAACATTAGAGACTAAATAGGTGCAAGTTTTTGTCAAGTTTTGAACCTTTAGTCTCATGTTCCCTTCATCTTTATCAGAAGACTCATTGGGGGATGAGAGAATTGGACCAAAGTCCTTACTCTTACCACCAGCATCATGTTCTTGGCTGCTTGAATTCCTCTGCTCACTGACAGCTTCAAGTGAAGTGTCAAGAACTCCCAGGTTTCGTGAATGTAATGACTTTCTCCCCCTTTTTGGTAGCATCACCCTCTTGCATAGGTGAGCTAGGAGTTAAGTCAATCATATCCACAGGTTCTTGTGTTCCTGGTTGAGCTCTCCTTAAAGGTCTTCTAGCTAGTTTTTTCCTGAGATAAGATATCTCAAGTTGGTGATCATTGACCCTGTTATGCAGGGTAGTCACCTGAGATTCAAGGTGACTAACCTTAGAGACTAAATAGGTACATGTATTTGACAGTTTTTGCACCTTTAGTCTCAAGTTCCCCTCATCTTCATTAGAAGAATCATTGGGGGATGAGATAATTGGACCAAAGTCCTCTCTCTCACCACCAGCTTCAGGTTCTTGGCTGTTGGATTTCCTCTGCACATTGACAGCCTCAGTTGAAGTGTCAATGGGCTGAGTTGCCATGTTTGAGGTCTTAATGATGTAATCACTTGCAGAAGTGAGAGCCTCTTCCATACCTGAATAGGTTTAGAGAGATCCACCTCAGTAATGGGTGAAGGATGTGGGCTAGACATAGGAGAATCAGGAGCACTCATCTCTCCTTGAGTAAGGGAGGATTAGAGAGACTCATGGTACTCACTGAATCTTATGTCTTCATTAGCATAGAATTCTAGGTTAGGAATGGTTTGGTTTATATCTACAGGCTGGGGATGGTAACTCTCCCCTGAAGGTTGTTCACTTAAGTGTTGCGACTTAGAGTGAAGGCTTAAGGCTAATGGGCTAATGAGCTCATCAGGCTGAGCATGAGAAACCTCAACACTGATTCTTGAATAGATGGGAGTGGTTTGCTCCTCAAGAGAAGTGAGGGCTCTAGTGTCCACTTCCTCCTGTATGGTGATGATATGGGGGCCTGCACATGCTCAATAGCTTGAGCAGGGGTTCATTTGGATTTTCTTTGGTATGCGAGGAGTGTTTGTGGCTGTTTGGGTGGTTGAGAAGTAGAAGGTATGGGTTCAAAACTAGCTTGTATTGCTAGGTTGTCACCTTGAGCAATGAGCTCTAACATTTTGGGGACAATGGCTGTTTCTACCCGGAGAAGCCAACAGTTGGCTTTCTCATGATTTTAAGAATATTACCTGTTTTCCTCAACTGTGAGCCCAGTTGACAGTTAAAAATGTATTGAACATATCTAGAAAACATGTAATACTCTAAGGAGTCCAAATTAGCAAGTAAATTTGTATAGACAAATTGAGAGTACCTGAACTTGACCCCTTGAACCATTCCATACACTATGAAGGAGAGATCCACACTAATCTGGTCCCACCCCCATGCTTGTTTGACAAGCTGTGGATGACCACATGAAGCAGATACTTCCACTGGGATGAGACCTTCCCTTTCCTGAAGGTCTTTATAGAGAAATCTCCCTCATAGCCCATCTGCTCAAAGGAATGATTGACTGCTTCCTTTGGAAAGGACAACTCACCTTCTTCATCATCCAATTGAAGATGAGTGTTGATGATGGCTGGAGTGATGAAGATTGTCCTCCCCTGCACTGTGGCAGATAGTGCCTTCTCCCCATCCATAATGATCTCTTGACAGGTCCTCTAGAATTCAACCATATGATCCTCATAGAGAGTAAGATCAATGGTCAGGGAGGTGAAGTAGTTGGATAGAGTCAAGAATTAACAAACCTCAGAGAAACTAGGATCTTTCTCAAGTCCAATAGAGCAACGTAATTATGTTGTCTGTGGAGTTGCATGGAAAAGTCTGGGCTATTCAGCGGTTGAGGTTGGACATTTTGAAAGCTTAAGAACGAAGAAAGTGAAGAACAAAGGCGGTTTGGGTGAATTTAGGTTATGTGAATAGTTCAGATGAAGAGGATAGTGAATGAGGGGGGAACTGTTGGGTATATATATGAAATGGATTTAAGACAAAATTAATGAAAGTGGATAAACTTTGAAATCTAGATGTCGATCCCACCTCTGAAAACTAGTTTGCTTTTGCCAAAAAAGTAGTTTTCTTGGAAGTCTAAAAAGCTTCCGAAGGTAATTTAGCTTCGGAAGATGTTGATGAAATGCTTCCGAAGGCGAAATGACTTCAGAAGATATTACAAAGAGTTTTGAAAATTTTGCTTTGGAAGAGATTTAATAATCAAAGATTTTATTCTAAGGGGAATAAAACTTCTAAGAGTAAATTGCTTTCGGAAGAAAATTATTCTTCAAAAACATACAGGTACTCGAGTAAAATTTAAGCTTCGAAAGATATTTCTAAAGCACTTGAGAAGTTGATATTTCAAAAACATATATGATTCTCTGTGATTGAGATAGCACTGTTGTTGTCTATGTGGATGGGAGTCTCTTTGAAGTTGAATCCATAGTCCAACATCTGATTCTGAATCCAAGGCACTTGAGCATAGCAACTTGTAGCAGCAATGTATTCAGCTTCAGCAGTTGATGCAAACACATAGGATTGTTTCTTGCATTGCCAAGAGACTATCCTTCCACCAAGAAATTGGTATCCCCCTGATGTAGACTTTGCAGTCATATTGCAGCCACCATAGTCAGTATCTGCATAGACATACAGATTGAAGTCAGAATTCTTTGGATACCAATGGTCAAGTGTTAGAGCACCTTTGAGATATCTTAAAATCCTCTTGGCAGTGACTAGGTGTGACATCTTGGGGTTGGCTTGATATCTTGCACAAATACATGTGGCAAACATGATATCAGGCCTGCTAGCTGTGAGCTACATAAGAGACCCAATCATAGACATTTAGAGATGTTCATCCACGCACTCCCCCTCATGATCAGGTCCAATGAGTGATTTCTGGCTATGAGTGTCTTAGAAACCTTGCAATCAGTCATGTTGAATCTTTTAAGTATGTCTTGTACATACTTTGACTGACTTATGAAGATGCCATTCTCAACTTGCTTCACTTGAATTCCTAGAAAGAAATTGAGTTCCCCCATGGCACTCATTTCAAACCTATCCTTCATCAGCTTCTCAAAGTCTTTGCAGGGATTTGGATTAGTTGACCCGAAGATAATGTCATCTACATACACTTGAACTAGCACTAAGTCATTTCCTGTTCCTTTGATGAAGAGAGTTCCATCTATAGTACCCTTTTTGTATACATGCTGACAGAGATACTGAGATAGAGTCTCATACCACTTTCTTGGTGCTTGGTGCAGCCCATAAAGAGCCTTATCAAGCTTGCAAACATAATCAGGATGATCAGGATCTGCAAACCCAGGTGGTTGTCTGACATACACCTCTTCATCAATCACCCCGTAGAGAAAAGCACACTTGACATAAAGTTGGTAGACCTTGAAATCCTTGGATGCAGCAAAAGCTAGGAATATTATGACAGCTTCAAGTCTTGCTGCAGGAGCAAAGACATCTGTGTAGTCAATTCCTCCTTCTTCTGTGTATCATTGAACAACTAGTCTTGCCTTATTCTTGATGACAAGTCCTCTATCATCATTCTTATTTCAGAACACCTATTTGGTTCCTATGGTAGTCTTCCCTTGAGGAAGAGGACATAGGTTCCAAACCTTTTGCCTTTTGAATTGAAGCAACTCATCCTGCATAGCTTCAACCCAACTTGCATCCTTTAAAGCCTCATCAATCTTCTTAGGCTTTATCTGGGATAGAAAACAAGAGTGAAGACAAACATTTGCATCATGGGTTTGTCCTCTTGTTGTTACCTCTAAATCAACATCTCCAATGATGTTTGCGGTAGGATGAGACTTGTGGATCCTTAGTTGATGGATCACAACAAGTTGCTTAGAAAGATCTAAATTAGAGAAATTTAGATCTGGCATTGAAGATTCACCCTCCACATCAGCACACTTATCAAGAGTGACTTGATCCAATGAGTGTGTGACATCATTAATGTTATCTTCAATGGAGTGTTTGTTAGCATCAAGAAATTCTGATCATTTTCACCACCACCATTTCCTCCTACATTTGAAGCTCCTTCATCTGAGTTTGCGCCTCTAAGCTGGAATTTGAAGGCACCCTAGAAGTACCAGCTGGATTTGTCATTGTTGTGCTGATAGAAACTCCATTTGTAGGGTTAGTTATAACTAGAGCTGAAGTTGTGTAGCTTGAAGGTTTTGTCAGCTCAAATCTTGGGTCAGGATCACCTGTAGGTAGTATATCTGTGGATCCTAAAACATGCTCACAAGACTTGTGCTAAAGTTCATAAGGAGTCTTACCATGTGTCTTAACTACTAAAACTCTATTTTGCACATAGCAAGCAGTGTTCACCGCCTCTGCCCAAAAGGTGATGGACCGTTTAGAGTCAGACAACATAGTTCTTGCAGCTTCAATTAGTGTCATGTTTCTCCTCTCAGCAACACCATTTTGCTGAGGAGTCCTGGGAGCACTATATTGTCTTGTAATAGCTTTTTCATCATAAAATGTATCAAGGATTTGGTTCTTAATTCAGTTCCCGGATCACATCTTATGGTTTTGACCTTTTGATCACATTGATTCTCCAGCTTTAAGATGAAATTCTTCAGAATCTCAAGGGTCTCATCCTTAGTTTTAAGAAATAAGACCCAAGTGAATCTTTTAAAGTCATCTGTGATCACCAAGCAATAAGAGGTCCTTCCTAGACTCATTACACTGGTGGGGTTAAAGAGATCCATATGTAATAAGTGTAGGGGAGTAGTGATGGAGTTTCTTTCCTTTGGGTTGTGAGATATCTCGTGTTGCTTCCCTTTCAGGCATGCAACACAATGGTCATCAGTTGTAAACTCTTTCTTTGACATTCCAGTTACCAAATCATTCTTAATTAAATTATTCATATTTTTAAAGTTTACATGACACATTCTTTTATGCCAGAGGAAAGACTCATCACTATTGGCTTTAGATAGAAAGCATGAAACTTCTCCTGAGGGAGATGTTTCTTGCAAGTCCATCTTGTACATGTTCCCTTTCCTGGGGGCTCTGAGCAAGATGTGCTCATGAGAAATGACCACCTCGGGCCTGAGAACAATGCACTGATGCTCAGTAAAGAGCATGTTATGACTCTGATCACAAATTGGGATACACTCAGAAGATTGTACCCAAGCTCCTTGACAAAGTTTACCTTCTCAATGTTGAGCTTACCATTTGTGACCTTGCCCCTTCCAGTAATGTAACCTCCTGCATCTTCTCCAAAAGCAACTGGTCCTCTATCAATTCTTTCAAACTTTTGGAATAGTGACCTAGTGCCTGTCATGTGCCTAGAACAGCCACTATCAATGATCCATACATTTCTGTTTGTCTTGAGCTGTCCCTGCACTAAAGAGATGATTAGTTTCATTTGGAAACCCAAGCCTCATTGGTCTTGGGCTCATCAAAAGAAGTTAAAGATAATTGAATAGTAATTGATCCTATTGTCATGTTTTGGGGATCATTTGCTGATGTTGATGAAGAACTTTCAACCACTTGGTCTTTTTTTTCTTCCACACCACCTTTAGAAGCTTAGACTTGACCTTCAAAACTTCCAACATCTCCTCCAAAAGCAACTAGTCCTCCATCAATTCTCTCAAAATGTTGGAGTAGTGACCTATTGTGTGTCATGTGCCTGGAACATACACTATCAATGATCCATACATTTCTGTTTCTCTTGAGCTGTTCCTGCACATAATAGATGGTTTTTACATTTGGAAACCCATGCCTTATTGGTCTTGCGCTCATCAAAAGAAGTTAAAGATAATTGAACAGTAATTGATCCTATTGTCATGTTTTGAGGATCATTTGCTGATGTTGATGAAGAACTTTTAGCCACTTGGTCTTTTTTGTCTTCCACACCACCTTTGGAAACTTGGACTTGACCTTCAAAACTTCGGAAGTTTTGATGACTTCGGAAGTTTTGATGACTGGACCTTCGGAAGATCTTGCTAACACTGCAGCAGGCTTCAGTGCTTCGGAAGTATTCCTTTCTTCCGGGACCAAATTTTCTTCCGAAGGAAAGTTTCCACTTGTCTTCATCTTCATTTTGGAGCTTCCGAAAGAAAAAGATTTTTCTTCTGAAGCTTGCTTTTTCTTCAAACTCTTAGAAGTTTCTTTCTTGGACATGTGGACAGTACTCTTTGGATTGTAGAAACAATCTTTAGCAAGATGAGAGGTACTCCCACACATGACACAGTCCATTTTCTTCTTCCTAAGAGTCTTCTTTTGTGAAGAAGGCTGAACTTGATCACTTTCCTTCTCCATCTTCATCTTTGCAGATGTTATGGTAATCCTTTTAGGGACAGAACTACCTTTGAAACTGGATGGTTCAGGTTGTGAAGTAGTGGTTCACAACAAATCAACCTTCTTCTTGATGTTGGGATGATTTGGACATGCAGTAGAACTCTTATTACTAGAGTTCAAGTGTGTGTCTTCAACCTTAACCACCTCAAATCCTGTAGAAATAAAGACTTGTTTTTGTGTAGAGTTAAAGGTGGCCTTGATCTCTTGAGCCTTCTTGGATTTTCTCTTGGCCTTCCTGATCAAGTCCTTCCTCCTTGACTTGGTCATCCCAACAGTTTTACTCTCCTCAAAGGAATGGTGACCCTTCTTAGAATGCTCTTCTTCACTCTTCTTAGAGACATCCTTCACCATCTCCTTTTCATCCTCTTCAGTCATAGGGTCTATGAGGGAAGCTCATCTTCACAAGTTTCACACCTAAGAGATCTTACTGACAAGATTGTGTGTGGAGGAGCTATCTCACTAGATCCCAGTCCCTGCTTATTTTGATAACAAACTTTTGCATGCAAGGATGAGGATATTTTGTTCTTGAAGGTCTTTTCTTCAAGAACTCATTTTTCTGCCTTGGCTTTGCTGATCACAAGCTCAGCCTGGCATTCAGTCAACTTAGTTATGAGTTCTTTCATATGAGTCCTATAGATGGTGTGTTCATGTTTAAGAGTTAAAATGGTTTTCTCTAAGTCCTTTATCTCTAGTTTATAATCATTTTTAGCTCTTTTAAAATCGGATTTTAAGATATTTAACAGCTCAAGATCAAATCTCATCTCTAAGTTGTAGGATCTGTATCTATTCACTTTAGCAATACATTCAGGTGTATAGAGATGTTCCAATACCTTTGCTTCATCATGGTCTGCCATAAGTGCTTGGTTTGGAGATGCATCTTCGACCTGAAGCTCCAGTCAAAGCCTCATTCTTCAACAACAACTACAGCTTGCTGCTTTGGCTTCTCATTCTGGGGAGCTCTTTTAGTGTAGTTTGGTCTGGCTTGTGTTTGGCCACCATTTGTCCTTGGTGCCTTACACTCCCTTGCAAAGTGTCCCATCTGGTTACAGTTGTAACACTTTACTTTGCTTTTGTCCAGCCCAAACTTTCCACTGGCTGCATTGCTTGGAAACTTCCTCCCCATCCTCTTGTAGAATTTCTTGGCTCTATGAGTGAGAAGAGCCATTAGCTGAACTATCTCCATGTATTCCAGGTCATCTGGATGGATACAGTCCAGGTCTTCAAGGGTGAAGAGAAAGTTGTCTGTGCTTTCATCAGTAGACACCAAAGCATATGAAGAGCTTGTCTCTTGGAATGGACTTCCTTGAGTGTAACTTTCTCTTGGTGTCTCCGGGAAGGTGATGAAAGGATCCCTTCATGAGTTCTTAGGGTAGCATATAAGATGATGATGTGGTTCAATGATATCCCTTATAACCACATGGAGGGCTGACCCAGTTGATTGTTGGAGTTACCAAATGAACCTTGCATATTCATCTCCATCTGGTATCCACTAAGAATACCATATAACTCTGTCAAAGTAAGAGTCTTAAGTTTCTCAGTTCTATTGATAACAACACAATAATGTGTCCATTTTATGGGAAGAGTGGACATGAACTTCCTTACAATGTCCCTATTATCAAGTGTCATTCCAACATGCTTTAGAGTATCCATAATTTCAACAAACCTGAAGTATTGTTGAGTCATGGTTTCACCTGATTTGAAGGTGAAGTTTTCAAACTGTTGCTTTCAGAGATCCTTCTTGTTCTCCTTGGCTTTAGTTGACCCCTCATACATTAGCTTCAGTGCCTCCCATAGCTGTTTAGCTCTTTTGCACTTCTTAAAGCCTCTCTATATGGAGTTTGGAAGAGCAATTTAAAGGGCTGTCATGGCTTTCTGATCAATCTCTATTCTTTTTCTGTCTTCATCAAAATAATCAGCCACAACTTTGGAATCATACCACCTCCAGCAGCAGCTGAAGAGGTGCTTGGTATGTAAGGTACCGAGACAACAGATTCCCACATCCTGGAGTCTTGAGATGTAACATCCGCCATTTTTAAATTATAAACCCGAACCCGAACTTATTTTGAACACTCATATGATATAGATTTCTTTATTAAGCTTATTTACTCTAGTGAATCATATAGATTATAAATGTAAGCAACATAAAAAAAATTGTATTTAAAATATTCAACCATTTAAACAATATATAATAATTTTATAATTTATAAAGTATAGCTTTATAAGTTTATAACGTCTTCATGGTCATTTATGAGTCTAATTAAAAAAGGAATAATTATATTTTTAAAGTTCCTACAAAACTTATAAAGTATATATGTTATAAATAATTTGGGTTATTTTAAATTAAGGTTTCAAAAGATTAAGAGTTTAAATTGTAGATTTTAAAACTTAAATTAAAAGGTTTTACATATCATGTTAAACATGGTAAACATAAGGGACCAAAAGTGTAACAGTGATTTAAAAAACCCCTTCTTCTTTCTCCCGTCGACTTTTCCCCTATCTCCTGTCAACGGTCCGGCTAAGCTCCGGCGACCCCTCCGCTCTTAAAACGCTAATTAAAATGCAATTAAACCGGCTCTTGACCTTCGCAACATCAGTTTGAACTTGAGGACCGTTTCAATTTGCATATTCTTACTGTCAAGCTTGTGCAAATGAAACCGAAAACACCGAATTCAAACTTTAACTCGTTTGAAACGAACTGAACGATTTGAACGCGTTTAAGCAAGGGAAAACCTTCAAATTAACCTCTTAACGATTTCTGTAATATCAATTACACTTATAACACACATATACTCTCTAATCGATTGCTATTTCCATTCACGACTTGCAACTTAGTCGATCTTCGATTATAATCATCATTTTCTTCTTGAATCGATGCAACCTTCTGTCGCAAGTTTCTTCCTGTCGTTCACCATCTAATCGACTCTTATGAGGTAATTCTGTACATCTACATACTCGATTTCCAGTGGGAAACAAAAGCCCTATGTTTGATTTCATCAACAATAACGAATATGGGTTTAATTTGGATCAAAATCAAGTTAGGATTTATATGAAATTAGGGGATTTTGTAATTAATGTTTTTAAACACTTTAACCGAGCTTTAAAACAGATCTAGGCTTCTAGCCCAACCGGTTCACACTCCACCCTTACCCAACCGAGGTCGGGGGTTCGAACCCCACCCTCAACATTTATTTTTTTAAATCATTTTTTATATATTTTAAACTCTATAAATTATACTAATATGTTATTAAATCAAAGCAAAAATTAATTTGTTAACTAAAATATTTCAGAATTTATTAAATTAATTTTAAAAGTTTTAAAAACTTATGATTTTAAATTTAATTACTTTATAAAGGATAACAAAGATTTTAAAACAATATTAACTATTTTATATAATTTAAATGATATAAACCTATTATGGTTCAAATGTAGATTATTTTAAAACATTATAAATCTATATGTTAAATAAATAATTATTTAAATAGTTATTTAAATAATTAATTATTCATCTATTCATTTAACTATGTTATATATTATTAGTTAATAAAGTTATTCCTTAAAATTTTATTTAAGTTCTTAAAACTTATAAAATAATATATCCTTCTATTATACTTTATTTTTATTTTTAAGGCTTGATATTATAAAACCTTTATAATAAATCATATAAAAGCTCAAAACTTTATAATATGATTTTATAGAAGTTTAAGGTCATTTAAAATATAATTCAACTA
This sequence comes from Flaveria ramosissima, assembly GCA_025215565.1. Classification (NCBI taxonomy): domain Eukaryota; kingdom Viridiplantae; phylum Streptophyta; class Magnoliopsida; order Asterales; family Asteraceae; genus Flaveria; species Flaveria ramosissima. Next base: position 1,636,876 of record CM046032.1, read on the forward strand.
ATTACCTTTATCAAATTTTAATTAATTAATTATTAAATTAATTATTTCTTTTCACACATCATATCTAATTTTTATTAATTCAATAAATTAAATTATTGAATTATTATTTTTAATTGATTTGTTCCAACTTTATTGAACCAAAACATAATTGATTGCTTTATTTTATTTTATTTTATTTAGTTATTAAAAATCCCCAAATTCCAAATGAAACCCTAATTCATGTTTACTCTTGAATCATATCTTTATTCTAATCCTAAGACACCAAATCTTAGGTTGAATCGTGAAGGAATTGTTGGAACCATCTTATTTTCTTATTATTATCTTAAGTGCACCCTTCATCATGTGAGTTTTTGCAGGACCGGTGAAGGGTATGCACTTACAACACAACAACACAATGAGGAGAGTTGCTTAGAACACTTAACAGATCAAATAGGGAACTGGTTAACTTGTTAAAGAAAGATGCTAAGAACACAAGTAAATATGAGACAGAACAAGATTGCAAACAACACAAGTATTTGGTTTTCAAGAATGTTGTATATTGCTTCTCAAGTTCTATTACAAGTTACAAAGCATCGATAGAAAGTTACAAGTACTTGAGATTCTTTATACTACATCCTACAGGCGGCCATACTTTGAAGGCCAGCTGGATACAATTGACTAGACAAGTACAAAATCAAATGTAGAGTAAAAAGGCAGATCTACCTTTTGACTTGTGACTATGACATACCATAGCTCACATCCTAATATATTACAAAAAGAATAAAAGTACATAAAGTAGAAAGCATGGACTCAAGACCTCAATCTACAGTTACCAAAAGGATGGACCTTTCACCAACTCATGTAAGTTGGTGACTTTACAGAGTAGCAACGGAAAGGTGTCCAGCTTTATGGTAAAGTACATCAGATAAAGGCATATCTCTAAAAGTCTTCGGAAGAAATCGGTCTTCACTCTTTGGCTTCGGAAGACTTTGTCTTTGAAGCTTCGGAAAACTTCACTTTTGGCTTCGGAAGATGTTGGTCTTGGCTTCGAAAGATTTTACACTTATAATATTTCTAGTGCATGGTGTAAAACTTTCGAAGCATTTCTACTTCTGTTCTTTAGTGCATGCTTGCAGAGAGACTTTGGATGTTTTGGCTGCATCAGACTTATAGAAATCCTTACAAACTCCCCCTAGGCTGATGCTACCAAAACATTTAGAAGATCTTCAGATATTTGTAGTCTTCAGGACAATAATGACCCTACACTTCTTCATCTGATGGTCATGATCACTTAGACTCTCATAATATCTTCTCATCTCAAAGAGTTCATGCAGAGGTAAGTTGATTATGTCTTGCCATGTATAGACATTCTTAACACCTTGATCTCTAATCACATGCCATCTCTCTGGATTAGTAGTGAAGGTCCAGGATAAGATGGGTGTCTCAGCTGCAAGAGGAGCCACTTGAATTGGAGTTGATTAGGCTGCCTCTTCATGCACTTCCTCAGGTTGATCTGACTCAGCCTGAGGTGTAAAGGGGGATGATTCAGGCTTCTTCTTCTTAGACCTTGATTTGGAAGCCATCCTCTTCTTCCTCTTAGAAGACTTTAACTGAGAAGATTGGTCTGAAGCACCTTGTTGATCATCCTTGTCTTTCTCAGTTGGGTGTTCCTCCCTCACAGGTTTAGAAGGAGAGGGAGTTTGACCCTGCTGTGGATCAGAAGATGAAGCTTGCTGAGGCTCAGCAGGAGGTCTAGGTTGTGTTGTCTCAGGTTGTTCAACCTTAACCTCTACTTCAGGTGGGATTTAACTTTGAGGAGAGTATAAGTCAATCAGCTCTCCACTCTTGATCTTCTGCTTGATTACCTTGATATGCTCATCCATTGTGGATAGAGACATAGGGCCAAGTCTCCTTCCAGAGAATCCATACAGCTTCAAGAAGCTCATCATCCTTTGTCTATCAGCAGACTTCTTCATACTCTTTTGGATGATAGCTCTTGACTTTGCAGCATCTTCCCTCATCTTTCTTTTTGTTGCCTTTTGTTCTTTGAGCACTTGAGGTTCAAGCTGTTTGAGATACTCAAACTCAATGTACTCAAAGGACAAGGGAAGAAGTGCAGATGCCTGGTAGAGACTTGTGGCACTTAGGTAGTTGATCATGTTTTGCCTATCAGTTTCCTTGTCTACCTGAGGTTCTTGTGTAGCAGCCACATCCTCTTCAGGACTTTCCTGAACTAGGGAGAGAGTTGGAGCATGCTTGTATAATCTTTTCTGTCTTTTCTCCTCTTTGAATTGGAGAAGTAAATTTGCATCCTCAGCTTCCTTCATCTCTTTTGACACTTCCATGTCAGCCAGTTCATTTAATTGCTCTAAGGGGAGAGATATAATCTCATCTATGTCATAGTTCCTGGTCTGCAGGTAAGTAATCCTGACTGCCCTGAACTCATCTTCTTGAGTGTTTGGTCTAGGGGCAGCCCTGATTGCAGCTTGCATAAAGCCTGAAGACCCTGAGAAACTTTCTCCCCTTAGCTTCCTCTTCCTCTCTCTCTCCTCCTCCTCAATCTCCTCAGGAGTTAAAATCCTTTTTCCTTTGTCACCCACAGACCTTTGTGACTCAGGGTGGAGAGAGGTTTTGCCTTCATTGCTTGGTGTAGCATCCAAGCTCTGGCCAGAGAGAGGTTGTGAGACACCTTCACCAGCAGGTGTTTCACTGAGGGAATAAATTTCTAAAGCAGTTGTTGGTGTGACAGGGCTCTCAGGCTCAATCACTGGGGCTTCAGCCAAGGTTTTCCCTTTGAAGCTAATCTCAGGGTCTGCCTCAACATCCACTTGACCAATGACATTACCTGATTGCCTTTGTCTCCTTCTAAGGCTGAATTCTTCAGTAATTCTGTCTTGAATCCTGAGTGCTAACCTGTCAGCTTGTCTTGATTTGCTTGGGTTGACAAGTGGCATGTTGATCAGGTCAAGACCTTCATAGTAGTCCAGGGTCTGAAAATGAACACTTCTTGCTGCCCTTGAACTCTGTGAAGAATGAGGGCTCTTCTATCAGCATCATACCTCCACCTAATAATGTAGTTTGAAGTTCCTTGAGGTGGAGATGACACAGCCCTATGAATGCCTTCCTCAAAGAGACTATTAATGACAAAGTCTATAATGTCCATATTAATGTGAACTTGAGGAAGTTGCTGAGTATGCACAGTTGCAAGTGAGGATGGTGAATCCTTAATGTCCATACTCCTTGAAGAACTCCCAGATTCTGTGACTGTAATGACTTTCTCTCCCTTTTTGGTAGCATCACCCTCTTGCATAAGTGAGCTAGAGGTTAGGTCAATCACATTAACAGGTTCTTGTGTTCCTGGTTGAGCTCCTCTTAAAGGTCTCCCAGCTAGTTTTTCCCTGAGAAAAGATATCTTAAGTTGCTGATCATTGACCCTATTATGCAGGGTAGTCACCTGAGATTCAAGGTGACTAACCTTAGAGGCTAAATAGGAGCATGTTTTTTACAGGTTTTACACCTTTAGTCTTAGATTCCCCTCGTCTTCATCAGAAGAATCATTGGGGGATGAGATGATTGGACCAAAGTCCTCTCTCTCACCACCAGCCTCAGGTTCTTGGCTGCTGGATTTCCTCTGCACATTGACATTCTCAGTTGAGGTGTCAATGGACTGAGTTGCCATGGTTGAGGTCTTAATGATGTAATCACTTCCATATGGATATCCTGAACAGGTTCAGAAGTATCCACCTCAGTTATGGGTGACTGATGTGGGCTAGATAGAGGAGACTCAGTAGTACTCATCTCTCTTTGAGTAGGGGAAGAGTAGAGAAACTCGTGGTACCCACTGAAACCTAAGTCTTCATCAGTATAGAATGAGAGGTTGGGAATGGGTTGATTTAAGTCTAAAGGCTAGGGATGGTAACTGTCCCTTGAAGGTTGTTCACTTGAGTGTTGAGACTCAGAGCGAAGGCTTAAGGCAGTTGGGCTTGTGAGCTCATCAGGGTGAGCATGAGGAACCTCAGCCCTGATTGTTGAAGAATGGGAGTGGTTTGCTCCTCAGGGGAAGTGGGAGCTCTAGTGTCCACTTCCTCCTGTATGGGTGAGTACATGGGGCCCTGCACAGACTCAATAGCTTGAGAAGGGGTTCGTTTGGATTTTCTTTGGTAGGTTAGGGTGACTTGGGGCCTTTTTGGTGGTGGATAGGTAGAAGGTGTGGGTTCAACACTAGCTTGTGTTGCTAGGTTGTCACCTTGAGCAATGAGCTCTAACATTTTTGGGCTGTTTCTACCCCTGAGAAGCCTACAGTTGGCTTCTTCATAATTTTAAAGATGCCATGCTTCATCTGTCCCAATTTAAGAATATTATCTGTTTCCCTCAACTGTGAGCCTAGTTCACAGTTGAGAATGTGTTGAACATATCTAGGAAACATATAATACTCTAAGGAGTCCAAGTTAGCAAGCAAATTTGTATAAACAAACTGAGAGTACCTGAACTTGACCCCTTGAACCATTCCATGTACTATGAAGGAGAGATCCTCAGGAATCTGGTCCCACCCTCCATGCTTGTTTGACAAGCTGTGGATAACCACATGAAGCAGGTATTTCCACTAGGATGAGACCTTCCCTTTCCTGAAGGTCTTTACAGATAAATCTCCCTCATAGCCCATCTACTCAAAGGAATGATTTACAGATTCTTTTGGGAAGGAAAACTCACCTTCTTCATCATCCAGCTGCAAGTGTGTGTTTATGATGGCCGGAGTGATGAAGATTGTCCTCCCTTGCACTGTGGCAGACAGTGCCTTCTCCCCATCCATAATGACCTCTTGGCAGGTCTTCCAAATTCAAGCAGATGATCCTTATAGAGAGTAGGATCAATGGTTAGGGAGGTGAAGTAGTTTGATAGAGCTAAGAAACGGCAAATCTCTGAGAAACTTTCATCTTTCTCAGAGCTTAACAGAGCAACTTGGTTATGTTGCCTGTGAAGTTGCATGGAGAAATCTGGGTTGTTTCTGAGGTTTAGGTTGGCCATTTTAGAAGCTTAAGGATGAAGAAATAAGAAGAACAAAAGGCGGTTTGGGAGAAGTTAGGTTTAAGGAATAGTGTAATTGAGGAAGATAGTGAAAGAGGGGAGAACCGTTGGGCATTTATGTGAAAAGGATTTGAGACAAAGTTAATGAAAGAGGATAAACTTTGAAATCCGGATGTCGGTCCCACCTCTGAAAAGTAGTTTACTTTTGCCCAAAAGTAGTTTTCTTGGAAGTCGAGACATCTTCCGAAGGTTATTTGCTTCGGAAGTTCTGAAGAAAAAGCTTCCAAAGGCAAATTGGCTTCGGAAGATATTTCAAAGGCTTTTGAGAATTTTGCTTCGGAAGAGAATTTACACTCAGAGATTTTTATTCTAAGAAGAATAAATACTTCCGAAGGTAAATTGCTTTTAGAAGAAACTTGTTCTTTGAAAACATACAAAGTACTTAAGTTGATTTTAAGCTTCGGAAGATATTTCAGAAATTTCTTCCGAAGGTAAAATCACTGAAGCAATTATGTGTTTACCAAGACACAAACTTCTTCCGAAGGTAATATTGAATCTTCCCAAGAGATCATGATTTTCAAAAATCTTAGAAAAGTCTTTTGAAAAGATTTTCTTCCAAAGAAAACAAAGGCTTATGAAGGTGATATAATTGACAACTTAGGACACACAGGTTTTAGAAATAAATATGATTAAGTTTTAAGAAAAGCTATTCAAAGTTAATCATACCAATAGCTGATACAAGATATTTAAATCTCTGCTCATCAAAAGATTTGGTGAACAAATCAGCATATTGTTTATTTGTGTTAACTTTGACTAGTTTGATTAATCCCTTTTCAAAGTTATCTCTAATCAAATGATACCTGATATTAATATGCTTTGTCCTTGAGTGCTGCACAGTATTCTCTATGATGGAGATAGCATTATTGTTGTCTATGTGGATGGGAGTCTCTTTAAAGTTAAATCCATAGTCCAGCATCTGATTTTGAATCCAAAGCACTTGAGCACAACAACTTGCAGCAGCAATATATTCAGCCTCAGCAGTTGATGCAGACACACAAGATTGTTTCTTGCATTGTTAATAGACTACTCTTCCACCAAGAAATTGACATCCCCTGATGTAGACTTTACAGTCATGTTGCAACCACCATAGTCATTATCTGTATAAGCATACAGATTAAAGTCAGAATTCTTTGGATACCAAAGGCCAAGTGATGGATCACCTTTGAGATATCTTAAAATTCTTTTGACAGTGACCAGGTGTGACATCTTGGGGTTGGCTTGATATCTTGCACAAATTCATGTAGCAAACATGATATCTGGTCTGCTAGTTGTGAGGTACATAAGAGACCCAATCATTGCCCTATAGAGATGTTCATCAACACACTCACCCTCAAGATCAGGTCCAAGGGAGTGATTTCTGGCTATGGGTGTCTTAGCAACCTTACAATTAGTCATGTTAAACCTTTTAAGTATGTCCTGTACATACTTTGACTGACTTATGAAGATGCCATTTTCAACTTGCTTCACTTGAATTCCTAGGAACAAATTAAGTTCCCCCATGGCACTCATTTCAAACCTATCCTTCATCAGCTTCTCAAAGTCTTTGCAGAGCTTTGGATTAGTTGACCCAAAGATAATGTCATCTACATATACTTGAACTAGCATTATGTCATTTCCTGTTCCTTTGATGAAGAGAGTTCCATTTATAGTACCTCTTTTGTAGCCATGTTGACAGAGATACTGAGATAGAGTCTCATACCACTTTCTTGGTGCTTGGTGCAGCCCGTAAAGAGCTTTATCAAGCCTGTAGTCATAATCAGGATGATCAGGATCTGCAAACCCAGGTAGTTGTCTTACATACACCTCTTCATCAATCACCCCATAAATAAAAGCACACTTGACATCAAGTTGGTAGACCTTGAAATTCTTGGATGCAGCAAAAGCTAAGAATATTCTAATAGCTTCAAGTCTTGCCACAGGAGCAAAAACATCTGTGTATTAAATTCCCTCTTCTTGAGTATATCCTTGAACAACTAGTCTTGCTTTGTTTTTGATGACAAGTCCTCTATCATCCTTCTTGTTCCTAAAAACCCATTTGGTTCCTATGGTAGTCTTCCCTTTAGGAAGAGGACATATGTTCCAAACCTTTTGCCTTTTGAATTGAAGCAGCTCCTCTTGCATAGCTTCAACCCAACTTCCATCATTTAGAGCCTCATCAATTATCTTTGGCTCTATCTGGGATAAGAAACAAGAGTGAAGACAAACATTTGCTTCATGGGTTTGTCCTCTTGTTCTCACCCCTGAATCAACATCTCCAATGATGTTTGTGGTAGGATGAGACTTGTGGATCCTTAGCTAAGGAATCACAGCAAGTTGCTTAGACAGATCTAGATTTGAAAAATTTTGATCTGGCAAAGAAGATTCATCCTCCACATCAGCACACTTATAAAGATTGACTTGATCCAATGAGTGTGTGAAATCATTGATGTTGTCTTTAATGTAGTGGTTATCAGCATCAAGAAATTCTTGATCACTTTCACCACCACCATTTTCTCCAACATTTAAAGCTCCTTCTTTTGAGTTTTGTGCCTCTAAGCTGGAATTTGAAGGCACCCCAGAAGTATCAGTAGGATTTGTCATTGATGTGCTGGTAGAAGCTTTATTTGCAGGAATAGTTACCACTGGAGCTGAAGATGTGTAACTTGAAGGTCTTTTGAGCTCAAATCTTGGGTCACGATCACCTTTTGGTAATATATCTGTAGATCCTGAAAATATCTCACAAGATTTGTTAAAACAGTTGGTAACTAAATCAAGATCAAATAGCCAATCCGACCAGAACCTTTCACAGTGGGAGTGTGCTCATTGAAAGTCACATTGGCTGTCTCCTCAACTACTCTAGTTCTGAGATTGTATACTCTATAAGCTTTAGCTTGAGAAGATTATCCAATAAAGTGTCCATCATCTGATTTCTCAGCAAACTTGGCAATTTGATCCTTGGTATTCAAGATGGTGCAAGGACATCCAAATGACCTGAGAAAACCAATGAAAGGTTTTCTCTTGTGCCAAAGTTCATAAGGAGTCTTACCATGTGTCTTAACCACTAAAACTCTGTTTTTGCACATAGAAAGCAGTGTTCACTGCCTCTGCCTAGTAGTGATGGGCAGTTTAGAGTCAGACAACATAGTTCTTGAAGCTTCAATTAGTGTCCTATTTCTCCTCTCAGCAACACCATTTTGTTGAGGAGTCCTGGGAGCACTATATTGTCTTCTAATACCTTTTTCATCACAAAATGTATCAAGGATTTGATTCTTGAATTCAGTTCCTTGATCACATCTTATGGTTTTGACCTTGTGATCACATTGATTCTCAATCTTTAGATGAAATTCTTCACAATCTCAGGAGTCTCATCCTTAGTTCTAAGAAAGAAGACCCAAGTGCATCTTGTAAAATCATCTATGATCACCAAACAATAAGAGGTCCTTCCTAGACTCATTACACTGGTGGGGCCAAAGAGATCCATATGTAATAAGTGTAAGGGATTAATAATGGATTTTATTTCCTTTGGCTTGTGAGATACCTTGTGTTGCTTCTCTTTTAGGCATGCAATATAGTGGTCATCACTTGTAAACTCTTTCTTTGGTATCCAGTTACCAAATCATTCTTAATTAATTTATTCATGTTTATAAAGTTTACATGGCACATTCTTTTATGCCATAGGAAAGATTCATCATTATTTGCTTTAGATAGAAAGCATGAAACTTCTCTTGAGGGAGATGTTTCTTGCAAGTCCATCTTGTACATGTTCCCTTGCCTGGGGCCTCTGAGCAAGATGTGCTCATGAGGAATGACCACCTCGGGCCTGAGAACAATGCACTCATGCTCAGTAAAGAGCATGTTATGACTCTGATCACAAAATTAGGATACACTCAGAAGATTGTACCCAAGCTCCTTGACAAAGTTTACCTTCTCAATGTTGAGCTTACCATTTATGACCTTGTCCCTTCCAGTAATGTAACCTCCTGCATCTCCTCCAAAAGCAACTGGTCCTCCATCAATTCTTTCAAACTTTTGAAGTAGTGACCTATTACCTGTCATGTGCCTGGAACAGCCACTATCAATGATCAATACATTTCTATTTGTCTTGAGTTGTCCCTGCACAAAAGAGATGATTAGTTTCATTTGGAAACCCAAGCCTCATTGGTCTTGGGCTAATCAAAAGAAGTTGAAGACAATGCAATAGTAATTGATCCTATAGTCATGCTAGAAGGATCATTTGCTGATGTTGATGAAGAACTTTCAGCCACTGTCTTTCTTTGACTTCCATACCACCTTTGGAAGCTTAGACTTGACCTTCAATACTTCGGATGTTTTGATGACTGACCCTTTGGAAGATCTTGCTTTCACTGCAGCAAGCTTTAGTGCTTCGGAAGTATTCCTTTCTTCCGAGACCAAATTTTCTTCCGAAGGCAAGTTTCCACTTGTCTTCTTCTTCATTTTGGAGCTTCCGAAAGAAACATATTTTCCTTTCGAAGCTTGCTTCTTCTTCTCCAAACTCTTAAAAGTTTCTTTCTTTGTCATGTGGATAGTACTCCTTGGATTGTAGACACAATCCTTAGCAAGATGAGAAGTACTCCCACACATAACACAGTCCATTTTCTACCTTCTAGGAGTTCTTCTTTGTGAACAAGGCTGAACTTGATCACTTTCCTTCTCCATCTTCATCTTTGCAGATGTTGTGGCAATTCTTGTGGGGTTAAAACTACCTTTGGAGCTGGATGGTTCAGGTTGTGCAGCAGCAATGCACAACTGATCAGCCTTCTTCTTGATGATGGGATGATTTGAACATGAACTAGAACTCTTGTTTCAAGGTTGTCTCTTCAACTTTTACCACTTAAAATCCTATAGAGATGAAGACTTGTTTTCGTGCAGAATTGAAGGTGGCCTTGATCTCTTGAGCCTTTTTGTGATTTCTTTTGGCCTTCCTGATCAAGTTCTTTCTTCTTGACTTGGTCATCCCAACAACTTTGCTCTCCTCATAAAGATGGTGACCCTTCTTAGAATGTTCTTCTTCACTCTTCTCAGAGCCATTCTCCACCATCTCCTCTTCATCCTCTTCAGTCACAGGATCTATGAGGGGAAGCTCATCTTCACAAGTTCCACACCTAGAAGATCTTACAGACAAGATTATATGTGGAGGAGCTATCTCACAAGATCCTAGTCCTTGCTTATTTTGATAACAAACTTTTGCATGCAAGGATGAGGATATTATGTTCTTGAAGGTCTCTTCTTCAAGAACACATTTTTCTGCCTTGGCTTTGCTGATCCCAAGCTCAGCCTGGCATTCAGTTAATTTAGTAATGAGATCTTTGATCTGAGTCCTGTAGTTTGTATGCTCATGTTTAAGAGTTGAAATGGTTTTCTCTAAGTCCTCTATATTTAGTTTATAATCATATTCAACTCTTTTAAAATCAGCGCTTATAATATTTAAGGACTCAAGGTCAGATCTCATTTCTAAATTATAGGACCTGTATCTATTAACTTTAGCAATGCATTCACGAGTACAAAGATGTTCCAATACCTTGGCTTCATCGTGGTCTGCCATGAGTGCTTGGTTTGGAGATGCATCTTCTACTTGAAAGCTCCAGTCAAAGCCTCCTTCTTCAACAGCAACTGCAGCTTGCTGCTTTGGCTTCTCATTCTGGGGGGCTTTCTCAGTGTAGTTTGGTCTGGTTTGTGCTTGGCCACCATTTGTCCTTGGTGCCTTACACTCTCTTGCAAAGTGTCCCGTCTGGTTACAATTGTAACACTTTACTTTGCTTTTGTCCAGCCCAAACTTTCCATTGGCTGCATTGCTTGGAAACTTTCTCTCTGTCCTCCTGTAGAACTTCTTGGCTCTGTGAGTGAGAAGAGCCATCTGCTGTACTATCTCCATGTACTCCAGATCATCTGGATGGATACAGTCTAAATCTTCAAGAGTGAAGAGAAAGTTGCCTGAAGTTTCATCAGCAGAGACAAAGGCATGAGAAGAACTTGTCTCTTGGAAAGGACTTCCTTGCGTGTAGCTTTCCTTTGGAGTCTCTGGGAAGGTGATGAAAGGGCCCTTTTGTGTGTTGTCAGGGAAGCATATAAGATGATGTTGTGGTTCAATGCTTTCCCTTTCAGCCACATGGAGGGCTGAACTCAGTTGATTGCTGGAGTTACCAGATGAGTTTTGCATGTTCATCTCCATCTGGTAGCCACTAAGAATACCATACAACTCTATGAGAGTAAGAGTCTTAAGGTTCTCGGTTCTCTTGATAACAACACAATAATGTGTCCATTGTCTAGGAAGAGAGGACATAAACTTCCTTACAATGTCCCTGTTCTCAAGAGTTACTCCAACATCCATTAGAGTATCCACAATCTCAACAAACCTAAAGTATTGTTGAGTCATGGTTTCACCTGACTTGAAGGTGAAATTTTCAAACTGCTGCTTCAGGAGATCTTTCTTGTTCTCTTTTGCTTTAGAGGACCCCTCATACATCAGCTTCAGTGCTTCCCATAGTTTCTTGGCAATTTCGCACTTCTTAAAGCCTCTGTAGATGGAGTTTGGAAGAGCAGTTTGAAGAGCTGTCATGGCTTTTTGATCAATCTCTATTCTCTTTCTATCTGCTTCAGAGTAATCAGCCACAACTTTAGGAATCATACCACCACCAGTAGCATAAGTGGTGCTTGGTATGTAAGGTCCTTCAACAACAGAGTCCCACATCCTGGAGTCTTGAGACTTGATGAAGCCTTCCATTCTTTGACACATAGTATCAAAGTCTTCAGGAGTGATCAGTGGATACTTTGTCATAGTTCCAGTTTCCATATCAGCTTTGGTTGTAGCTGCCATTTGAATTGTTAAGTATTTTGTGTGTGTGAGGGATCTTAAGATGGTGAGATCTTATATCAAGAGCCTGAAATGCTCTGATACCAAATGCAGGACCGTTGAAGGGTATGCACTTACAACACAACAACACAATGAGGAGAGTTGCTTAGAACACTTAACAGATCAAATAGGGAACTAGTTAACTTGTTAATGAAAGATGCTAAAAACACAAGTAAATGTGAGACGAAACAAGATTGCAAACAACACAAGTATTTGGTTTTCAAGAATGTTGTATATTGCTTCTCAAGTTCTATTACAAGTTACAAAGCATCGATGGAAAGTTACAAGTACTTGAGATACTTTATACTGCATCCTACAGCCGGCCATACTTTGAAGGCCAGCTGGATACAATTGACTAGACAACTAAAAAATCAAATGTAGAGTCAAAAGGCAGATCTGCCTTTTGACTTGTGACTATGACATACCATAGCTCACATACTAATATATTACAAAAAGGATAAAAGTACATAAAGTAGAAAGCATGGACTCAAGACCTCAATGTACAGTTACCAAAAGCATGGACCTTTCACCAACTCATGTAAGTTGGTGACTTTACAGAGTAGCAGCGAAAAGGTGGTCCAGCTTTATGTTAAAGTACATCAGATAAAGACATATCTCTAAAAGTCTTTGGAAGAAATCTGTCTTCACTCTGGCTTAGGAAGACTTTGTCTTTGAAGCTTCGGAAGACTTCACTTTTGGCTTCGGAAGATGTTGGTCTTGGCTTCGGAAGATTTTACACTTAGAATATTTCTAGTGCATGGTGTAAATCTTCTGAAACATTTCTACTTCTGTTCTTTAGTGCATGCTTGCAGAGAGACTTTGGATGTTTTGGCTGCATCAGACTTATAGGAATCCTTATAGTTTTTCATGTGAGTTCTCCATGTCCCTTTTTACTTTATTTCACACCTTTTGGGGTGAAACATGTTAACCTTATAAACTTACACTTGTAAACATCTTGATACTTGTAAATGTACATGCAATTCATCTTTACTTTTTGTCATGGTTATTGGTATTATTATGAGTGTTATATGAGATACATTATATGTTAACAATCATTCACTATTGCTAGCCTGGCGACATCATAGATCTATGGGCCTGACAAACCTATTTGGTGCTAAAGCTGATATATTGCCGGCTCCTGATGACGTATGCTTGTTCATCATGGGAACCTAGTACACTTAGCTAATCGTTATAAACATGTAAACTTTGTTGGAGCTGTACAAGATAGTCTATATTATCAACACAATCAAAGTCAACAAAAGTCAATGTCACGGTCAAAGTCAACGCAAGTCAAACCCGACACGTTCGAAACGAAGATCCGAGACGAGACGTTGAAGTTTAGATGACTAGGAGTTTGATTGTAATAAATATATTTTGTGTGAACAAAATATATTTTACTTTGTTTGAGTCATAATTTATTCTAGTTATATAGTCTAGGGGTTATGTGTAAATAGGAAAACTTAGACTTGACTATAAATAGCCTAATTGTAATTAGAATTAGGCCAATGGTAGTATGACCAATAGATTGGGAGATTATTTGTAAACATATTTTGCAATCAATTTGAAGATCAAAGGGGTTTTCATTGTGTTTTTTATTATTTGATCTATAATCTTCATGATTTGATTCACGTGTGTTCAACCTGGGCTAACAATTTGGTATCAGAGCCATTTTGGATCAAATTAATTGAAGATTTGAAGATTTTTAGAGAGAAAAATTGAGGTTTTTGGTTGTTTTTGTTCAATATCAATATTTCATCAATTCCGGATCAAATTTGAGTGTATTTGATATGGAATTTGATTGAATTTTGCTTGTTATTTGTTGGGAAAGCTCTGTTAATCATCAGATCTCAAATCCATTGAGATTTAGGCGATTTCAGATTGATTTCGTGTTGAAAAAGCCTTCCAGATTCATCCAGCGAAACTACATCTTCATCCAGCAAAATTGCAGCCTCTTCCAGCGAAACTACAAGTGTTTTACACTTTGTAGTTAGTTTCAGCATCTCAGCGAAAGTAGTGATTTTGAACGAAAGCCCTTCTGGAGAAAGGGCTTTCTTTATAGATGAAGACATTGAGTAAAGAGCGCGAAGTAGGGATGCAGCTCCATGGACCGCTCGTCAGCCCTCGTCCGGCTATCCCCTGTGTCTAAGTCGAATATTCGGACTAGGAAGTGCCGAAGAAGGAGAGAGAAGGCAGCAGTGGTGAAGCAATTGAATCAACTCTTACTGCTCGAGTAGACGGTCTTCTTGGTGAGTGAATCATCTTACAATTTTTGGGAAAAATACTTTTGGGAGTGTTAAATGCAATAAACAAAATAAAAATAAAAATGGCTTTTGCAGGACTGTTTAAGTCCTTCGAATCTGATAATCTCACAATTGCACAATGTCGGTTTGATAATTTTGCAGCTTTAAAGAATGAATAGATGTCCAATTTTGTTGATCGTTTTCTTTTGATGGCAAGTAATCTGAAGAAGTTTGATGCCCAATTGGGAAATCATGAACAAGTCCTGAGATTGCTTGATTCTCTCCCATCAGAATGGAGCTCACATGGCAAGTCAATTAAACGAGATAGAGGCTTTCGGGATTACAAACTGATGGAGGTGATCAACAAACTGAAAGAAATGGAGTTGGATATCAAACATCGTGAGTACTATGAAGCGACATATCTAACTCCAAAGATCACTTCAAACTACAAAGAGAAACTAGAAGAGAGATCAGATTTTGTCACCAATTCCGAAGGTTTATCGAAACCTGGAATTGAAGAGGTACAAGGGGAGCTAAATTAGACATCAATGGGTAAAGGTGGAGCTGAGTTGAATGACGAAGTTTATGATGCTGAGAAGAAAGAGGAATGGAAGCGAAATACCAGAGTTTGCAACTGCGAGAAGGCTCTTACTGCTGAAAGAGTCATCCTGGATCTTCCATACGAGACAGTTCAGGATATGTGTTTCTGCTTGCAAAATTCGTTTATTTGGTGTGTATAAAGCTAATAGGTTAATTTTAGATAACCAAAAGGAATTAACCACCATAAAAGCGGAACTTAAAAAGAATGAAACCAAGTATTTCATAAAATTAAATGAAGCTTTAAAAGAAAATGATCATTTAAAACGAACTCTTCTTGAAAGAAATGTTGAAATTAATCTTTTAAACGAAAGAGTCACCTTGTCTGAATTTGAAACAAGCAAGCTTAAAACAAAGCTTGATATATGGACCATATCCGGAATGAAACAGGAAGAGCTACTGTGTAAACGAAGGGGAGCTAGGATTAAAATGGGAGTGGGTTGTGGTGAAAATCCATACGTTTATCCTCCTCCTAGCACCCATTGGTACTATCCTATGCCTCAACCTGATTTGATTAAAGCTGCAGAAACTAATAATTTAAATGCACGTTTAAGCAGCGTTAATCCTAAAGAGGTTAGAGATGTGCAGGATTCTCTGTAGGTTTGGGATTCCTCAGGCAGGGATCTGATAAGAAGATTAATGACGATTCCACCTCTGGTGTTCCAAAACCAATATCAGTTTCTTCTCCAATCTTCTTCAACAAATTCAAAACAGGTAACATTCCTTCATTTGTTCCTGTTAGGTTTGTCAAAGAAGGAACAGTTGTCGAATCGTCAGGCAATCAGAATCATATAACCGAAGTCGACATAATAGGAGATGTCAATCAAGATCCGTGGGAGAAAGATCTATGTATACGAGACTTGATAAGCTCAGATGATGAATCAATCACAGAGGAGCGTGTTGGTTCCTCACAAATCAAGATATTTCTTACATAGTCAAGTCTCAAAAGCTTCCAAAAGGTAAATCAAGACCAATACGGATCTCTTCTCCAATTGCAAAACAACCCAGTCAATCAGTGAAGATCTCATTCCCTGTTCAGCACAGGAAACTTCAGAACATGCAAGAATCTACTACAAGTTCAAAGCAATCCTCATCACCACCTGCACAACACGAGACTACAAAGAATCAAAAGCCTTTCAAGGCTTGTTTTGAGTCTGGAAAAGAAGGTCATGTGGTAAAGAAGTTGTAAGGATTCCTTTAAGTCTGATGCAAACCAAAACATCCAAAGTCTCTTCGCAAGCAATGCACTAAAGAACTGAAGTAGAATTGCTTTGGAATTTTACACCATGCACTAGAAATATTCTAAGTGTAAAATCTTCCGAAGCCAAGACCAATATCTTCCGAAGCCAAATATGAAGTCTTCCGAAGCCTCAGAGACAAAGTCTTCCGAAGCTTCATCCTATGAAGACAGACTTCTTCCGAAGACTTTTAGTAACATGCTTTATCTGATGTATTGTTCCATAAAGCTGGACACCTTTCCGCTGCATCTCTGTAAAGTCACCAACTTACATGAGTTGGTGAAAAGGTCCATGCTTTTGGTAACTGTACATTGAGGTCTTGAGTCTGTAACCTTCTACTTTATGTACTTTATCCTTTTTGTAATAGATAAGGATGTGAGCTATGGCATGTCATAGTCACAAGGTCAAAAGGCAAATATGCCTTTTAATTCTACAATTGATTTTGTTTGTGTCTAGTCAATTGTATCCAGCTGGCTTTCAAAGTATAGCCGGCTGTAGGTTGTAGTATAAGTATTCCATGTTCTAGTATCTTTCTTTATGCTTTGTAACACTTGTAATAGAACTTGAGAAAGCAATATACTGCATCCTTGAAACCCAAATCTCTTGTTCTGTCTCTTTATTGTTACTTGTGTTCTTAGTATCATTATTGTGGTAAATCCAGATTACTGTTTGATCAAGTTTGGTTAATCTCCTCTTTGTGTTGTTGTGTTGTATTTGTCAAGCCCTTCACCGGTCCTGCAATTGGTATCAGAGCATTTCAGGCTCTTGATATAAGATCTCACCATCTTAAGATCCCTCACACACACAAATACTAAACTTTCAAATGGCATCCATTTCAAAGACTGATATGGAAACTGGAACCATGAACAAGTCCCCACTGATCACTCTTGATGACTTTTATACCTGGTGTATGAGAATGTAAGGTTTCATCAGGTCTCTAGACTCAAGAATGTGGGAATCTGTCGAAAATGGACCTTTCATACCCAACACTCCTTCTGCTACTGGTGCTGGTATGATCCCGAAAGATGTGGCTAACTACTCTGATGAAGATAGGAAGAGAGTAGAGATTGATAGAAAAGCCATGACTGCTCTTCAAACTGCCCTTCCAAACTCTGTGTACTGAGGTTTCAAGAAATGCAAAACAGCTAAACAGCTGTTGGATGCACTAAAACTGATGTATGAAGGCTCCTCTGAAGCCAAGGAGAACAAGAAGGAAATCCTGAAGCAGCAATTTGAAAACTTCACCTTCAAAACAGGTGAAACCATGACTCAGCAATACTTTAGGTATGTTGAGATAGTGGATACCCTTGTGGATGGAGGAGTTCCTCTTGAAAACAGAGACATTGTAAGGAAGTTTATGTCCTCACTTCCTAGGCAATGGACACACTACTGTGTGGTGATCAAGAGGACTGAAAATCTCAAAACTCTTACTCTGACAGAGTTATATGGGATTCTCAGTGGCTACCAGATGGAGATGAACATGCAAGGTTCTTCTGGCAACTCCAACAATCAATTGGGTTTAGCCCTGCATGTGGTTGAAAGGGATAGCATAGAACCCCAACATCATCTCATATGCTACCCTGACAACTCATCAAAGGGTCCTTTCATCACCTTCCCAGAGACACCCAGGGAGAAATACACTCAAGGAAGCCCATTCCAAGAGACAAGCTCTTCTCAAGCCTTTGTGTCTTCTGATGAAAGTTGTGGCAACTCTCTTTTCACTCTTGAAGACCTGGATTGTATCCATCCAGATGACCGGGAATATATGGAAATAGTTCAGCAGATGGCTCTTCTCACTCATAGAGCCAAGAAGTTCTACAAAAGAACTGGAAGGAGGTTTCCAAGCAATACAACCAGTGGAAAGTTTGGCTTGGATAAAAGCAAAGTCAAGGGTTACAACTGTAACTTGATGGGCCACTTTGCTAGAGAGTGTAAGGCACCTAAAACAAATGGTGGCCAAGCACAAACCAGACCAAACTACACTGACAAAGCCCCTCAGAATGAGAAGCCAAAGCAACAAGCTGCTGTTGCTGTTGATGAAGGAGGCTTTGACTGGAGTTTTCAGGTGGAAGATGCTTCCTAAAGTTAACAGATATAGGTCCTATAACTTGGAAATGAGATCTGATCTTGAGTCCTTAAACATTTTAAAATCTGATTTTAGAAAGTCTGAAAATGATTATAAACTAAAGATAGAGGACTTAGAGAAAACCATTTTAGTTCTAAAACATGAGTTTACAGATTTTAGGACTCAAATTCAAGATCTCATAACCAAGCTGACTGAGTGCCAGGCTGAGCTTGTGATAAGCAAAGCCAGGGTAGAAAAGAGTGTTCTTGAAGAAGAGACCTTCAAGAACATGATATCCTCATCCCTGCACAACAAGGTAGAAAAGAGTGTTCTCAAGCCTAGAGTGGTCATTCCTCATGAGCATATCCTGCTTAGAGACCCTAGGAAAGGGAACATGTACAAGATGGATTTGCAAGAAACATCTCCCTCTGAAGAAGTTTCATGCTTTCTATCTAAAGCAAATAGTGATGAGTCTTTCCTATGGCATAAAAGAATGTGCCATGTAAACTTTAAGAACATGAATAAACTAATTAAACATGATTTGGTAACTGGAATGCCAAAGAAAGAGTTTACAAGTGATGATCATTGTGTTGCATGCCTGAAAGGGAAGCAACATAATGTATCTCACAAACCTAAGGAAAGAAACTCCATCACTACTCCCCTACATTTATTACATATGGATCTCTTTGGCCCCACCTGTGTAATGAGTCTAGGAAGGACCTCTTATTGTTTAGTGATCACAGATGATTTTACAATATTCACTTGGGTTTTCTTTCTTAGAAAACTAAGGATGAAACCCCTAAGATTCTGAAGAAATTCATCTTAAAAATTGAGAATCAAAGTGATCACAAGGTCAAAACCATAAGATGTGATCAAGGGACTGAATTCAAGAATCAAATCCTTGATACATTTTGTGATGAAAAAGGTATTACAAGACAATATAGTGCTCCCAGGACTCCTCAGCAAAATGGTGTTGCTGAGAGGAGAAACATGACACTAATTGAAGCTGCAAGAACTATGTTGTCTGACTCTAAACTGCCCATCACCTTCTGGGCAGAGGCAGTATACACTGCCTGCAAGAACTATGTTTTCTGACCCTAGGACCCCGCTGTCAGGGGCTGCTGCCCCCAAACCCCTGCTGTTCCGCGGAGGATTAGTTATGTTTTATGATGACTTATGCTTGTTGTGCATATGTTTATGTATGTGAGTGTAAGATGCATGATGTTTATGATGCATGATGTTTATGATGTGTGATGGGGTAGGTGATGTTTATGTGATGCTATGCTTATGTATGATATGTTTTCTTATGTTCCTTATTACGTATTATGATGTGACTTTACGTGGTGTAATTATGATAATGAACGTAAAGTAGTATCTTAACGAAGAGAAATAATTAAGATAATGAAAGTGGAACATAATGAATGAACGAATGAAAGTCTTGCAAGCAAATGAAAGGAGGTTCACAACTCACTGAGAGTTGTTAGCTCAACTGTGTGTTTACAGCATGCGATCTTGGCTAAACCTTAAGGGTTCACACACAGGGGGGAGTTAGTCTATGTAATTACTCCATACGTGCGATATGTGCGATATGGGATCCTTGTCGCTTAACCCCAGATGATGTGGCTTTGTGCTCAAGAGGGGGGTTAAACATACAACAAGATCTAGATAAAAGTGAAATGATAATAACTGTACCGTGTTGGAAGATAATAATTATTACCTTGTTGTACGTATGATATGTGATCATGTGCGAAAGAAAGAAAATGTTTTAATGAATGAAAGGTAATATAATGTTTTTGTAAAACTAGGACTCACTCAGCAACGCTGACTTTTATGTGTTCCAGTTGGCAGGTAAATGTTGCTGAGGATGGCACGGGGAAGCTACTAGGCATTTTTGGGATGGCATCCAATGTTTAAATTATGACTTTTTTGCATTGTAATGCGAACAAATAATGTTTTGTAACGATTATGAATGTTGTATTACTTTGCAAAAGCAATGAATGAAATAATTTTAAACTATTCCACTGCGTTGTTTTAGCACACTTAAATATATGTTTTATGTTTTATGTGCGTCCCGGGAACGGGGCTTTAAATTTATTTTAATTTATTTTATTTAGTTATTAAAGACCCTCAAATTCCAAATGAAACCCTAATTCATGTTTACTCTTGAATCATATCTTTATTCTAATCATAATACACCAAATCTTAGGTTGAATCGTGAAGGAATCGTTGGAACCATCTTATTTTCTTATTATTATCTTAAGTGCACCCTTCATCATGTGAGTTTTCCATGTGAGTTCTCCATGCCCTTTTTTACTTTATTTCACACCTTTTGGGGTGAAACATGTTAATCTTATAAACTTACACTTTTAAACATCTTGATACTTGTAAATGCACATGCAATTCATCTTTAATTTTTGTTATGGTTATTGGTATTATTTTGAGTGTTATATGAGATACATTATATGTTGACAATCATTAACTATTGCTAGCCTGGCGACGTCATAGATCTATGAGCCTGACAAGCCTATTTGGTGCTAAAACCGATGTATTGTCGGCTCCTGATGACGTATGCTTGTTCATCATGGGAACCAAGTACACTTAGCTAATCGTTATAAACTTGTAAACTTATTCTTGGTCAAGGTTTGGTCGTAGCTATATGTGTTCTATAAACTTGCATAATTCATAACCATTGACATGAATTGCTACTTGTAAATCTTTATATATATATATATATATATATATATATATATATATATATATATATATATATATATATATATATATAATATATATATATATATATATTATCTATAATATATTAATAATATATATATATATATATATAATATATATTATATATAAATATATATGTATGTATGTTTAACCCATGGAAACTCACCAACTTTCAAAGTTGACCCTTTATTTTTAACATGTTTCAGGACTGCTACTTGAGGAACTTTTCTTACTCATATAGGACTTGGACTTGGACTTAGTTTAATTAAATATCTTATGTTGTTGTTTATATCTTTATTGTATTGTAATGACTTAATTGTCTAGTATTATTCAATGAAAAATGGCAATTAATATTATTTCAACTTATTTAATTCCATGAGCTATGAACAATCGTTTCACATTCGTCCGCCCCGATGACTCCGCCGTCGGTCGGGGTGTGATATGAGACTTGAAAAAGCATTCCATTCTTTGACACCAAGTGTCAAAGTCTTCACGAGTGATCAGTGGGGACTTTGTCATTGTTCCAGTTTCCATATCAGCCTTAGTGATAACTGCCATTTGAGTTGTTCAGCATTTTGTGTGTGTGAGGGATCTTAAGATGGTGAGATCTTATAATCAATTGATACCAATTGCAGTACCATTCAAGGTATGGTCACTTACAATACAACACATAATGAGGAGAGAGCTTTAGAACAGTTAACAAATCAAATAGGGAACTGGTAACTCATAAGTTTGATACTAAGAACACAAGTAAATATGAGACAAAACAAAAAGCAAACAACACAAATATTGTTTTCAAGAATGTTGTATATTTCTCTCAAGTTCTTTAAAAGTATTACAAAGTATAAAGAAAGTTACAAGAATCTAAGATACTTTATACTACATCCTACAGCCGGCCATACTTTGAAGGCCAGCTGGAAACATTTTAACTAGACAACAAATCAAATGTTGATTCAAAAGGCAGATTGCTTTTTGACTAGTGACTATGACAAGCCATAGCTCGCATCCTAATATATTACAAAAAGAATAAAAGTACATAAAGTAGAAAGCACAGACTCAAGACCTCAATGTACAGTAACCAAAGCATGAACCTTTTCACTAACTTATGTAAGTTCGTGACTGAAGAGAGTTGCAGCGGAAATATGGTCCAGCTTTATGGAAAAGTACATCAGATAAAGCATGTGTTCGAAAGTCTTCGGAAGAAATCTGTCTTCACTTCTTGGCTTCGGAAGACTTTGTCTTTGAAGCTTCGAAGACTTCACTTTTGGCTTCGGAAGGTGTTGGTCTTGGCTTCAGAAGATTTTACACTTCAAATATTTTCTAGGGCATGGTGTAAAACTTCTGAAGCATTTCTACTCTATACTTCAGTGCATGCATGCAGGAAAGACTTTGAATGTTTTAGATGCATCAACCTTATATGAAACATTACACATACGATTAACCCTCCAGAGACCAATTATTATTTAAATAAATTGGCAAAGTCTTCGTTTGGACAGTTTTCTTTCGGTGATCAGTCAATGAAGTCATTCTGAATCCCTGACTGGGTCAAATCTGTCTGACATCGTACCTTAGTCTCACTATGTTCAACTAAGCCACTCCCAACGACCTGAAATAGAAAAGTAACCACGTATAACCTCATAAAAACGCATAAACCGGAAACAAGCTCTTGAAACCGTTAAGAAAGATCAAATAACATATAAACCCACTTATTACAGTGGCCTAATTCACTAAAAGCTATAAAAACTATTATAAGTAATTGTAATGTAAGAATCCCAAACTTTAGGGTCAAATGCGTAAATCTAGCAAAGTTAAGGGACCAATCTTGCTAACTATTGAAACCTTTTTGTTTTGGGACTATACCACAACTAAAAGAACAAAAATAATCCAAACATATAAGATAAAGATCTAATGTTAAGCAAACTAAAGATACTATCCAAAACCTAATGACCTAATATGAGATTCAACGTATATAATATAACACCCATCAAGCTGAAAATACAATCAAAAATCATAAGGGTTGGGCTTAATTAATCTTTTAATTATAGTACTAATTCATTTAAAATAAACATAGGAACCCGCACGGTCGGTAGCATCCAAACCATACAAACAACCACATGATCAACCACAAGTGAGTCTCATGAACTCCTTTTTTACTTTAAAACTTTTTGGGTGAAATACAAACTCGTTGGTTGCTACATTGTGGTTTTATTTTATTATTATGGTGCAATACTACCTACTCTTGTCCCCGAACGGAGTACAATCATTAAGTCCATTAGGAGCCGCGTGATTTGTTGATAGTACTATTTGGGGAATCTCTCACACACAATGGGCCCTTTATGCAGGAAACCCCCCCCCCCCCCATTCAGATTCTATAATCGTTATGTCACAAATTAGTGTCATTTAACCATGCTTAGCAGGGCACATTTAAACTCAACAATCTAGTGGTAACGGGTTAGGGGATATTTTTATATTCGGGCGGAAAAGTCTGGGATCAGGTTTGATTGTGATACATTCTATAGTACATCATGGTATGTATATTATGGATGTTTTCATTATTAAATTTATTGAATATTAAATTTGTCATAAACGGTAATGTGTCTTAAACTCATGGGCTCACCAACATTATGTTGACGTATTTTGGGTGTGTATTTCAGGTGATGTATAATTGACAGGTGTCAAAAGGATAGGTGCTGCCTTAGAACAGGTAAAAAAACATGTTTTATTCGATTCTTTAGACAATGTAATGTATGAATATTTGAAATGATGTAATGTTTAAGTTTGGATTTAATTACTTTCGCTGTATTGTGATGATATCAGGTGGTCACAGCCAGACTCGATCAACGGGGTGTGACACTTAGATGTTGTCCGTTGTTAACAGTTGTGTGTTTGCTTGGTAGTTGTCCACTGTGGAGTGTTCATTTGTTGTGGTAGTTGTCCTATAGCAAGACTGGAAGCTGTTAGGATATCCCTAGCTTTTGCTGCAATAAAGAATTTCAAGGTCTAACAGCTTGATGTCAAGTGTGCTTTTCTCTATGGGGTGATTGATGAAGAGGTGTACGTCAGACAACCACCTAGGTTTGCAGCACTGATCATCGTGATTATGCTGTAGGCTTGATAAGGCTCTTTATGGGCTGCACCAAGCACCAAGGAAGTGGTATGAGACTCTATCTTAGTATCTCTGTCAGCATGGCTACAAAAGGGGTACCATTGATAGAACTCTCTTCATCAAAGGAACATGAAATTACATAATGCTAGTTCAAGTATATGTAGATGGCATTATCTTTGGGTCAACTAATCCAAAGCTCTGCAAAAACTTTGAGAAGCTGATGAAGGATAAGTTTGAAATGAGTGCCATGGGGGAACTCAATTTCTTTCTAGGAATTCAGGTGAAGCAAGTTGACAATAGCATCCTCATAAGTTGGTCAAAGTATGTACAAGACATACTTAAAAGATTCAACATGACTGATTGTAAAGTTGCTAAGACACCCATAACAAGAAACCACTCCCTTAGACCTGATCTTGAGGGGGAGTGTGTGGATGAACATCTCTACAGGGCTATGATTGGATCACTTATGTACCTCACAGTTAGCAGGTCTGATATCATGTTTGCCACATGCATATGTGCAAGATATCAAGCCAAGCCCAAGATGTCACACCTGGTCACTGTCAAGAAAATTTTAAGATATCTCAAAGGTGCTCCATCACTTGGCTTTTGGTATCCAAAGAATTCGGACTTCAATCTGTATGCTTATACAGATAGTGACTATGGTGGCTGCAATATGGCTGCAAAGTCTACATCAGGGGGATGTCAATTTCTAGGTGGAAGGATAGTCTCTCGGCAATGCAAGAAACAATCATGTGTGTCTGTATCAACTGCTGAAGTTGAATCATCGCTGTTGCAAGCTGATGTGCTCAAGTGTTTTTGATTCAGAATCAGATGCTGGACTATGGACTCAATTTGAAAGAGACTGCCATCCACATAGATAACAACAGTGTTATCTCAATCACAAGAATCCTATACAGCACTCAAGGACAAAGCACATCAATATGAGGTACCATTTAATTAGAGATAACTTTGAAAATGGATTAATCAAACTAGTCAAAGTTAACACAAATGAACAATATGTTGATCTGTTCACCAAAGCTTTTGATGAGCAGAGGTTTAAATATATTGTATAAACTATTGGGATGATTAACTTTGAGTAGCTTTTCTTCAAACTTAATCATATTATTTCTAAGAACCTGTGTGTCCTAAGTTGTCTATTTTATCACCTTCATAAGCCCTTCTTTACTATGGAAGAAAAATATTTTTGAAATTTCTTCCTTAGATTTTTAAAAATTTTGATCTGTTTATCCTTCAGAAGATATGTTTTTACCTTCGGAAGAAACTTATGTCTTAGAAAACAAATAACTACTTCAGTAGATTTACCTTCGGAAGAAATTTTTTGAATATCTTCTAAAGCTTAAATTTAAATTAAGTACTTATATGTTTTCAAAGAACAATTTTCTTCTGAAAGCAATCTACTTTCGGAAGATTTTATTCTCCTTAGAATAAAATCTCTGAGTATTAAAATATCTTCCGAAGCAAAATTCTCAAAACTTTTACGAATATCTTCCGAAGTCATTTTGCCTTCGGAAGCTTTTCATCAAAACTTCCGAAGCTAAAATACCTTCGGAAGCTTTCTCGACTTCCAAGAAAACTACTTTTTGGGCAAAAGTAAACTACTTTTCAGAGGTGGGACCGACATTCGGATTTCAAATTTTATCCTCTTTCATTAACTTTGTCTTAAATTCATTTCATATATATACCCAACGGTTCCCCCCTCTTTCACTATCTTCTTCATCTGAACTATTCCCCTAAACGTAAATTCTCCTCCTCAACACTTCTCTAATGTATTTAAATCCTAAAACCTCTGTTTCTTCTACTTCATAATCCCTAAATGACATTTCTAAAATGGTTTTCACTTCCTATCCAATGTTTCACCAAACCATAAACATGATTTCTCCTGCAACTTCACAGGAAGCATCAAGTTGCCATGTTGAACTCTGAGAAAGATGATAGTTTCTCAGAGGTTTGCCGTTTTCTGGCTCTATCCAACTGTTTCAGCTCCCTAACCATTGATCATACTCTCTATGAGGATCATCTGCTTAAATTCTGAAAGACCTGTCAAGAGGTCATCATGGATAGGGAGAAGACACTGTCTGCCACAGTGCAAGGGAGGACAATCTTCATCACTTCGGCCATCATCAACATTCATCTTCAACAGGATGATGACGAAGGTGAGTTGTCCTTGTCAAAGAAAGCAGTTAATCATTCCTTTGAGCAGATGGGCTATAAGAGAGATTTCTCTATAAAGACCTTCAGGAAAGGGAAGGTCTCATCCCAGTGGAAGTACATGCTACATGTGGTCATCCACAGCTTGTCCAACAAGCATGGAGGGTGGGACAAGATTCTTGATGATCTCTCCTTCATAGTGCATGGAATGGTTCAAGGGGTCAAGTTCAGGTACTCCCAGTTTGTATATACAAATTTCCTTGCCTACTTGGACTCCTTAGAGTATTACATGTTTCCTAAATATGTTCAATACATTCTCAACTATGAACTGGGCTCACAGTTGAGGGAAACCGGTAATATTCTTAAATTGGGACAGATGAAGCCTAGCATCTTTAAAATCATGAAGAAGCCAACTATTGGCTTCTCTATGGTAGAAACAACCATTGTCCCCAAAATTTAGAGCACATTGCTCAAGGTGACTACCTAGCAACACAAGCTAGTGTTGAACACACACCTTCTACCTCTCAACCACCCAAAAAGCCTCAAATCACCCTCACCTACCAAAGAAAATCCTAACGAAACCTGCTCAAACAATTGAGCTTGTGCAAGCCCCCATATACTCACCAATACAGGAGGAAGTGGACATTAGAGTTCCCACTTCTCCTGAGGAGCAAACCACTCCCATTTCTTCAAGAATCAGTGCTGAGATTCCTCATGCTCAGTCTGATGAGGTCATTAGCCCCTCAGCCTTAAGCCTTCACTCTGAGTCTCAACACTTAAGTGAACAACCTTCAGGAGACAGTTACCATCCCTAGCCTTTTGATTTAAACCAACCCATTCCCAACCTAGAATTCTATACTGATGAAGACATAGGATTTAGTGAGTACGATGAGTCTCTCTATTCCTCTCTTACTCAAAAAGAGATGAGTGCTCCTGAGTCTTCTATGTCTAGCTCGCATCAGTCGCCCATTACGAAGGTCGACCTCTCTTAACCTATTCAGGAGATCCATATGGAAGAGGCTCTCACTTTTGCAAGTGATAACATCATTAAGACCTCAACCATGACAACTCAGCCCATTGACACTTCAACTGAGGCTGTCAGTGAGCAGAGGAAATCCAACAGCCAAGAACATGAAGCTGGTGGTGAGAGTGAGGACTTTGGTCCACTTCTCTCATCCCCCCATGATTCGTCGGATGAAGATGTGGGGAATTTGAGACTAAAGGTGCAAAAACTGTCAAAAACATGCACCTATCTAGTGTCTAAGGTTAGTCACCTTGAATCTCAGGTGACTACCCTGCAAAACAGGGTCAATGTTTAGCAACTTGAGATATCTTATCTCAGGGAAAAACTAGCTGAGAGATCTTTAAGGAGAGCTCATCCAGGAACACAAGAACCTATGGATGTGATTTACCTAACTCCTAGCTCACCTATGCAAGAGGGTGATGCTACCAAAAAGGGGGAGAAAGTCATTGCAATCACAGAACCTGGGAGTTCTTCAGGGAGTATGGAAATTGAGGACTCACCATCCTCACTTGAAATTGTGCATACTCAGCAACTTCCTCAAGTTCACATTCCTGTGGACTCTCTAGACTCTCTCATTCAAAGTCTCTTTGAGGAAGGCATTCTAAGGACTATGTCATCCTCACCCCAAGGAACTTCAAATTACATCATTGGGTGGAGGTATGATGCTGACAGAAGAGCCCTCATTCTTCAAAAAGTTTAAAGGCAGGAAGAAGTATTCAACTTTCAGACCTTGAACTACTATGAAGGTCTTGACCTGATCAACATGCCACTTGTCAACCCAAACCAATCTTGGCAAGCTATCAAGCTGGCTCAAAGGATTCAAGACATGATTATTGAAGAGTTCAGCCTAAAAAGGAGATAAAGGCAATTAGGTAATGTCATTGGTCAACTGTATGTTGAGGCAGACCCTGAGATTAGCTTCAAAGGGAAAACCTCGACTAAAGGCCTAATGACAGAGCCTCAGAGCCCTGTCACACCTACAACTACCTCAGTAATTCATTCCCTCAGTGAAACACCTGCTGGTGAAGGTGTATCAAAGCCTCTCTCTGGCTAGAGCTTGGATGCTACACCAAGTAATGAAGGCCAAATCTCTCTCCACCTTGTGTCACAAAGGTCTGTGGGTGACAAAGTGAAAAGGATTTTAACTCCTTAGGAAATTGAGGAGGTATAGAGAGAGAGAGAGGAAGAGGAAGCTAAGGGGAGAAAGTTCCTCTGGGTCTTCAGGCTTCATGCAAGATGCAATCAGGGCTACCCCCAAACCAAACACTCAAGATGATGAGTTGAAGGTAGTCAGGATTACTTACCCGCAGACCAAGAACTGTGACATTGATGAGATTACATCTCTCCCCTTAGAGGAACTTAATGAACACAGACATGGAAATGTCTAGGGAGAGAAGGAAGCAGAGGATGCAAGGTTGCTCGTCCAAATCAAAAGAGAAGAGACAGAAAAGACTGTACAAGCATGTTCCTACTCTTTCCCCAATTCAAGAAAGCCATGTGCAAGAGACTGTGGCAACTCCACAAGAACCTGAGGTAGACAAAGGAACATATAGGCAAAACATAATCAACTACCTGAGTCCACAGGTCTCTACCAGGCATATGCACTTCTTCCCTTGTCCTTTGAGTATATTGAGTTTAAGTATCTCAAATAGCTTGAACTTCAAGTACTCAAAGAACAAAAAGCTACAAAGAGAAAGATGAGGGAAGAGGCTGCAAAGTCAAGAGCCATCATCCAAAAGAGTATGAAGTAGTCTTCTGACAGCCAAAGGATGATGAGCTTCTTGAAGCTGTATGGATTCTCTGGAAGGAGGCTTGGCCCAATGTATCTATCCACAATGGATGAGCACATCAGGGTAATCAAGCAGAAGATCAAAAGAGGAGAGCTTATTGACTTACACCCCTACCAAGTCAAGGCCCTCCTAAAATGGAGATTAAGGTTGAACAATCAGAGACAACACAACTTGGACCTCGTGCTGAGTCTCAGCAAGCTTCATCTTCTGATCCATAACAGGGTCAAACTCCCTCTCCTTCTAAACATGTGAGGGAGGTACACCCAACTGAGAAAGACAAGACTGATCAACAAGGTGCTGCAGTCTTCTCAATTAAAGTCTTCAAAGAGGAGGAAGAGGATGGCTTCTAAACCAAAGTCAAAGAAGAAGAAGAAGTAAAAATCATCCACCTCCAAGCCTTAGGATGAATCAGATCATCCTAAGGAAGTGCATGAAGAGGCAACCCCATCAACTCCAATTCAAGTGGCTCCTCTTGCAGCTGAAAGACCCATCTTATCTTGGACCTTCAAAACTAATCCATAAAGATGTCATGTGATCAGAGATCAAGGTGGTGAAGATGTCTACACATGGCAAGACTTATTCAACTTACCTCTACATGATCTATTTGAGATGAGAAGATACTATAAGAGTCTGAGTGATCTTGACCATCTAATGAAGAATGTTATGGTCATTATTATGATGAGGACTATCAACATATAAAGATATTCAAGTGTTTTGGTATCATCAGCCTAGAAGGAGTTTGTAAGGTTCATATAAGGCTGATGCACCCAAAACATCCAAAGTCTTTCCTACATGCATGCACAAAAGTACAAGACTAGAGATGCTTCGGAAGTTTTACACCATGCACTAGAAAATATTTTAAGTGTAAAATCTTTCGAAGCCAATACTAACATCTTCTGAAGCCAAAAGTGAAGTCTTCTGAAGCTTCAAAGATAAAGTCTTCCAAAGCCAAGAAGTGAAGAAAAATTTCTTCTGAAGACTTTTGAATACATTCTTTATCTGATGTACTTTCCATAAAGCTAGACCACCTTTCCGCTGCAACTCTATTTAGTCACCAACTTACATGCGTTTGTGAAAAGGGCCATGCTTTAGGTAACTGTACATTAAGGTCTTGAGTCTGTGCTTTCTATTTTGTGTACTTATATCTTTTTTTGTAATATATTAGGATGTGAGCTATGGCATGTCATAGTCACTAGTCAAAAGGCAATCTGCCTTTTGACTCTACATTTGATTTTGTTGTTGTCTAGTCTTATGTATCCAGCTGGCCTTCAAAGTATGGCCAGCTATAGGATGTAGTATAAAGTATCTTAGGTCCTTGTAACTTTCTTTCTATGATTTGTAATACTTGTAAAAGAACTTAAGAGCAATATACAGCATTCTTGAAAACCATACACTTGTGTTGTTTCCAATCTTGTTTTGTCTCATATTTTACTTGTGTTCTTAGTATCACTCATATAAGTTACCAGTTCCCTATTTGATCTGTTAAGTGTTCTAAAGATCTCTCCTAATTGTGTTGTTGTATTGTAAGTGACCACCCTTAAACGGTCCTGCAAAAAGGTTGTGGTGGAGGCAGAGTAGTTTTTAATATCTTACCATATCGTTATTTATTACCGATACCATAATTTCAAAATAGTTGGTTATAAACCACAGCACAAATGGTAGAGACTGCTTTTGTTTACATATTTATTCAAAAAACATGTAGGAACATCGTTCAAAAAATAAAATAAACACTTTATTGAGAAAGAACTTTGATTAGAATGTAAATGAAACTGACAAACAGATTACAATATGTTTAAGACATGGCAAATTAAATAAAGTAAACAGAACAATGGCTTAGGATTTTTGTTGAATAGAGGTCCCTTAAAACATATTTCGGGCCACCCAGGTGAATCCCGTTTGTCTCCAAGGGTACAATAGCCGGAGCAGAAGTACTGCTGGAGTCAGTCTAGCACCCAAAACAGATACCTAAAAATAGAGTACGAAGTTGCGAGAAAGCAGGGAATTCTTCTTGTTGTGTGTAGTGAAACATGTAATGCACACCTCACACAAGACAGCATGTCTTGTATTTGTATGTTGTGAGTTCAGAGGCAGTTACAAACTGTTAATTCAAAGGTCTCTTAGTTAAAGCTTGAATTATTACGAGTTATTAAGAGGAATGTGAACAGACTGTCTGTTACAACAGAGGAAGTTCAGCAGTCAATTGACACTTCAAAAATACAAAGGCGGCTCTTGACGATGCATAAGGTCTCTTAGTTAAAGCTTGAATTATTACGAGTTATAAAGAGGAATGTGAATAATTGTCTGTTACAACAGGAAAGAACAGCAGTCAACCGACACTTCAAAAATAAAAAGGTGGCTCTCGGTGATGCGAGCATGCGAAGTGCAAAGTGCGCCATCAAAGCGCCATATTTCTCCCATCACCCTCGACCCGAGCCTGTGCCCGGGCCCGAGCGCGGGTGCGGGCGTGTTGGGTGCTTTGCACCCTTGTGCTTGACCATGGGCGTTCCTCAACATATGTGGGAACACAATCCCTTGGAAAGTCCTACTTATAAACTCTTTTATAGTTTACCATTCCACCAATGTGGGACAACAACTTCCACTTAGTCTTTCACAGTTTTAATGTTTCAACTACACAACTTTGAGCATGATATCTCATTCATCTTATCTCTATTTTGGACACGGTTTTGTTTGTTGTGTTCCTCTCACTTAGGAGAAAACATACAAAATGGTTTGGGAATTAAATCATAACAAATACAATTAATTATTAATGTCCAAAATGTAGTATTCTGTATGCCCAAGACACTTAGAATATTGATGTGGTTAGTACATTATGATCCAAGTCGGGTTATACCCAATAACAAGCTTAGCAAACACCAATTAATATTTATTTGATGATGTTATCATGCAATTAAATAATAACACCAAATTTAGAAAATGAGTTTTCTAAATAAGTTGCATATGAGATTAAACAATTTATATGGATATTTTGTTTATTGATGTTGTTTGTAATGTTATTTAAGTTGTTTAAATAACATCAAACAATTAGTGAGTGTGTAAGTGTTATTCTAATAAAAGGTTTATTGAATGAACACCCTTTAATATGACTTGTTAATGTGTCATATTATTATTTTGGTTTTGGGGGGAAAAACCCCAATTTTTTTCAAACCATTCGGCCGCCCCTAGGGGCCCTTGGTTTTGCTTCTATTTTGTCTTGAAAAGACTAATCTTTACACACTCATTCACTCCATCTCTTCTCTCTCTCTCACATGCAATAGAACACACAAGAAAAAAGGTTTTCTTGCTCTTGTTAAAGAAGAACTCGGCTGAAAGTATTTCAGAAGTGTATCCCTTCGTTTTTGGTGTTCAATCCTAACAACTAAAGGTGTTTTGTGATAGTGCTTGGGGTATACTAACTTGAGGGGTCCTTCCTTGGAGCCTTGGCCGAGTTTCTTGCATCTTATTCTCCTCTTTTGGTCAACTTTGCAGCTGAATAAAGGTAGTTAATCACAGCTCTATGTAGCTGTGATTTTATGTAGTTTAATAGATGTTCATAGCTTGTTCATTCACATATTAAAGATCCTTTTGATTATGGGTTTGTTTTACACTTGTATGGACACTTAAAGAACATATTTTTCAGCTTTTAAAATCGGTTTTAAAGCTATATATCCGCTGCGTTTTCTGAAAGTTTAAATGGTTAAACTTGGTTTTATGTTCTAACAAACCCTTCAATGGCATCAAGAGCCGGTTATGTGGATGACTTGCTTGTTTTGTCCTTTTAAATAGGTTTTAAAGGATGATAATAAGCTTAGTATAGGCTGATTTTGGGCTGCTAAGTTCATATGATATGAAACCCCAATCTTTCAAAGTCATATCACACATGCTTGTGATTAAACTTTGAAAGATATACATGTTTGTTGTTTGTTTTGTTTGGACAAATAAAACCCGAAATTTCAGTTTATGTTGACTGAAATTTCGTGGTTTTAAGTGGGGTTTTCATTATATTTTGGATGATATGATAGATGCTTGTTTTAGTGCATAACCTAGCCATTGACCTTGTGATTGTTTGGATGTTTGTGATGGTTGTATTCATTCATTCAATTGGGTTGTATTATTTGTTGTTTGTGCTTTGTTCCAAATGTAATTTATTTATTATTGGGTTGTAATAAATAGATTAGGTGTATTTCCATTTTACTAGATATCTTGTATTAGGACTTTATATCTTGTAATATGAAGACATACACATTGGAAGCACAAAGGAAGGTCATGAAAGAAACATGGAGCATTTTGGATGCGGTTTCAAGTGGGAGGCTTTTGGAAGTTTTCTATATGCTTTGTTTGTGACCCTTAGGAATGTCCTACGGACCACACTTGTGATGGCAAACAAGTGTGGATCACTTTAGATGCTATGGTTATGCACATATGCTCATATGGTTGTTCATGTTTATGCTTGGTTGATTGTTTGTTGTTTGATTGTTTGGTTGATATTTGGATATTCATAACAAACTCATTAACAAACTTAACAAGCTGAAAATTGATGGTTCTTAAAAGTTTATATAAAGTTATTAAAATGATTTAATGATTTTAAAGATTAAAATAGGTTTTAATCAAAGAACCATAGGGTACCTTGTATTTGAAAGCATGCAAATACAAGTACATAGAGTTTTCTAAACTAGAATTTTGAAACCTCTAAACTTTTTTTTACAAACAAGATCAACACCGTCCTTTTACACAACACTTGAGTCACTTGGGAACTCTTAGTGGGATAAAGGTCACCTAACCATTTTGAGGGAACTTGTGACTTGAGGTGAGAATGCCTTATTTGTGGGATAAAGGTCACCTAACCACTTGTTTTGGCAAACTCACACGTGGGTGTAAGTAGGGTGTCTTGATTTGCAAATCATGTCAAATGGATCACCTACGATGTGGTTTCCAAATGGTGTTGATGGGATTAACATGCCGACTTTACATATGATGTTTCAAGTCGATCCCATATTTCTAGAAGTTGCAAATGGTTGCAATCGTCAAACGTTGACCACCTTATTAATTTAAAACGTGGGATAAAGGTCACCTAACCACAATTTAAATGTAATGTTGGGTTCTAGATTTTAATATGAAAAGACCTTAAAAGGCATTTATTATTAAAATTACAATATCGAAAATACTAAAATAAAACTTTGTTAAATTTTGTAGATGACCTCAAATAATGATAATTCCGATAACTCATCCGCGTCCAACCAATCTCTACGAGCGATCCTCCAAAAGGAACGTCTAAATCATAACAACTTCATCGATTGGTATCGAAACTTGAGAATCGTTCTCAAGCAAGAGAGAAGATCGTATGTTTTAGACGACCCTATCCCCGATCAACCTAGCGAGGATGATGAGGAGGCCTTCAACGATTGGTTGAAGTACACTGAGGACTCCGTCCAAGTGTCTTGTCTCATGCTAGCGAGCATGACTCCGGATCTCCAAAAGGAGTATGAACATCACGGAGCTTATGACATGATAACCCAGCTGAAGGAAACGTTCCAACAGCAAGCAAGGGTTGAGCGCTTCGAAACGGTTCGAGCACTCCATGCATGTCGTATGGACGACAACCAATCTGTTTCATCTTATGTTCTTAAGATGAAAAGTCATATTGACCGCCTCGAGAGGCTTAATTGTCCCATCTCGAAGGAATTGGCCACGGATTTGATCCTTAATGGCCTTACCAAGAAGTTCAAGACGTTTGTGTTGAACTACAACATGAATGCTTGGGACAAGAGCATTGGTGAGCTTCACTCAATGCTTAAAACGGCCGAGGCGGCCATGGGTAAAAGGGTTTTACCCGTTCTCACCATCAATGAAGGTGGGAACAAGAAAAGGCCTTATCCCGCACCAAGGCAAAGGTTGCCAAGGGTAAGGGACCCGTTTGGGGAAAGGAAAAAGGGGTGGTAAGGGTACCACCCAAACCACAAGAGAAAAAGCAAAAGGTTGCTACTAACGACCCATGCTTCAAGTGTGGGGAGATTGGACATTGGGCAAGGAATTGTCCCGTCCATCTCCAAGAGTTGAAAGCAAAGAAGGATGCCGGGCAGACCTCAGGTACAATATACATGATCCATATTGATTTAAACATGATATCCTCTAACACATGGGTATTAGATACCGGATGTGGAACTCACATTTGCAATTTGTTGCAGGGGTTCAAAAGAAGTAGTGACTTCAAGAAAGGGGATGTAAGCCTCTACATGGGGAATGGGGCTAAAGTTCAAGTTGAAGCCCGTGGTGACGACATCTTGAAACTTCCAAATGGTTTGGAAGTGATTTTGAACAATGTTTTGTATGCTCCTAGTTTGACTAGGAATATTATCTCTGTAGCCCTGTTAAAACAATTTGGATATGTATTATCATTTGTTGAAAAGATATTCATGTTTCTTTTAATGGTATATTCTATTTTAAAGCTATTCCCATTAATGGTATTTATGAATTGGTTCATGAAAATACTTTAAATAGCTCATTGTACCAAACTAACACCAAGAAACTCAAGTTGGACTTGAGTGATACCTATCTTTGGCATTGTCGTCTTGGCCATATAAACAAGAAACGTTTACAAACACTTCAAAAGAATGGTCTTTTAAAAACAAATGAATGATTCATTTGATGTTTGTGAATCTTGTTTACAAGGAAAGATGACTAAGGCACCCTTTAGTGGAACTAACGAAAGGGCAAAAGATTTATTAGGAATCATACATTCGGATGTATGTGGTCCTTTTAAGCCAATGACTAGGAATGGTGAAAATACTTCATTACCTTTACCGATGATTATAGTCGCTATGGGTATGTGTACTTATTAAGGCACAAAGATGAAGCTTTTGAAATGTTCAAAATCTTCAAGAATGAAGTTGAAAATCAAGTCAACAAGTCAATTAAAGTTCTCCGTACCGATAGAGGAGGTGAATACCTAAGTGATGTTTTTCAAGATCATCTTAGGAGTTGTGGGATTGTCTCACAACTCACTCCACCTGGAACACCACAACATAATGGTGTGTCTGAGAGGAGGAATCGAACCTTATTGGATATGGTCCGATCTATGATGGCTAGAAGCACATTACCTCTATCATTTTGGGGTTTCGCTTTGCTCTCCGCGGCCCGTATTCTAAATATGGCCCCAACCAAAAAGGTGGAAAGGACACCTTTTGAGATATGGCATGGAAGGGTTCCATCCCTATCATACTTAAGGGTCTGGGGTTGTGAGGCTTATGTTAAGACTCCCACCCCAAACAAATTGGAAGTCCGATCCACCAAGTGTATCTTTATTGGATATCCTAGAGATTCTATGGGATATTATTTCTATGATCCACTGGAACAAAAGGTGTTTGTTGCCAGAAAGGGTGAGTTCTGTTGGACCAAAAGAACCAATGAGCCGGATCAGAAAAACCTTTAAGTCCCACAGACGTCACAACAACTACTGAAGTCCACAACAGCTGAAGACAACAACTGATTACAAAGTCTGAAGACAAGTGCTGAAGACAAAGTCTGAAGACAAGTGCTGAAGACAAAGTCTGAAGACAAGTGCTGAAGACAAAGTCTGAAGACAAAGTCTGAAGACAAGTGCTGAAGACAAAGTCTGAAGACAAGTGCTGAAGACAAAGTCTGAAGACAAAGTCTGAAGACAAAGTCTGAAGACAAGTGCTGAAGACAAAGTCTAAAGACAAAGTCTGAAGACAAAGTCTGAAAAGTGCTGAAGACAAAGTATCAGAAGTCATAACAGCTGAAGAGGACTTCTTCAGTAGTTGTGATGGTTTACTTTCAGTAGTTTTATGTTTTCTCTTTTCAGTAGTTTTGTAAAACGACTGAAGAGCTTGTTCTTCAGTCGTTGTAGTTTCAGTAGTTTCTTTTCAGTTGTTTTATGTTTTATACTTAGCACTCTGACATGTTCTCAGTAGTTGTGAACATTTCAGTAGTTTGTTAAGTATTAGTTATTTTTGTACTAGATCTGCTAGTAATCACCATCCCGTGATTACAGCAGTGATTGCACTCTATATAAGGAGTGCCAACCTTATTGTAACTGTGAATGATTTAGCAATAATATTGGGCATTATTGAAACATTCCTTATCACAGAAAAATATTCTCTCGCATTTGTTTACAAATAACAAACTCTTGCTATAATTTGACTAATTCTTGATTTCATTCCGCTGCATTACACTCTAATACATCAAACTTGTGATCGCTGATCCTGACAAATGGTATCAGAGCGGTTAATCATTGATCGATCTAATAATTGATCATTGAAACTGCTCTTCAAGATCCAAGTTTGATCGAATTAGCATTTTTGCAAGAAACTGTTATAGAGATTGAATTTTCTGTGCTTTTAATCATTCATCCTGAGATTTATTCTTGGTTTTCATTGAGTTTGTTGTGGTGTGTCTAAATTTTTTTTTAAAAACTTGAATAAAATTGTTTTTGGACCCAAAATGACTACTCCTTCCAATGATCCTCACAATACTGGTTCCTCAACCAAGCCTCCAATGCTGGTTAGGAATGAGTATAACATATGGCAACGACGTATGCTCCATCACCTGTCTGTTAACAGCTCAGGTTGTTGGACATCAGTGGTACATGGTCCACACAAGCCTATGGTGAATAACCCGGAAACCAATCAAATGGTTCCGAAGAGGAAGGATCAATACTCAGATGAGGATAAGAAATTGTTTGAGATTGATGCAAAAGCCCATGGAATTCTGGCCATGGCACTACCAATGAAATCTATTCTGGGCTAATGCATTATGAATCTGCCCATGACCTCTGGAATGCCTTGAAAGAACAATTTGGAGGAACAGATGAGGTCTTGGCAAATAATAGAGAGATCCTTGCCCAACAATATGAGACATTCTCTCATAGGAAGGGTGAGACACTGACTCAACAGTTTGAGCGGTTCTCTTGTTTGATCTCTGAATTAAAATGGTCAAACATGAGTATACTAATATCCAGATGAATAACAGATTTCTCAGATCACTGCCTGAGAGATGGGATACATATACCATTGTCCTACGCTCCAGTGCAAATTTGGACAAACTATCTCTCACCCAACTTCATGGGAAATTGCTCACATTTGAGAGAGAGATAGAACAAAAGAGAAAACTGTCTTCATCTGGTAAGCTCACTGAAGACTTTGTACCAGGCAACACTGCTCTGGTTAGTCATGAGTCAGAATATGCTTCATCTGAATGCCAGTATGATGAGCATATTGATTTCTCTTCAAACATTTCTGATTCAGCATTTGTGAGTGTTGATAGTCAATTTACTGGGTGTAATAATGACAATCTATGCTTCATCATGGATGATCTCAAGGGGATTGCTGATGATGACTTAGAAGAGATGGATATTTTGAGCCAAATGGCCTTGATAAATATCAGATCTCAGAAGTTCTACAAAAGAACTGGAAGAAAGTTCCCAGGACTCTCTGGCAAAACCAAAGTTGGTTTTGACAAGAGTAAGTTGAGGTGTCACAAATGCCAAAGGCTTGGACACTTTGCTAGAGAATGTAGATCATCTGGATCTAATTCCTCTGCACCTTTTGTGACTTTTCCTAGCAATAGTCAACAAAACAAAGGGCAACATCCTGTCAATTCTAGTCATCAGTCTCAACTACAATCTCCTGCATATTTTGTTCCTCAGGGTCAAATGCCTTACCCTTACCCGTGTTATTACATGCCACAAACCAGTCAAGTTCAAGCTCCTATGGTACCACAACCTCATGCACTTCCAGAACCTCAACCATCTCATCAACCCCCTCAACCTCAACAACATAGCTTCTTCACCCCAGAAGTTGTTGACTGGAGCAGCTTGCCAGATGACATGTCTGGTCATGAACAACTGTTCACAAGTGCTGATCAACATGGTGGTGATAGTCCTTTTGGGAATCTGGCACTTATGGCTCTGGAGTCAACTGAGGGTTCCTGTTCAACTGCATCATCTTCACAGGTAACTCAGGTATCTTCAGAGGCTAAAGCCAAGTTATGTTCTGAATCATGCATTGCTGCCTTTGTCTCTATTAGAGAGGCAAATGTAGCATTAATAAATGAAAAACTTGAGTTTGAGAAAACAATTTCCAAAAGACAAGCTGAGTATGAGTCTGCTCTTAATAGTAAAAATGATGAGATTTATAAGCTTAAATGCCAATTAAATGATGAAAAGGCTAAGCTAGAGGTTATTCTGGAAGACCAGAGAAGTCTTAAAGAAACCCTTGCAGTCACCCAAGTAGAGTGTGATCGATGGGTACAATCATGCAAAGGTTTTGAAATGCTTCTTAGTAAGCAATCAGCTTCCAATGTGAAGTTTGGCATTGGTTATAATCACACTGCTCCTCCTACAGATTTTGCTCCAAGAGTAGAAGTGAAATCTGATGGAGAAAGCAATAACCAATCCACCTCATCATGTGATTCACTTTTTGATAGAGCATCATCAAAAGTAGAAGTCAGCACTAAGCCCTCTCAGAACCTATCAGCTGATGTTGATGGTTCAATTGCTGACACTCACATGATCAAAGAGTTGGTCAACTCAGGAGTTATTTCTGAAAGTCCTGAAAGGACTGGAGAGCAAGAACTAACACCTGAAGTTCAAACTCCAACTACTGTCAGCACTGAAAAGAAGAAAACTGTCAGTAGAAAGAGTTTGAAGACTACTAAAGAGGAAGCCAAGAAAGCAAATAATGCTTCCAAAGTACTGAAGAGCAAGTCTTCAGTAGTTTCATCCTCTTTAGTTGATGATCAACATAAGATGAAAAAGAAACCATGTGAAGTATGTGGTTTGTCTAATCATCTCACTGATGATTGTTGGTACAAAAGAGGATCCAAACTCAAACATAAAGATGAAATTAAAGAGAAAATGGTTAAAATGAAAAATGAGTTTAAAGCCACATTTGTACCAGCAACATCAAATCCTGTAACCCTTAAGTCCAAAAAGAAATCCAAAAAGGAAGGGGTTAAACAGGTAACAGCTGAGATTGCTCAAAAGAAGAAGGTGCAACATAAGAACTTATCAAACTCCAGTGCTAATGT
The DNA here is from genome assembly GCA_025215565.1 of Flaveria ramosissima. Classification (NCBI taxonomy): domain Eukaryota; kingdom Viridiplantae; phylum Streptophyta; class Magnoliopsida; order Asterales; family Asteraceae; genus Flaveria; species Flaveria ramosissima. The sequence continues at coordinate 1,676,795 of CM046032.1, forward strand.
GTCTGAAGAGCTGAAAGCTTTATCACAAAATCAGACACAGCTGGTTATGATGGTTCAACATCTATTGGGAAGAGTCAACCAATTAGATGTTCCTATGTTGAATCCACAGAAAAGGAGGTCCAAGCCAAAGGATTCCTCTTCTTCACCATCTTCTTCCTCTCAGGCTGTTATTTCCAGCAAACTTGTTAGTCCACCATCTGTTGATGTGAATAGGCCCAAAACCAAAAAGGTTTGGGTCTCAAAATCTAACTAATTTGCTTTGTTCTGCAGGGTTCTTCAACATGCCACAGAGGCATCTGGTATGTAGACAGTGGAGGATCCATGCATATGACAGGAAACAGATCACTTCTTAATGACTACTCTCAAGGAAGGAAGGGATTTGTATCTTTTGGCAATGATGCAAAGGGTTACATCATCGGCAAAGGTTTTGTTTCCAATGGGGAAATAAAGTTTGATGATGTTAACCATGTGGAAAATCTCAAGTACAACCTCTTGAGTGTCAGTCAAATGTGTGACAAAGGCCATGTTGCTCTTTTCACAAGTCAGAACTGCCGGATTCTGTCATCCAAAGTTCTGAGTTTGATTGACAAGGTGTTGGATAAACACACTCTCCTTAAGGCCAACAGGACAGGAAGAGTGTATGCCTTAGATCTTTCTAAGAAAATAGATCTCAAAGGCCATCCTTGCCTATTTTCCAAGGCTTCCCCTCAAGAATCTACACTATGGCATAGAAGGCTGGGTCATGTTAATCTCAAAAACATAAATCAGCTGATAAACCATGGTTTAGTAAGGGGATTGCCTATGAAGGAGTTTAAATGTGAAGATGACTGCACTGCTTGTTTAAAAGGAAAACAGCACAAAGTTTCATTTCCCTCCATAGAAGAACCTAAGTCCACAGCCTGCTTACAGCTTCTTCACATGGATCTCTTTGGTCCTGTGAGAGTGATGAGTATGGCTAAGAAGAAATACTGTCTGGTAATTGTGGATGATTACTCCAGATTTGTATGGACTTTCTTCTTGCATTCAAAGGATGAAGCAGCTCAGAAGATTATCAACTTTGTGTTGTATGTTGAGAAGCAGTATTCCCTCTCAGTCAAGTGTATTAGAAGTGATAATGGAACAGAATTTAGAAACAATACACTTGATGAGTTCTACCTCTCAAAGGGAATCAAGAGGCATTTTAGCATTCCAAGAACTCCTGAACAAAATGGAGTAGTGGAGAGAAAGAACAGGACCCTTATTGAAGCTGCAAGGTCCATGTTGGCTGACTCTGGATTGCCAATGACTTTTTGGGCTGAAGCTATCAATACAGCTTGCTATGTACAAAATAGAGCTCTAGTAAATAAGAGGTTGATGAAAACTCCATATGAAGTTCTTCATCATTTGGCCCCTCTAATTTCATTCTTCAGAGCTTTTGGATGTCCTTGTTTCATTCTCAACACACGGGATCAACTCCAAAAATTTGATTCTAAGGTGGATGCAGGTTATTTTGTTGGTTATTCATCAACTTGCAAAGCATACAGAGTCTTCAACTGTAGAACAAAGATGGTTGAAGAGACTCTACATGTTAAGTTTAATGAATCTCCAAAGGACAAGATTCCACAAAACCCTGTGGAGATATTTGATTTGGACATACTGCAATATGTTCCTCATCAAACTCCTGCTGTTGCTCCTGTCAACAGTTCTCCACCTGGTGGTACTGCTGGTGCTGATGATGATGATAGTAGTACTCACCTCTTCAGATTTAGTGATCAACTGCCTGATTCAGCTAGACCTGATGTTCCTGTAGCTCCAGCAGCACAATCCACAACAAATGCTGATGAGATTTCTACAACTTCAACTTCCTTTGAACTACCATCTACTGATTGGTTTCAAGGAAATACTTCACCATCACCATCTGTTGCTGCTGAGCCTGCTACAAACACTTGCACTGATCTCATTGTGTACCAAGATCTGAAGAATCACCCTATGTCTCAAATCATTGGTGATATCACTGCTGGAGTATCAACAAGAAGTCAATTGTCAAATTTCTGCTTCTATGCTCTCTTCATTAGTCAGCAAGAGCCAAAGAATTATCACATTGCTTTAAAGGACAATGGATGGGTTGATGCCATGCAGCTTGAGCTTCTTCAGTTCAAGAAACAACAAGTGTGGGAACTGGTTCCTCTACCTCCAGGTAAGTGTGCAATAGGCACTAAATGGGTGTTTAGGAATAAGACTGATGAAAATGGGCTTATTGTTAAGAACAAGGCCAGACTGGTTGTTCAGGGGTTTGCACAAGAAGAAGGTATTGATTATGATGAAACCTTTGCTCCTGTAGCCAGACTGGAAGCAATTCGATTGTTTTTAGCTTATGCTGCTTATCAAAATCTTAAAGTTTTCAAATGGATGTCAAAAGTGCTTTTTTGTATGGGAAAATTAAAGAAGAGTTTATGTATGTCAACCACCGGGTTTTGAGGACAACAAACATCCTAATTGGGTGTATAAGCTTGATAAGGCTCTTTATGGGTTGAAACAAGCTCCTAGAGCCTGGTATGAGACATTATCAAACTTTCTTCTTGAAAATAATTTTACTAGAGGCTCCATAGATAAAACTTTATTCATTAAGAAAGCAGGGCAGCATAATCTACTTGTTCAAATTTATGTAGATGATATTATTTTTGCATCTTCTGATCCACAGTTGTGTGATGCCTTTACAAAGTTGATGCAACAAAAGTTTGAAATGAGTGCAATGGGGGAATTACAATTCTTTCTGGGTTTGCAAATCAAACAAAAGGCTGATGGAATTTTCATTCATCAGTCCAAATATACAAAAAATCTTTTGGAAAAATTTGATTTACAAAATTGTAAACCTTGTTCTACTCCCATGTGCAACACCACACAACTGGATACAGATCAGAAAGGTAAAGTGGTTGATGAAACACTTTACAGATGTATGATTGGGTCCTTGATGTACTTAACAGCTTCTAGACCAGATATTATGTTTGCTACATGTGTTTGTGCTAGATTTCAGGCTGCACCTAAGGAGTCTCATTTGATTGCAGTCAAGAGGATCTTTAGATATTTGCAAGGCACTCCATCTCTAGGTTTATGGTATTCTACTAGACATTCTGGTAAATTAGTTGCTTTTTCTGACAGTGACTATGCAGGGTGTAATTGACCAGGAAATCAACTTCTGGTGGATGTCAATTCCTAGGCAACTGTTTGATTTCTTGGCAGAGTAAGAAACAAACCTCAGTTGCTACATCAACTGCTGAAGCCGAGTACATTGCTGCTGCAAGTTGTACATCTCAGGTATTATGGCTTCAAAACCAATTATTGGATTATGGCATAACTGAGACTAAGACTCCATTGTTAATGGACAGCTCTTCAGCTCTTTGTATTGTCAAGAATCCTGTCCAGCACTCTAGGACTAAACATATTGAAATCAGACACCATTTTATTAGAGATTGTTTTGAAAAAGGTCTGATTGATCCAAAATTTGTTCCTAGTGCTGATGAGCTTGCAGACATTTTTACTAAGCCTTTGGATAGTTCAACTTTCCACAACCTGGTGTTAAGGCTTGGTATGCTGCAGCTAGAATAAGTGACAACTACTGATAATCTCAGTAATAAATACTGATGATCATTGGTAACCATGTCATATATAAGTACTTCACTTGTTAAAACAGCTGATGTAGTTATAACAGCTGATGAAATCACAACAGCTGATGTAACTACAACTGCTGATGTCAGAAATGCAGATAAGTACTGATGACCAATGAAACCTCAAACTCGGATTTCAGTGTGGAGGTCAGACTGAAACAGCTGAAAAGCTATGAATTGACGAAAACAGCTGATGAGTAATTTCTCTTCAGTTGTTTCTACAACTGCTGTTTCTAAACAACTGAAGCCACAGCTATGTCTTCAGTAGTTTACAACTACTGAAGACTACCACCAAGTCTTCAGCTGTTTACAACAACTGATGACAAAACCACTGTCTTCAGTAGTTTCACAACTACTGATGACAAACACCATGTCCTCAGTTGTTTCACCACCTGAAGTCAGAATTGTCCTCAGTAGTTTTATAACTACTGAAGACTAAATCAAAGACTTCAGTTGTTTCAACGTCTGACGGTTAAAACCAAGTCTTCAGTTGTTTTATAACAACTGATGATCACACCAATACGGTCAGTCATTTCAAACCTCTGAAAGTTAATGCCACGTCATCAGTAGTTTCAACAAATGATGACTAACACCAAAACCTTCAGTCGTTTCATAACCCTACCCTATAAATACCTTATCTCACCAGAGTTTTTCTCACCTCTCCTCTCAAACCTAACGTTCAAAAACTCTGTACCCTCTCTTCATCCATGGCGACCATGCAACTAAAACCACGACACAACTGTGTCGCTCACCTTACCAAATCACCATACTGGACCAAGTTTCACAACGCCATTGATTTAATGGTCCAGTCACCTTACCAAACAGCTTTTCTGTTAAACCCCACCATATATGCCGAATCCCTTAGCCAATTCTGGACAAACGTCACTCTTGTCTCTGAGGAGAATGACACAGAGTCGCTTCAATCGTTTGTCCATAGCCAAAAAGTGGTCATCAATCCAGAGATTCTTCGCCAAACCCTCAATCTGGATGATGCCACTTTCCCGACTAGTTATCCAAAGGGCACCACAGATCTATCATTTGCCCACCATGGATACGAAGGTAACCTGAGTGCCTCTACCATATTGAAGAAACATTTCCAGGATGCTGAACGGCTTATCTTTCATATGGTCAATGTCTGCCTGGCCCCCAAGACTTCATCATGGGATCAAATGTCCACAAGGTGGCAACAGGTATTGTACTCCATCCTTGAGCAACAACCTTTAAATTTTTCTGAAATACTATTCTTAGAGCTCAAGGATATGGCCCAAAAACAACTTTCTAACCGTTGGATATTATATCCTCGGTTCATAATGGCCATAATTGAAAACCAGCTTCAAGCTGAGGGACTTGTTGGCCTGGGAGTCCCTGCTATGGCTGTATTGCCTGAAGTATACTCCCGGCACAACTCTGACCAATCACTCAAAATGGCTGCCAAGCTGCGCAAACCCACGCAGCTGGAACCCACAGCCACCACCACAAAATCCAAAGTCCCCACCAAACCAAAAACAAAACGAACCAAAACAGCTATTCAGGAAGATGAGTCCCCTGAAGATGCTCCTGTACCACCAAGACAGGATATACTTACTGGTGTAAACCCCCCAGTAGTATCAGAGACTCACCCAGCCACAGCCGCTCAGGATTCCTCTCAAAAGGAGCCTGAAGCAACCAAAGAAGGGGTACCCACAAATCTGGAATCTTCCTCATTTGAGGAGATTGCCATTGAAACACACCATTCTCCCCAGGTGCATACTATTTTACCCTATCTCCTCATGAAAATGCCCCCCAAAGTCCAACACTTATAATTGCAAATGTGCTGACTCAGCTGCATGCCTCTCCTCCTCCCCAACAACCACCTAAAGGGAAAACCACAGATATTGAGGAAGAGGATCAACATGCTTCTGACAACCCACAGCACAGGGGTTTAAATGTTCTGTCTCCTAGTGTAGATAAGGAGATCAGAATATCTGGTGAGGCTGCCACCTCTTCTGCATCAGCACATGATCAGACTGAGGCTGGTAACATGGCTAAGACCTCATCAGAGGCAACAGCTGATGAAGGACATCGTCCTGAGGCTGGAAGTCCCCAGTTCCAAGAAAAAGGGGCACATGCTACAACTGGTCTACACCCAGGGCATGTACATCTTGCTACTAGCAGGAGGTCAGGTGATTCAGCATCTGCTGATGATGACCTGGGCTTCTTTTATGATGTTCTAGCCCAGAACACAATTCTTGAGGAAGAAGTCAGTAGACTACAAAGACTACTTGACCAATTCTCTCAAGAAGCAAGTCCATCTGACACCACCATACACCCACAGATGGCACCTTCACCTGAAGGTCTCCTAAACACTCAGCCAATAAAACATACAATCCACCAGCCTCTACCTCTGGCACTGCTTCTCAGGGACAGAACCCCTCTGAGCAAACAGCTGCTATCTTCCATAAATCCCTACCTCTCATCACCCCAATGATCACAGACATTGTGATCAAAACCTTGGATGAGAGACTTCCCTCAATCATACAGCCCCTGGTGGAGGAGATTGTGAGCACAAGGCTTTCTACTACTCAAACCCTTGCAACCAATGCAACCAAAAAGGGGGAGAGTCAGTTAGTGAAAGAAAAGGGAAGAGCATATTGAAAGAGAAGAACAGGAGATTGAGAAGGAAGAGGAGGTTGTGAAAGAGACTGAGAAGGAAGAAGAGTATGTGAAGGGAGCTGACACTGATCAAGTGAGTGAAAGTCACAAAGACTTTCATATCACATATAAGAAAGGAAGATTGAAAGAAAAGAAAAAGAATCCCAAAAAGAACTCCAACTTGATGAGATGGTCAAAATGGCGGATGCTACACATAGTAAATCTATGGACTCCATTATTGATCAACTATATAGACAAGGGTTCGATACTGCACAGCTTGACTCAGAGATTAGAAGACTTGAAGTTGAAGAAATTAACTCAAGATGGGCAAGTTATGATGTGTTAGAAAGAGAAAGACTGGAGATCATGATCAGATTCATTGCAAATATCTTGGAAGATCATTGATAGAGATTAAGTCATGGACCAGGGACAGTATCTTGGCAATAACCACCAAGATCTGTACGTCTGAAGCATACACTAAGGGATTAGTGATTGAAGCACTAAATGAAGCAGGTGCTGGGAACAGAAATGAACTAGCAAAATACTCCAAAGCCTCACTCATTACAAGAATGCTAGAACAACCTGCAAAACCTACCACTTCAAAATCACCACTACCACAACCCATTAAACCAACTCCTTTACCCTCAAAACCAACAGCCGATGATGCATCCAAGAAGAAGAAGAGAAGGATGTTGAGGCTAGAAGAAGAAGATGAAGAGGATGATGAGGAAGAAGATAGGTTGCCTCTTTCTGCAGTCCTAACTTTGCCTAAAGCCAAATCTATGCCCATCACTCCCACCTCACAGATGGAGACTGTGAGAGTAAAGATAGAAGAAGAGCAGCAGCAAAGGCTTCATGATGAGGAGATGCTAAAGAGCATAGACAAAACTTATGCTGCTTCTTCATCAATAATAAGTATGAAGAAAGAAGCTCTGAGACTGTACACCCTTGCCAACACATTTCAATATCAAAAGGAAAAGGTGAGGATATGGCCTGATCCTAGGGTGGCTCACAGAATTGTGAAGAAGGACATTCCTGCAAGATACAAGGGCCAGATAAAAAGGATCGTAGATGAAGAGATCACAGTGGTCCTTGTAGTATCACCCTGGGAAATTGTAGAAGACTTCAAGAAGGCTTATGAGACTAAACAGCCTCCCCAAAAGATGTTAGAAAACAGAGTAATTAAGAAGGGGTTAGTCTACAAGAAGCTTGAGAACTTCAAACAAAATGAGCTCAGTCTGTTACTTGAAGGTAATCACCCAGATGAGTTTGCTTACAGACAGATCACAACAGTTGAGCTCAAAAATGGCAAACAGGCCAAATACATCTCAGAGCTGTATGGGCGTGAAGGATTGTTTGATGGTGAACCAGAGAATCTTACCATGGAAGAACAAATCATGTTTCTCAGAGCATACACCAGAGAATCCTACAGGCTTATACATGGGAAGTGAGTCTCATGGATGGGGGAACAGCTCAGTGTCCAATTCCCCAATACAGAGCTCCCATCCATACTTTGCCAACCAAATCATCAGAGACTTACTTCCAGGCCGGTGCTTATATGGGTCATCTTCTCAACTGATCAAGAAGGAAAAAGACCAACCATTTTGCCAACAATAAGTGGGACCTCAATAAAGTTAAAGGTTTTGGCTGCATTGGTTCAGGGGGAGTTTGTTGGACCAAAAGAACCAATGAGCCGGATCAGAAAAACCTTTAAGTCCCACAGACGTCACAACAACTACTGAAGTCCACAACAGCTGAAGACAACAACTGATTACAAAGTCTGAAGACAAGTGCTGAAGACAAAGTCTGAAGACAAGTGCTGAAGACAAAGTCTGAAGACAAGTGCTGAAGACAAAGTCTGAAGACAAAGTCTGAAGACAAGTGCTGAAGACAAAGTCTGAAGACAAGTGCTGAAGACAAAGTCTGAAGACAAAGTCTGAAGACAAAGTCTGAAGACAAGTGCTGAAGACAAAGTCTGAAGACAAAGTCTGAAAAGTGCTGAAGACAAAGTATCAGAAGTCATAACAGCTGAAGAGGACTTCTTCAGTAGTTGTGATGGTTTACTTTCAGTAGTTTTATGTTTTCTCTTTTCAGTAGTTTTGTAAAACGACTGAAGAGCTTGTTCTTCAGTCGTTGTAGTTTCAGTAGTTTCTTTTCAGTTGTTTTATGTTTTATACTTAGCACTCTGACATGTTCTCAGTAGTTGTGAACATTTCATTAGTTTGTTAAGTATTAGTTATTTTTGTACTAGATCTGCTAGTAATCACCATCCCGTGATTACAGCAGTGATTGCACTCTATATAAGGAGTGCCAACCTTATTGTAACTGTGAATGATTTAGCAATAATATTGGGCATCATTGAAACATTCCTTATCACAGAAAAATATTCTCTCGCATTTGTTTACAAATAACAAACTCTTGCTATAATTTGACTAATTCTTGATTTCATTCCGCTGCATTACACTCTAATACATCAAACTTGTGATCGCTGATCCTGATAAGTTCTTAGAAGCAAAGTTCCTTATGGAAGGAACTAGCAGTAGAACAGTGGATCTTGAGGAGGATCAAGAACCACAACCCGATGCATGTTTGGTTGAAACTAGCACTCAACATGAGGATGTTGAGAATGATCAAATGGTTGATCAATACACGCAAAACGTTCGCAGAAGTGGTAGAACTAGTAATCCACCTGAAAGATACGGATTTTTCATGGATGGATGCTATGTGGTAGATTCAGATGAACCAACCACATACCATGATGCAGTGTCCAATTTGGATTGTGACAAATGGCTTGAGGCCATGAACGTTGAGATGCAATCCATGTATGACAATCAAGTTTGGGAACTTGTTGTACCACCTCTTAATTCCAAGGTAGTTGGAAGTAAGTGGGTTTTCAAGAAGAAAACCGATATGCATGGAAACTTGGATACTTATAAAGCTAGACTTGTAGCAAAGGGTTTCATTCAAACTCAAGGGGTTGATTATGATGAAACCTTCTCACCTGTTGCGATGCTAAAGTCTATAAGGATATTGTTTGCCATAGCTGCTCATTATGATTATGAGATTTGACAAATGGATGTCAAAACCGCTTTCCTAAATGGATATCTTGAGGAAGATGTCTATATGGTTCAGCCTGAAGGTTTTGTCGATCCAAAACATCCTAATAAAGTATGCAAGTTGAAGAAATCAATCTATGGATTGAAACAAGCATCGAGAAGCTGGAATCACCGTTTTGATGAGGAAGTAGAGAAATTTGGCTTCATCAAAAACGTTGATGAGGCTTGTGTGTATAAGAAGGCTAGTGGGAGCACAGTAACTTTCCTAGTATTGTATGTTGATGACATACTACTATTTGGAAATGACATTCCAACCTTGGAAGGTGTAAAAACCTGGCTTGGAAGTTGTTTTTCCATCAAGGATCTTGGTGAAGCCGCCTATATTCTAGGAATAAAGATCTATAGGGATAGATCAAGGCGGTTGATTGGTTTGAATCAAAGTGCATACATTGATAAGATCTTGAAAAGGTTCAAGATGGAGAACTCTAAGAAAGGTACCGTACCTATTCAAAGAGGAACGATATTGAGTACGACTCAATGTCCAAGCTCAAAGGATGAGCAAGATAAAATGAAGGCAATCCCATATGCATCTGCTATTGGATCCATCATGTATGCAATGATATGCACTCGACCGGACGTGTCATGCGCTTTGAGAATGACAAGCCGTTACCAGCAAAATCCTGGAAACAGTCATTGGATGGCTGTTAAGAACATACTTAAGTACTTAAGGAGGACAAGAGATATGTTCCTGATCTATGGATCTGGTGACGAGGAGCTCGTTGTAAAAGGTTACACGGATGCGAGTTTCCAAACCGATCGTGACGATTCACGGTCACAATCGGGATACATTTTCATTCTGAATAGAGGAGCTGTCTCTTGGAAAAGCTCCAAGCAGGATGTGGTGGCTCTATCAACTACAGAATCAGAATACGTCGCCGCCTCATTGGCAGCTCAAGAAGCTGCATGGTTGAAGAAATTCATTGCCGATCTAGGGGTTGTCCCTTCCATTCAGGACCCCCTAGAGATCTTTTGTGACAACGAGGGTGCGATTGCTCAAATCAAGGAACCTCGTGCTCATCAAAAGACTAGGCACATTGAGCGGAGATTCAACTACATACGAGATGAAGTTGAAAAGGGAAAGATATGTATTCGCAAAGTTCACACGGATCAAAACATTGCGGATCCTCTCACGAAGCTCCTTGAAAAAGCAAAGCATGAAGGTCATACTTGTGCCATGGGACTTCGATATTCTAGTGATTGGATTTGATCTGTAAACTTTGTATTTGGATATGTGGAACTCTTTATAATTTGAATAAAATTATTTGGTTATAATGTTTCAATTAATGTTCCAATTTAGCATGTTTAATCCATGAGTAAATTGTTTACTCTAAATGTCCGTAGTCGTTCATACTTGTGGGAACAAGTGTGAGGTAAGATTATTATGAACTTGGATTGGTTGATATTCATAAGGATGAATATAGAGCAATGGGTTGCTACCAAGGTTCATAGATATTTGTGGGATACAAATATTGGACTAACCCGCATCTCAAATTTTACTACATGGAATCTTATTGATTGATCATAAGTAAATTTGAGTAAAGGCGAATATCATTTGGTATCCTCCGACCTGAGATACATATTGGGTTTTGATATTCACCAAGTATTATACCTTGAGCTTTTTCTTCACTGTCCTGAAATAGTGGACAGCACATAAGGGTATGTTCAGGTATGACACGAGGTGTTTATGAGAAACGTATGTAGTCAAGATGGAATTTGTTCCTCTTATTCGTTGAGAGTTAGATGTCTAAGGCCTGATTAAGTTAAATCAACAAGGAATGATCATTCTGTGTCTTCGGATTTAACATGACATCTGAAACAAAAGGATAGATGATTGATTCACCTAAATCATTTCAAGTAGGGTACTTGAAAGGGATGATGTTATTGAATGGCTATAAGTCATGCGTATTAAGGGTAGTAAACCGTTGTTAGGCGGTATTTACTACTTGCATCAATCTTCTATGAATCTTGGGCAAGTGGGAGATTGTAGTATTATGTATGCCCAAGACACTTAGAATATTGATGTGGTTAGTACGTTATGATCCAAGTCGGGTTATACCCAATAACAAGCTTAGCAAACACCAATTAATATTTATTTGATGATGTGATCATGCAATTAAATAATAACACCAAATTTAGAAAATGAATTTTCTAAATAAGTTGCATATGAGATTAAACAATTTATATGGATATTTTGTTTATTGATGTTGTTTGTAATATTATTTAAGTTGTTTAAATAGCATCAAACAATTAGTGAGTGTGTAAGTGTTATTCTAATAAAAGGTTTATTGAATGAACACCCTTTAATATGACTTGTTAATGTGTCATATTATTATTTTGGTTTTGGGGGGAAAAACCCCAATTTTTTCAAACCATTCGGCCGCCCCTAGGGGCCCTTGGTTTTGCTTCTATTTTGTCTTGGAAAGACTAATCTTTACACACTCATTCACTCCATCTCTTCTCTCTCTCTCACATGCAATAGAACACATAAGAAAAAAGGTTTTCTTGCTCTTGTTGAAGAAGAACTCGGCTGAAAGTATTTCAGAAGTGTATCCCTTCGTTTTTGGTGTTCAATCCTAGCAACTAAGGTGTTTTGTGATAGTGCTTGGGGTATACTAACTTGAGGGGTCCTTCCTTGGAGCCTTGGCCGAGTTTCTTGCATCTTATTATCCTCTTTTGGTCGACTTTGCAGCTGAATAAAGGTAGTTAATCACAGCTCTATGTAGCTGTGATTTTATGTAGTTTAATAGATGTTCATAGCTTGTTCATTCACATATTAAAGATCCCTTTGATTATGGGTTTGTTTTACACTTGTATGGACACTTAAAGAACATATTTTTCAGCTTTTAAAATCGGTTTTAAAGCTATATATCCGCTGCGTTTTCTGAAAGTTTAAATGGTTAAACTTGGTTTTATGTTCTAACAAACCCTTCACAAAAAGAGGAAAATCATTATTATTTTCACTAAATTTCCAACAATCCCCCATAAAAATGGAGATCAAACTTTGTACTCAAGTATCAAGACATAGTTTCAGCAGTTGAATATTGCAGGACAGGTAGATATTCTCTTTGAACCTTCCTTTGTGAAGTATACTTAGTCTCCTAGCTATTAGTAGACTCGATGTCTTTGAAATAACCCCTTTCTACGTAAACGTTATTACACTTTACACAATATTCTCCTTGGTCTGGCTAGCCCCTCATTATTATGTCCGTTATGGTCATGGAACACTAACCTGATTCTGCAAGAGCTCTAGGATTTGCGCCCCAACAAATCCATTCAAAGCGACCTCACTTCTCTCTCACATAGATGACTTTACACAAGTCATTAAAATCCATAGGCTTAACCTTCTTTGATATCACTGATTAAATTTAGGAATGGACTAGGAAATGTTTAATTTCCATTTTTTGGTTTGGGGTACTCCCCCACAGTGACCTTAGTCTGTACAATTAGGTTGTTCTATTGATCCTAGATCTTGGGATCTCCAATCTTCTAGGATAGGTTTTCCTTCATACAAACTTACTCCATGGGCTTTAGTCCCATCCTTCTCGATAACTTGTATACTAACTCTCCGCTTAAGCCTTTTGTCAACGGATCCACAATGTTATCCTTTGACTTAACATAGTCAATAGTGATAACTCCAGTTGAGAGTAGTTGTTGTATCGTATTGTGTCTACGTCGTATATGCCTTGATTTGTCATTATACATTATACTTTAAGCTCTACCAATTGCTGATTGGAAATCACAGTGTATGCAAATAGCCGTTACAGGCTTTGGTCATCTTGGAACATATTCCAAGAACTGACGTAGCCATTCTGCCTCTTCTCCAGCTTTATCTAACGTGATAAATTCAGATTCCATCATTGATCTAGCTTTAACAGTTTGTTTGGATGACTTCGAAGCTATAGCCGCTCCCCCAAGGGTAAACACATAACCACTAGTGAATTTGGAATCTTTTATGTCGGATATCCAGTTTGCATCAATATTCCTTCCACAACATTTGAATCTTGACCATAGTGCAGTTCATAGTTCCTTGTGTATCTCAAGTACCTTAAAAGCCTTGTCACAACCTTCCACTACTCAGAACTTGGATTGCTAGTGTACCCGCTTAGCCTACTCACAGCATATGCAAGGTCTGGTCGGGTACACGTCATGAGATACATAAGACTACCAATAATCCTTGAGTACTACAGTTGGGCAACACCCTCTCCTCTATTCTTAGAGAGATGATGAGTGGTATTAACTGGAGTCCGAGCAACACTAATGTCCTCCGTATTAATTTTTTCAAGGATCTTGTCCACATAATAAGATTGACTTAACACCAGACCATTTTGGGTTCTAATGATCTTTACTTCAAGAATCACATCAGCTAAACCCATGTCTTTCATGTCAAATCTCGCTTTCAACATATCTTTTTAGACCTAATCATGTTATCATCACTTCCAATGATAAGCACGTCATCTACATAAAGGCATAACATCACATAACCCCTTGATGTATCTTTCACATATACACACTTGTCGCACTCATTGATCTTGAAACCAGAATCAAGCATGGCTTGATCAAACTTTTGGTGCCATTGTTTTGGGGCTTGCTTCAAGCCATACAAATACATGACAAGTTTGCATACTTTGCCCTCCTGGCCAGGAGCAGAGAAACCCTCAGGCTGCTCTATATAGATTTCTTCTTCTAAATCCTCATTTAGAAAATCAGTTTTTACATCCATCTGATGTACTTCTAAATTCCGCAAAGCCGCAATTGCAAGCACCAACCTAATAAAGGTTATTCTAGTGACAGACGAGTAAGTATCAAAGTAGTATAGACCTTCCTTTTGCCTTGTAACTATGAATTGAGCCATCAGCTTTCATCTTCCTCTTGAATATCCACCGATATCCAAGTGTTTTACAACCTGGTGGAAGATCTACCAACTCCCAAGTATGATTCTGCAAGATGGAATCTATTTCATTTTTGATGGCTTCTTTCCATTAAGGTCCTTCTAAAAAGGTTATAGCTTCTTGGTAGGTTTTAGGCTCACCTTCAACCATATAAGTAAAAAAGTCAGGGCCAAAAGATCTTTCAATCCTTTGCCTTTTGCTTCTTCTTGGCTCTACCTCTTCAGCCTCTGATTGTTCTTTTCCATCAACAATCTCATCAATTAGGTTTGATGAACTTGCCTGAGTCTGAGACAAACAAGGAAACACATCTTCAAAGAAAGATGCATTAATCAACTTCATTATCATGTCTTTGTGTATCTCGGGATTTTAAGACTCATGTACAAGAAATCGATATGCCTTAGTATGTTTGACATAGCCTATGAAAACACAATCCACGGTTTTGGGTCTTATCTTTTAAACCTTCGGTGGTGGCACTACCACTTTGGCTAAACACCCCCACACTTTCAAAATTTTGTAAGATGTTTCTGCCCATCCACAACTCGTAAGGTGTAACATCCTTATTCTTAAAAGGAATTTTGTTCAAAAGATAATTAGCTAACAGACCAGCCTCCCCCCACATATCCTTGCTCATCCTTGAATTTAGCAACATTGCATTCATCATTTCTTTTAGGGTATGATTCTTTCGTTCCACAATGCCATTTTGTTGTGGAGAATAAGGAGCGGTATACTCATGGATAATTCCATTTTGAGCACAGATTTCAGCAAATGGTTAGACATATTCGCCGCCTCGGTCCCTCCTTAAAACTTTTATTTTCATGTTTAGTTGATTCTCAACTTTGGTTTTGTACAAAACAAATTAGTCTATTGTTTCATCCTTACTTTTCAGAAAATATACATAGCAATATCTTGTACAATCATCAATAAAGGTGATGAAATATTTGTTTCCACCACGTGTGGGAATCGCTTAAAATCACACACATCAGTTTGAATCAAGCCCAAAGGCTTAGTTATTCTTTCAACCGATTTAAACGACGATCTTGTTTATTTGGCTTCAACGCACGTTTTACATTTTGGTATTGATTCAAAAGAAAAAGATGGAGTATGATCTAATTTAATCAATAGACGTATTGAATAAAATTTACATGACCAAGACGACCATGCCATGAATCACAAGACTCAATCCTATAAGCAGAAGAACTAGATTTATTCATATCTTTCTTGATAGCCGTTACATTAAGTTTAAACATACCATTTTGGGCATAGCCCTTTCCAATAAACATTTCACGTTTTGACAAAATAAAATTATCACTTTCAAAAACTATTCTTAAACCAAACTTATTAAGCAACCACCCGGATACAAGGCTTTTACGCAAATCCGGAACATAAAGAACATTGCCTAAAGTGAGCTCCTTCCCCGAAGTCCACTTCAAGATCACTTCGCCTTCACCCTTGATGTCGACTGTTATTGCATTTCCCATGTACAGCTTATGGTAACCTCTGTCATTTTCAAATTATAAACCTGAACCCGAACTCATTTTGAGTTTCTATTATTAAATTATTTTAATAGTTTAATGGATTAAATGCAACTTATATAGTGAATTATTTATTTACTAATTATTTAAAACAACTTGTAATAATTTATAGAGTTATAAATAATCCTCTTTGTATAGCTTTAAAGTGTTATTAATCATTTTGCAATAAATATTAAATGGAAAAGTTTACTTAGTTATGAAATGACTTTTAATAAACTTAAAAAGTTAATTTAGTAGTTATGAATTTTTATTATTAAAAATAAATAATTAAATTATAAAGTTTACAAGTTTTATGAAAGTAAAAAAAATTAATAATAAATGATTAATTTGATTTATTATTTAAATTAGTTTTTCTTTATAAAGTCTAGGGTTTACTTTGTAAATTTTGAAACTTAAATTAAAAAGTTTCCACATGGAATAGCAAACAAATAAAATTCAGGGACCAAAAATGTAAAATCGTTTAAAACCCAAACCTCTCCCTGTCGATTCCCCATTTCTAGCCACCGTCTCCGGCCGCACTCCGGCGGCCACCCAACACGCGAAACCCTTAATTTAATTCCAATTAAAATCCCAAATTCGTGTCGCCAACCCGTTTCGAACTCGAGGACCGTTTCAATTTGAATATCCGTACGGTTACGCTTGTGCGAATGAAACCGAAACATTGAATGAAAACTTAAACTCGTTTGAAATGAAACTGAACGAATTGAACACGTTTAAACAAGGGAAAACCTTCTAATTAACCTCTTAAAAGTTTCAGTAACATCAATTACACTTATAACATTCACAACTCCAAAATCGATCATCATCTTCAATATGACTAGCAACTCTACCAACAGACCCATTCTGAACAACCTATGGTGTAATTGGTAGAGGGTTATTGTTCATAATCACTCTAGGAAGCTTCAGACCAATCCAATTGGATTATGATCAATGTAATAGTCTCGGACAAGATCCATCTCACCCGCGATCGTTCTTATCTTCATCACATTCGATCTAGAACAAAACCAGGTGATTAAACACATCCTCGTACTCGATTTCAAGTGGCAAACAAAAGCCCTATGTTTGATTTCATCAACAGTAACGAATTGGTGTTCAATTTGGAACAATTGCAAACTAGGGTCCTTGAGGAATTTGGGAATTATCTCGTAAATAAGTTTTAAAGATTGTTTTGTGTTTCAAACTAAAACTTGGGCTTTGGCCTAGCGGTTACCATACTACCCTCAAAGGCAAGAGGTCCCGGGTTAGAACCGGGCCTCTGCCAACTTTTTGTTTAATTAATTCTTTTTACATTTTTAAATTCAGAAAATTATCATTATATTAATAAATTAAAATAAAAATTATTTTGTTAACTAAAACATTTAAGAAATTATTAAATTAATTTTAAAAGTATTAAAAACTTATGATTTTAAATTTAAATAATTTTGTTTAGAATAACAAAGGTTATAAAACATTATTAATTTATTATGTAATTTAAATGCTAAAAATCTTTTATGATTCAAATTTGGTTTATTTCAAAACATTATAAATTTACATGTTAAATAACTAATTATTCAAATAGTTATTAAATAATTACTCAAATATTAGTTATTCGTCTATTCATGTTATATATAATTAGTTAATAAGTTATTCCTTAAAATTTTATTAAAGTTTTTGAAACTTATAAAACAATATAACTTTCTATTATACTTTATTTAAAAGTCTTGATGATAAATCATATAAATCATATAAAAGCTTGATATTAAATATTATACTTTACTTTTATTTTAGAGTCTTGATATTGTAAGACTTTTATAATAAATCATTTAAAAATTTTAAAACTTTATAAATTGATTTTAAATAATTTTAACGTCATTTAAATAAGTATTTAATTAATTATTTTTATCAAGTTTTAAATAATTAATTATTAAATTAATTATTCTTTTCACATATTATACTTAATTTATATTAAATCATTAAATTGTTGAGGCGTTTTTAATTATTCTTAAACTTAATTGATTTATATTATCTTTATTAAACCAAAACATAAACGATTCATTATTTTACTTAATTATTTAAACCCCCAAACTTCAATTGAAACCCTAGTTCATGTCTAACTATTAATCTTATTATTAAACTTAATCTTGGAACCAATACATTTAGGTAACTTGTAAAAGAAATCGTTGGAGGCTTGTTTAATCTCTTATCATCATTCTTATACTTATTTTTCATGTGAGTATTTCTATAAAACCTTTTTCATATTTTCACACTTTAGGGTGAAACATGTTACTTTATAACCATTGCACTTGTAAACGTTTGATTCTTGTAAACTTATGGCTATTTACTTGTGTGTTGTGGTTAGTTGAACCTTGTAGCTATCATGTAATGTCAAATAGATGTACAATCATTAACTATTGCTAGCCTGGTGACGTCATAGATCTATGGGCCTGACAAGCCTGCTTGGTTGATCCAAATACACTTAGCTAATCGTATATACTTGTAAACGTTTGAGACTTGTAAATCTTTGTCAAGGTTTGATTGTGCATTCTGTCTTACATCCCTAGTTACTTTGCTCTCTAACTTACAACATGAATTGCCATCTTTTATATACTTATGTATTGAAAACTATGGAAATCTCATCAACTTTCAAAGTTGACCCTTTATTTTTAACATGTTTAAGGTTTTGCTACTTGTGGATTCTCTTCGTGCTCATATAAGACTTGGACCTAGTTTAACTAGATATGTTATTTCTTTGTTTGTGACTTTTGTATTGTATGGGCTTATTTTTCTTGTAATGTTCAATGAATACTGATATTAAATATTATTTCAACTTAACTAGTTCCATGTGCTATGAACAATCGACTCCCATTCGTCCGCCCCGATGATTCCGCCGTCGGTCAGGGTGTGACACTTATCATCACCATTCAACTCTTTAAACGTATTAAAAAGAGTTTTATTGGGGCAAACATGTCGAGTAGCCCCGGTATCCATCCACCAACCCTTAGGGTTGTTAGATACCATGTTCACCTCTTTTTTCATTACCGTAAGATCCGAGATCATGGCAACAAGAGGCATCCCATCATCTATCATCACTGCGTTGTCACGTTTCGGTGCATTACATTGATCGGCATGGTGACCGGCTTCACCAAAGTTGTAACATTTCTCTTTAACGGGAGCCAGCTTCTTCTTCACACCACCTTTTCGAGGCCCAAGATCGACAACCTTACCCTTGCCTCGGTTCTTGTTATTAAACCTTTTTCCTCCCCGGGAGGATTGACCATGTTCAACCAAGTTTGCCTTAGCAAGTGGTTGAACTTGAGTCCCCTTGTGTGCCATACGATTGTCCTCCTCAATTCGAAGGTGAACCACTAGGTCTTTAATTATCATCTACAGTCGTTTATGTTTAAGATAATTTTTAAAATCCGACCAACTAGGAGTCAATTTTTCAACCTTGGCGGCCACTTGAAATGTTTCACTAAGAGCCATTCCTTCTGAGGAAATGTCACTGAGTATAACTTGCAACTCCTGGACTTGACTGATTACAGTCTTGGAATCAACCATTTTATATGTCACACCCCAACCTTGACGGCGGAAACGTCGAGATGTGAGGGTTAAGATTGTTCACAGCCACATAATGCTATATTAAAATGTAAATATTATTATCATAAGTCTTTGAAATGAAATACAATCATAAGTCTCAAATCAAGTAATAATATTTACATTTTAATATAGCGTTATGTGGCTGTGAACAATCTTAACCCTCACATCTCGACGTTTCCGCCGTCAAGGTTGGGGTGTGACAGATTGGTATCAGAGCCATGGTTATAGGGATTTAGGTTATTAGAAATGGAATGACCTAGACTATAACTAAGTACCCTTACACATGAGTCCTCTCATGTATTTTATATGCTTAGATAGAATTTTAAGTGCCTTATGTGTTTATACTTGATTTTGTGATTATATGCCTTATGTGCTTATCCTTATACTTTGAATCTTATCAATGCACACACGAACCTTAAATCATATTCTAAGGCATTATGTGCCTAAATCAAATCGTTTTGAATCGTTATTCGTGGTTCTCAAGTCTCGTCAAAGTTTGTGTCCTACAATTTGAAACATGTAATGCTGGAAGAGTGGGATGCCTGTATCTTGAGGTGTTCTGTCTAGGCAAGGTATTCATATAAATCCAAATCAACCGATGGATTTGTTTACCTTACCTGGGAACCCTTGGGGTGAGTGTCCGCTTATAGGTACGCATGTCTTCATTAAAGTTGTAGTTGACATAATACTTTGATAAGTCAACGTAATGTTTTGGTTTGTAAACCGAACATTACACTCGAAACATCTTGTTATTTTGACTCGTTTCTTCATTGATTTTGTTCCCTTGAGTCTTAAGCTCATTATCTCAAATCTCTTAACGACCCTTAATAATCTTTCTGAATGTCTTCCCCTCAAAGCCGCACTTACCCTGAAAACTCATTACAATGATGCTCTCGTTCTAAATTAAATCTTTAAACTTAACAAACCCGATTCTTGTATCAACATTACGCTAATGAACCTTTAAAACCTCAATGACATAAGTAAATACGAATCGATCATCTAAGAACCCTGTTAAAGTTACTTACTTGAGAAGCTTCTATGAAATTCATATCTCATCCAAAAGTGTTTTGAACACATTACTCATGTTCGTTAAGCTGAGTCTTGTGTCGATATAAAAACATGGTGTTATGTCAATACCTTCCTAATCGTCTTGAACCATCTAAAATACAAAAGTTTATTAATTAAATATTTAACTTAATGATCTTGTACACTTTATCAAGAAACACACGAAATCGTGAATTATGAAATCGAACAAAATTAAGCGTAGCAAAACACCATAACCAAACTTATTGAATTTAAACGTTCCCAAAAGTTCACTTGCAAACACGAAATGAAATTCAAGTCTCCTCATATATTGGAAATCAATCTTCTCGTGATTAAATTTTGGGACGAAATTTCTTAAAGTAGGGGAGACTGTAACATCCGTCATTTTCAAGTTATAAACCCGAACCCGAACTAAAATCGAACTTTCTTACGATATGAATTTCTTTATTTAACTTATTTTATTTATGTTAATGAATTATATAGATTAGACGTGTAGTTTAAATTGATTTATTCAATTTATCATTTAAACAACTTATAATAACTTGTTGATTTATAAATAATTCTTTTTCATAAAATTATAAAGTTTATCAATCATACTACAACAAATAACTAAATGAAAAAGACTTATTAAAACTTATAAAGTTATAAAATGAATTTTATTAAACTTATAAAGTTTTATAAGTAATTATGAATTTTAAATATTGAAAATAAGTAATCAAATTATAAAGTTTACAAGTTTTATAAAAGTTATAAAGATTAACAAATAAATAATTTTATTTATTATTCAAATTGATTTTATAAAGTCTATAAATATTTTATAAAAAATTTGTTAAAATTAGAGTCTTCAAGAATTTAAATTTTAAATTATAATTATTCTTTTATTTATTTAAATTATTTAATTTTATATTTATTTCAAATTCCAATCATAACCCCCTTTTAAAAGACTTATAAATCACCATTAACACCATTCATAACCTCCTCCTAACCTCAAGTATAAAAGCAAGGCTTAGGCCTCACTTTTCATTTGCTCATTCTCTAAAAACATCACTCTCATATCTTTCTTTCATCCACTGGTTATGATGAATTTGAAGAATTTTATTTTACAAGAAATTTCAAGAATTCTTATTACTAAGGTAATCCTTTATTGTTTTTATATTATACATTTTAATCATCCTAACATCCAGTTGTTCTCATGACTTTATGTTCTTACTATTATTCTTTATTCTACCAAATCTCTTTTTATTTTAATAATTATCATTTGATCACTAACATTCCTAAATTAAGCTAACAACACACAAACATAAACAAAGAATCCCGTTTGCATATGGACGGCTATGCCGCCGCATTCGGTCATTTCGCAAGATTATTGTTGTAAATGATGGCTATGCCAAAGTCTTAGAATATTTTTATAACTCAAATGAAGACTAATATACCATATATTAACATAATAAATTGTTCTAACCCGTTTCATGTATTAACAATTTTAAAAGTGCACATAAGTGCGCATTTCAGCACCTTCTGTCTTGTGATGCTTGTTTGACCTATTTAAAGATCTTTTCATAAAAATGTTTCTGAATGAAAGTTGTCCGGGAGACTTTGAACTAGTAAAGTATAAATTTTTATAATTTTATGAAACCGTTTGCTATTTTTAAAACCTGTTCAAACACATACCAAATATTCTGTCCAGAATCTAAAATTGATGCAATAATCATTTTTCAATCTACCTTTCGCTTTTTAGCATTCCCTAAGCGTCTTAACTTCTTGTAATGAATTTAGACCTCAAGTTATTGTTTCTTTTTATCATTTAGAACATCACCTTTGACTCTTGAACATCCAAGCTTTCTTATGTACTCTACAACCATCACTATACTTATGAGTTTCCCATGTGAGTTCTCCATGCCTCTTTTTACTTTATTTCACACCTTTTGGGGTGAAACATGTTAACCTTATAAACTTACACTTGTAAACATCTTTATACTTGTAAATGCACATGCAATTCATCTTTACCTTTTTGTCATGGTTATTTATGTTATTGTAAGTCTTATATGAGATACATATTTTGTTTACAATCATTAACTATTGCTAGCCTGGCGACGTCTTAGATCTTTGGGCCTGACAAGCCTATTTGGTGCTAAAGTCGATGTATTGCCGACTCCTGATGACGTATGCTTGTTCATCATGGGAACCAAGTACACTTAGCCAATCTTATATACTTGTAATCAAGTCGAGGTTTGGTTGTAACTGTATGTGTTCTATAAGCTTGCTAACTTATAACCATGGACATGAATTGCTACTTGTAACCCTTTTATATATATATACATATATGCGTGTGTTTAAACCATGGGAACTCACCAACTTTATAGTTGACCCTTTTATTTTTAACATGTTTCAGGTTTGATGCTTGAAGATATTCTTGTGCTCATATAGGACTTGGACCTAGTTTAAATTGAAAGTCTTATGTTATTGGTTGTATCTTGATTGTTTTGTAATTACTTATTTGTATTGTAATGTTTAATGAATAATTACATTTAATATTATTTCAACT
The DNA here is from genome assembly GCA_025215565.1 of Flaveria ramosissima. NCBI lineage: Eukaryota > Viridiplantae > Streptophyta > Magnoliopsida > Asterales > Asteraceae > Flaveria > Flaveria ramosissima. Next base: position 1,699,772 of record CM046032.1, read on the forward strand.
TAATTAGTTCCATGTGCTATGAGCAATCGTCTCCCATTCGTCCGCCCCGATGATTCCGCCGTCGGTCGGGGTGTGACATTATAGTCCAAGAAACGGGTGACAACGAATTTCTTCTTGGACGTTTTGTATTTGCGTTCTAACGACTTCCATAAATCTTTAGCAGTCGTTATTTTGCAATACACGTTATTGTTGGAGCTGGAAAAGATAGTCTATATTATCAACACAATGAAAGTCAACAAAAGTCAACGTCACGGTCAAAGTCAACAAAAGTCAAACCCGACACGCTCGAGACGAGGAACCGAAACAAGACGTTGAAGATTTAAATGACTAGGAGTTTTATTGTAATAAATATATTTTGTGTGAACAAAATATATTTTATCTTGTTTTTAGTCATTTTATGCTTAATATGTAATTTTGTATTAATTAGCCTAAGTCTAGGGGGTTAAGTGCAATTAGTGAATCTTAGTCTAGACTATAAATGGTTAATTGTCATTAGGTTTTGGTCAAGGGTTGAATGACCAATTGATTGAGGGATTTACTTGTAAACACATCTTTTGCAATCTAATAGAGATCAAAGGGGTTTTGATTGTGATTATCATATTTTGATCTAATTCTTCATGATTTGATTCAAGTTTGATCATCCTGGATTAACAATTTGGTATCAGAGCCATTTTGGATCAAATTCACTGAAGATTTGAGGAATTTTAGAGAGAGAAGTTGAGGTTTTGGTTATTTTTGTTCATATCATGTTTTCATCAATTTCGGATCAAATTTGAGTGTTATTGATATGGAAATTGATTGAAGTTTGCTTGTTATTGGTTGGGAAAGCTCTGTTAATCATCAGGTTTCAACTCCATTAAGATTTGGGCGTTTTTAGATTGATTTCGTGTTGAAAAAGTTTTTCAGCTTCGTTCAGCGAAGTTACCAGTTCATCCAGCGAAACTACGAGTTCTTCCAGCGAAACTACATCGGTTATCCTCATTAAAGTTGTTTTCTACTGTCCTGCGAAACTAGTTTCATTGAACGAAAGTTCAACAGTGATTGTGGTTGAATTACAAGCGAAATTGCTGCCGAAAGTATCTTTGAACGAAAGTTCAAGCTTGTTTTGTGCGACATTGTCGGCGAAACTAAGCAATCTAAAGCATTTGGCTAGCGAAACTGCTGCCGAAATTGCCAGCGAAACTACTGTCAGCTCAGCGAATCTAGAGTTCGGCGAAACTATCATTTCTTCAGCGAAATTTGAATGTTAAAGATGACTTTTTCCCTTTAGTTGGGATTAATTGAGTTCATCCCGATAAAGAAATTTTCATCGATTTTCGGCGAAACCCCAGTTGCTAAGATTGTCTAGCGTGACATTAAGAAAGAATATATTTTTCCCGGGGGAGAATTAATCTAAATTTTTTTGGGAAAAATATTTTTGGGGCGTTTAATTGTTTAAACAAAATAAAAATAAAAATGGCTTTTGCAGAACTGATTAAATCTTTCGAATCAGATGATCTCACAATTTCACAATGTCGGTTTGATAATTTTGCAGCTTTAAAGAATGAAACGATGTCTGATTTTGTTGATCGTTTTCTGTTGGTGGCAAGTAATCTGAAGAAGTTTGATGCCCAATTGGGAAATCATGAACAAGTTCTAAGATTGCTTGATTCCCTTCCATCAGAATGGAGCTCACACGGTAAGTCGATTAAAAGAGATAGAGGTTTTCGGGATTACAAACTAAAGGAGGTGATCAACAAACTGAAAGAAATGGAGTTAGATATCAAACGTCTTGAGTACTATGAAGCAACATATCTAACTCCAAAGATCACTTCAAACTCCAAAGAGAAAACAAAAGAGAGATCAGATTCTGGCACTAATTCCGACGGTTTACCGAAACCTAGAACTGAAGAGGTACAAGAGGAGCTTAAGCAGACTTCAATGGGTGAAGGTGGAGCTGAGTTGAATGCTGAAGTTTGTGATGCTGAGAAGGAAGAGGAATGGAAGCAAAATACCAGAGTTTGCAACTGTGAGAAGGCTCTTACTGCTGAAAGAGTCATCCTGGATCTTCCATACGAGACAGTTCAGGATATATGTTCTTCTGCTTGCAAAATTCGTTTATTTGGTGTGTATAAAGCTAATAGGTTACTTTTAGAAAACCAAAAGGAGTTAACCACCATAAATGCAGAACTTAAAAAGAATGAAGCCAACTATTTCATAAAATTAAATGAAGCTTTAAAAGAAAATGATCATTTAAAACGAACTCTTCTTGAAAGAAATGTTGAAATTAATCTTTTAAACGAAAGAGTCACTTTGGCTGAATTTGAAACAAGCAAGCTTAAAACAAAGCTTGATAGATGGACCATATCCGGAATGAAACATGAAGAGCTATTGTGTAAACAAAGGGGAGCTAGGATTAAAACGGGAGTGGGTTGTGGTGAAAATCCATACGTCTATCCTCCTCCTAGCACCCATTGTTACTCTCCTATGCCTCAACCTCATCCATCTAATGATTTGATTGAAGCTGCAGAAACTAATAGTTTAAATGCAGGTTTAAGCAACGTTAATCTTAAAGAGGTTAGAGATGTGCAGGATTCTCCTGTAGGTTTAGGATTCCTCAAGCAAGGGTTTGATAAGAAGATTAATGCCAATTCCACTTCTGATGCTCCAACACCAATTTCAGTTGCTTCTCCAACTTTCTTCAACAAATTCAAATCAGGTAACATTCCTTCGTTTGTTCCCGTCAGGTTTGTAAAAGAAGGAACAATTGTTGAATCATCAGACAATCAGAATCATGTAAGCGAAGCCAACACAATAGGAGGTGTCAATCAAGATCCTTTGGAAGCAGATCTGTGTATACGAGACTGGATAAGCTCAGATGATGAATCAATCATAGAGGAGCGTGTTGATTCATCTCATATCAAGATATCTCCTGACAGTGTCAAGTCTCAAAAGCTTCCTAAAGTTGAATCAAGACCGATACGGATTTCTTCTCCAATTGCAAAGCAATCCAGTCAATCAGTGAAAATCCTATTCCCTGTTCAGCATAGCAAATGCCAAAACCAGCAAGAATCTGCTACAAGCTCAAAGCAATCCTTCTCAGCACTTGCACAACACGGAACTACAAAGAATCAAAAGCCTTTCAAGGCTTGTTTTGAGTGTGGAAAAGAAGGTCATGTGGTTAAGAAATGTCCTCAAAGGCTTGCTACGGATGGTAAAGGCAAAACAAATTGCTTCTCCGAATGTAAGTCTAAAAAGAATGTTCCAGACGGTAAAGGCAACACGGGTTGTTTCTCTGGATCAAGAGGTAAAAAGCACACATCTTTGAATGGTTGGATGAAAAACCCTTAATCTAAACCTTTTCGTGTGAAGCCGGTTTCACATGATTCAAAGATGAAAATGACCAAAGGGTTAAAACCAAATTCTTTTCCTTCCGGTCTTAAACAGAAAATGTTTTCCAAATTTAATTCATTCAAATCCAATTTAATTGAATCGAAACAAATTTGGCAAATTAAAAAGAAGGATACAGCAATCCCCTATTGTTCAAACGGTTGTGTGCAGAAGCTTGTTACTTATCTTGATGAAAAAGGAACTTCCAGGACTACGATGGCCTGGGTTTCCCTTTCTAACTAATTTGTTAATGAGTGCAGGAACAATTCAGGAGGACTGTTAGTAATCCGGTTTAGTGACAGGGATTGTTCCTAATTCAAATTTGAGGCGGAACAAACAGGTTAAGGTCATGGTATTTTATCCACAATCTGGATTTTTATCTACACAATCACAGTTCTCACTTCACAATCACTGCATATTTCCTGAGCATTCATTTCTTATCATCATATCAGTGTAGTTTGGAAGACCTTCTTTGATAAATTTTTATTTTTGTATAGTTTTATAAAAAAAGTTAAAAAAAATAAAAAAAATTAAAAAATTAAAAAATATATATAAAAATATAAAAAAAATTAAAAAAAATAAATAATAAAAAAGGAGTTTGCAAAAATAAAAATTTAGGGGGAGAGTATAAGTAAAAAAAATGAAAAGAGAACTGGGAACTTCATTCGAGATGACTGAGAAATGATTGTATATCATTTTGAAATGCTTGTTTTTGCATGACTTGCGTTTATAAATTGAGAAATGATAGTAACTGATGCTGTTATCTGATTTACATCTTATTTTTAATTGCAAATAATAGAAAAATAAACAGATTCTTTGATAGTATGCTTGGTAGACTCAGCCTGAAGAATAAAGTAGACTGTAGCATAATGATTTAACTTAAAATATATGCTTAAGGATGTCTGGATTTACGCAATCATTTTGGCCTGCACAAAAACTGAGTCCCGACAAAAATTGGATTGAGAATTGATCTTTCACCTACCATGATACAAATCATATATGTCATATCTTTGAGCCATGTCTGATGTATTTATGTGTCTTGTGTTTGTGCTAATCTCCTCTGCTGTACGGAAGTACTGACTTGGAGTGATGATCTCCTCTGCTGTACGATAGTACTGACCTGGAGCTCTCATCGGCACATGATTAAATGGTCATCTCCTTTGTTATACGTGAGTATAGACCTGGAGCTCTCACCATTTTGGTCTAAGTAGTGTCAATCATCTAATTCACAGAATGCTATATTCTGTTGATAATTACTTGCACACTAATGCACACTCCTTGCTCTATAAAGATCGTAACAAAATTCAAGAAATCCTGAGGTTGGGTGAGGGTTTTTACCAAATGATTGTGGGGTCCTAGCATTCTAAAGTATTTAATCGAACCTTAACGAATCATCTACTGCTTGTTGAAAAAGATAGGGCATGAGTTTAAGTGGACAAACATATCAGCAATCGTTATTGATCTGTTTGAGAATTTCAAAATCATTTAAAGACTGTGATTAGATTCAATTATCAGTGTGATCTCATTGCTTGTCGATGATTAAATTCATCTTTGTGCTAAAGTATATCTTGAGGATATGACCTCATGATCGATTCAGTTCTCGGTTTAAAAAAAAAACAAAAACAAAAAAAACACAAAAAATTATATAATAGATATAAAATATGTTATAATACATGTATATAATAAAAAATAGAAAAATATAATAAAATTTCTTTTCAATTTTTTTTAGATCTTCCATATTATGCTGTTACAATTTAACATTTCTCAAGCATTTCACAGAAATTGCGTACAAACAAACACGGATTCGCTTGTTTTCAAACACAAATAAACACGGGTTTATTTTGTTAAAATGAAATGATCTAATTAGAAATGTCGAGATTGTGTTTGTGAATGTGTTTCAGATTTTTGCTTTAAGTGATGGCCGATCATCAATTAAGCAGTGTACCTGATCAGAGAGCTTGTTCCTGAAGTTTGCAGAAGATACCAAGCTAGGAATCCTCCTCCTACATCTTCTGAAGCACTCAAGATTAGAGATTTGGGAAACCTGTTCCAATATCCTTGTAAAGCTTGCACTCGAAAAGGGGGAGCATATAAATAGGGGGAGCTTATGAGATGAAAAATCTTTCTCATCAGATTCAGAAAGATTCAAATTGAAGATCTTTCTATTGTTGACTTCTCGATGCTGATTTTGTTTGAAGACGTTGATAATGATAGACTAAGGGGGAGTATTGTTGGAGCTGGAAAAGATAGTCTATATTATCAACACAATGAAAGTCAACAAAAGTCAACGTCACGGTCAAAGTCAACAAAAGTCAAACCCGACACGCTCGAGACGAGGAACCGAAACAAGACGTTGAAGATTTAAATGACTAGGAGTTTTATTGTAATAAATATATTTTGTGTGAACAAAATATATTTTATCTTGTTTTTAGTCATTTTATGCTTAATATGTAATTTTGTATTAATTAGCCTAAGTCTAGGGGGTTAAGTGCAATTAGTGAATCTTAGTCTAGACTATAAATAGGTTAATTGTCATTAGGTTTTGGTCAAGGGTTGAATGACCAATTGATTGAGGGATTTACTTGTAAACACATCTTTTGCAATCTAATAGAGATCAAAGGGGTTTTGATTGTGATTATCATATTTTGATTTAATTCTTCATGATTTGATTCAAGTTTGATCATCCTGGATTAACAGTTATACATAGTGTCCTCAAGGCCATTCAACACATAGTTGCAGCACAAACACTCGGAATATTTCCAAGCATCAAGTACACTCACCGCTTGAGCTTCGGCCCCTTCAGCAAGTGTAGGAGGAGACTCAGTCAAGAACCTCGCAAGGTTCAAGGTAGTCAGGTAAAATAACATCTTTTGCTATCATCTCTTAAATTCAAACCACTGAACTTCTCAGTTTTTTCAGCATGGTTGGCCATAGCCCGGGCAACATCGAAACCAGCTGATGGTCCCATAGTAGTGTTAGAAGTAGTAGATTTAGTAGAACCAGAAACAATATAACCGAAACAAGTCAATACCAAATCAAGTATATGTTGTCTTAAAGAAGAAATAAAAATATAAAGTTTATAACATAAGAGGAACGATGTTTCAAAATCTTTTTTAAGCTTGTACGAACATTGTTCACAAAATAAAATAAACACTTTATTGATAAAGAACTTTGATTACAATGTAAATGAAACTAACAAACAGATTACAATATGTTTAAGAAATGGCAAATTAAACAAAGTAAATAGAACAATGGCTAAGGATTTTTGTTGAAAAGAGGTCCCTTAAAATAGATTTCAGGCCACCCAGGTGAATCTCGTCTGTCTCCTGAGTACAACAGCCGGAGCAGAAGTACTGCCGAAGTCAGCCTAGCACCCGAAACAGATACCTGAAACTAGAGTACGAAGTTGCGAGAAAGCAGAGAATTCTTCTCGTTGTGTCTAGTGAAACATGTAAGCACTCCTCACACAAGCCATCAAGTCTTGTATATGTATGTTGTGAGCTCAGAGGTAGTTACGAACTGTTAACTCAAAGGTCTCTTATTTAAAGCTTAAATTATTACGAGTTATTAAGAGGAATGTGAACAGACTGTCTGTTACAACAGAGGAAGTTCAACAGTCAACTGACACTTCAACAATACAAAGGCGGCTCTCGGTGATTCGAGCGTGCGTAGTGCGCCATTAAAGTGCCACATTGCACCCATCACCCTCAACCCAGGGCCAGGCCCGGACGCGTTGGGTGCTCCGCACCCTCTTGCTTGACCTTGGGTGTTCCTCAACATATGTGGGAACACAATCCCTTGGAAAGTCCTACTCATAAACTCTTTTATAGTTTATCATTCCACCAGTATGGGACAACAACTTCTGCTTAGTCTTTCATAGTTTTAATGTTTCAACCACATAACTTTGAGCATCAATATCTCATTCATCTTAGCTCCACTTTGGACATGGTTTTTGTTCGTTGTGTTATTTTCACTTAGGAGAACACATACGAAATGGTTTGGGAATTAAATTGTAACAAATACAGTTAATTAATAATGTCCAAAAACAGTGAAAATCATAATTATTTTCACTAAATTTCCAACAAAACCTTTCTTTAAAGGACTTTCTTTCTTCTACTTTAAAATTTTTGAAATATCATTTTCTAAATAACTTTCATTTTGGTAAGTAAAATTTTTGATTAATTAGTTTTCTTTCCGGTGACCCCGAACTTAAATATGTATTCTTATCTTTATTCATTTATACTAAAAATTTCATTTTTGACTCCATTAATTCCGGATCACTATTTTTATAAATCCCTTTATTATATTATCTGTATAGATTCTTTATTATTTTACTTTATTCTCTGGTAATTTTTTTCTTATTTGAGAAGTAGACGCTCTTGATGGACCTCTTACTATATATTCAATTTGGAGATATGTGGTAATGTGAGGAATTAGATCCAGTTATACTAGATCTAGGTTTTAAATCCATTGGATTTTTCTCAAATTTTACTTGTATAGAACATTTAAAAGTTTGTACTATCTTTAAAAGATTATTATTTATGTATGTAAGGATTCCTGAAGTCTGATGCAACCCAAAACAGCCTAAGTGTCTCAGCAACATGCACTAAGTACTGAAGTGAAGAATGCTTCGGAAGTTTTACACAAAGCATTAGAAAATACTCTAAGTGTAAAATCTTCCGAAGCCAAGACCAATATCTTCCGAAGCCAAACATGAAGTCTTCCGAAGCTTCAGAGACAAAGTCTTCCGAAGCCTCATCCTATGAAGACAGATTTCTTCCGAAGACTTTTAGTACACATGCTTTATCTGATGTACTGTTCCATAAAGCACCTTTTCCGCTGCATCTCTGTAAAGTCACCAACTTACATGAGTTGGTGAAAAGGGCCTTGCTTTTGGTAACTGTACATTGAGGTCTTGAGTATTCAACTTTCCACTTTATGTACTTTATCCTTTTTGTATTGTATAAGGATGTGAGCTATGGCATGTCATAGTCACAAGGTCAAAAGGCAGATATGCCTTTTGATCCTACAATTGATTTTGTTAGTGTCTAGTCAATTGTATCCAGCTGGCTTTCAAAGTATAGCCGGCTGTAGGTTGTAGTATAAGTATTTCAAGTTCTTGTATCTTTTCTTTATGCTTTGTAACACTTGTAAAAGAACTTGAGAAAGCAATATACTGCCTCCTTGAAACCCATACTCTCTTGTTCTGTCTCTTGCTTTACTTGTGTTCTTTGTATCACCTTGGTTACCCAGTTCACTGTTTGATTAGAGCTTAGTTAATCTCCTCATTGTGTTGTTGTGTTGTAATTGTGCTTAAGCCCTTAAACGGTCCTGCAATTGGTATCAGAGCTTTCCAGGCTCTTGATATAAGATCTAACCATCTTAAGATCCCTCACACACACAAAAGCTAAACTCTTCAAATGGCTGCCATCTCTAAGACTGATATGGAGACTGGAACCATGAACAAATCCCCACTGATCACTCTTGATGATTTTGACACCTGGTGCATGAGGATGGAAGGCTTCATCAGGTCTCTTGATTCAAGAATGTGGGAATCTGTTGAGAATGGACCTTTCATACCCAGCACCCCCTCTGCTACTGGTGCTGGTATGATTCCTAAAGATGTGGCCAACTACTCAGATGAAGATAGAAAAAGAGTAGAGATTGACAGGAAGGCCATGACTGCTCTTCAGACTGCTCTCCCAAACTCTGTATACAGAGGTTTTAAGAAGTGCAAGACAGCCAAACAGCTGTGGGATGCACTGAAGCTGATGTATGAAGGCTCCTCTGAAGCCAAGGAGAACAAGAAAGATCTTCTGAAGCAGCAGTTTGAAAATTTCACCTTCAAAGCAGGTGAGACCATGACCCAACAATACTTCAGGTATGTTGAGATTGTGGATACCCTAGTGGATGGAGGAGTTCCTCTTGAGAACAGGGACATTGTAAGGAAGTTCATGTCCTCACTTCCTAGGCAATGGACACACTATTGTGTGGTGATCAAGAGGACTGAGAACCTTAAGACTCTTACTCTTACAGAGTTGTATGGGATTCTCAGTGGATACCAGATGGAGATGAACATGCAAGGTTCATCTGGCAACTCCAACAATCAAATGGGTTCAGCCCTTCATGTGGTTGAAAGGGACAGCATAGAACCTCAGCATCATCTCTTATGCTACCCTGACAACTCACAAAAGGGTCCTTTCATCACCTTCCCGGAGACACCAAGGGAGAACTTTACTCAAGGAAGCCCATTCCAAGAGACAAGTTCTTCTCAAGCCTTTGTGTCTGCAGATGAAAGCTGTGGGAATTATCTCTTCACTCTTGAAGACCTGGACTGTATCCATCCAGATGACCTGGAATACATGGAGATAGTTCAGCAGATGGCTCTCCTCACTCACAGAGCCAAGAAGTTCTACAAGAGGACAGGAAGAAGATTTCCAAGCAATGCTACCAGCAGTAAGTTTGGGCTGGATAAAAGCAAAGTTAAGTGTTACAACTGTAACCTTATGGGTCACTTTGCCAGGGAGTGTAAGGCACCTAAAACAAATGGGGGCCAAACACAACCCAGACCAAATTTTACTGACAAAGCTCCTCAGGCTGAGAAGACAAAGCAACATGCTGCTGTTGCTGTTGAAGAAGGAGGCTTTGACTGGAGTTTTCAGGTGGAGGATGCTTCTCCAAACCAAGCACTGATGGCTGACCATGATGAAGCCAAGGTATTGGAACATCTTTGCTCCCCTGAATGCATTGCTAAAGTAAATAGATACAGGTCCTATAACCTAGAGATGAGATCTGATCTTGAGTCATTAAACATATTAAAATCTGATTTTAGAAAGTCTGAAAATGATTACAAGTTAAAGATAGAAGACTTGGAGAAAACCATTTCAGTACTAAAACATGAACATACAGATTTCAGAACTCAGATCCAAGATCTCATCACTAAGTTAACTGAGTGCCAGGCTGAGCTTGTGATCAGCAAAGCCAAGGCAGAGAAGAGTGTTCTTGAAGAAGAGACCTTCAAGAACATGATATCCTCATCCCTGCACAACAAGGTTTGTTATCAAAATAGACAGGGACTAGGATCAAATGAGATAGCTCCTCCACACACAATCTTGTCTGTAAGATCTCCTAGGTGTGGAACTTGTGAAGATGAGCTTCCTCTCATAGATCCTGTAAGTGAGGATGATGAAGAAGTGATAGTGAAGAATTCCTCTGAGAAGAGTGAAGAAGAGGATTCTTCCAAGGGCCACTATCCTTCTGAGGAGAAGAAATCAACTGTGATGACCAAGTCCAAAAGAAAGAACTTGATCAGAAAGAGCAAAAGAAAGGCAAAGAAGGCTCAAGAAATCAAGGCTACTTTTGATGCTAAGCAGAAACAAGTTTTTATCTCTGCAGGTTTCAAAGTAGTAAGGACTGAAGACATCAACCAAGACTCCTCAGCTAAGAGTCATGGTTCTTGTTCAAATCATCTCAGTGTCAAGAAGAAGACTGAGCTGCTGTGTACCACTGCTGCACAGCCTGGACCATCAAACTCCAAGAACAGTTCACAGCCCAAAGGAACTGTCTCAGCATCTACCAAGATGAAGATGGAGAAGGGATGTGACCAAAGTCAGTCTTGCTCTCAAAGGGAGACTTCTTTGAAGAAGAAAATGTTATGTGTTATGTGTGAAAGTACTTCTCACATTGCTAAGGATTGCCCATACAATCCTAAAAGTACTGTCCACATGACTAAAACAAAGACTTCAAAGAGTCTCAAGAAGTCTCAAGCTTCGGAAGGAAAGTCTGTTTCCTTCGGAAGCTCCAAATCAAAGAAGAGGGTAAATGGAAAATTACCTTCGGAAGCAAAGTTGGTCTCGGAAGAAAGGAGTTCTTCCGAAGCACTAAAGTCTGCTGCAGTGACTGTAGATTCTTCCGAAGGATCAGTCATCAAAACTTGTGAAGTTTCAAAAGCTTCTAAGGTTTTGAAGGTCAAGTCCAAGACTCCAAAGGTGGTGTGGAAGTCTAAGAAAGACCAAATGACTGAGGTTTCTCCATCAACAACAGCTGAAGATCCCCATAGTACAACCATAGGATCTATTACTGTTGCATTACCTTCTATTGTTAATGAGCCCAAGACAAGTAAGGCTTGGGTTTCCAAATGTAACTAATCATCTTCTCTGTGCAGGAACAGCTCAAGACCAACAGGAATGTCTGGATAATTGACAGTGGCTGTTCCAGGCACATGACAGGCAATAGGTCTCTACTCCATAATTTTGAGAGAATTGATGGAGGACCAGTTGCTTTTGGAGGAGATGAAGGTGGTTACATTTCTGGAAGGGGCAAGGTCACAAATGGTAAGCTCAGCATTGAGAAGGTAAACTTTGTTAAGGAGCTTGGGTACAATCTTCTGAGTGTATCCCAATTTTGTGATCAGAGTCATAACATGCTCTTTACTGAGCATGAGTGCATTGTTCTCAAACCTGGTGTGGTCATTCCTCATGAGCATATCCTGCTCAGAGCCCCCAGGAAAGGGAACATGTACAAGATGGATTTGCAAGAAACATCTCCCTCAGGAGAAGTTTCATGCTTTCTATCTAAAGCAAATAGTGATGAGTCTTTCCTATGGCATAAAAGAATGTGCCATGTAAACTTTAAGAACATGAATAAATTAATTAAACATGATCTGGTAACTGGAATGCCAAAGAAAGAGTTTACTAGTGATGATCATTGTGTGGCATGCCTGAAAGGGAAGCAACACAAAGTATCTCACAAGCCTAAGGAAAAGAACTCCATCACTACTCCCCTACACTTGTTACATATGGATCTCTTTGGCCCCACCAGTGTAATGAGTTTAGGAAGGACCTCTTACTGTCTGGTGATCACAGATGATTTTACAAGATTCACTTGGGTCTTCTTCCTTAGAACTAAGGATGAAACCCCTGAGATTCTGAAGAATTTCATCTTAAAAGTTGAGAATCAATGTGATCACAAGGTCAAAACCATAAGATGTGATCAGGAACTGAATTCAAGAACCAAATCCTTGATGCATTTTGTGATGAAAAAGGTATTACAAGACAATATAGTGCTCCCAGGACTCCTCAGCAAAATGGAGTTGCTGAGAGGAGAAACAGGACACTTATTGAAGCTGCAAGAACTATGTTGTCTGACTCTAAACTGCCTATCACCTTCTGGGCAGAGGCAGTCAATACTGCTTGCTATGTGCAAAACAGAGTTTTAGTAGTTAAGACACATGGTAAGACTCCTTATGAACTTTGGCACAAGAGGAAACCTTTCATTGGTTTTCTCAGGTCATTTGGATGTCCCTGCACCATCTTGAATACCAAAGATCAAATTGCCAAGTTTGCTGAGAAATCAGATGATGGACATTTCATTGGATACTCTTCTCAAGCTAAAGCTTATAGAGTATACAATCTCAGAACTAGAATTGTTGAGGAGTCAGCCAATGTGACTTTCAATGAGCACACTCCCTGTGTGGCTGGTTCTGGTCCGGATTGGCTGTTTGATCTTGATTTAGTTACCAACTGTTTTAACAAATCTTGTGAGCATGTTTCAGGATCTGCAGAAAATCTAAATACAGGTGATCCTGATCCAAGATTTGAGCTAGGAAGACCTTCAACTCATACATCTTCAGCTCCAGTTGGAACTACTTCAGCAAATGAGGTTTCTATCAGCACAACAATGACAAATTCAGCTGATACATCTGGCATGCCTTCAAATTCCAGCTCAGAGGCCTCTCAACCAGATAAAGATACCTCACTTGTAGAAGACAACAATGGTGATGGTGATAGTGATCAGGAATTTCTTGATGCTAATAACCATACCATAGATGACAACATCAATGATGTCTCACACTCATTGGATCAAGTTAATCTTGATAAGTGTGATAATGTGGAGGGTGAATCTTCAAGACCAGATTTAAATTTCTCAAATTTAGATCTTTCTCAACAACTTGCTGTGATCCCTCAGCTAAGGATCCACAAGTCTCACCCCACCACAAACATCATTGGAGATGTTGTCACAGGGGTAAGAACAAGAGGACAAACCCATGAAGCAAATGTTTGTCTTCACTCTTGTTTCTTATCTCAGATAGAGCCCAAGAAAGTTGATGAAGCTCTAAAGGATGGAAGTTGGGTTGAAGCTATGCAACAAGAGCTGCTTCAATTCAAAAGGCAGAAAGTTTGGAACCTTTGTCCTCTTCCTCATGGGAAGACTACCATTGGAACCAAATGGGTTTTTAGAAACAAGAAGGATGATAGGGGAATCATCATCAAGAACAAGGCAAGACTAGTTGTTCAAGGATACACACAAGAAGAAGGGATTGACTACACTGATGTCTTTGCTCCTGTAGCAAGACTAGAAGCTGTTAGGATATTCCTGGCATTTGCTGCATCCAAGAACTTCAAGGTCTACCAACTTGATGTAAAGTGTGCTTTCTTATATGGAGTGATTGATGAGGAGGTTTATGTCAAACAGCCACCTGGTTTTGTAGACCCTGATCATCCTGATTATGTCTGCAAGCTTGACAAAGCTCTTTATGGGCTGCATCAGGCACCCAGGAAGTGGTATGAGACACTATCTAAGTATCTCTGCAAGCATGGATACAGAAGAGGTACTATAGATGGAACCCTCTTCATCAAAGGACAGGGAAATGACTTATTGCTGGTTCAAGTATATGTTGATGACATCATCTTTGGTTCAACTAATCCAAAGCTCTGCAAAGACTTTGAGAAGCTGATGAAAGACAGATTTGAGATGAGTTCAATGGGAGAACTCAACTTCTTTCTGGGAATTCAAGTGAAGCAGGTTGAAGATGGCATCTTCATAAGTCAGTCAAAGTATGTTCAAGACATACTCAAGAGGTTCAATATGACTGATTGTAAGATTGCTAAGACACCCATAGCCAGAAACCACTCCCTTGGTCCAGATCTTGAGGGGGAGTGTGTAGATGAGCACTTATACAGGGCTATGATTGGGTCTCTTATGTATCTTACAGCTAGCAGGCCTGATATCATGTTTGCTACATGTATTTGTGCAAGATATCAAGCCAACCCTAAGATGTCTCACTTAATCACTGTGAAAAGGATTTTAAGATACCTCAAAGGTGCTTCAACACTTGGTCTATGGTATCCAAAGAATCCAAATTTCAATCTGTATGCCTATACAGATAGTGATTATGGTGGTTGCAATATGACTGCAAAGTCTACATCTGGGGGATGTCAATTCCTTGGTGGAAGGGTGGTCTCATGGCAATGCAAGAAACAATCCTGTGTGTCTGCATCAACTGCTGAGGCTGAATACATTGCTGCTGCAAGCTGCTGTGCTCAAGTGCTTTGGATTCAAAATCAGATGCTGGACTATGGATTTAACTTCAAAGAGACTCCTATCCACATAGACAACAATAGTGCTATCTCTATCACTGAGAACCCTGTGCAGCACTCAAGGACCAAACACATCAACATCAGGTATCATTTAATAAGGGATAACTATGAAAAAGGATTAATTAAACTAGTCAAAGTTCATACAGATGAACAATATGCTGATCTGTTCACCAAAGCTTTTGATGAACAGAGATTTAAGTATCTGATATCAGCTATTGGGATGATTAACTTTGAGTAGACTTTTTATTAAAACTAATTCTAATTATTTCTTCTTAAAATATGTGTGTCCTAAGTTGTCTAGTTCATCACTTTCATAAGCTCATGTTTTCTTTGGATGTAAAATTCTTTTTGAAGACTTTCCTTAGATTCTTGAAAATTTCTGATACTTCGGAAGATAAAGATTTTATCTTCGGAAGAAAAACATGTCTTTAAAATAAATAACTGTCTAAGAGATTTTACCTTCGGAAGAAGTAAAGTTCATCTTCCGAAGCTTAAAATTCTTATCTCAGACACTTATCTATTTTCAAGAACCTTTTCCTTCCGAAGCAAAATTAACCTTCGGAAGCTTTGTTTATTTTCATACAAAGCATTCAAGGGTTTATTTCTCTTCCGAAGCATAAATTATCAAGACTCTCAGGAAAATCTTCCGAAGCCATTTTAGCTTCGGAAGCTTTTTAAATCAAAACTTCCGAAGACAAATAAACTTCGGAAGCTTTTCGAATTCCAAGAAAACTACTTTTTGAGCAAAAGTAAACTACCTTTTCAGAGGTGGGACCGACTTTCGGATTTCAAAGTTTATCCTCTTTCATTAACTTTGGTTCAAATCCCTTTTCATATAAATACCCAACGGTTCCCCCTCTTTCCCACTATCTTCCTCAATTCTACTGTTTCTCTAACCTAATTCTCTAAACCGCCTTTGCTTTCTACCTTTCTTCACCCTTAAGCTTCTGAAATGGCCAACCTTAACCGCAGAAACAACCCTGATTTCTCCATGCAACTACACAGGCAACATAATCAAGTTGCTCTGTTAAGCTCTGAGAAAGATGCAAGTTTCTCAGAGATTTGCCAATTCTTGACTCTGTCAAACTACTTCACCTCCCTGACCATTGATCCTACTCTATATGAGGATCAGTTGCTTGAATTCTGGAAGACCTGCCAAGAGGTCATTATGGATGGGGAGAAGGCACTGTCTGCCACAGTGCAAGGGAGGACAGTCTTCATCACTCCGGCCATCATTAACCAACATCTACAGCTGGATGATGAAGAAGGTGAGGTGTCCTTCCCAAAAGAAGCTGTTAATCATTCTTTTGAGCAGATGGGCTATGAGGGAGATTTCTCTGTAAAGACCTTTAGGAAAGGGAAGGTCTCATCCCAATGGAAATTCCTGCTCCATGTGGTTATCCACAGCTTGTCAAACAAGCATGGTGGATGGGACCAGATTCCTGAGGATCTCTCCTTTATAGTTCATGGAATGGTTCAAGGGGTCAAGTTCAGGTATTCACAATTTGTTTATACTAATTTACTTGCAAACTTAGACTCCTTAGAGTATTACATGTTTCCTAGATATGTTCAACACATTCTCAACTGTGAACTGGGCTCACAGTTGAGGGAAACAGGTAATATTCTTAAATTGGGACAGATGAAGCCCGGCATCTTTAAAATAATGAAGAAGCCAACTGTAGGCTTCTCTGGGGTAGAAACAGCCCTAGTCCCAAAAATGTTAGAGCTCATTGCTCAAGGTGACAACCTAGCAACACAAGCTAGTGTTGAACCCACACCTCTTTTGTCCCTACCATTAAAAAGACCAGAAATCACCCTCACCTACCAAAGAAAATCCAAACGAACCCCTGCTCAGACTATTGAGTCTGTGCAGGCCCCCAAATACTCAACCTTACAGGAAGAAGTGGACACTAGAGCTCCCACTTCTCCTGAGGAGCAAACCACTCCCATTACTTCACCTATCAGGGCTGAGGTTCCTCAAGCTCACCCTGATGAGCTCAATAGCCCAACAACCTTAAGCCTTCACTCTGAGTCTCAACACTCAAGTGGACAACCTTCAGGGGACAGCTACCATCCCCAGCCTTTGGATCTCAACCAACCAATTCCCAACCTATCCTTTTACACTGATGAAGACTTAGGATTCAGTGAGTACCATGAGTCTCTCTTCTCCTCCCCTACTCAAAGAGAGATGAGTACCTCTGACTCTCCTCAGTCTATCCCCCATCAGTCACCTATTACTGAGGTGGACACTTCTGAACCTGTTCAGGATGTCCATATGGAAGAGGCTCTCACTTTTGAAAGTGATTACATCATTAAGACCTCAACCATGGCAACTCAGCCCATTGGCATCTCAACTGAGGCTGCCAGTGAGCAGAGGAAAACCAGCAGCCAAGAAACTCAAGCTGGTGGTGAGAGAGAGGACTTTGGTCCAATCATCTCATCCCCCAATGAATCTTCTGATGAAGATGAGGGGAATTTGAGACTAAAGGTGCAAAAACTGTCAAAAACATGCACCTACTTAGTCTCTAAGGTTAGTCACTTGGAATCTCAGGTGACTACCCTGCAAAACAGGGTCAATGATCAGCAACTCCAGATTTCATATCTGCAGGAAAAACTAGCTGGGAGACCTTTAAGGAGAGCTCAACCAGGAACACAAGAACCTGTGGAAGTGATTGACTTATCCTCCAGCTCACCTATGCAAGTGGGTGATGCTACCAAAAAGGGGGAGAAAGTTGTTACAACCACAGAACCTGGGAGTTCTTCAGAGAGAATGGACATAGAGGACTCACCATCCTCACTTGCTGTTGTGCATTCTCAGCAACTTCCTCAAGTTCACATTAATGTGGACTCTATAGACTCTCTCATCAGGAGTCTCTTTGAGGAAGGCATACCAAGGGCTGTCTCATCTCCACCACTGGGAACTGGCAATCAAATCATAAGGTGGAGGTATGATGATGACAGGAGAGCCCTCATACTTCAAAGAGTTCAAGGCCAACAAGAAGTTTTTCAATTCCAAAGCCTGAGCTTTTATGAAAGACTGGATTTAGTCAACTTGCCACTTGTCAATCCAAGCAATTCAAGACAAGCTGACAGGCTGGCTCAAAGAATCCAAGACAGGATCCTTGCAGAGTTCTCTCTAAGAAGGAGACTTAGGGAATCAGGCAATGTCATCGGTCAACTGGATGTTGAGGTGGACCCTAAGATTAGTTTCATAGGGGAAACCTTGACTGAAGGCCCAGTGACAGAACCTGAGACCCCTGTCTCATCATCAACAACTGCTGCTGAGGTCCAAACTCCATCTGAGACACCTGCTGGTGAAGGTGTTTCTCAGCCTCTCTCTGGCCAGAGCATGGAAGCTACTCCAAGCAATGAAGGCCAAGCTTCAATCCACCCTGAGTCACAAAGGTCTGTTGGTGACAAAGGGAAAAGGATAATGACTCCTGAGGAAATTGAGGAGGAAGAGAGAGAGAGGAAAAGGAGACTAAGGGGAGAAAGTTCCACTGGGTCATCTAGCTTCATGCAAGCTGCAATCAGGGCTGCCCCCAGACCAAATACTCAGGATGATGAGTTAAGGGCAGTCAGGATTACCTACTTACAGACCAGGAACTATGACATTGATGAGATCATCTCCCTCCCCTTAGAAGAACTAAATGAACTGGCTGACAGAGAAGTGTCAAGAGAGTTGAAGGAGAAAGAGGATGCAATGATACTTCTCCAACTCAAAGAGGAGAAGAGACAGAAAAGACTTTACAAGCATGCTCCTACTCTCTCACCAGTTCAAGAAAGTCCTGCACAGGAAGATGTGGCTCCACAAGAACCTCAGGTAGATAAAGAGGAAGATAGGATCAAGATGATCAACTACCTGAGTGCCACAGGCTTCTATCAGGCAGATGCACTTCTCCCTTTGTCCTATGACTTCATTGAGTTCGAGTATTTAAAGCAACTTGAGCTTGAGTTAGTCAAGGAAAGAAAGACAACCAAAAGGAAACTAAGGGAAGAAGCTGCAAAGTCAAGGGCCATCATTCAAAAGAATGCAAAGAAGTCTGCTGACAGACAAAGAATGGTGAGCTTCTTGAAGCTGTATGGATTCTCCGGAAGGAGACTTGGCCCCATGTCTCTATCCACTATGGATGAGCATATTAGGGTGATCAAGCAGAAGATTAAGAGTGGAGAACTTATTGACTTGCACTCTCTTCCAAGTCAAGTCCCACCTGAAGTGGAGGTCAAGTTTGAACAACCAGAGACACCTCAACCAGCACCTCCAGCTGAGCCCCAGCAAGCTTCATCTTCTGATCCTAGGCAGGGTCAAACTCCCTCTCCTTCTGAACCTGTGAGGGAGGAACACCCAACTGAGAAAGACACTGATGATCAACATGGTGCTGCAGACCAGTCTTCTCAGTTAAAGACAACCAAGAGGAAGAAGAGGATGGCTTCTAAACCAAAGACAAAGAAGAAGAAGCCAAAGTCATCTACCTCTGCACCTCAGGCTGAATCAGATCAACCTGAGGAAGTGCATGATGAGGCAGCCCAATCAACTCCTATTCAAGTGGCTCCTCTAACTAGTGAGACACCCATCTTGTCCTGGACATACTCTACCAATCCAGAGAGATGGACTGTTATCAGAGATCAAGGTGTTGAGAATGTCTACTCATGGCAAGACATAATCAACTTACCTCTGCATGATCTCTTTGAGATGAGAAGATACTATGAAAGTCTTGATGATCCTGACCATCTCATGAAGAAAGGAATGGTCCTGATTGTACTGAAGACTACCAACATTTGAAGATCTTCCAAGTGTTTTGGTAGCATCAGCCTAGGGGGAGTTTGTAAGGATTCCTGAAGTCTGATGCAACCCAAAACAGCCTAAGTGTCTCAGCAACATGCACTAAGTACTGAAGTGAAGAATGCTTCGGAAGTTTTACACAAAGCATTAGAAAATACTCTAAGTGTAAAATCTTCCGAAGCCAAGACCAATATCTTCCGAAGCCAAACATGAAGTCTTCCGAAGCTTCAGAGACAAAGTCTTCCGAAGCCTCATCCTATGAAGACAGATTTCTTCCGAAGACTTTTAGTACACATGCTTTATCTGATGTACTGTTCCATAAAGCACCTTTTCCGCTGCATCTCTGTAAAGTCACCAACTTACATGAGTTGGTGAAAAGGGCCTTGCTTTTGGTAACTGTACATTGAGGTCTTGAGTATTCAACTTTCCACTTTATGTACTTTATCCTTTTTGTATTGTATAAGGATGTGAGCTATGGCATGTCATAGTCACAAGGTCAAAAGGCAGATATGCCTTTTGATCCTACAATTGATTTTGTTAGTGTCTAGTCAATTGTATCCAGCTGGCTTTCAAAGTATAGCCGGCTGTAGGTTGTAGTATAAGTATTTCAAGTTCTTGTATCTTTTCTTTATGCTTTGTAACACTTGTAAAAGAACTTGAGAAAGCAATATACTGCCTCCTTGAAACCCATACTCTCTTGTTCTGTCTCTTGCTTTACTTGTGTTCTTTGTATCACCTTGGTTACCCAGTTCACTGTTTGATTAGAGCTTAGTTAATCTCCTCATTGTGTTGTTGTGTTGTAATTGTGCTTAAGCCCTTAAACGGTCCTGCAATGTATGATTGAGAATTAGAAGCATTTTCTATTATCCAATTATTAGGGAGATAATTACTTTTCATTTAATTTTTTTCTAATAGTTATATTTTATTTTTCTAAATTAGTTTCTATTACTATTTTATCATTAATTGGTTTATCCACCATTTTGAGAGTTTAATGTGAAAAAAAGTTTATAGTAAATACTATGACTAACACATTAACTTTTGAACATGTTGCATAATTATATACATGAGTTTTAGTATTTATTGTTAAGAATTTTAATATGTTAACATCTGATAATGATAACTATAATTTTTGATATACATTGAAATAAACTTGATGGGCTAAACTTGAGTATACAATCCATATAAGTGACCGTTGCTAAGGTTTCTAGCAAACCTTTTATTTGACTAATCTTGTATGCAGGAACTTATAGTTTTTTTTATATTAACTCAAATCTCTATTATTTAGAAACCTAATTACCATATCTTTTTTTAAAGAAATTATTTCCTTTGTAGTTTTGACTAATTGTTTAATTGAGAAAATTAAATAAATCGTCCCCAAGGTTTGATTATATTGTAAGTTTGGTCCCCAAATTTTAAAAATTAAAATTTAGTCCAAACATTTGTTTGATCGTTGCAAATTTATTCCCCACCTTTTTTAATAATATGGGGACTAAACTTGTAAAATGATCAAACCACAGGGACATTTGTGCAACTTACATTTATACTTTAAAAATAAGAAAATAAAATAAAGAAATCCATTAAAAGATTAAAAAATTAAATAAAAAGAATTAAATACAAATTAAATTTAAAAAATTAAATCTAAATAAAAAAGTTAAAAATAACACTTATATTTACCTCTTTTAAACAACACTATGTTAAGTATTCTTATATTTTTAAGTTTCCAAATAGTTAAAAGAATTAATAAAAGTACTTTAAAACTGTAAGTTCTAGTAATTGCAAGTATATATATATGTTTGTGTGGTTGTGCATGTCTAACTATTAATCATTAAATCCGGCCACAAAGTGTAGGTTCTCCCACTAGTATTTATATATATTGCAGAACCGATTAAGGAATGGTCACTTACAACACAACACAAAATCTAGAGAGAGTTTAGAATACGTAACAGATCAAATAGGGAACTGGTAACTATATAGTTTGATACTTAGAACACAAGTAAATATGAGACAGAACAAGAAGCAAACAACACAAGTATTGGTTTTCAAGAATGTTGTATATTGCTCTCAAGTTCTTTACAAGTGTTACAAAACATGAGAAACGATACAAGGACCAGAGATACTTTATACTACATCCTACAGCCACCCATACTTAGAAAGCCAGCCGGAAACATATTGTAAGGATTCCTTTAAGTCTGATGCAAACCAAAACATCCAAAGTCTCTCTGCAAGCAATGCACTAAAGAACTGAAGTAGAATTGCTTCGGAAGTTTTACACCATGCACTAGAAATATTGTAAGTGTAAAATCTTCCGAAGCCAAGACCAATATCTTCCGAAGCCAAATATGAAGTCTTCCGAAGCCTCAGAGACAAAGTCTTCCGAAGCTTCATCCTATGAAGACAGACTTCTTTCGAAGACTTTTAGTAACATGCTTTATCTGATGTATTGTTCCTTAAAGCTGGACACCTTTCCGCTGCATCTCTGTAAAGTCACCAACTTACATGAGTTGGTGAAAAGGTCCATGCTTATGGTAACTGTACATTGAGGTCTTGAGTCTGTAACTTTCTATTTTATGTACTTTATCCTTTTTGTAATAGATAAGGATGTGAGATATGGCATGTCATAGTCACAAGGTCAAAAGGTAGATATGCCTTTTGATTCTTTAATTAATTTTGTTTGTGTCTAGTTAATTATATCCAGCTGGCTTTCAAAGTATAGCCGGCTATAGGTTGTAGTATAAGTATTCCATGTTCTAGTATCTTTCTTTATGCTTTGTAACACTTGTAATAGAACTTGAGAGAGCAATATACTGCATCCTTGAAACCCAAATCTCTTGTTCTGTCTCTTACTTGTTACTTGTGTTCTTAGTATCATTATTGTGGTTAATCCAGTTTACTGTTTGATTAAGTTTAGTTAATCTCCTCTTTGTGATGTTGTGTTGTAAGTGACCGCCCTTCACCGGTCCTGCAATTGGTATCAGAGCTTTTCAGGCTCTTGATATAAGATCTCACCATCTTAAGATCCCTTACACACACAAATACTAAACTTTCAAATGGCATCCATTTCAAAGACTGATATGGAAACTGGAACCATGAACAAGTCCCCACTGATCACTCTTGATGACTTTGATACCTGGTGTATGAGAATGGAAGGTTTCATCAGGTCTCTAGACTCAAGAATGTGGGAGTCTGTTGAAAAAGGACCTTTCATACCCAGCACTCCTTCTGCTACTGGTGCTAGTATGATCCCCAATAATATGGCTAACTACTCAGATGAAGATAGGAAGAGAGTAGAGATTGATAGAAAAGCCATGACTGCTCTTCAAACTGCCCTTCCAAACTCTGTGTACAGAGGTTTCAAGAAGTGCAAAACAGCTAAACAGCTGTGGGATGCACTAAAACTGATGTATGAAGGCTCATCTGAGGCCAAGGAGAACAAGAAGGATCTCCTGAAGCAGCAGTTTGAAAACTTCACCTTCAAAACAGCTGAAACCATGACTCAGCAATACTTCAGGTATGTTGAGATAGTGGATACCCTTGTGGATGGAGGAGTTCCTCTTGAAAACAGAGACATTTTAAGAAAGTTCATGTCCTCACTTCCTAGGCAATGAACACACTATTGTGTGGTGATCAAGAGGACTGAAAATCTCAAAACTCTTACTCTGACAGAGTTATATAGGATTCTCAGTGGCTACCAGATGGAGATGAACATGCAAGGTTCATCTGGCAACTCCAACAATCAATTAGGTTCAGCCCTGCACGTGGTAGAAAGGGATAGCATAGAACCCCAACATCATCTCATATGCTACCCTGACAACTCACCAAAAGGTCCTTTCATCACCTTTCCAGAGACACCCAGGGAGAACTACACTCAAGGAAGCCCATTCCAAGAGACAAGCTCTTCTCAAGCCTTTGTGTCTCCTGATGAAAGTTGTGGAAACTCTCTTTTCACTCTTGAAGACCTAGATTGTATCCATCCAGATGATCTGGAATATATGGAAATAGTCCAGAAAATGGCTCTTCTCACTCATAGAGCCAAGAAGTTCTACAAGAGAACTAGAAGGAGGTTTCCAAGTAATGCAACCAGTGGAAAGTTTGGCTTGAATAAAAGCAAAGTCAAGTGTTACAACTGTAACTTGATGGGCCACTTTGCTAGAGAGTGTAAGGCACCTAAAACAAATGGTGGCCAAGCACAAACCAGACCAAACTCACTGACAAAGCCCCTCAGAATGAGAAGCCAAAGCGACAAGCTATTGTTGCTGTTGAAGAAGGAGGCTTTGACTGGAGCTTTCAGGTGGAAGATGCTTCTCCAAACCAAGCACTAATGGTAGATCATGATGAAGCCAAGGTATTGAAACATCTCTGTACTCCTGAATGCATTGCTAAAGTTAATAGATACAGGTCCTATAACTTGGAGATGAGATCTGATCTTGAGTCCTTAAACTTTTTAAAATCTGATTTTAGAATGTCTGAAAATGATTATAAACTAAAGATAGAGGACTTAGAGAAAACCATTTCAGTTCTAAAACATGAGCATACAGATTTTAGGACTGAAATCAAAGATCTCATAACCAAGCTGACTGAGTGCCAGGCTGAGCTTGTGATCAGCAAAGCCAGGGCAGAAAAGAGTGTTCTTGAAGAAGAGACCATCAAGAACATGATATCCTCATCCCTGCACAACAAGGTGTGTTATCAAAATTGTAGGATTCTATGTGCCCAAGACACTTAGAATATTGATGTGGTTAGTACGTTATGATCCAAGTCGGGTTATACCCAAATAACAAGCTTTGCAAACACAAACGTTTATTTGATTGATGATGTGATCATGCAATTGAATAATAACACACCAAATTTAGAAAATTGGTTTTCTAAACAATTATATGTGAAATGGGTCAAATCATAAGGATGATTTGTTAATGGGTTTTATTAATCACATTGTTATTTAAAAGGTTTTAAATAACATAAGATAATGTAATGTTAGTGATCTTTAATTAAAATGTTTAATTAAAGATTAATGCATAAAACATATTAGTATGGTTCTTGCACTTGTCACACATCAAAAATCCAAGAGGGTCCATGAACTTTTAATGTGTCCACAAGACATAAAAGTAGAGGGAATCTCATTTTTTTAAAAAAATTTCGGCCACCCCTTGGTCCAATGGGGTTCCTTCTTTTGCCTTGGTAACACACACTCTTTATGAAAGAGTGTTGGACTCTCTAACTCTCACTTCACTTCACATGCAAAACACAAAATAAACTATCTCTCTTTCTCTCAAAAGCTACGGCCAAGGCAGCAGCATTAAGGGGTTTTGGAGAGCAATTTGTGGTGTTTTTGGTGTTGAATCTCCCTAACAAGAGGTGCTTGCAAGGAGGCTTGGGGTATACTAGCTTGAGGGCTCATCTTCTTGGAGTCTAGGCTGCATATTCGACATCATCATCACCTTCATCTCATCCCCTTTCATCCACGGTTTTGAGCTGCTGGAAGGTAGTTATGGCAGCCCTTTGTGGCTGTCATATTATGTTGTTTTATGTTGACATAGCATGCTTATTCACATATAATGATCCTTTGATTTTGGGTTTGCTTTATACATTTATATGGTCACTTAAAGAACATGTTTTTCAGCTTATAAGTAAGTTTATAAAGTTGTTATTCCGCTGCGTTTTTCAGAAAGTTTAACGGGTTAAACTATGTTTTGTGTTCTTGCAAACCCTTTAATGGCATCAAGAGCCGGTTATGTGGATAGCTTGCTTGTTCTTCTCCTTTAAAATCTGTTTTAAAGGATGATTATCATCTCATAATAGGCTGATTTTGGTTGATTCAATAAACCCCATGTCTTTCAAAGTTATATCTTCATGCTTATGATTAAACTTTGAAAGATAGAAATGTCAATTGGTTGATATGTGTGGTTGTTGTTTGTTTGGACAAACAAACCCAAATTTTCAGTTTATGTTGGCTGAAAATTTAGGGTTTGATGGGGTTTATTTTATTTGCTAAATGATGTTTATGATTGTTCATATGATAGTGCATAACCTAGCTTGACCTTGTGTTGTTTGGTTTGGATTGAATGTATTTATTTGATTATTTTCATTCAATGGGGTTGTATATTAATTTGTGCTTTGTTTAAAAATGTATTTTGTCTATTTATTCATTGGGATGTAATAATAGATTAGGAGTAATTTTCTTTTACTAGAAAATGTGTATTAGGATATATATTTTGTAAAAGAAGATGCTCGGGAAGGAAGCACAAGAGGAAGACACAAAAGAAGGACTTGAAGCATATGGATGCAAGTTCAAGTGGGGGTCTATGAAGACCTCAATTTTGTGTTGTATTCCACCCTTAAGAAAGACCAAATGACCAAACTTGTGATGGCAAACAAGTGTGGTCACAATAGTAGCTATGGTTATGCACATTATGGTTGTTTATATTATGCTTGTTTGATTGTGGTTTTATGAATGATTGTATGATATTTGGATATGATAAACAATCTCAATAAAAATGATCTTAACAAGCTAATATAAAATGGTTCTTAACCATTTAAGTGTTAATTAAATGGTTATTAAAAGGATTAATGATTTCGTAATAAAATGGGTTTTATTAAAAGGACCATGGGGTATCTTGTATTTGAAAGCATGCAAATACAAGTACATAGAGTTTTCTAAACTAGAATTATGAAATCTCTAAACTTTTGTCAAACAAGTTTAACACCGTCCTTTTGCACAACACTTGAGTCATTTGGAAACTCTTAATGGGATAAAGGTCACCTAACCATTTAGAGGGAACTTGTGATTTAAGGTGGGGATACCACATTGGTGGGATAAAGGTCACCTAACCACTTATGTGGGTAAACTCACACGTGTGTGCAAGTAGGGTAACTTGATTTGCAAACCATGTTAAATGGATCACCTAAATATGGTTTCCAAATGGTGTTGATGGGATTAACATGCCGACTTTACATATGATGTTTAAAGTCGATCCCATACCTCTAGAAGTTGCAAATGTTGCAACCGTCAATCGTTGACCACCTTATTAATTTAAATCGTGGGATAAAGGTCACCTAACCACAATTTAAATGTAATGTTGGGTTCTAGTTTTAATATAAAAATGACCTTAAAAGGCATTAATTATTAAAAATAGCAATATCGAAAATACTAAATAGATCTTTGTTAAATTTTGTAGATGGCCACCAATAATGACAATCATGATAACTCATCCGCGTCCACCCAATCATTACGAGCGATCCTCCAAAAGGAACATCTAAATCATAATAATTTCATTGATTGGTATCGAAACTTGAGAATCGTTCTCAAGCAAGAGAGAAGATCATATGTTTTAGACGACCCTATCCCCGATCAGCCTACTGAGGATGATGAGGAGGCCTACAACGATTGGCTGAAGTACACTGAGGACTCCGTCCAAGTGTCTTGTCTCATGCTAGCGAGCATGACTCCGGATCTCCAAAAGGAGTATGAACATCACGGAGCTTATGACATGATAACCCAGCTGAAGGAAACGTTCCAACAGCAAGCAAGGGTTGAGCGCTTCGAAACGGTTCGAGCACACCATGCATGTCGTATGGACGACAACCAATCTGTTTCATATTATGTACTTAAGATGAAAAGTCATATTGACCACCTAGAGAGGCTTAATTGTCCCGTCTCGAAGGAATTGGCCATGGATTTGATCCTTAATGGCCTTACCAAGAAGTTCGAGACATTTGTGTTGAATTACAACATGAATGCATGGGACAAGAGCATTGGTGAGCTTCACTCAATGCTTAAAACGGCCGAGGCGGCCATGGGTAAAAGGGTTTTACCCGTTCTCACCATCAATGAAGGTGGGAACAAGAAAAGGCCTCATCCCGCACCCAAGGCAAAGGTTGCCAAGGGTAAAGGACCCGTATGGGGAAAAGGGAAAGGGGTGGCAAGGGTGCCACCCAAAACACAAGAGAAAAAGCAAAAGGTTGCTACCAATGACCCATGCTTCAAGTGTGGGGAGATTGGACATTGGGCAAGAAATTGTCCTGTCCATCTCTAAGAGTTGAAAGCAAAGAGGGATGTCGGGCAGACCTCAGGTACAATATACATGATTCATATTGATCTTAATGTTACATCTTCTAACACATGGGTATTAGATACCGGATGTGGAACTCATATTTGCAATTTGTTGCAGGGGTTCAAAAGAAGTAGGGACTTCAATCAAGGGGATGTTAGTCTCTTCATGGGCAATGGAACCAAATTCCAAGTTGAAGCTCGTGGGGACTACATCCTAAAACTTCCAAGTGGCTTGGATGTTATTTTGAAGAATGTTTTGTATGCTCCTAGTCTGACTAGGAACATTATTTCTGTATCCCAATTAAGACATTATGATTATGTATTATCTTTTGTTGAAAATGATATTCATGTTTCTTTAAATGATATGTTCTATTTTAAAGCAATTCCCATTAATGGTATTTATGAATTGGTTCATGAAAATGCTTTAAATAGTTCATTGTACCAAACTAACACCAAGAAAATCAAGTTGGATTTGAGTGATACCTATCTTTGGCATTGTCGTCTTGGTCATATAAACAAGAAACGTATACAAACACTTCAAAAGAATGGTCTTTTAAAAACGAATGAATGTGATTCATTTGATGTATATCTTGTTTACAAGGTAAAATGACTAAGACACCCTTTAGTGGAACTAACGAAAGGGCAAAAGATTTATTAGGAATCATACATTCGGATGTATGTGGTCCTTTTAAGCCAATGACTAGGAATGGTGAAAGATACTTCATTACCTTTACCGACGATTATAGTCGCTATGGGTATGTGTACTTATTAAGGCACAAAGATGAAGCTTTTGAAATGTTCAAAATCTTCAAGAATGAAGTGGAAAATCAACTCAACAAGTCAATTAAAGTTCTCCGTACCGATAGAGGAGGTGAATACCTAAGTGATGCTTTTCAAGATCATCTTAGGAGTTGTGGGATTGTCTCACAACTCACTCCACCTGGAACACCACAACACAATGGTGTGTCTGAGAGGAGGAATCGAACCTTATTGGATATGGTTCGATCTATGATGGCTAGAAGCACATTGCCTCTATCATTTTGGGGTTTCGCTTTGCTCTCTGCGGCCCGTATTCTAAATATGGCCCCAACCAAAAAGGTGGAAAGGACACCTTTTGAGATATGGCATGGAAGAGTTCCATCCCTATCATACTTAAGGGTCTGGGGTTGTGAGGCTTACGTTAAGACTCCCACCCCAAACAAATTGGAAGTCCGATCCACCAAGTGTATCTTTATTGGATATCCTAGAGATTCTATGGGATATTATTTCTATGATCCACTGGAACAAAAGGTGTTTGTTGCCAGAAAGGGTGAGTTCTTAGAGGCAAAGTTCCTTATGGAAGGAACTAGCAGTAGAACA
Source organism: Flaveria ramosissima (assembly GCA_025215565.1). Taxonomy (NCBI): domain Eukaryota; kingdom Viridiplantae; phylum Streptophyta; class Magnoliopsida; order Asterales; family Asteraceae; genus Flaveria; species Flaveria ramosissima. The sequence continues at coordinate 1,728,708 of CM046032.1, forward strand.
GTGGATCTTGAGGAGGATCAAGAACCACAACCTGATGCACGTCTGGTTGAAACTAGCACTCAACATGAAGATGTTGAGGATGATCAAGCGGTTGATCAATACACACAAAACGTTCGCAGAAGTGGTAGAACTAGTAATCCACCTGAAAGATATGGATTTTTCGTGAATGGATGCTATGTGGTAGATTCAGATGAACCAACCACATACCATGATGCAGTGTCCAATTTGGATTGTGACAAATGGCTTAAGGCCATGAACATTGAGATGCAATCCATGTATGACAATCAAGTGTGGGAACTTGTTGCACCACCTCTTAATTCCAAGGTAGTTGGAAGTAAGTGGGTTTTCATGAAGAAAACCGATATGCATGGAAACTTGGATACTTATAAAGCTAGACTTGTAGCAAAGGGTTTCAATCAAACTCAAGGGGTTGATTATGATGAAACCTTCTCGCCTGTTGCGATGCTAAAGTCTATAAGGATATTGTTTGCCATAGCTGCTCATTATGATTATGAGATTTGGCAAATGGATGTCAAAACGGCTTTCCTAAATGGATATCTTGAGGAAGATGTCTATATGGTTCAGCCTGAAGGTTTTGTCGATCCAAAACATCCTAATAAAGTATGCAAGTTAAAGAAATCAATCTATGGATTGAAACAAGCATCTAGAAGCTGGAATCATCGTTTTGATGAGGAGGTAAAGAAATTTGGCTTCATCAAAAACGTTGATGAGGCTTGTGTGTATAAGAAGGCTAGTGGGAGCACAATAACTTTCCTGGTATTGTATGTTGATGACATACTACTATTTGGAAATGACATTCCAACCTTGGAAGGTGTAAAAACCTGGCTTGGAAGTTGTTTTTCCATTAAGGATCTTGGAGAAGCCGCCTATATTCTGGGAATAAAGATCTATAGGGATAGATCAAGGCGGTTGATTGGTTTGAATCAAAGTGCATACATTGATAAGATCTTGAAAAGGTTCAAGATGGAGAACTCTAAGAAAGGTACCGTACCTATTCAAAGAGGAACGATATTGAGTACGACTCAATGTCCTAGCTCAAAGGATGAGCAAGATAAAATGAAGGCAGTCCCATACGCATCTGCTATTGGATCCATCATGTATGCAATGATATGCACTCGACCGGACGTGTCATGCGCCTTAAGCATGACAAGTCGTTACCAGCAAAATCTTGGAAACAGTCATTGGATGGCTGTTAAGAACATACTTAAGTACCTAAGGAGGACAAGAGATATGTTCCTAATCTATGGATCTGGTGATGAAGAACTCGTTGTAAAAGGTTACACGGATGCGAGTTTCCAAACCGATCGTGATGATTCTCGGTCACAATCGGGATATATTTTCATTCTGAATGGAGGAGCGGTCTCATGGAAGAGCTCCAAACAGGATGTGGTGGCTCTATCAACTACAGAATCAGAATATGTCGCCGCCTCATTGGCAGCTCAAGAAGCTGCATGGTTGAAGAAATTCATTGCCGATCTAGGGGTTGTCCCTTCCATTCAGGAACCCCTAGAGATCTTTTGTGATACGAGGGTGCGATTGCTCAAATCAAGGAACCTCGTGCTCATCAAAAGACTAGGCACATTGAGCGGAGATTCAACTACATACGAGATGAAGTTGAAAAGGGAAAGATATGTATTCGCAAAGTTCACACGGATCAAAACATTGTGGATCCTCTCACGAAGCTCCTTGAAAAGGCAAAGCATGAAGGTCATACTTGTGCCATGGGACTTCGATATTCTAGTGATTGGATTTGATCTGTAAATTTTGTATTTGGATATGTGGAACTCTTTATTATTTGAATAAAATTATTTGGTTATAATGTTTCAATTAATGTTCCAATTTAGCATGTTTAATCCATGAGTAAATTGTTTACTCTAAATGTCCGTAGTCGTTCATACTTGTGGGAACAAGTGTGAGGGTAAGATTATTATGAACTTGGATTGGTTGATATTCATAAGGATGAATATAGAGCAATGGGTTGCTACCAAGGTTCATAGATATTTGTGGGATACAAATATTGGACTAACCCGCATCTCAAATTTTACTACATGGAATCTTATTGATTGATCATAAGTAAATTTGAGTAAAGGCGAATATCATTTGGTATCCTCCGGCCTGAGATACATATTGGGTTTTGATATTCACCAAGTATTATACCTTGAGCTTATTCTTCACTGTCCTGAAATAGTGGACAGTACATAAGGGTATATTCAGGTATGACACGAGGTATTTGTGAGAAACGTATGTAGTCAAGATGGAAATTGTTCCTCTTATTCGTTGAGAGCAAGATGTCTAAGGCCTGATTAAGTTAAATCAACAAGGAATGATCATTCTGTGTCCTTGGATTTAACATGACATCTGTAACAAAAGGATAGATGATTAATTCACCTAAATCATTTCAAGTAGGATACTTGAATAAGATGATATTATTGAATGGCTATAAGTCATGCGTACTAAGGGTAGTAAACTGTTGTTAGGCGGTATTTACTGCTTGCATCAATCTTCTATGAATCTTGGGCAAGTGGGAGATTGTAGGATTCTATGTGCCCAAGACACTTAGAATATTGATGTGGTTAGTACGTTATGATCCAAGTCGGGTTATACGCAAATAACAAGCTTTGCAAACACAAACGATTATTTGATTGATGATGTGATCATGCAATTTAATAATAACACACCAAATTTAGAAAATTGGTTTTCTAAACAATTATATGTGAAGTGGATCAAATCATAAGGTGTAGGATTCTATGTGCCCAAGACACTTAGAATATTGATGTGGTTAGTACGTTATGATCCAAGTCGGGTTATACCCAATAACAAGCTTAGCAAACACCAATTAAAATTTAATTGATGATATGATCATGCAATTAAATATTTACACCAAATTTAGAAAATGGGTTTTCTAAATAAGTTGCATATGAGATGGAACAAATTATAAGGATAATTTGTTAATGAGTTTATTGTTAATTTTGTCATTTAAAAGGGTTTAAATAACATTAATAACATATGAGTGTACTTTAATTAAATTGTTTAATTAAAGAAGACATATGTCACATTTTTAAATAAGTCTAGTAGATGACTTATTAATGTGTGACAAAAGACTAGTTTGAATATTGTGTGTGTTCAAGTTTTAAGTGGGAATCCTTGTTTTTTAAAAATATTGGCCGCCCCCCTTTAATTGTGATTGGTCCTTTGTTCCCTTGAAAACACACACAAGTTTAACTATTCTTGTACTCCTCATTCTCTTCTCTCCATACATGCAAGAACATCAAAAAAACTCTCTCTTTCTCTAAAAGCTACGAAAAAGGCAGCAGCAATTAAGGGTTTTGGAGAGCAATTTGTGGTGTTCTTTGGTGTTGAATCTCCCTAACAAGAGGTGCTTGCAAGGAGGCTTGGGGTATACAAGCTTGAGGGCTCCTTCTCTTGGAGTCTTGGCCGATTTTGGGCATCTCCATCTTCATCTTATCCACAGTTTTAGCAGCCCCTTTTGGCTTCATCTCATCCACGTTTTTGAGCTGCTGAAAGGTAGATATGGCAGCCCTTTGTGGCTGTCATATTATGTTGTTTTATGTTTCCATAGCATGCTTATTCACATATAATGATCCTTTGATATATGGGTTTGTTTCCTACATAATGTCACACCCCTACCTTGACGGCGGAATCGTCGAGATGTGAGGGTTAAGATTGTTCACAGCCACATAACGCTATATTTAAATTGCAAATATTATTATCATAAGTCTTAAAATGAAATACAAGTCTCAAACATGAAATAAGTTCCTAACAAGACTAAACACTTCATAAACATTTTGATCATTAACTAGGTCCAAGTCCTAGTTTTAGTGTAAGCTTCAAAAGTCCACTTTAAACTTGGAGGTTTCCTGAAACATGATAAAAATAAGAGTCAACTAAAAATAGTTGGTGAGTTTCCAAGGTTTTCATACATAATATGAAAAAGGTTACAAGTAGCAATTCATGTCATAGGTCATAAGCAAGTAAGGTTATAGAACACATATCGTTACAACCAAACCTCGACTTGATTACAAGTATAAAAGATTGGCTAAGTGTATTTGGTTCCCATGATGAACAAGCATACGTCATCTGGAGTCGGCAATACCTCGACTTTAGCACCAAATAGGCTTGTCAGGCCCAAAGATCTAAGACGTCGCCAGGCGAGCAATAGTTAATGATTGTAAACAAACTATGTATCTCATATAATCACTTACAATACACAAATAACCATGACAAAATAATAAGTTGAATTGCAAGTGCTTTACAAGTCTCAAACGTTTATAAGTGTATGATCTATAAGTATCATGTTTCACCCCAAAATAGTGTGAAATAAAGTAAAAAGGGGACAAGAAAACTCACAAGATGAAAATAATATGATGATAAGAATGTAGACGAGACTCCAACGATTTGTTTTACAAGTTGCCTAAACGTATAGATTCCAAGATTAGATTCGATAATAAGATTATCAATTAGACATGAACTAGGGTTTCAATTGGAATTTGAGGGTTTTATTATTTAAGTTAAATAAAATATAGTAACGCAATCAATTATACTTTGATTCAACAAAGATGGTATGAACCAATAACAATTATGGTAAAAGATACAATAGTTTAATTTATTGATTTAATATGATGCGCGAAAAAAAAGTAAGTAATATTTAATTATTTAAAATTTGGTAAAGGTTCTTGAATACTTATTTTAAATAACTTGTAAGATAACCTAGAATAATTTTATGAAGTTTTTAAGCCTTTGAATGATTTTTATAATATCCAAAACCTTAAAATAGGAATAAAGAACAATAGCGAATTATATTGTTTTATTAGTTTCAAGAGTTTAAATAAAAGTTAAAGAATTCATTTATTAACTAATTATATATAACATGATTAAATGAAAAGATGAATAATTAAGTATTAAAATATTTATTTAAATAACTAATTAAACAATTACTTTATTTACATGTAAGTTTATAATATCTTGAAATAATCCAAATTTGAACCATAATATTTTTTTATTACCTTAAAGAATTAATAAGATTTTTATAAACTTTATTATTCTTTGAAGTAATTGTGATCAAAATCATAAGTTTTAAAACCTTTAAAATTAATATAATAAATAAATAACGTTTTGATCAAAATAATTAGATAATTAATTAATTAAATATGTTATAACATATCTCATTTGATTTAATGAAAACATTATAAAGTATTAAAAGACAGTTTTTTTTTTGTCATAGTTTTTATAAAAAAAAATAGAATATTAGTTTGTTTACAAACTTTTGCAGAAATTAAATTGATAACTTACAGAATAAATTGATTAACAACAATAATATTTATTTTGATTAAATAATATATTAAGAATTTATGGAATTTAAAATGATAAAAAAAAATTAAAAATAAAAACAACCTGCGGGTGCCCGGGTTCGAACCCGGGACCCCATACGTGTGGTGCAAGTGTGTTACCGGTGGGCTATAGGCCCTGCAGCTGTCAAAACTTGGTTTGAAATGTTAAAAAAGATTTCAATGAAATCCCCAAATTCCTTCAAGAACCCTAGATTGCGATTGCTTCAAATTGAACTCCAATTCGTTATTGTTGGTAAAATCGATCATAGGGCTTTTGTTTCCCCCTTGAAATCGAGTAGAAGGGTGTTTGTATTTACCAGAATGATGATCAAATTGATGCTACACGATGAGGAACCAGTCGCGACCACGGATGATCATGATTCAAGATGCAATCGTTGTTGAAAATCAAATTAACTTCTAGGTTAGCTTCGTGTGATGTTCATGATGCAAAGCCCTTTGTCAATTTCGAAATTGAAGCCCAGGTCATAGTGTTCGATTAGTTGCAGATTCACGGTGAGGAGGATGATCGAATTCGATGATGGTGTGTGTTTCAGGTGTAATTGAGGTTTGCATACGATTCGAGATAGATGTACGATCGTTTGCGTGCATTTAGTTGGATTATCAATGAGTTTTAGTGTTCGAACGGCTCTAAGTTTTAAGGCTACGGTTACTACACTCGATTAAGGTTTGTAACCGATGTTTAAATGTACATAATTGTTGTTTACAGGTTCGAAACGTGTTCTAGAAGAGTTGTGAAGCGGTTTGGGGTCATGAATCGATCCAATTTGGGGTTATAGAGGTCGCCGGAGCGGTAGCCGGAGGTTGGCCGGAGATGGCGGCCGATGAGGGGGAAAGGGGGTTGGTTTGGGTGTTTTACACTTTTAGTCCCTGTATTTTTGTGCTTTATTATTTTATACTCAAAGCTTTCTTTTGAAGTTTTAAAAATAGCAACCTTAACCCCTTAACTTAGTTACTTTAAGTTTTAACTTTTACAAGTTTAATAGATTAGTATTATTAGCATTATTGTTATCATTAGTTTTGTTAATGTTATTATTATTAGTATTATTACATTAACATTATCTATTATTAGTAATAGTAATAATAATATCTTTATATTTACTATTATAACAATTATTTTTAAGATTTTTATCCCTTGTTGATAAGTTTTATTTTATTAACCAATGTTTTAAACATTATTAATATTATTTCTATTAATTTGTTAAACCCCAAATTAATTATCAAGCATATTAATTCCATAAAGTTTCATAATTGACATAAAAGGTCCTTTTAATACTTAACAAAGTTTAATTTTAATTTAACGAAAATATGAGATGTCACAGTCTCCCCAACTTAAAAGAATTTCGTCCCGAAATTAAAAATGAACTTAAATGAACAAAGGAATTGTAATGAAAGGTGAGTGTTCAACGAACAGTGTTTGACGTTTGATTACAGGTGGAACGCTTCACTTTATGTAATCTTACAAGATCCTTAACATAATAAACGCGAGACGTTTTGAGATGAAACGTTGGAAAACGATGACGAGCTACCGTGGTACCTTAGATTCATAAGTCACAACTTCTAGAATCTAATTTCGTAGAAATTTGATGTCTAGAAATCAATAAGGACCAACAATGATAAGAAAGGTTAACCGTCAGGATTTAAGAATCCCAAACATCACTATATGAAACGATCTTAACGCATATCTTGTGAATATGTATCTCTCCTTTGACCAATCATCGGTCTAAGAATAATACGATATGCGAAGATTTTGGAATAAGTTCACGACGATGGTTAGGAACATTATTAAAAGCAGAAAATGAATTGATCATCCAAATTAATGATCGATGTTTAACGACATACCACGGTATACGACTGTTGATACATGTATGTCCCTAGATCATGATTTGTAATGTAATGAACTTGTCTGTCTGATTTTGATGTAATTGTAATTGATTAATGAAATGATATGAATTGGTTGTTACATGTAATGTTTAATATTTCATTAATGAGTTGTGATTGAATTGATTGGGTTTATGAATGTTTGAATGAGTGCACATTAAGTTATATTAAATAGAACATTCAAACTTAACTTAATGAAGTTCTCATGCGGATGGCCCATGCGAATGGACCACACGCATGAATAACTTCATACGATTGACTCAATCGCACGACTGAACCAGGAGACTGGATCAGTCGTATGATTGACACATAAGATTGACTCAATCGCACGACTGAACACTCAGTCGTGCGGATGAATCAACCGCATGGTTCAATCGCACAACTGAACCATACTTATGGCCCAGTCGCACGATTGACCAATACTAACCTATAAATAGACCCAATTCGTGGGAAAACTAAGCATTCATCCCATTACGACTCCAGACGTACCCTAGCCGTCCAGAAGCCTCCCAAATCGTTCTCCAAGTTCATAGAACACATCAGATCGGTTCCCAATCGATTTCTGACGTTGAAATCAATTCTTGATTGATTCATCGTGTGTTCTCACTGATTGGATCGCCAATCAAATAGGATTCCGCACTATTTGAGTTGGTTTAACACGCAATCACTCGGTATTTCGTTCAAATACCAGGTCCTAACAAGTGGTATCAGAGCATAGGCTCTTGATTTCGTGTTGATTCAATCAAGATTGCATAAAAGTTTGTGTTTTTGCACGAAAAACGCAATCTTTTGCATCAAAAGTGATCTTGGACGTTCCCTGCTCATTGAAGTTCAGTTTCTACGGACTTAGACGATTTGGACTTGCAAAATTTCGAATTTTTACGGCTGAAACCCGTCAAACCTAGAAATTTTCGCAAAACAGCAGCTTCAGTCGCACGAGTGACTCATTCGCACGACTAGACTCATTCGCAGTGCTCATTCGCACGACTGGACCTAGTCGCACCTTCATTCGGACGACTGAATCCTTTCGTTCGCATAGCTCACACGAACCAGATTCATTCGCACGACTGAACCAATCGCCCTGTTCAGTCGCACGGTTGAACCAATCGCAGAGTTCATTCGCACGAGAGGACCATTCGCATTCATCAGTCGCACCAGTTAAAGTTGATTTGATTAGACTCTAAGTTTAGTAACCATGGAAGATCAGATGTCAGCCTTTACTGCGGGGAAGGACTCAAGAATACAGAACCTGCTGCTGCTTGAGAGTGAGGTGGGTATTCACAATAAACCACCAAAGCTCTTGACGTTAGATGAGTTTCCTCACTGGAAACAACGTTTTGAGATCTACCTCAATGGAGTAGATCCTAATCTGTGGGAAGCTATCGAAGTAGGGTATAGTACACCGGTGGGAGCAGATGGAGTGAAACTAACGTTGAGTGGGATGACTGATGCTCAGAAAGTAAAGTATAATGCTGAGAAAAGAGTTTATGCTATGATAACTCAGTCTATCCCCAAAGATATATTCCACCAGTACTCAGAGAACAAGCAGTCCAAGAAACTGTGGGATGAGCTAGAGAAAAGGTATGATGGGAATGCATCGTTAAAGGCAATCAAAGCAAAGGAGTTAAAGAAGGAGTTCGATAACTTCTCGTCAATTGGTAACGAGGGTTTAGATGAAGTCATAGACAGATTCTACCACTTGATGAGCGAGTTGCATACACATGGAGTGGAAACTACTATGGAAGAGAAAGTAAGCAACTTCGCTGATGGATTGCCTGATAAGTGGGCCTCATTCGTGTCTAATCTTAGACAGAATGGTATACTTATAAAGCTGGATATAAATGACTTTATTCTTAGACTGCGTGAAGAAGCACTAAGGATGAAGTATAGAGCACAGAAGTCATCATATACACAAAACCCAGCTTTATACAATGCCACGCCTCAAGCTAAGACATCTGGAGCACCTCTCCAGACAGCATTTGTGTCTAGCTCGTCAGGTCCTTCACATGCTTCTCCTTCTGGATCAGACACGTCAGGGTCGTCATGTACCCATTATATTGGATCAGAAGCGAGTGCTACTAAATTGAAGACCGAGAATCTCGGTAATGTGACTGTAGAAGTAGCACGAGAGCATATGGATCTTCTCGCCGCAGTAGTTCATTCATATGATGGACTTGTGGCTGGGAAGATTGGAAACTGTCATTTGGCAGACGAAGACTACGAGCAGGTAGATGAAATGGAGCTGGAAAGGATGGATATAATGTGGGCCTTAGCTAGCGCTGTCCGAAGGGCGAAGAAGTTTGTTAAGAAGACTGGACAGAACTTGATAGCTACTAAGGATACCACATTTGGTTTTGACAAGAGCAAGGTGACTTGCTTCAACTGTGGAGAGAAAGGGCACTTCAAGAGGGAATGTGTCAAACCAAAGAAGACGGGTAATGGGAACCCGTTCTCATCCTTTACTCACCATGACAAGCAAGCTTCTAGTTCTACTTCATCAAACAAGGACCCAAAAGCCTTGACTGCTCATGATGATGAAGGACAGGACTGGAGTTTTAGATTTGTCACCCCAGAATCTAACATTGCCAGTGTTGAAGATATTGATGATGATTCTGCGAGTGAAGGTGATTTAGCAGTTGATATAGCAATGTCACACAGTGAAGAAACAACTGCAGCTGAAGTCAGTTACACACCAAAGGAGGAAACTTCCAAGTCAGATTCAGAAAAGTCAGAATCACCAGAACCAGAGACGTCTGATGCTGCGTTGATGGCTAACTCTTCTGAAACAACACAGGTAAGTACAACTGACCAATTGTTTGATAATCATGCTTGTTCTAACTGTGATATATTTAGGAATAGCATTGATGAAAAATTTGCTAGGTTATTAGATCACAATGATAACTTAGTAAAGGACTTACAACTATGCACTGAGGCCAATAGAGTTCTAAAACAAAATGAGCATAGTTATAAAGAAAAGATAGACCTATTGACTAAACAACTTAGGGAAACCGAAGTAGTTGCCTTTAATCAATCAAATGACATTAGGTACTATCTAAACTCCCTAGAGGACACTAAGAAACAAAAAGCAGTTCTAGAAGTAGAAGTTAATTCCTTAAAACAGAAACTGCATAGTTGGACTAGTTCTTCACACATAGTTCAACACTTAGTGAGAGAAAGAAATAATGGGGAGGGATTAGGCTACAAAGTGGTTCCACCACCACCTGAGACCTTGATGAACACGAAGTCTAGACCAGTAAACAACAATCCAATCAAGGACCATGTGGTGACCACTCCTCTTGTTACTGATCCAGACACATCATGTTCATCTACTGAATCTGGACAGAAACAAAAGGAGGCCACTTCAAAGGCAAAGGGTAAATTGCCTTGTGTTAATCTGGAAAATGAATTTGAAAAGGTTAACTTAAAGTCAGGGTCAAACCGAGTCAAATCAGAACCCAAAAAGACTTAAATGTTAATTTTTCACATGCTACAAGTCAAAAACCAGTTAACCAAAAGGTTGAACAAGTTAAACAGGTTAAATCAGTTAAATTTGTTAAACCAGAGAAAACATCAAACATGCAAGAGTCAAACCTAAAGTAATTGATGTTACTAAAGTGTCACGCATTTCTCCACAAAGAAAGTCAAACTATAAGGTTGATAGCAGATTGTGCTACAACTGTGGAGAATGTGGACATATTGCTTCCTATTGTCCTTTCTATCAGACACCTAGGAAGAAGATTGATCTTCAGGACTCTAGACCTAGGTCTTCTAAGAGGAGTTCTCTAACTCCACCTAGAAGATCTAGTGAACCTAAAGTCCAACCTGTAAGCCAGACGACTGTTTATCATAAACAGGCATTGCACAAATCTGGTTTATGGAAAGAGAAGACTACCTGTGTGACTGATACTGATGACAAGAAGGAATCTGAGTTACCCTCACCTTCTAAAGGTCAATGGGTAGAGTTTATGATGTGTGATGCCTCTGGGAAACCCAAGACAGTAAAGGCTTGGGTTCCTAACCTAAACTAATACATTTACTTGATATGTGCAGGGTGTTCGGTATAGCGCTGAGACTAACACGTGGATTATAGACAGCGGAGCATCCAGGCACATGACAGGAAATAGAGCCCTTTTATCAAATGTCAAACAAATAAAAGGAGGGCATGTTTCCTTTGCAGGAAACAAGGAGGATACATCACAGCACAGGGAGAAGTGGGAAATCAGAAAGTTAAGTTTGATAAGGTGAACTACGTTCAACAACTTCAAAATAACTTGCTTTCTGTTTCCCAAATCTGCGATAAAGGATTTAAAGTCATCTTCGACAACAACAAGTGTTACGTGCTGAAGAAAGACTATATGATTCCAGAGGATCAAGTTCTAATGACTGCTTCAAGATATAAGGATCTATATGTCTTGGATCTGTCAACAGCTGCTCCAACGGATCAAGAAGTGCAGTGCTTTCTATCTAAGCTACTGAGAAGGACTCAATCTCCTGGCATAGGAGAATGGGACACATTAGTCAAAGGAAGATGAATCACTTGATTCAGAAGGACTTAGTGAGAGGAGTAAATGTCAAGAACTTCCAACTTCCTGACTTTTGTGTAGCTTGCAAGAAAGGCAAACAGACAAAGAAGTCTCATAAGGAAAAGAAAGTTCATTCAATAGAACTTCCTCTTGAACTTCTTCACATGGATCTGTTTGGTCCAGTCAGTACAAGGAGCATTGCAGGCGATCTGTACTGTTTTGTGGTCACTGATGACTACTCAAGGTTCACTTGGGTAATGTTTCTGAAATCCAAATCAGAAACATTTGAGTCATTCAAGGAATTAGTCACCACTCTGGAATCTCTCTACAAGCTAAAGGTTAGACAAGTACGCTCAGACAACGGGACCGAATTCAAGAATCAATGGATGGAGGCATACTGCAAGGAAAAGGGGATTGTTCATCAATTCACTTCAGCATACACGCCTCAGATGATGGTGTTGCTGAGAGGAAAAATAGAGCTTGATAGAGACTGCACGGACTATGCTGGCGGACTCGAAACTGCCTATCCAATTCTGGAATGAGGCAGTAGCAAATGCATGTTATACACTGAATCGAGTCCTAATAGTCAAGCGCCACGGAAAGACATGTTATGAGCTACTCCAAAGACGCAAACCGAATTTGGAGTATCTTGAACCTTTTGGCGCGCCGTGTACACTTCTGAAGAAGACGCAAGAAGGAAAATTCAGCGAGAAGGCAGATGAAGGAATCTTTCTAGGATACAACATACCGAATAAGCGAGTTTACAATAACTCAACGGTCTTGTAGAAGTGTGGTGTAATGTCGACGTTCAGAGATATACCACACCACCTACAGGAAAGGACCTGCCTACTTCTTCGATTATGATGGATTCTTCAAATCCTTCAACATACCTCTCCTCCCTCGGATGATGAGCTAGCACTAGGATGATGTATGATATTCTGAATACACCATCTAGCACACAGGGAGAATCATCTACTCAGTCAGGGGGAGTAGTCGACGACAGTGACTCCTCCTCTGAAGATGAAGCTGAAGAAGATGACCAGAACAGTCAGGAGAACAGGTTCCAGTTCCTGCAAGTCCACAAGCATCTACGAGTGATGCCCTTCGACTTCAGAACCTCAAACTCCAACTACCTCAGATGCAGAACCAAATGTTCATAATCTTGGCTCTGAGGTAGCTGTTCCTACTACTCCAGGATCACGACTAAATGTTTATCATCCCCTTGACAATGTCATTGGAGATGTCAGATCAGGAGTACAACCCGAAATCAGTTGTACTCAGCTGATTACGCCTCGGTTATGGAGAAAGGTTACATTCATGATGGTGCCTATCGATGTTTTGTCTCGCAGGTTGAGCCAAATATGTCAGTGAAGCACTCAATGATGAGGCGTGGGTGAGTGCCATGCAAGAAGAACTTCTGCAGTTTAAGAAGTTAGGTGTATGGACACTGGTTGATAAACCTAAAGTGCTAAAGTCATTGGCACTAAATGGGTACTAAAATGCAAGAAGGATGACCAAGGGGTCATTATCAGGAACAAAGCTCGACTGGTGGTTCAAGGTTTTCGCCAAGTCGAGGGAATTGACTACAATGAGGTGTTTGCACCCGTGGCAAGGATGGAAGCGATTCGTATCTTCCTTGCCTATGCATCGTACATGAAGATCAAAGTCTACCAATTAGATGTAAAGAGTGCATTCCTTCATGGGGAAATCAGAGAAACAGTCTATGTAAGTCAACCCGAGGGTTTTGAAGATCCTTATCATCGGGATAGAGTTTACAAGCTTGACAAAGCTTTGTATGGCTTCATCAAGCTCCTCGAGCTTGGTATGAGAAACTCTCAACTCATCTTGTGAAACACGGCTTTCGCAGGGGAGTAATTGACTGTACACTGTTCATTAGGAAAAGGATTGCGACCTACTGCTTGTACAGATATACGTTGATGACATAATCTTCGGGTCAAAGAACGAAGAGTTATGTAAAGAGTTTGAAGCAGTAATGAAGAAAGAATTTGAGATGAGTGCCATGGGGGAGATGAAGTTCTTTCTCGGGTTACAGGTGGATCAAACACCTAATGGGATCTTTCTACATCAGACCAAGTATGTAGGAGACATTCTCAGTCGCTTTGACATGGAGAATGCTTCTGCTGCTGGGACTCCACTTGCTACTAATCATGATATAGCACCGATGATAATGGAGATCTAGTAGATGCCACCATGTACCGAGGAATGATCGGATCTCTCATGTATCTCACTGCCTCAAGACCTGATATTATGTATGCTACATGTCTATGTTCAAGATATCAGGCTAAACCAAAGGTCAACCATCTGATCGGGGTCAAGAGGATTTTTCGTTATCTGAAGGGTACACCCACACTTGGATTGTGGTACCCTCATGATGATGACTTTGAGCTTACCGCGTATAGTGACTCGGATTACGGGGGCTGCAAGATGAACTACAAGTCTACATCAGCAGGGTGTCAATTCTTTGGGAGAAGATTAGTTACCTGGCAGTGTAAGAAGCAGACATCGGTTGCCTTGTCAACCTGTGAAGCCGAATATGTTGCTGCTGCAAGTTGCTGTTCTCAAATCATCTGGATTCAACAGCAAATGCGGGATTACGGTTTAAAATTCTCATCTACTCCTATTTTTGTTGATAACTCTGCTGCAATTGCAGTAACTAAAAATCCGGTCCAACATCCTAAGACCAAACACATCGGTATTAAATACCATTTCATAAGGGATTGTTTTGAAAAGAACTTAATTGATGTGGTTAAAATTAATACTGATTTTCAACGCGCTGACCTCTATACTAAAGCTTTTGATAAACCACGTTTTCAATATTTATTAGAGGTCAACGGTGTTAAAAAGAAAAGTGAGGTAATTCCTGATGATGAAAATGTGTAGTCCGATGTCGTGTACTTAAATTTATTTTATTTTATTTATTTTGATTTGTCTATTTGATTTTAATTTATTTAAACTCATGTTCTCTTGCTGTTTATTAAAATCCTAAAATAATTAAACCAGAAATGATTTTAGTATTTTAGGGGGAGAATATGTCAGCAAGTTAACATTAAAAAAAAAAAAAAAATGAAGGAGAAGGAGTAGCGAGCTGAAATAAGGTAGATTGTATCTGTGACACCGATTCAATACCTTTGGAAAATGATAGTACACAGGAACAAATCAAGAGGGACTTTAAAATTTAAGTGTTAGTAATGTGCAAAAGTTCAAAGTAATAAATCTGTGTAGTCTAAGCAATACTAAAAGGAAAGATGATAGAAAACTGGCAACTCCTAAGGTGACACAAAGAAAGTAGACTTAGAGGCTGCTAGACCATATATGATATGTTGGTAGATTCAACACAATAGACAACTAGACCTGATTGGTGATTTCAAGATAAAACTAAAGTGTTCAACTGACTGTGGGCGTCCATCTTATCACTGGTTAACAAATCAACAATATTCCAATAAGGGGTAATGAGCAATTAAACGCCACAAATGTGTGCGGATGACCATAACTAGAGCAAAGCAAAGAAAAAATGAAAGACAAATGCAATAAAGCTAATGACTTATGTTGTTGGTGCATTTTGTGCAAATAAAATAAGCTGCTCTAACAAGGAGATAGGTTATGTGCCTCTCTGCTGTGCGATGGCACTGACCTGAGGATAAGCATAACCTAGATATTCTAGAATTCATTGTTGTTTGCCGCCTCTCTGCTGTGCGATGGCACTGACCTGAGGACAGGCTTCTCTTTGAAAGCTCTAAGAATAGTCTCTTCTTGTAATAATACCCGTAGACCGCTCAAAAGCTCCTGAGGGATGTTGATTACCATATAAGTGTGGGATCCACAAGTGTTAGTTGAAATAATTACACCAAATAAGTCACCAGTCTGTGTCAAAAGTCTGTGTATGGATTTAAGTGGACAAACATACTGACAATCATTGTGGCTACATTCTCAAAGGTTCAAATCAATGTGAAAACCTAAGAGTTTCAGTATGATTTCCTTATGTTGCTAATGACTCTGGATGAACACCGAGAACTTGAGCATCAAAAGGTTTTATAACGAGTCCCAAATGATTTGAATTGCCTGTATGATTCCAAAAATTGAATTGGTCCAGATGTGATCAACCTAAGTTGAAGCTATCTACTCCCGATCCAATCCCGTAGA
The DNA here is from genome assembly GCA_025215565.1 of Flaveria ramosissima. Classification (NCBI taxonomy): domain Eukaryota; kingdom Viridiplantae; phylum Streptophyta; class Magnoliopsida; order Asterales; family Asteraceae; genus Flaveria; species Flaveria ramosissima. The sequence goes on from CM046032.1 coordinate 1,744,660, forward strand.
TATCAATCTCTGGATTTATCTCTCACAAAAAGCCAAAAATTATGTCTGATTATGTAATTAGTTTAACTTCTTAAATTAGTTCGTTTGTTTTAAGTTTTAACTTGAGTCAGTGTCGGACTACATCAGGAAAATCAGAAGGAATAAACTCACTAAAACGGTCATGTCTGAGATGACCATATGTGCTTTGAAAGGTTAAATCAGTCACGTCTGAGGTGACAAAGTGTTTTTAAAAGGATCACGTCTGAGGTGACAAAGTGTTTAAAGATAAAGGATCACGTCTGAGGTGATCAAAGTGTTTAAAGATAAAAGGATCACGTCTGAGGTGATCAAAGTGTTTAAAGATAAAAGGATCATGTCTGAGATGATCAAAAGGTCAAACGTAATTAATAATATAAAGAGACTAAAGGAAAATTGGTAAAATAGCAGAAAATTAACTAAGTATGACCCATTCGCACGAATGGACCATACGTATGGACTAACCATACGAATGAAGTCCATTCGCACGAATGGAACATACGATTAGTCCAATCGGATGCTTAAATGCGAACGAGTGAGTCAGTCGCACGACTGAACTTCAGTCGGACGACTGGAGAAGGGCGACTGACCCAATCGCACGACTGAGTCCCACTCGCACGACTGAAAGGTGCGAATGAACTCAGTCGCACGATTGGATCTAGGGTGGATATAAATAGAGGGGAGTCGGTCGCAGAGACTCCTCATTCGCAAAATCGCCCCTAAATCGCATATAGTACCGTTACTCTGCCCAAATTTTCTCTGTTTGATTTTTCTTGCTGATTCTGTGATTCTAACGTTCGCTCATCATAGTACAGGTATTTGAAGTGCTATTCCATCGAAATCAGCAAGAATGAAACCCTAATTTGGTTAAACGACTGTGAAAGGCGAACCGCGACTATCAAACCCTAATAACCTATTAAAACTAAGTAATATGTTAAAATTGGTTAAATAGGTTGTTAGGGAAGAGTAGGCGACACTAAAGAACCGGTTAATTGAATGATAAAACTTATTCTGCGTAGATTTGATCTTGGGACGACTGAACAAATGAGACAGACGACTGGTCGTCCGGATGAACTTCAGTCGCACGACTGAAGGGTGCGAATCACTTAATCGCACGACTGAACCATGCGAATGAGACTCAGTCGCACGACTGGTGTAACCGCACAAGAGTACATGCGCATGAGTCCAGTCGCACACTCAGTCGTGCGCATGAGGTAAATCGCACGTCTGAACCTCAATCGCATGATTCAGTCGCACGACTGTCTTCAGTCGTACAACCTCAGTCGCATGACAGATACTTTTAATTCAAAGTTTAAGTGTTGCTTTATACTCTTAGCCAATGAACTAACGTTTATCTTATTATGTGTTACAGATGGCGAGTAGATGGAATATGAGCACTAAGCACAACATTTGTGCTCACCTGGACTTGACTTCCAGGAATGCAGCCGACTTTGCTGGCATTATTACTTTCCTTCAGAGATCCAGGATCGCGTATGCTATATCTACTACCTGCACACCGTACAGATCAGTGCAGCAGGCCTTTTGGGATGGCGCATCGGTAGACAGATCCACCGAGCCTCACTGCATCAGGAGCTCGATCTTCGGTGAGGCTATCACCGTTTCTGAGGAGGATCTGAGGATAGTTCTCCAGTTTGGAGATGATGCTGAGTGTCCCACACGTTTACACCCCCTCACTGTCCGTGGATGCTTCATGAGAGCCAAGTACTCTGGGGACATCAACGCCGGGGTACTCAACAAGAGTAACCTCTGTCCCCAGTTTAAGTACTTGGCCCACGTGCTGCTGAAGTGTATAGCATCACGGAAGGGTGGATTTGATGAGCTCTCGGACCAGATCCAGAACGCTTATGCAGCGTTGGTGCTGAACCACCCGTTCAGCTTCTCGAGGATGATATTCAGTTATTTGGAGGAAACCTCGAGGGGAAGGGGAAGGAAGGCTTCTGTATGTACCCCAGATTTTTACAGATGATCATTGATCAGAAGCTTCCTTCCCTGCCAAGGAGAAGGAGGACGCTGTAATCCTCGAGGTCATGAGACGACACGACTCTCGGCAGATGAGGTCTACAGGGGAAGCAGGTGAAAGCCCCCTGTCAGGAGGTTGTTTGGGCATCTGGCCCGATTTGATTATGTGCGCCAGCGAAGAGGAAGTGGCGCCACGAGGACAGTGACTCAGATGTGGAGCACCTTGCTATACCAGAGACAGATTCTGATGATGATGATAGTGGCGATGCCGGGGATGACCTGCCTGCTCCATCTAGAGGCACAGATCAGAGATTATTCCCCCGGGGTCCGCCACTGCCGGAGAGGTCGCAGAGATGGCCGGCTTCCATCAGGAGTTTGTCGCTGGTGACATTGAGGAGGAGGAGTCAGACGAGGAGCCCCTCACCAGGACTGTGGGAAGCAAAGTCGTTCCCACAGACCACGGGCTAAAGGTGGTTGGTGAGCACCCAAGGGACTCCTCGAGAGAGATACTGACCCCAACTATGTTCCGGGGTCAGGTAGCAGAGTTGCAGGGGGGAGCATCTACTTCCTCCGGGACCAGGAGGAAGCGGATGGCTAAACCACATGGGTTGAAGAAGAAGAAGCGTCGGTTGACCTTCGTGACTACCACTTCTACCCCACCACAGCCACCACCACCACCACTACTGAGATTCCACCCATCACCACAGCCACCACAGCCACTACTCCTACCACCACATCCACCACTTTACCCACCACCACTTATCATTATCCCAACCATCACCAGACCATTCACCCCACTTCACCACCATCAGCTCACCGACCCATATTCACCACCACAGCCACTACCACCACCACCACGCATCAGGCTGGACCGTCAGCCCAGCCCTCACAGGTTCATGGATTCACTCTACCTCACATTGGGGTAGAGGAGCAGCTCTCAGCGCTAAACCGAATGGTTATGCGTCTGCTTGCTGCTGACGAGGAGAAGGCGGCACAGATCCGCCGACTGACCGACTTGGCTGCTGCCCAATCTCAGCAATTGGCAGAGCAAGCTCGGGTCATAGACCAGCAGAGAGTTGAGGTGTCCCAACTCCAAGATACTCAGGCTCAGTCCGCCAAACGTATTGAGGAGTTGGAGTCGACCAACAAGACTATCATGCTGAGCTGAAGGGGTCGAAGGATGAGCCCCTGAAGCTAAAAGAAGGTGACGGGGATGACGGAGATGATGATGATGAAGATGAGGATGATGATGAGGAAGATGATGATGATGAGGAGACAGAAGAAGAGAGGACAGAAGGACATGATGATGATGACGAGGAAGAAGGAGGGGATGCGGCTGCATCGGCCTCTGCCTCAGGTCAGGAGCGCAGATCCAAACGTCGACAAGACCAGTCATCCACTACTTCTGCTCCTCCGAGCGACACACCACAGATTCAGGACCAAAGTACTGATTAGATGTTTTATGTATTTATTTACTTTGTACTTGAATCATAATGAAAAACAAATGTATTAAATGTTATATATATTAAGTTAATATATGTCTGTTTGATTAATACTAATGATTTATGTGTTGAATGTTTATATCAAACAGATCCAAACTTTCAAAGGGATGAGTTTGACTTTACTCCCCTTCAAATGGTCAAGACTCAGTTAACTATGATTCTTGACCTACAAGGGATAGTAAGACGGTCTGTGAGTTATACCCCTGAAGAAGGGGAGATAATTCATGACCTGTCTGATGAGCAAATAGCTGAAATGTTCAAACTCAATCCCGATGAAATCGTGAAGGATGCTCCAACAGTGGACTCAACCAGTGATGAGGAACTGAACGACATTGATGAGGTTGAGATTGAAGACATCACTGCAGAAGAGTATCCTCAGTACGCTGACGCCGAGGGAAATGTGGTCCCCAATTTGGGTGAATCCCTAGTCAGTGATACTTTTGAGGTACTCAACAAGATGGAGCAAGAAGCAGAAAAGACTGCAGAAACAGCCCAAGCCTCCAATGCAGATGTAGATATTCGTAAGGCTGAATGGGCTGCCTGTTTTGAGGAAGTGAGAGCCCAGCGGGCTGCACCAAAGAGAGATGCCTACACCAAGCTCTACAAAGTCAAGAAACACCATAAGGTGTCGGGCAGGATTATCTCTTGGGCATATTTTGAAGACCTTAACGCTTATGCAGTTAAGAGGGAGCAGGGCATAGAGTACTTCAGGTTCCCACATGATCTGAAGACTCTACCTGGTTTTGAGCTCAACCAGCTGGCTAAACTAAAGCTGCTGTATGCTGACCCGAGGAAGATGTCAGGCTGGTTTGAGGCTGCCCTGAGGAAAGAGTACCACACCAGGTGGGTCAACTTCAAACCTCAACAACCTACGAGGTATATCAGACGTTCTGAAGTTGATCCCATAACTGGTAAGCCAAAGATAGTGCTGAAGTGGAGTCCCCCCCGCGAACCATGTCAAGAATCCCTCTAAGGGAAATGCCACAGGACTTCACTCCCCACTTCAAATGGTGGTACTACGATTGGAGAACAGCTGAAGCGGTCATAGTTCTAAACAGAGAGGGCCAAATGGATACTATCAGGGTATTCGACCCAATGTGGCTAACCAACTTATCTGCTAATGATGTCTACACATTATATAAGTGGCCACTGTTCTATGACACGCAAGATATTGTACAAGCCCTCCAATTCCAAAACGTCATAAGACTCTGCTTTGCTTTTGAGATACACGCAGGAGTCACTAAAGAGGAGAAGTACAAAAGGTATAAGGAGGTGATGCAGAAGACAAGAGAATAGATAGATCTAGGTCCAAGGGGGAGTTTGTTGATACATGTATGTCCGTCGCTTGTCGAATAGTCTAGACTTAATGTAATAAACCTGATATGTTGTAAACACATGAAACTGGGTCATTCGCAGGAGCATATGCGAATGAGACTCAGTCGTGCGACTGAGCCTTACTAATGGGCCAGTCGTGCGACTGAGAGATGCGATTGGGTCATTCGTAAGACTGAACCATAAGTATGGTCCAGTCGCACGATTGAACCATACGCATGGTCCAGTCGTACGATTGAACCATACGCATGGTCCAATCGCACGAATGGGCCCAGTCGTATCTGATATGGGCCGAAGCCTATATATACCAGTTTCAATGTGTAGAGAGAAAGGTTTGGGGAGGGAGTCTGCCCGGGGCCTAGGGCTGCCGGATGAGAGGGGAGATCATGCTCGATCTCCCCTTGCCAAGAGTCTTGATTCTTATGTTGTAACGAGCTTGTAATCGTTAGGTTTTATCAATGAAACCATTATATTATAGTTCGTGTCATTGATTGTCTCTTGGTTTTTGCTGTTGTTTATCCTTCCGTCAAGAACATGCTCGGATGTTTACCGATCCAGTGACTTCACAACGACTATTTGAGATAGATACGAGCCAATTTCTCGACCCGTTAACCCACATGAGTCAATATGAAATTAGTTAATCGGTCTATAATGCACCATTTGTCATCATGACATCTAAGATAAGAGGTACTTAGTGATGAAAAGTTAAACAGGAGATTCATAGGAACACAATTGTTAGGCTTTGTCATATATGAAAGTAAGACACTTGGACACATACCAAGTTATGTCTTTTCTTTTATGCCAACCCATGACTACAAGTTACGAAGGTTTATGAACCTCCACGTCACAATGTAAGCAATAACGAGTCTCGTTAGTCAAAACCAAGATAGAGTTTTAAAGATTTCCAAGGTTAAGGGTTCAAAAGTGATTCAAGAAGTAAAGCAAACAATAAGACATGCATTTGTAACCATGTTTTGCAAGGTAACAAATTTCCAAATATAGATTGCATACGTAATTCATCAAACCCATAAGTACAGTCGACAACATTCGTATGACTAGAAAGACATAACCACAAGTTGATAATGTCTTTATTTAGTAGAAAGATTGTTTAAGAAGACTACCATCACACAATCATATGTTGATGATAACTCAAAGTGAAAGTTGATAAGTAAGAAATAAATGGTTCGATGTAGCTAGATCGAGTCAAAACATGAAGATAAAGGGAAAGAAATCGATTTAAGAATTCAAATGCTCCAAGCTCGGAAACAAAATCAACCTAGAGTGTTCGGGTCTCCTTTCAAGTTCAGAAATCATGCTTTGGCTTGATAGGTCCAAACACTAACATTGGTTCACCCTTCAAGTTACCACATGTTTCTTGTCACTTGACTAAAACCTTAGTAAGTTGGAGATCAAGAAATGAGAATAGTCATCAAGGTGTGGTTTTCACCCCTAACTTGATGGTGTCTTCTCAAGGTATGACCTCTAACTTACCAATCAAAAAGCTCGATCCCAACTCATTGTTGAGGATCCACAGAATTAAAACGAGGTAACTCACCATTAAGGTAAGGGACATCACTCCTATCTTAACGGTGAAGCTTTACAAAAAAAACAAAATATAACAAGATGAACTTCTTCATCAAAATCCAGAATTCACTCCTACTTTGATGAAGTAATCTCATTTGAACAAATACAATTCATAAAGATGATATTATCATCAAGGTATGGAATTCACGCCTATCTTGATGATTGAATTTCATCATAGCAAGAAAACAATCGAAGATTGACATTTTTCACCAAAGTACGGGTTTCAATCCTATTTTGGTGAGATCATGTCATTTGTGAAATGCCATTCCAAAGAAAATAATTGGAGTCAATCCTCGGGATAAGGAAATCATCCCGACCCAGAGGATGAAATTTCATAAAACACACTATTGGAAACCATTTATCAAAACGAATGAAGAATCATCACCAAAGTAAGGGAATCATCCCTGTTTTGATGAGTTAGAATTATTTAGGAGATACGAGTGTTCTTAGTCATAGGTTGACTTGCAACTCTTGCATCTCCCACGGTGCAAACGGTATGAAGTTCGACTTAACAACGAAAGGAAGAGAATATCTATTAGAAATTCAGAAAATTTCAAGTTACATTAATGTAACAAAAGGGAAATCATGCTTACAAAATTTAAGGTCAAAGTTCGAGGTAACAGAATTGGTTATGATGGTGTTCAAATCTTGAATGGTTTAAATCAGGAAGACTAAATCAATGACAAGGGTGATTCAACACCACGACGAGATGTGAACATTCGATTCACAATTGAAGGAAATACATGAACCCCTCATGACATGAGGTCAACCATAACCTTATTAAGGACATGCGTACTTATAAGCGATCACCCATCTCAAGGGTTTCGAGTCAAGTAAATGGATTCAATGATCGAGTCAAATCACCATTTACACTTTTCCTAGACAAAGTATCTCGAGATGTAGGAATTCCACCTACAGCATTTCATGTTCTTAGTTATGGGATACATCTTTAGGAAGACTTGAGAACCATAAGTAACGGTTTAAATTTTTGAAGACCATTCGGTTTAGATTCCCAATATCTTTGGGTATATTAAGTTCCATGTTCACGTTGGTCAAGATATAGAGATAGTTACATGAAACGCTCAACGTGTAACGGTGTTTAAACGTAACAGTTGAAATGTAGGGTAGGTTCAACATTAACAGGAACATTATGTATGATAAGAACGAAGAGATACCAGTTCAAGGAATCAAAGATTTTTAAGATACAAAGAGGATGGTTCCATTTGGTAACGCATTACCATTTGGAATCGTTGACACGTCAAGGTAAATTGACCCATTTGCCATAGAGACTTGTGTATGTTGACCATAGTTTTATCACTCACCCAGAAATCCCCAGGTAAGCATAACTGGTCTCGTAATGAGATTTATACGATATGCTTGCCTTAGCCCGAAGGCCTTTTGCCAGGAAATCCAGAATACAGGTGTCTATGTGTCACACAAATTTCTTTGGTTTATGAAATCAAAACCTTGATGAGATGTTCATAGATTAGACATAGAGTCTAAGGAATTGAACCCACGATGATAAGTGTAGATTCCACATGTTGCCAAGAATAGGTTTAAGAAGTTCATTTGTCGGGGAGAGTCAAAGAGTTAAAGTTAAGTTTAGGGAGACAAGTAACTAAGTTTAAGCATACATAAGGCAATCCTATGCTAAGGCATCAAGTTGCACAAAAGGCATAGCATTATGTAGCATGCAAACAACATGTAAGCACAAAGGTATAAGAATCTTTCTATGAGGTTCATGCAACTATAGTCTAGGTCACCATTTCTAATAACCTAAATCCCTATAGTTATGGGCTCTGATACCAATCTGTCACACCCCAACCTTGACGGCGGAATCGTCGAGATGTGAGGGTTAAGATTGTTCACAGCCACATAACGCTATATTTAAATTGCAAATATTATTATCATAAGTCTTAAAATGAAATACAAGCATAGGTCTCAAACATGAAATAAGTTCCTAACAAGACTAAACACTTCAAAAACATTTTGATCATTAACTAGGTCCAAGTCCTAGTTTTAGTGCAAGCTATAAAAGTCCACTTTAAACTTGGGGGTTTCCTGAAACATGATAAAAATAAGAGTCAACTAAAAATAGTTGGTGAGTTTCCAAGGTTTTCATACATAATATGAAAAAGGTTACAAGTAGCAATTCATGTCATAGGTCATAAGCAAGTAAGGTTATAGAACACATATCGTTACAACCAAACCTCGACTTGATTACAAGTATAAAAGATTGGCTAAGTGTATTTGGTTCTCATGATGAACAAGCATACGTCATCAGGAGTCGGCAATACCTCGACTTTAGCACCAAATAGGCTTGTCAGGCCCAAAGATCTAAGACGTCGCCAGGCTAGCAATAGTTAATGATTGTAAACAAACTATGTATCTCATATAATCACTTACAATACACAAATAACCATGACAACATAATAAGTTGAATTGCAAGTGCTTTACAAGTCTCAAACGTTTATAAGTGTATGATCTATAAGTATCATGTTTCACCCCAAAATAGTGTAAAATAAAGTAAAAAGGGGACAAGGAAACTCACAAGATGAAAATAATATGACGATAAGAATGTAGACGAGACTCCAACGATTTGTTTTACAAGTTGCCTAAACGTATAGATTCCAAGATTAGATTCGATAATAAGATTATCAATTAGACATGAACTAGGGTTTCAATTGGAATTTGAGGGTTTTATTATTTAAGTTAAATAAAATATAGTAACGCAATCAATTATACTTTGATTCAACAAAGATGGTATGAACCAATAACAATTATGGTAAAAGATACAATAGTTTAATTTATTGATTTAATATGATGCGCGAAAAAAAATAAGTAATATTTAATTATTTAAAATTTGGTAAAGGTTCTTGAATACTTATTTTAAATAACTTGTAAGATAACCTAGAATAATTTTATGAAGTTTTTAAGCCTTTGAATGATTTTTATAATATCCAAAACCTTAAAATAGGAATAAAGAACAATAGCGAATTATATTGTTTTATTAGTTTCAAGAGTTTAAATAAAAGTTAAAGAATTCATTTATTAACTAATTATATATAACATGATTAAATGAAAAGATGAATAATTAAGTATTTAAATATTTATTTAAATAACTAATTAAACAATTACTTGATTTACATGTAGGTTTATAATATCTTAAAATAATCCAAATTTGAACCATAATATTTTTTTATTACCTTATAGAATTAATAAGATTTTTATAAACTTTATTATTCTTTGAAGTAATTGTGATCAAAATCATAAGTTTTAAAACCTTTAAAATTAATATAATAAATAAATAACGTTTTGATCAAAATAATTAGATAATTAATTAATTAAATATGTTATAACATATCTCATTTGATTTAAAGAAAACATTATAAAGTATTAAAAGACAGTTTTTTTTTGTCATAGTTTTTATAAAAAAAATAGAATATTAGTTTGTTTACAAACTTTTGCAGAAATTAAATTGATAACTTACAGAATAAATTGATTAACAACAATAATATTTATTTTGATTAAATAATATATTAAGAATTTATGGAATTTAAAATGATAAAAAAAATTAAAAATAAAAACAACCTGCGGGTGCCCGGGTTCGAACCCAGGACCCCATACATGTGGTGCAAGTGTGTTACCGGTGGGCTATAGGCCCTGCAGCTGTCAAAACTTGGTTTGAAATGTTAAAATAGATTTCAATGAAATCGAGTAGAAGGGTGTTTGTATTTACCAGAATGATGATCAAATTGATGCTACACGATGAGGAACCAGTCGCGACCACGGATGATCATGATTCAAGATGCAATCGTTGTTGAAAATCAAATTAACTTCTAGGTTAGCTTCGTGTGATGTTCATGATGCAAAGCCCTTTGTCAATTTCGAAGATTGAAGCCCAGGTCATAGTGTTCGATTAGTTGTAGATTCACGGTGAGGAGGATGATCGAATTCGATGATGGTGTGTGTTTCAGGTGTAATTGAGGTTTGCATACGATTCGAGATAGATGTACGATCGTTTGCGTACATTTAATTGGATTATCAATGAGTTTTAGTGTTCGAACGGCTCTAAGTTTTAAGGCTACGGTTACTACACTCGATTAAGGTTTGTAACCGATGTTTAAATGTACATAATTGTTGTTTACAGGTTCGAAACGTGTTCTAGAAGAGTTGTGAAGCGGTTTGGGGTCATGAATCGATCCAATTTGGGGTTATAGAGGTCACCGGAGCGGTAGCCGGAGGTTGGCCGGAGATGGCGGCCGACGAGGGGGAAAGGGGGTTGGTTTGGGTGTTTTACACTTTTAGTCCCTGTATTTTTTGTGCTTTATTATTTTATACTCAAAGCTTTCTTTTGAAGTTTTAAAAATAGCAACCTTAACCCCTTAACTTAGTTACTTTAAGTTTTAACTTTTACAAGTTTAATAGATTAATATTATTAGCATTATTGTTATCATTAGTTTTGTTAATGTTATTATTATTAGTATTATTACATTAACATTATTATTATTAATATTATTATTAGTAATAGTAATAATAATATCTTTATATTTACTATTATAACAATTATTTTTAAGATTTTTATCCCTTGTTGATAAGTTTTATTTTATTAACCAATGTTTTAAACATTATTAATATTATTTCTATTAATTTGTTAAACCCCAAATTAATTATCAAGCATATTAATTCCATAAAGTTTCATAATTGACATAAAAGGTCCTTTTAATACTTAACAAAGTTTACTTTTAATTTAACGAAAATATGAGATGTCACACATAAATATGGTCACTTAAGAACATGTTTTTCAGCTTTATAATTAAGTTTATAAAGTAATTATTCCGCTGCGTTTTTAGTAAGTTTAAGAGGTTAAACTATGTTTTATGTTCTAACAAACCCTTCAATGGCATCAAGAGTCGGTTATGTGGATAGCTTGCTTGTTCTTTGTCCTTTATAATTGCTTTATGGGATATTATAACCCTTTTAAGGGCTGCTATATTCTGTTTTGTTGAATCCCCAACTTTCAAGGTTATATTACACATGCTTGTGATTAAACCTTGAAAGATATGTATGTTGATATGTTGTGTTGTTTGGACAATATCTAAACCCGAATTTTTCAGTTTATGTTGGCTGAAAATTCGTGGGTTTTGAGGGGATTCATAGTTATGTTTTGGTTGATATGATGTATGTTCATATTGGTGCATAACCTAGCTTAGACCTTGTGTTGTTTGGTTTGGATTGTATGTATTTATTTGATTATATTCATTCAATGGGGTTGTATATTAATTTGTGCTTTGTTTAAAATGTATTTTGTCTATTTATTCATTGGGATGTAATAATAGATTAGGAGTAATTTCCTTTTACTAGAAAATATGTATTAGGATATATATTTTGTAAAAGAAGATGCTCGGGAAGAAAGCACAAGAAGAAGACACAAAAGAAGGAAAGCATATGGATGCAAGTTCAAGTGGGGGTCTATGAAGACCTCAATTTTGTGTTGTATTCCACCCTTAAGAAAGACCAAATGACCACACTTGTGATGGCAAACAAGTGTAGTCACAATAGTAGCTATGGTTATGCACATTATGGTTGTTTATATTATGCTTGTTTGATTGTGGTTTTATGAATGATTGCATGATATTTGGATATGATAAACAATCTCAATAAAAATGATCTTAACAAGCTAATATAAAATGGTTCTTAATCATTTAGTGTTAATAAATGGTTATTAAAAGGATTAATGATTTTATAATAAAATGGATTTTATTAAAAGAACCATAGGGCATCTTGTATTTGAAATGCAAATACAAGTACATAGAGTTTTCTAAACTAGAATTATGAAATCTCTAAACTTTTGTCCAACAAGTTTAACACCGTCCTTTTGCACAACGCTTGAGTCATTTGGAAACTCTTAATGGGATAAAGGTCACCTAACCATCTAGAGGGAACTTGTGACTTAAGGTGGGGATACCACATTGGTGGGAAAAAGGTCACCTAACCACTTATGTGGGTAAACTCACACGTGTGTGCAAGTAGGATAACTTGATTTGCAAACCATGTTAAATGGATCACCTAAATATGGTTTCCAAATGGTGTTGATAGGATTAACATGCCGACTTTACATATGATGTTTAAAGTCGATCCCATACCTCTAGAAGTTGCAAATGGTTGCAACCGCCGTCAATCGTTGACCACCTTATTAATTTAAATCGTGGGATAAAGGTCACCTAACCACAATTTAAATGTAATGTTGGGTTCTAGATTTTAATGTAAAATGACCTTAAAAGGTATTAATTATTTAAAATAACAATATCGAAAATACTAAAATAGATCTTTGTTATATTTTGTAGATGGCCACCAATAATGATAATCATGATAATTCATCCGCGTCCGCCCAATCATTGTGAGCGATTCTCCAAAAGGAACGTCTAAATCATAATAATTTCATTGATTGGTATCGAAACTTGAGAATCGTTCTCAAGCAAGAGAGACGATCATATGTTTTAGACGACCCTATCCCCGATCAACCTACTGAGGATGATGAGGAGGCCTTCAACGATTGGCTGAAGTACACTGAGGACTCCGTCCAAGTGTCTTGTCTCATGCTAGCGAGCATGACTCCGGATCTCCAAAAGGAGAATGAACATCACGGAGCTTATGACATGATAACCCAGCTGAAGGAAACGTTCCAACAGCAAGCAAGGGTTGAGCGCTTCGAAACGGTTCGAGCACTCCATGCATGTCGTATGGACGACAACCAATCGGTTTCATCTTATGTACTTAAGATGAAAAGTCATATTGACCGCCTCGAGAGGCTTAATTGTCCCGTCTCGAAGGAATTGGCCACGGATTTGATCCTTAATGGCCTTACCAAGAAGTTCGAGACATTTGTGTTGAATTACAACATGAATGCATGGGACAAGAGCATTGGTGAGCTTCACTCAATGCTTAAAACGGCCGAGGCGGCCATGGGTAAAAGGGTTTTACCCGTTCTCACCATCTATGAAGGTGGGAACAAGAAAAGGCCTCATCCCGCACCCAAGGCAAAGGTTGCCAAGGGTAAAGGACCCGTATGGGGAAAAGGGAAAGGAGTGGCAAGGGTGCCACCCAAACCACAAGAGAAGAAGCAAAAGGTTGCTACCAATGACCCATGCTTCAAGTGTGGGGAGATTGGACATTGGGCAAGAAATTGTCCTGTTCATCTCCAAGAGTTGAAAGCAAAGAGGGATGCCGGGCAGACCTCAGGTACAATATACATGATTCATATTGATCTTAATGTTACATCTTCTAACACATGGGTATTAGATACCAGATGTGGAACTCATATTTGCAATTTGTTGCAGGGGTTCAAAAGAAGTAGGGACTTCAATCAAGGGGATGTTAGTCTCTTCATGGGCAATGGATCCAAAGTCCAAGTTGAAGCTCGTGGGGACTACATCCTAAAACTTTCAAGTGGCTTGGATGTTATTTTGAAGAATGTTTTGTATGCTCCTAGTCTGACTAGGAACATTATTTCTGTATCCCAATTAAGACTTTATGATTATGTATTATCTTTTGTTGAAAATGATATTTATGTTTCTTTAAATGATATGTTCTATTTTAAAGCTATTCCCATTAATGGTATTTATGAATTGGTTCATGAAAATACTTTAAATAGTTCATTGTACCAAACTAGCACCAAGAAACTCAAGTTGGATTTGAGTGATACCTATCTTTGGCATTGTCGTCTTGGTCATATAAACAAGAAAAGAATTCAAACACTACAAAAGAATGGTCTTTTAAAAACAAGTGAATGTGATTCATTTGATGTGTGTGAGTCTTGTTTACAAGGTAAAATGACTAAGGCACCCTTTAGTGGGACTAACGAAAGGGCAAAAGATTTATTAGGAATCATACATTCGGATGTATGTGGTCCTTTTAAGCCAATGACTAGGAATGGTGAAAGATACTTCATTACCTTTACCGATGATTATAGTCGCTATGGGTATGTGTACTTATTAAGGCACAAAGATGAAGCTTTTGAAATGTTCAAAATCTTCAAGAATGAAGTGGAAAATCAACTCAACAAGTCAATTAAAGTTCTCCGTACCGATAGAGGAGGTGAATACCTAAGTGATGCTTTTCAAGATCATCTTAGGAGTTGTGGGATTGTCTCACAACTCACTCCACCTGGAACACCACAACATAATGGTGTGTCTGAGAGGAGGAATCGAACCTTATTGGATATGGTCCGATCTATGATGGTAGAAGCACATTACCTCTATCATTTTAGGGTTTCGCTTTGCTCTCCGCGGCCCGTATTTTAAATATGGCCCCAACCAAAAAGGTGGAAAGGACACCTTATGAGATATGGCATGGAAGAGTTCCATCCCTATCATACTTAAGGGTCTGGGGTTGTGAGGCTTATGTTAAGACTCCCACCCCAAACAAATTGGAAGTCCGATCCACCAAGTGTATCTTTGTTGGATATCCTAGAGATTCTATGGGATATTATTTCTATGATCCACTGGAACAAAAGGTGTTTGTTGCCGAAAGGGTGAGTTCTTAGAAGCAAAGTTTCTTATGGAAGGAACTAGCAGTAGAACAGTGGATCTTGAGGAGGATCAAGAACCACAACCCGATGCACGTTTGGATGAAACTGGCACTCAACATGAGGATGTTGAGAATGATCAAACGGTTGATCAATACACACAAAACGCTCACAGAAGTGGTAGAACTAGTAATCCACCTGAAAGATACGGATTTTTCATGGATGGATGCTATGTGGTAGATTCAGATGAACCAACCACATATCATAATGCAGTGTCCAATTCAGATTGTGACAAATGGCTTGAAGCCATGAACGTTGAGATGCAATCCATGTATGACAATCAAGTTTGGGAACTTGTTGAACCACCTCTTAACTCCAAGATAGTTGGAAGTAAGTGGGTTTTCAAGAAGAAAACCGATATGCATGGAAACTTGGATACTTATAAAGCTAGACTTGTAGCAAAGGGTTTCACTCAAACTCAAGGGGTTGACTATGATGAAACTTTCTCACCTGTTGCGATGCTAAAGTCTATAAGGATATTGTTTGCCATAGCTGCTCATTATGATTATGAGATTTGACAAATGGATGTCAAAACCGCTTTCCTAAATGGATATCTTGAGGAAGATGTCTATATGGTTCAGCCTGAAGGTTTTGTCAATCCAAAACATCCTAATAAAGTATGCAAGTTAAAGAAATCAATCTATGGATTGAAACAAGCATCGAGAAGCTGGAATCATCGTTTTGATGAGGAGGTAAAGAAATTTGGCTTCATCAAAAATGCTGATGAGGCTTGTGTGTATAAGAAGGCTAGTGGGAGCACAATAACTTTTCTAGTATTATATGTTGATGACATACTACTATTTGGAAATGACATTCCAACCTTAGAAGGTGTAAAAACCTGGCTTGAAAGTTGTTTTTCCATTAAGGATCTTGGAGAAGTCGCCTATATTCTGGGAATAAAGATCTATAGGGATAGATCAAGGTGGTTGATTGGTTTAAATCAAAGTGCATACATTGATAAGATCTTGAAAAGGTTCAAGATGGAGAACTCTAAGAAAGGCACCGTACCTATTTAAAGAGGAACGATATTGAGTACGACTCAATGTCCTAGCTCAAGGGATGAGCAAGATAAAATGAAGGCAATCCCATACGCATCTGCTATTGGATCCATCATGTATGCAATGATATGCACTCGACCGGACGTGTCATGCGCCTTAAGCATGACAGGCCGTTACCAGCAAAATCCTGGAAACAGTCATTGGATGGCTGTTAAGAACATACTTAAGTACCTAAGGAGGACAAGAGATATGTTCCTAATCTATGGATCTGGTGATGTGGAACTCGTTGTAAAAGGTTACACGGATGCGAGTTTCCAAACCGATCGTGATGATTCTCAGTCACAATCGGGATATATTTTCATTCTGAATGGAGGAGCGGTCTCTTGGAAGAGCTCCAAACAGGATGTGGTGGCTCTATCAACTACAGAATCAGAATATGTCGCCGCCTCATTGGCAGCTCAAGAAGCTGCATGGTTGAAGAAATTCATTGCCGATCTAGTCCCCTCCATTCAGGAACCCCTAGAGATCTTTTGTGATAACGAGGGTGCGATTGCTCAAATCAAGGAACCTCGTGCTCATCAAAAGACTAGGCACATTGAGCGGAGATTCAACTACATACGAGATGAAGTTGAAAAGGGAAAGATATGTATTCGCAAAGTTCACACGGATCAAAACATTGCGGATCCTCTCACGAAGCTCCTTGAAAAGGCAAAGCATGAAGGTCATACTTGTGCCATGGGACTTCGATATTCTAGTGATTGGATTTGATATGTAAATTTTGTATTTGGATATGTGGAACTCTTTATTATTTGAATAAAAATATTTGGATATAATGTTTCAATTAATGTTCCAATTTAGCATGTTTAATCCATGAGTAAATTGTTTACTCTAAATGTCCGTAGTCGTTCATACTTGTGGGAACAAGTGTGAGGGTAAGATTATTATGAACTTGGATTGGTTGATATTCATAAGGATGAATATAGAGCAATGGGTTGCTACCAAGGTTCATAGATATTTGTGGGATACAAATATTGGACTAACCCGCATCTCAAATTTTACTACATGGAATCTCATTGATTGATCATAAGTAATTTTGAGTAAAGGCGAAAATCATTTGGTATCCTCCGACCTGAGATACATATTGGGTTTTCATATTCACCAAATGTTATACCTTGAGTTTGTTCTTCACTGTTCTGAAATAGTGGACAGCACATAAGGGTATGTTCAGGTATGACACGAGGTGTTTGTGAGAAACGTATGTAGTCAAGATGGAATTTGTTCCTCTTATTCGTTGAGAGTTAGATGTCTAAGGCCTGATAACTTAAATCAACAAGGAATGATCATTCTGTGTTCTTGGATTTAACATGACATCTGTAACAAAAGGATAGATGATTGATTCACCGAAATCATTTCAAGTAGGGTACTTGAAAGGGATGATGTTATTGAATGGCTATAAGTCATGCGTATTAAGGGTAGTAAACCGTTGTTAGGCGGTATTTACTGCTTGCATCAATCTTCTATGAATCTTGGGCAAGTGGGAGATTGTAGGATTCTATGTGCCCAAGACACTTAGAATATTGATGTGGTTAGTACGTTATGATCCAAGTCGGGTTATACCCAATAACAAGCTTATCAAACACCAATTAATATTTAATTGATGATATGATCATGCAATTAAATATTTACACCAAATTTAGAAAATGGGTTTTCTAAATAAGTTGCATATGAGATGGAGCAAATTATAAGGATAAATTGTTAATGAGTTTATTGTTAATTTTGTCATTTAAAAGGGTTTAAATAACATTAATAACATATGAGTGTACTTTAATTAAATTGTTTAATTAAAGAAGACATATGTCACATTTTTAAATAAGTCTAGTAGATGACTTATTAATGTGTGACAAAAGACTAGTTTGAATATTGTGTGTGTTCAAGTTTTTAGTGGGAATCCTTGTTTTTTAAAAATATTGGCCGCCCCCCCCCTTTAATTGTGATTGGACCTTTGTTGCCTTGAAAACACACACAAGTTTAACTAGTCTTGTACTCCTCATTCTCTTCTCTCCATACATGCAAGAACATCAAAAAAACTCTCTCTTTCTCTAAAAGCTACGAAAAAGGCAGCAACAATTAAGGGTTTTGGAGAGCAATTTGTGGTGTTCTTTGGTGTTGAATCTCCCTAACAGGAGGTGCTTGCAAGGAGGCTTGGGGTATACAAGCTTGAGGGCTCCTTCTCTTGGAGTCTTGGCCAATTTTGGGCATCTCCATCTTCATCTTATCCACGGTTTTAGCAGCTCCTTTTGGCTTCATCTCATCCACGTTTTTGAGCTGCTGAAAGGTAGATATGGCAGCCCTTTGTGGCTGTCATATTATGTTGTTTTATGTTTCCATAGCATGCTTATTCACATATAATGATCCTTTGATATATGGGTTTGTTTCCTACATAAATATGGTCACTTAAGAACATGTTTTTCAGCTTTATAATCAAGTTTATAAAGTAATTATTCCGCTGCGTTTTCAGTAAGTTTAAGAGGTTAAACTATGTTTTATGTTCTAACAAACCCTTCATAAGGATGATTTGTTAATGGGTTTTATTAATCATATTGTTATTTAAAGGGGTTTAAATAACATAAGATAATGTAATGTTAGTGATCTTTAATTAAAATATTTAATTAAAGATTAGTGCATAAAACATATTAGTATGGTTTTTGCACTTGTCACACATTAAAAATCCAAGAGGGTCCATGAACTTTTAATGTGTCCACAAGACATAAAAGTAGAGGGAATCTCATTTTTTTTAAAAAATTTCGGCCACCCCTTGGTCCAATGGGGTTCCTTCTTTTGCCTTGGTAACACACACTCTTTATGAAAGAGTGTTGGACTCTCTAACTCTCACTTCACTTCACATGCAAAACACAAAATAAACTCTCTCTCTTTCTCTCAAAAGCTACGGCCAAGGCAGCAGCATTAAGGGGTTTTGGAGAGCAATTTGTGGTGTTTTTGGTGTTAAATCTCCCTAACAAGAGGTGCTTGCAAGGAGGCTTGGGGTATACTAGCTTGAGGGCTCCTCTTCTTGGAGTCTAGGCTGCATATTCGACATCATCATCACCTTCATCTCATCCCCTTTCATCCACGATTTTGAGCTGCTGGAAGGTAGTTATGGCAGCCCTTTGTGGCTGTCATATTATGTTGTTTTATGTTGACATAGCATGCTTATTCACATATAATGATCCTTTGATTTTGGGTTTGCTTTATACATTTATATGGTCACTTAAAGAACATGTTTTTCAGCTTATAAGTAAGTTTATAAAGTTGTTATTCCGCTGCGTTTTTCAGAAAGTTTAACGAGTTAAACTATGTTTTGTGTTCTTGCAAACCCTTCAAAAATAGACAGGGACTGGGATCCAATGAGACAGCTCCTCCACACATAATCTTGTCTGTAAGATCTCGTAGGTGTGGAACTTGTGAAGATGAGCTTCCTCTCATAGATCCTATAAGTGAAGAGGATGAAGAAGAGATAATGAAGAATTCCTCTTAGAAGAGTGAAGAGGAGGATTCTAAGAAGGGCCACTATCCTTCTGAGGAGAAGCAGACTACTGTGATGACCAAGTCAATGAGAAAGAACTTGATCAGGAAGAGCAAAAGAAAAGCAAAGAAGGCTCAAGAGATCAAGGCTACTTTTGACTCTAAGCAGAAACAAGTTTTTATCTCTGCAGGGTTTAAAGTAGTAAAGACTGAAGACATCAACCAAAACTCTTCAGCTAAGAGTTCTGGTTCTTGTTCAAATCATCTCAGTACTAAGAAGAAGACTGATCTGCTGTGTACCACTGTTACACAGCCTGGACCATCAAACTCCAAGAACAGTTCCCAGCCCATAAGAACTGTCTCAGCACCTGCAAAGATGAAGGTGGAGAAGGGATGTGATCAAAGACAGTCTTGCTCTCATAAGGAGACTCTTGTGAAGAAGAAAATGTTGTGTGTCATGTGTGAAAGTACCTCTCACATTGCTAAGGATTGTCCATACAATCCTAAAAGTACTGTCCATATGACCAAGACAAAGACTTCAAAGAGTTTCAAGAAGATTCAAGCTTCGGAAGGAAAGTCTGTTTCCTTTGGAAGCTCCAAATCAAAGAAGAAGGAAAATGGAAAACTACCTTCGGAAGAGAAGTTGGTCTCGGAAGAAAGGAATTCTTCCGAAGCACTGAAGTCTGCTGCAGTGACTGTAGAATCTTCCGAAGGTTCAGTCATCAAAACTTCCGAAGTCCCAAAAGCTTCCGAGGTTTTGAAGGTCAAGTCCAAGACTCCAAAGGTGGTGTGGAAGTTTAAGAAAGACCAAGTGACTGAAGTTTCTCCATCAACAACAACTCAAGATCCTTCTAGCACAACCATAGGATCTATTACTATTGCATTACCTTCTATTATACTTAGTGAGCCCAAGACAAGTAAGGCTTGGGTTTCCAAATGTAACTAATCATTTTCTTTGTACAGAACAACTCAAGACAAACAAGAATGTCTGGATCATTGATAGTGGCTGTTCCAGGCACATGACAGGCAATAGGTCACTACTCCATAACTTTGAGAGGATTGATGGAGGACCAGTTGCTTTTGGAGGAGATGAAGTTGGTTACATTTCTGGAAGGGGCAAGGTCACAAATGGTAAGCTCAGCATTGAAATGGTAAACTTTGTCAAGGAGCTTGGGTACAATCTTCTGAGTGTATCCCAATTTTATGATCAGAGTCATAACATGCTCTTTACTGAGCATGAGTGCATTGTTCTCAAGCCTGGAGTGGTCATTCCTCATGAGCACATCCTGCTTAGAGCCCCCAGGAAAGGGAACATGTACAAGATGGATTTGCAAGAAACATCTCCCCTGGAGAAGTCTCATGCTTTTTGTCTAAAGCAATTAGTGATGAGTCTTTCTTATGGCATAAAAGAATCAAATCCTTGATACATTTTGAGATGAAAAAGGTATTACAAGACAATATAGTGCTCCCAAGACTCCTCAGCAAAATGGTGTTGCTGAGAGGAGAAACAGGACACTAATTGAAGCTGCAAGAACTATGTTGTCTGACTCTAAATTGCCCATCACCTTCTGGGCAGAGGCAGTAAACACTGCCTGCTATGTGCAAAACAGAGTTTTAGTAGTTAAGACACATGGTAAGACTCCTTATGAACTTTGGCACAAGAGAAAACCTTTCATTGGTTTTCTCAGGTCATTTGGATGTCCGTGCACCATCTTGAATACCAAAGATCAAATTGCCAAATTTGCTGAGAAATCAGATGATGGAAACTTCATTGGATACTCTTCTCAAGCTAAGGCTTATAGAGTATACAATCGCAGAACTAGAACTGTTGAGGAGTCAGCCAATGTGACTTTTAATGAACACACACCCTGTGTGGCTGGTTCTGGTCCTGATTGGCTATTTGATCTTGATTAAGTTACCAACTGTTTTAAAAAATCTTGTGAGAATGTTTCAGAATCTGCAGAAAATTTAAATACAGGTGATCCTGATCCAAGATTTGAGCTAGGAAGACCTTCAACTCATACATCTTCAGCTCCAGGTGGAACTACTTCAGCAAATGAGGTTTCTATCAGCACTACAATGACAAATTCAGCTGATACATCTGGGGTGCCTTCAAATTCCAGCTCAGAGGCTCCACAACCAGATAAAGATACCTCAATTGTGGAAGACAACAATGGTGATGGTGAACGTGATCAAGAATTCCTTGATACTAATAACCACACCATAGATGATAACATCAATGATGTCACACACTCATTAGATCAAGTTAATCTTGATAAGTGTGGTGATGTGGAGGGTGAATCATCTATGCCATATCTAAATTTCTCAAATTTGGATCTTTCTCAGCAACTTGCTGTGATCCCTCAGCTTAGGAGCCACAAGTCTCACCCCACCACAAACATCATTGGAGATGTTGTCACTAGGGTAAGAACAAGAGGACAAACCCATGAAGCAAATGTTTGTCTTCACTCTTGTTTCTTATCCCAGATAGAGCCAAAGAAAGTTGATGAAGCTCTAAAGGATGGAAGTTGGGTTGAAGCTATGCAACAAGAGTTGCTTCAATTCAAAAGGCAAAAAGTTTGGAACCTTTGTCCTCTTCCTCATGGGAAGACTACCATTGGAACCAAATGGGTGTTTAGGAATAAGAAGGATGATAGAGGCATTATCATCAAGAACAAGGAAAGACTAGTTGTTCAAGGATACACACAAGAAGAAAGGATTGACTACACTGATGTCTTGGCTCCTGTAGCAAGATTAGAAGCTGTTAGAATATTCCTGGCATTTACTGCATCCAAGAACTTCAAGGTCTTTCAACTTGATGTAATGTGTGCTTTTCTGTATGGAGTGATTAATGAAGAGGTGTATGTCAAACAACCACCTGGTTTTGTAGACCCTGATCATCCTATTTATGTCTACAAGCTTGACAAAGCTCTTTATGGGCTGCATCAGGCACCCATGAAGTGGTATGAGACATTGTCTGAGTATCTTTGTAAACATGGATACAGGAGAGGTACTATAGATGGAACTCTCTTCATCAAAGGACAGGGAAATGACTTATTGCTAGTTCAAGTGTATGTAGATGACATCATCTTTGGTTCAACTAATCCAAAGCTCTGCAAAGATTTTGAGAAGCTAATGAAAGACAGATTTGAAATGAGTGTAATGGGAGAACTCAATTTCTTTCTAGGAATTCAAGTGAAGCAAGTTGAAGATGGCATCTTCATAAGTCAGTCAAAGTATGTTCAGGATATACTCAAGAGGTTCAACATGACTGATTGTAAGATTGCTAAG
This sequence comes from Flaveria ramosissima, assembly GCA_025215565.1. Taxonomy (NCBI): domain Eukaryota; kingdom Viridiplantae; phylum Streptophyta; class Magnoliopsida; order Asterales; family Asteraceae; genus Flaveria; species Flaveria ramosissima. The sequence continues at coordinate 1,767,471 of CM046032.1, forward strand.
ACACCCATAGCCAGAAACCACTCCCTTGGACCTGATCTTGAGGGGGAGTGTCTAGATGAACACTTATACAGGGCTATGATTGGGTCTCTTATGTATCTTACAGCTAGCAGGCCTGATATCATGTTTGCTACATGTATTTGTGCAAGATATCAAGCCAACCCTAAGATGTCTCACCTCATCACTGTCAAAAGGATTTTAAGATACCTCAAAGGTGCTTCAACACTTGGTTTATGGTATCCAAAGAATTCTGACTTCAATCTATATGCTTATACAGATAGTGATTATGGTGGTTGCAACATGACTGCAAAGTCTACATCTGGGGGATGTCAATTCCTTGGTGGAAGGGTTGTCTCATGGCAATGCAAGAAACAATCCTGTGTGTCTGCATCAACTGCTGAGGCTAAATACATTGCTGCTGCAAGTTGCTGCTCAAGTGCTTTGGATTCAAAATCAGATGCTAGACTATGGATTTAACTTCAATGAGACTCCTATCCACATACACAACAATAGTGCTATCTCTATCACTGAGAACCCTGTGCAGCACTCAAGGACCAAACACATCAATATTAGGTATCATTTAATAAGAGATAACTATGAAAAGGGATTAATTAAACTAGTCAAAGTTCATACAGATGAACAATATGCTGATCTGTTTACAAAAGCTTTTGATGAACAGAGATTTAAATATCTGATATCAGCTATTGGGATGATTAACTTTGAGTAGACTTTTTCTTAAAACTAATTCTAATTATTACTTAAAATATGTGTGTCCTAAGTTGTCTAGTTCATCACTTTCATAAGCTCATGTTTTCTTTGGATATCAAATCCTTTTTGAAGACTTTCCTTAGATTCTTGAAAATTTTTCGATCTTTCGGAAGATATATTTTTACCTTCGGAAGAAAATCATATCTTCAAAATAAATAACTGTCTAAGAAATTTTACCTTCGGAAGAAGTCTAAATCTATCTTCCGAAGCTTAAATACTTGTCTCAGACACTTATTTGTTTTTAAGGACTTTTTCCTTCCGAAGCAAAATTAACTCTCGGAAGCTTTGTTGTTTATTATACAAAGCATTCAAGTGTTTATTTCTCTTTCGAAGCATAAATTTTCAAGACTCTCAGGAAAATCTTCCGAAGCCATTTTAGCTTCGGAAGCTTTTTCATTAAAACTTCCGAAGACAATTTACCTTCGGAAGCTTTTCGAATTCCAAGAAAACTACTTTTTGAGCAAAAGTAAACTACTTTTTCAGAGGTGGGACCGACTTTCGGATTTCAAAGTTTATCCTCTTTCATTAACTTTGGTTCAAGTCCCTTTTCACATAAATACCCAACGGTTCCCCTCTTTCTCACTATCTTCCTCAATTCCACTATTCCTCAAACCTAATTCTCTAAACCGCCTTTGCTTTCTACCTTTCTTCACCCTTAAGCTTCTGAAATGGCCAACCTTAACCGCAGAAACAACCCAGATTTCTCCATGCAACTTCACAGGCAACATAATCAGGTTGCTCTGTTAAGCTCTGAGAAAGATGCAAGTTTCTCAGAGATTTGCCAATTCTTAACTCTATCCAACTACTTCACCTCCCTGACCATTGATCCTACTCTGTATGAGGATCATTTGCTTGAATTCTGGAAGACCTGCCAAGAGGTCATCATGGATGGGGAGAAGGCACTGTCTGCCACAGTGCAAGGGAGGACAATCTTCATCATTCCGGCCATCATTAAACATCATTTGCAGCTGGATGATGAAGAAGGTGAGTTGTCCTTCCCAAAGGAAGCTGTTAATCATTCCTTTGAGCAGATGGGCTATGAGGGAGATTTCTCTGTAAAAACCTTCAGGAAAGGGAAGGTCTCATCCCAGTGGAAATACCTGCTCCATGTGGTTATCCACAGCTTGTCTAACAAGCATGGAGGGTGGGACCAGATTCCTGAGGATCTCTCCTTTATAGTACATGGAATGGTTCAGGGGGTCAAGTTCAGGTACTCTCAATTTGTTTATACTAATTTACTTGCAAACTTGGACTCCTTAGAGTATTACATGTTTCCTAGATATGTTCAACACATTCTTAACTGTGAACTGGGCTCATAGTTGAGGGAAACAAGTAATATTCTTAAATTGGGACAGATGAAGCCCGGCATCTTTAAAATCACGAAGAAGCCAACTGTAGGCTTCTCAGGGGTAGAAACGGCCCTAGTCCCCAAAATGTTAGAGCTCATTGCTCAAGGTGACAACCTAGCAACACAAGCTAGTGTTGAACCCACACCTTCTTTTCTTTACCACTAAAAAGACCACAAATAACCCTCACATACCAAAGAAAAACCAAACGAACCCCTGCTCAGGCTATTGACTCTGTGCAGGTCCCCATATACTCAACCTTATAAGAGGAAGTGGACACTAGAGCTCCCACTTCCCCTGAGGAGCAAACCACTCCCCTTTCCATTTCTTCACTATCAAGGCTGAGGTTCCTCATGCTCACCCTGATGAGCTCACAAGCCCAACAGCCTTAAGCCTTCACTCTGAGCCTCAACACTCAAGTGAACAACCTTTAGGGGACAGTTACCATCCCCAGCCTTTAGATCTAAACCAACCAATTCCCAACCTATCCTTCTATATTGATGAAGACTTAGGATTCAGTGAGTACCATGAGTCTCTCTTCTCCTCCCCTACTCAAAGAGAGATGAGTACCTCTGATTCTCCTCAGTCTATCCCACATCAGTCACCTGTTACTGAGGTGGACACTTCTGAACATGTTCAGGATGTCCATATGGAAGAGGCTCTCACTTCTGAAAGTGATTACATCATTAAGACCTCAACAACCATGGCAACTCAGCCCACTGGCACCTCAACTGAGATTGCTAGTGAGCAGAGGAAACCAGCAGCCAAGAACCTCAAGCTGGGGTGAGAGAGAGGACTTTGGTCCAATCATCTCATCCCCCAATGATTCTTCTGATGAAGAAGAGGGGAATTTGAGACTAAAGGTGCAGAAACTGTCAAAACATGCTCCTATTTGGTCTCTAAGGTTAGTCACCTTGAATCTCAGGTGACTACCTTACAAAACAAGGTCAATGATCAACAACTTCAGATTTCATATCTAAAGGAAAAACTAGCTGGGAGACCTTTAAGGAGAGCTCAACCAGGAACACAAGAACCTGTGGAAGTGATTGACTTATCCTCCAGCTCACCTATGCAAGTGGGTGATGCTACCAGAAAGGGGGAGAAAGTTATTGCAGCCACAGAACCTGGGAGTTCTTCACAGAGAATGGACATAGAGGACTCACCATGCTCACTTGCTGTTGTGCATTCTCAGCAACTTCCTCAAGTTCACATTAGTGTGACTCTATAGACTCTAATCATCAGGAGTCTCTTGAGGAAGGTATACCAAGGGCTGTCTCATCTCCACCACAAGGAACTTCAACTACATCATAAGGTGGAGGTATGACTGATAGAAGAGCCCTTATCCTTCACAGAGTTCAAGGGCAACAAGAAGTTTTTGATTTTCAAAGCTTGAACTTCTATGAAAGAATCTGGATCAGTCCAACCTGCCACTTGTCAATCCAAACAACTCAAGACAAGCTGACAGATTGGCTCAAAGAATCCAAAATAGGATCCTTGTAGAGTTCACTCTAAGAAGGAGATTTAGGCAATCAGGCAATGTCATCGGTCAACTGGATGTTGAGGTGGACCCTAAGATTAGTTTCATAGGGGAAACCTTGACTGAAGGCCCAGTGGCAGAACCTGAGACCCCTGTCTCATCATCAACAACTGCTGCAGAGGTTCAAACTCCTTTTGAGACACCTGCTGGTGAAGGTGTTTTTCAGCCTCTCTCTGGCCAGAGCATGGAAGCTACACCAAGCAATGAAGGCCAAGCCTCTATCCACCCTGGGTCACAAAGGTCTGTGGGTGACAAAGGGAAAAGGATCATGACTCCTGAGGAAATTGAGGAGGAAGAGAGAGAGAGGAAAAGGAAGCTAAGGGGAGAAAGTTCCTCTGGGTCATCTAGCTTTATGCAAGCTGCAATCAGGGCTGCCCCCAGACCAAATACTCAAGATGATGAGTTGAGGGCAGTCAGGATTACTTATTTACAGACCAAGAACTATGATATTGATGAAATCATCTCCCTCCCCTTAGAAGAATTGAATGAACTGGCTGACATGAAGTGTCAAGAGAGATGAAGGAGAAAGAGGATGCAAGGCTACTTCTCCAATTCAAAGAGGAGAGGAGACAGAAAAGACTCTACAAGCATGCTCCCACTCTCTCTCCAGTTCAAGAAAGTCCTGCACAGGAAGATGTGGCTCCACAAGAACCTCAGGTAGATAAAGAAGAAGATAGGATCAAGATGATCAACTACCTGAGTGCCACAGGCTTCTATCAGGCAGCTGCACTTCTTCCCCTGTCCTATGACTTCATTGAGTTTGAGTACCTAAAGCAACTTGAACTTGAGCTAGTCAAAGAAAGAAAGACAACCAAAAGGAAGCTAAGGGAAGAAGCTGCAAAGTCAAGAGCCATCATCCACAAAAGTATGAAGAAGTCTGCTGATAGACAAAGGATGATGAGCTTCTTGAAGCTATATGGATTCTCCGGAAGGAGACTTGGCCCTATGTCTCTATCTACAATGGATGAGCATATAAGGGTGATCAAGTAGAAGATTAAGAGTGGTGAACTAATTGACTTGCACTCTCTTCCAAGTCAAGTCCCACCTGAAGTGGAGGTTAAGTTTGAACAACCTGAGACACCTCAATCCGGACCTCCAGCTGAGCCTCAACAAGCTTCATCTTCTGATCCAAAGCAGGGTCAAACTCCCTCTCCTTCTGAACCTGTGAGGGAGGAACACCCAACTGAGAAAGACAAGGATGATCAACATGGTGCTGCAGACCAGTCTTCTCAGTTAAAGTCATCAAAGAGGAAGAAGAGAATGGCTTCTAAACCAAAGTCAAAGAAGAAGAAGCCTATGTCATCTACCTCTACACCTTAGGCTGAGTCAGATCAACCTGAGGAAGTGCATGATGAGGCAGCCCAATCAACTCCAATGCAAGTGGCTCCTCTGACAACTGAGACACCCATCTTGTCCTGGACTTACTCTACTAATCCAGAAAGATGGCATGTAATCAGAGATCAAGGTGTTGAGAATGTCTACACTTGGCAAGACATAATCAACTTACCTCTGCATGATCTCCTTGAGATGAGAAGATACTATGAAGGTCTTGATGATCCTGACCATCTAATGAAGAAAGGAATGGTCATGATTGTACTAAAGACCACCAACATCTGAAGATCTTCTAAGTGTTTTGGTAGCATCAACCTAAGGGGAGTTTGTAAGGATTCCTTAAGTCTGATGCAACCCAAAACATCCAATGTGTCTCTGCAACATGCACTAAGTACTGAATTAAAGAATACTTCGGAAGTTTTAACCAATACACTAGAAAATATTTTAAGTGTAAAATCTTCCGAAGCTTCAACCTATGAAGACAGATTTCTTCCGAAGACTCAGAGACAAAGTCTTCCGAAGCTTCAACCTATGAAGACAGATTTCTTCCGAAGACTTTTAGTATACATGCTTTATCTGATGTACTTTTCCTTAAAGCTGGACACCTTTCCGCTGCATCTCTGTAAAGTCACCAGCTTACATGAGTTGGTGAAAAGGTCCATGCTTTTGGTAACTGTACATTGAGGTCTTGAGTCTGTAACTTTCTACTTTATGTACTTTATCCTTTTTGTAATAGATAAGGATGTGAGCTATGGCATGTCATAGTCACAAGGTCAAAAGGCAGATATGCCTTTTGATCCTACAATAGATTTTGTTAGTCTCTAGTCAATTGTATCCAGCTGGCTTTCAAAGTATAGCCGGCTGTAGGTTGTAGTATAAGTATTCCAAGTTCTTGTATCTTTCTTTATGCTTTGTAACACTTGTAAAAGAACTTGAGAAAGCAATATACTGCATCCTTGAAACCCAACTCTCTTGTTCTGTCTCTTTACTTTACTTGTGTTCTTTGTATCAACTTGGTTAATCCAGTTCACTGTTTGATCAAAGTTTAGTTGTTCTCCTCATTGTGTTGTTGTGTTGTAATTTGTTCAAGCCCTTAAACGGTCCTGCATCTCCCCCTTTTTGGTAGCATCACCCTCTTTCATAGGTGAGCTAGGAGTTAAGTCAACCACATCCACAGGTTCTTGCGTTCCTGGATGAGCTCCTCTTAAAGGTCTCCCAGCTAGTTTTACCCTAAGATATGATATCACAAGTTACTGATCAGTAACCCTGTTTTCTAAGGTAGTCACCTGAGATTCAAGGTGCTAACCTTAGAGACTAAATAAGAGCATGTTTGTGACAATCTTTGCACCTAGTCTCATGTTCCCCTCATCTTCATCAAAAGAATCAATGGGGGATAAGAAAATTGGACCAAAGTCTTCTCTCTCGCCACCAACATAATGTTCTTGGCTGCTGGATTTCCATTGCTCACTAACAACTTCAGTTGAAGTGTTAATGGGCTGAGTTGCCATGGTTGAGTTCTTAAAGATGTAATCACTTTCAAAAGTGAGAGCCTCTTCCATATGGACCTCCTGAATAGGTTCAGGGAGATCCACCTCAGTAATGGGTGAATGATGTGGGCTAGACATTGGAAAATCAGGAGCACTCATCTCTCATTGAGTAGGGGAGGAGTAGAGAGACTCATGGTACTCACTGAATCCTATGTCTTCATCATCATAAGATTCTAGTTTGGGAATGGGTTGGTTTAGATCTAGAGGCTGGGGATGGTAACTTTCCCCTGAAGGTTGTTCACTTGAGTGTTGAGATTCAGAGTGAAGGCTTGAGGCTGATAGGCTAATGAGCTCATCAAGCTGAGCATGAGGAACCTCATCACTGATTCTTGATGAGATGGGAGTGGTTTGCTCCTCAGGAGAAGTGGGAGCTCCAGTGTCCACTTCCTCCTGTATGGGTGATGATATGGGGGCCTGCACAAGCTTAATCGCTTAAGCAGGGGTTCATTTGGATTTTCTTTGGTAGGTGAGGATGATTTGTGGCTGTTTAGTTGGTTGTGAAGTAGGTGTGGGTTCAACACTAGCTTGTGTTGCTAGGTTGTCACCTTGAGCAATGAGCTCTAACATTTTTGGGACAAGGGCTGTTTCTACCCACAGAGAAGCCAACGGTTGGGTTTTTCATTATTTTAAAGATGCTGGGCTTCATCAGTCCCAAATTAAGAATATTATTTGTCCCCCTCAATTGTTAGCCCAGTTCATAGTTAAGAATATGTTGAACATATCTAGGGAACATATAATACTCTAAGGAGTCCAAATTTGCAAGTAAATTTGTATAAATAAATTGAGATTATCTGAATTTGACCCCCATGACCATTCCATGGATTATAAAGGAGAGATCTTCAGGAATCTTGTCCCACCCCCATACTTGTGGGATAAGCTGTGGATGACCACATGAAGTAGGTACTTCCACTGGGATGAGACCTTCCCTTTCCTGAAAGTCTTTACAGAGAAATCTCCCTCATACCCCATTTGCTCAAAGGAGTAATTTGTAGCTTCCTTTGGAAAGGACAACTCACCTTCTTAATCATCCAACAGAAGATGAGAGTTGATGATGGTTGGAGTGATAAAGATTGTCCTCCCCTGCATTTTGGCAGACAGTGCCTTTTCCCCATCCATAATGACCTCTTGGCAGGTCTTCTAGAATTCTAACAACTGATCCTCATAGAGAGGAGGATCAATAGTAAGGGAGGTGAAGTAGTTGGATAGAGTCAAGGTTGTGAAGTTGCATGGAGAAATCAGGGTTGTTTCTGCGGTTAAGGTCGGCCATTTTAGAAAGCTTAAAGGCGAAGAGAGTGAAGAACAAAGGCGGTTTGTGGGTGAATTTAGGTTTTGGGACAGATGAAGAAGAAAGTGAAAGAGGTGGAACCATTGGGTATGTATATGAAATGGATAAGACAAAGTTAATGAAAGAGGATAAACTTTGAAATCCCGATGTCGGTCCCACCTCTGAAAAAGTGCCCAAAAAGTAGTTTTCTTGGAAGTCTAAAAATCTTTTGAAGGAAATTTTGCTTCGAAGTTTTGATGAAAAAGCTTCCGAAGCCAAAATGACTTCGAAAGATATTCCATAGAGTTTAGAAAATTTTGCTTCGGAAGAGATTAATACTCAGAGATTTTATTCTAAGGAAAAGAAAACTTCCGAGAGTAAATTGCTTTCGAAAGAAAATTGTTCTTCAAAAACCTATAAGTACCCAGGAGGAGTTTAAGCTTCAGAAGATATTTTGAGATTTTCTTCCGAAGGTAAATTTTACCTAAGTAGTTATTTGTTTTGAAGACATAAGTTTCTTCCGAAGGTAAATTTATATCTTCCGAAGAATAAAATTATCAAAATTTTCAAAAATCTAAGGAATGTCTCTTAAAAAGATTTTTCTTCCATATTAAACAAGAGCTTATGAAGGTGATAAAATAGACAACTTAGGACACACAGATTTTAGAAATAATATGATTAAGTTTTAAGAAAAGCTATGCTAAGTTAATCATCCCAATAGCTAATACAAGATATTTAAATCTCTGCTCATCAAAAGCTTTGGTGAACAGATTAGCATATTGTTCATTTGTGTTAACTTTGACTAGTTTGATTAATCCCTTTTCAAAGTTATCTCTAATCAAATGATACCTAATATTGATATGCTCTGCACAGGATTCTCTGTGATAGAGATAGCACTGTTGTTGTCTATGTGGATAGGAGTCTCTTTGAAGTTGAATCCATTGTCTAGCATCTGATTCTGAATCCAAAGCACTTGAGCACAGCAGCGATGTATTCAGCTTCAGCAGTTGATGCAGACACATAGGATTGTTTCTTGCATTGCCAAGAGACTATCATTCCACCAAGGAACTGACATCCCCTTGATGTAGACTTTGCAGTTATGTTGCAGCCACCATAGTCACTATCTGTATAGGCATACAGATCTAAGTTAGAATTCTTTGGATACCAAAGGCCAAGTGTTGAGGCACCTTTGAGATATCTTAAAATCCTCTTGACAGTGACCAGGTGTGAAATCTTGGGGTTGGCTTGATATTTTGCACAAATACATGTGGCAAACATGATATTAGGCCTGCTAGCTGTGAGGTACATAAGAGACCCAATTATGTCCAGGTAAAGATGTTCATCCACACACTCCTCCTCAAGATCAGTTCCAAGGAAGTGGTTTCAAGCTATGGGTGTCTTAGCAACCTTGCAATCAGTCATGGTGAATATTTTAAGTATGTTTTGTACATACATTGACTGACTTATGAACATGCCATTTTCAACTTGCTTCACTTGAATTCTCTAAGCATTCCTATAAGTCTGATGCAGCCAAACATCCAAAGTCTCTCTGCATGCATGCACTAAAGTACAGAAGTAGAAATGCTTCGAAAGTTTTACACCATGCACTAGAAAATATTCTAAGTGTAAAATCTTTCGAAGCCAAGACCAACATCTTCTGAAGCCAAAAGTGAAGTCTTCCGAAGCTTCAAAGACAAAGTCTTTCGAAGCCAAAGAGTGAAGACAGATTTCTTCCGAAGACTTTTATGAACATGCTTTTATCTGATGTACTTTACCATAAAGCTGGACCACCTTTCCGCTGCAATACTGTTCAGTCACCAACTTACATGAGTTGGTGAGAAGGTCCATGCTTTTGGTAACTGTACATTAAGGTCTTGAGTCTGAGTTTTCTACTTTATGTACTTTTATCCTTTTTGTAATATATTAGTATGTGAGCTATGGCATGTCATAGTCGCTAGTCAAAAGGTAATCTGCCTTTTGACTCTACATTTGATTTTGTAGTTGTCTAGTGTTATGTATCCAGCTGGCCTTCAAAGTATGGCCGGCTATAGGATGTAGTATAAAGTATCTCAAGTACTTGTAAGTTTCTTTCTATGCTTTGTAAGATTTGTAAAAGAACATGAGAAGCAATATACAACATTCTTGAAAACCATACACTTGTGTTGTTTGCTATTTTGTTCTGTCTCACATATTTACTTGTGTTCTTAGCATCGTACTTATAAGTTAACCAGTGCCCTATTTGATCTGTTAAGTATTCTAAAGAACTCTCCTCATTGTGTTGTTGTGTTGTAATTACATACCCTTAAATGGTCCTGCATTTGGTATCAGAGCATTCTAGGCTCTTCATATAAGATCTCACCATCTTAAGATCCCTCACACACACAAAATACTTAACAACTCAAATGGCAGCTATTTTCAAAGCTGATATGGAAAATGGAACTATAACAAAGTCTCCACTGATCACTCCTAAAGACTTTGATACTTGGTGTCAAGGAATGGAAGGCTTTATCAAGTCTCAAGACTCCAGGATGTGGGACTCTGTTGTTCAAGGACCTTACATACCAAGCACCACAGTAGCTACTGGTGGTGGTATGATTCCAAAGGCTGTGGCTGACTATTTTGAAGAAAATAGGAAAAGAATAGAGATTGATCAGAAAGCCATGACAGCCCTTCAAACTGCCCTTCCAAACTCCATCTACAGAGGCTTCAAGAAGTGCAAAACTGCCAAGCAACTATGGGAAGCACTGAAGCTTATGTATGAAGGGTCCAATGAAGCAAAGGAGAATAACAAGGATCTCTTGAAGCAGTAGTTTGAAAACTTCACCTTCAAAGTAGGTGAAACCATGACTCAACAATACTTTAGATATCATGAAATTATGGATACTCTAATGGATGTTGGAGTAACTCTTGAGAACATGGAAATTGTGAGGAAGTACATGTCCTCTCTTCCTAGAAAATGGACACATTATTGTGTTGTTATCAAGAGGACTGATAACCTAAAGTCTCTTACTCTTACAGAGTTGTATGGTATTCTCAGTGGATACCAGATGAAGATAAACATGCAAAACTCATCTGGTAACTCCAGCAATCAACTGATTCAGCCCTCCATGTGGTTGAAAGGGAAAGCATTGAGCCACAACATCATCTTATATGCTACCCTGACAACTCACAAAAGGGTCCTTTCATCACCTTCCCAGATACTCCAAGAGAAAGCTACACTCAAGGAAGTCCATTCTAAGAGACAAGTTCTTCTCATGATTTTGTCTCTGCTGATGAGAGCACAAGAAACTTTCTCTTCACCCTTGAAGACCTAGATTGTATCCATCCAGATGATCTGGAGTACATGGAGATAGTCCAGTAGATGGCTCTTCTCACTCACAGAGCCAAAAAGTTCTACAAGAGGACATGGAGGAAGTTTCCAAGCAATACAACCAGTGGAAAGTTTGGGCTGGATAAAAGCAAAGTAAAGTGTTACAACTGTAACCAGATGGGACACTTTGCAAGGGAGTGTAAGGAACCATGGACAAATGATGGCCAAACACAAGTCAGACCAAACTACACTGATAGAGCTCCCAAGAATGAAAAGCCAAAGCAGCAAGCTGCAGTTGCTATTGAAGAAGGAGGCTTTGACTGGACCTTTCAGGAGGAAGATGCATCTCCAAACCAAGCACTCATGGCTGACCACGATGAAGCCAAGGTATTGGAACATCTTTGTACTCCTAAACGCTATGCTAAAGTAAATAGATACAGATCCTATCACTTAGAAATGAGATCTGATCTTGAGTCCTTAAATATCTTAAAAGCTTATTTTAAAAGATTTGAAAATGATTATAAACTAAAGATAGAGGACTTAGAGAAAACCATTTCAACTCTTAAACATGAGCACACCAACTACAGGAATTAAATCAAAGACCTTATAACTAGGTTAACTGAATGCCAGGCTGAGCTTGTGATCAGCAAAGCCAGGGCACAAAAATGTGTTCTTGAAGAAGAGACCTTCAAGAACATGATATCCTCATCCTTGCATGCAAAAGTTTGTTATCAAAATAAGTAGGGACTGGGATCTAGTGAGATAGCTCCTCCATACACAATCTTGTCTGTAAGATCTCCTAGGTGTGGAACTTGTGAAGATGAGCTTCTCTTCATACATCCCTTGACTGAAGAGGATGAAGAGGAGATGGTGAAGAATGGCTTTGAGAAGAGTGAAGAAGAGCATTCTAAGAAGGGTCACCATCCCTCTAAGGAGAGTAAAGCTGTTGTGATGACCAAGGCCAAGAGTCACCATCCCTCTGCACAGAAACAAGTCTTCATCTCTGCAGGATTTGAAGTGGTTAAGGATGAAGACACAAACTTGAACTCCAATAACAAGAGTTCTAGTTCTTGTCCAAATCATCCCATCATCAAGAAGAAGGCTGATCAGTTGTGCACCACTGTTGTACAACCTGAACTATCCAGCTCCAAAGGTAGTTCTATCCCCACAAGAATTGCCACAACATCTGCAAAGATGAAGATGGAGAAGGAAAGTAATCAAGTTCAGCCTTGTTCACAAAAGAAGACTCCTAAAAGGAATTGCCACCACTGGCAGTACTTCTTATCTTGCTAAGGATTGTGTTTACAATCCAAAGAGTACTCTCCACATGACCAAGAAAGAAACTTCTAAGAGTTTGGAGAAGAAGAAGCAAGCTTTGGAGGAAAATATTTTTCCTTTGGAAGCTCCAAAATGAAGAAGACAAGTGGAAAAACTTGCCTTCAGAAGAAAATTTGGTCTCGAAAGAAAGGAATACTTCCGAAGCACTGAAGCCTGCTGCACTGAAAGCAAGATCTTCCGAAGGTCCAGTCATCAAAACTTCCTAAGTCATCAAAACTTCCAAAGTATTGAAGGTCAAGTCTAAGTTTCCAAAGGTGGTATGGAAGACAAAGAAAGACCAAGTGGCTGAAAGTTCTTCATCAACATTAGCAAATGATCCTCAAACATGATTATAGGATCAATTACTGTTGCATTGTGTGACATCCGTCACCTTAAGGTCCGTCAATTAACGTGTTTGTCCGTCATCTATTCTAGGATTGGTCATTCCTCATCTTTATTTGACTATTTATGTGGATATCATGTGTGCTTAATTATCGTTGTGTGTGCACTCGTTACAACCATGTGTTAACCTTAAAAAGACCTTATAAAACTTTCATCTTTGAAAACGTCAAATATATCATTTTATAAATATAATAAATGTTTTAATATAACCATTTCTTAAGTCATAATAACATTAAATGAACTTTTACAATTAATATGAAACACCTAACAAAGTCGTTTTTCAACCGAACAAAATTTAGGAAAACTCGGGGGTTAAGTGCAGGGACTAAACTTGTAATTTTGCAAACTTGGGCTGGGTATAAATACCCCCTTATCAGCCCTAGAAAACCCATTTCACCATCTTCTTCATCTTCACCCTCTACACACACAAAATCACCATTTTAGCACCAAATCCAACCCGAGAGGTCTTGTTTTCTTCGTCTTGACATCGTCTACAGCTTAGACTACTCCTTTCTAGCAGGTAGTTGTCTTTAGTTGTCTGTTTTCTAGCCTTTTCACGGCTGTCCAAACTAGGGTTTCGGGTGTTCGGGTTCAACCCGAACATGCAAGGTCGTATGGGTGCGTGTGAGGTCTCTTTGCTTGTGTTTTATGCTTGTGTATGTTTGTTGAGTGTTTCTGGAGGTCCTTGTGGTGTAAAACCCGTGTTTAGAGCAGCTCGGGGGCTGCTCATCCCGACCACAGTCGCGATCCTGCAGATCAGGCGACTGGGTCATCCATGCGATTGAGCCGTGCGACTGAGTGGGTCGTGCGACTGGATCATGCGTCTGAGTCAATCGCGCGACTGAGTTGTGCGACTAGGCATGTCGTGCGACTGAGTTGTGCGACTGAGTGTCTGTGTGCGATTGAGTCATGCGTGCGATTGAGTGTATGCGAATGAGTCATGCGACTGAGTGATTGTGTGCGATTGAGTCAGGTGACCGACTGAATGTGTGCGAATGAATGTGATTCGCACGACTGGAGTCCAATCGCACGAATGAAGGTTCAGTCGTACGAAAGTAGCTAATTCGCACGATTGAATGTTGATTCGTGCGTATGGAAGTTGAGTCGTGCGATTGGGTGTTGTGTGGTACGACTGAAGGCCAGTCATACGAATGAAGGCTCAATCGTACGAATGAAGCTGATTTGCACGATTGAGGGTTGGTTCGCACGAATGGAGGTTGAGTCGTGCGTCTGACCTTGTTATGCGACTGAATTTGTTGTGTTTGACCCCTTGTGCGTGGTGTGAGTATGTCGTGTGGTGCCGAGGTAACACTAACACAATAATGCCATTGTTTGGCCACAAAGATTAAAGTCAACGTGAGAAAGGGCACATAAACTATTTTGAACAAATTGAACTAACGCTTTACAACGATCAAATTGACTTATAACTATTGACACTTATTTAATGCTTCTTCAATAACAATGGGACATTTACTTAAAACATCATCTTTAATGGCGATAATGTCTTGTACTTGGATCTATATAAGATCTAGTACGTGTGTCAGTCCGTGTGTGTTGTACGCGACCCATCCGATACGACCCGAACCGACCCACCATTATTGCGCGCTTATACATATATCATATCATTAATGCTATACAATAACTGTCAATAGGTGTTTGACTGTTTATTTGCATTCAACATTTGGGATACATCGATCATACATACTTACCACCTAACAAGTGAGTTTCGTGGCCCCTTTTTACGCTTATACAATATTTCAATCATTTACAAATTGGGGGAAAAGTATGCTTACACAATTTTTATGCTGTACAACTTACATACATTTTACATACAAGGAATCAACGTGATACTGTGTTGCAAGTACTATTTGATACATGCTTGGGTCTGCTGTGTGGTTCTATCTTTGCAACTATTTAATTCCAGTGTGGGAACCGACGGTTAGGTATTTGTAGTACTACTGGGTTGACACCCCCACCCTCGTTCGATGGTATACTAGTTGGTACCATCAGTGGCCAGGAACGGGCCCTTGGGTGAATATATGCCGACAATTTCTTTGTGTACGTCGCTAGGTTTGGTTGCAAAGCTCATGTCATGTGATATTTACTTGTGTAATAACTGTATTCACGGTATTCCGACGCGCTTACTTATTACAGCATCACTTACATTTTTAATACATAAACCTGCGAGCTCACCAACAATTAAGTTGACCGTTTTAAGCATGTCTTTTCAGGTGATCATGCAAGTCCAGGAATCTAGGTGTGCTACCTTAGTGGAGACCCTAGGATGCATTTTGGGACTTATCATGTTTTGTTAAACAATATTTTGAACAATGTTAACGCTTGTAAACAATTATCAACTTTTGAAACTTGTTCCCGGGTTGTGGGAATTAACATTTACATTTTCATCTTATGTGAATATTTGTTATCATTATCATGTTGCTTATGGCTATGTTGTCGTGAACACTGACTAAACACGACACAAGTCCCCTTGTTGTCGGGTGTCGTCATGACATGCATGTCATCATTTATTTATATTGCTCTCTATCAGTTACCATGTGTTATGACGATCCCGGTCTCGTTACATCCCCGTGTTTCCGCTTTTAGCGGGGGTGTGACAGATTGGTATCAGAGCCATTGGTTATAGAGAATTAGGCAATACGCTTGACCTAGACTATAACCTAGGAACCTTCATGTAGATTTGCATGCTAGGACTCTGTATGCATATTATATCTCGTGTATGTGTTCCTCGCTGCTTGATTTGTTCATCTATTTGTTATGTGATCTTTCTACCCTATGAGAGAGCCCTTGTGCTCACTCTTTTATGGGGATGCTTCTATTGAATCTTCCGTTCCCTCTGCGCGCCGAGTTAGTTTATCAGATCTGGGTATTAGACCCGAAGAGATCTTCACTGATCATGCTATTGCGCTTGACCTTGGACACTGAGATTAACCCTGAGGATGGTTATGTCTGAAACCTCGAAAGATGAGGAAATAGACAACCTCCGCTGGACTAAACGTGATTGTATGCATGGACTTACAACTGTTGTGATGGATTATTATGGATATAATGTAAAGGAAAGTCGGATGTCATGTAACCGGATCGGGCATCATTCTCGGTACATCGTGGGTGTGGTGGGAACGCTGCGGGGAACCCTATATATAAACATCACCGGTATACCGAGAATATGCTTGAAATGGGCTGCATGGTGATCTTGACCAACCGGAACATGAACATTGGAACTTGATAAGTGGAATACATCTGTATCTTATGGTGACTAAAGTTTATATGTTACCTCTTTTATGATTAGAACATGCCGCCTCGAAGAGTCACCCGTAGCAGTAGTGGCGGGAGTGAAGCCCCAAGGGGCAGAGGCCGAGGCAGAGGCAGAGCACCAAGAGCAAACGATGCTCCTGCCAGTAACAGTCAAGGAACAGGGAACGCCGACATGGCAGCCCTGATCGCTCAGCAACTGGCCGCACTGATTCCTACTATCGTGGCCCAAGTGAGCGACGCACTTTAACAACACCACCCTCACGGGGATGGTGGCAACGATGATGGAGCCCAAGGTGGGATAGAAACTGAGACGGGAAACGGAAACCCGACTGGAAACGAGAGCAACCAGGAAACCGGGAATGGTGGTACTGCCGGTATTGAGACTGGGGTGGTTAATGCTCGTCGGGGATGTTCGTACAAGGAGTTCGTGGCTTGTAAGCCAAGGGAATTCGACGGGAAAGGTGGGGCGATAGCCCTAACCAGGTGGTTGGAAAAGATGGAGGCAGTGATCGACATCAGTGAGTGCCTCGACAGCCAGAGGATCAAGTATGCCACTTGTTCTCTACAGGGTAAGGTCCTAACCTGGTGGAACACCCAGGTTCAAGCTCGAGGAAGAGAATCTGCGATGCAGATGTCGTGGGACGAGTTCAAAGCCTTGATCACTAAGGAATACTGCCCTCTCAACGAGATGCAGAAGCTGGAGCTTGAGTTCTGGAATCATGCTATGGTGGGGGCAGGACATGCAGCTTATACTGATCGTTTTCATGAGCTGGCGAGATTGGTTTCGCACTTGGTAACGCCGGAATCAAAGAGGATTGAAAGGTACATTTGGGGACTCGCGCCTCAAATTAGAGCGATGGTCACAGCAGCCGCTCCTCCTACTATTCAGAGCGCAATTCTGAAAGCTGGCGCTTTGACTGATGAGATGGTTAGAACAGGGGTTTTGGGCCGAGGAGCCGAGAAGAGGAAGGATGTTGGGGAGTCGAGCCGGTCGAGTGCTGGAAGGCTTGAGAAGAGGTCTAAGCCGACCAGGAATTTTGTGGCCGTGTCTCAGGCCAGAAGAGAGTATGTGGGGCCGCACCCCAAATGTGACAGGTGCAATTATCATCATCCCCCAGGGACGCAATGCCGGGTGTGCGCGAACTGTAGACCGCCCGGGTCATTTGGCAAGAGATTGCCGAACTGCGCCAAATCTTGTAGCACCCGTCAACGCGGTTAACCCCACCGGGAATGCAAGGGCTTGCTTTGAATGTGGGAGCCCTGATCACTACAGGAATATGTGCCCCAGGCTGAATCGGGCACCGGGTCAGCAAGGGAACAACCAGCAGCAGGTGATGGCTATCGCTGGGAATCCAGGCCCGGCTATTCAGGGGAATGCAGCTCGGGGACGTGCATTCGTCATTGGAGCTAATGATGCTCGTCAGGACCCGAATGTTGTCACGGGTACGCACTTACTCAATCATCACTTCGCATCTATATTATTTGATACGGGAGCAGACAATAGTTTTATTTCTTCCGAGTTTGTGCAATTGCTTGATTTGAGTCCTAGTAGGCTAGAAACTAGCTACTCTGTAGAAATGGCCAATGGTAGAGTTGCTCAGGCCGATGAGATCATTAGGAAGTGTTCGTTGACGCTGGAGGATCACACCTTTGAGATAGACTTGATACCCTTTGAGTTAGGAAGCTTCGATGTCATCGTGGGTATGGATTGGTTGTCGTAAAATGGAGTAGAGATTGTTTGTCGAGACAAAGTAGTACGTATCCCTATGCCAAACGGGGAAGTACTCAAGATACAGGGAGAATGACTGGGTAAGAACTTAAAGATTATTTCCTGCATGAAAGCATGCCAGAGTTTACGAAAGCAGTGCTACGCTTTTCTGGCTCACGTGGTTGAAAAGAAAGACGAAGAGAGGAAACTGGTGGATATTCCAGTGGTACGGGATTACCCCGAAGTATTTCCAGATGATTTGTCTGGTTTACCCCCTCCACGACAGGTGGAATTCCGTATTGAGTTGGTTCCTGGAGCTACACCGGTAGCAAAAACGCCTTATCGACTAGCGCCATCCGAAATGCAAGAGTTGTCTAGTCAGTTACAGGAACTACTGGAGAAGGGTTTTATTCGACCGAGTCATTCACCGTGGGGAGCGCCGGTACTATTTGTCAAGAAGAAGGATGGATCGTTCCGTATGTGCATCGATTACCGTGAACTGAACAAGTTAACGGTGAAGAACCGATACCCTCTCCCCAGGATCGACGATTTATTTGATCAGCTGCAAGGAGCTTCGTATTTTTCAAAGATCGATCTTCGTTCTGGTTATCATCAGCTAAGGGTTTTCGAGGACGACATACCAAAGACTGCGTTCAGGATTCATTACGGGCATTATGAGTTCTTGGTCATGCCGTTCGGATTGACAAACGCACCAGCTGTGTTCATGGATCTAATGAATCGGGTGTGCAAGCCTTACTTGGATAAGTTCGTGATCGTATTCATAGACGACATACTTATATACTCCCGATCAAAGGAGGATCATGTAGAACATCTTTGGGCTATTCTGGAGCTGCTACGCGAAGAGAAACTTTTCGCCAAATTCTCAAAGTGCGAGTTTTGGCTGCGAGAAGTGAAGTTTTTGGGTCATGTGGTTAATGAGGACGGGATTCACGTAGATCCCGGCAAGATCGAAGCGGTGAAGAAATGGGATACGCCCCAGACGCCATCAGAGATACGGCAATTCTTAGGATTGGCCGGTTATTATCGTCGCTTCATCGCGAATTTCTCAAGGATCGCGCAACCGTTGACCCTGCTTACTCAGAAAGACAAGAAGTTTGACTGGGGCTATGCACAAGAACAAGCGTTCCAAACGTTGAAAGAGAAGTTGTGCAACGCGCCGATACTGTCTCTCCCAGACGGAACAGATGATTTTGTGGTTTACTGCGACGCGTCACATCAAGGATTGGGATGTGTACTAATGCAGAAGGATAAGGTGATTGCCTACGCTTCGCGACAACTTAAAGTGCACGAAAAGAACTACACCACTCATGATCTTGAGTTGGGAGCTGTAGTATTTGCACTCAAGATATGGAGGCATTACTTGTATGGCACTAAATGCATCATCTTCACTGATCATAAGAGCCTTCAACATATTCTGGATCAGAAGGAACTCAACATGCGCCAACGACGTTGGGTAGAGCTTCTCAGTGACTACGATTGTGAAATCCGGTATCATCCGGGGAAAGCTAACGTGGTGGCTGATGCCTTAAGCCGTAAAGAATGGGTGAAACCACTACGTGCACGAGCGTTGGGATTGACCATCCAAACCAACATGAAAGCTCAGATTCAAATTGCACAGAGTGAGGCATTAAAAGAAGAGAACCTTGCGGGAGAAGAATTCCGGGGGTTAGATAAACAGATGATCCGCAAAGATGACGGTATTCAGTACTTCATGGATTGCATATGGGTACCCAAATGGGGAGGTGTTCGAACTTTAGTCATGGATGAAGCCCACAAGACGCGATATTCTATTCATCCTGGTGCAGACAAGATGTATCATGACCTTAAGGATCTATACTGGTGGCCAGGCATGAAGAAAGACATTGCCTTATACGTCAGTCAATGCTTGACGTGTTCGAAAGTCAAAGCTGAACATCAGAAACCATCGGGACTATTACAGCAACCTGAAATTCCCGAGTGGAAATGGGAGAACATAGCTATGGATTTCATTACCAAACTCCCTAGAACAAGCAGCTGTCATGACTCGATATGGGTCATTGTTGATTGAATGACAAAATCAGCACACTTCTTGCCTATCCGAGAAGACTACAAGATGGATAAGTTGGCAAGATTGTACATCAAAGAGGTCGTGACACGGCATGGGGTGCCGGTGTCAATCATATCCGACCGAGATAGCAGATTCACTTCACGTTTTTGGCAGACACTACAGAAAGCGATGGGCACTCGGTTAGACATGAGTACAGCCTATCACCCTCAAACAGATGGCCAAAGTGAACGCACTATACAGACGCTAGAAGACATGTTGAGAGCGTGTGTAATCGACTTTGGAGGTAGCTGGGATGCTCACCTGCCGTTGATTGAGTTCTCCTACAACAACAGCTACCATACAAGCATTGGATGTGCTCCATTTGAAGCGTTGTATGGAAGGAAATGCAGATCTCCCGTTTGTTGGGCCGAAATTGGTGAAAGTCAGCTGACAGGCCCAGAGATCATCCAAGAAACAACAGACAAGATTTTCCAAATCAAAGATCGACTTAAAGCCGCGCGAGATCGCCAAAAGAGCTATGCCGACAATCGTCGGAAGCCCCTAGAATTCAACGTTGGGGATCGTGTGTTACTTAAAGTTTCCCCTTGGAAAGGAGTCGTTCGATTCGGAAAGAAAGGGAAGTTAGCCCCAAGATACGTCAGACCATTTGAGATCACTGAAAGGATCGGTCCAGTGGCATACCGGTTAAGGTTGCCACAAGAGCTTAGCGGTGTGCATGATACTTTTCACGTGTCCAACCTCAAGAAGTGTTTGGCCGATGAATCCCTTCACGTGCCAATCGAGAAAATCAAGATTGACGACAAGCTTCACTTTGTTGAAGAACCCATTGAGATCATGGATCGAAAGGTCAAGCAACTGAAGCGCAGTAGGATACCTATTGTACGCGTAAAGTGGAATTCAAAACGAGGGCCAGAGTTTACATGGGAACGTGAAGATCAGATGAAACTCAAATATCCACATCTTTTCGAGGATGACACTCTTGGACCTAACTCCAGCTGTATTTCGGGACGAAATTCTCTCAACTGGGGGATACTGTGACATCCGTCACCTTAAGGTCCGTCAATTAACGTGTTTGTCCATCATCTATTCTAGGATTGGTCATTCCTCATCTTTATTTGACTATTTATGTGGATATCATGTGTGCTTAATTATCGTTGTGTGCGCACTCGTTACAACCATGTGTTAACCTTAAAAAGACCTTATAAAACTTTCATCTTTGAAAACGTCAAATATATCATTTTATAAATATAATAAATGTTTTAATATAACCATTTCTTAAGTCATAATAACATTAAATGAACTTTTACAATTAATACGAAACACCTAACAAAGTCGTTTTTCAACCGAAAAAAATTTGGGAAAACTCGGGGGTTAAGTGCAGGGACTAAACTTGTAATTTTGCAAACTTGGGCTGGGTATAAATACCCCCTTATCAGCCCTAGAAAACCCATTTCACCATCTTCTTCATCTTCACCCTCTACACACACAAAATCACCATTTTAGCACCAAATCCACCCCGAGAGGTCTTGTTTTCTTCGTCTTGACATCGTCTACAGCTTAGACTACTCCTTTCTAGCAGGTAGTTATCTTTGGTTGTCCGTTTTCTAGCCTTTTCACGGCTGTCCAAACTAGGGTTTCGGGTGTTCGGGTTCAACCCGAACATGCAAGGTCGTATGGGTGCGTGTGAGGTCTCTTTGCTTGTGTTTTATGCTTGTGTATGTTTGTTGAGTGTTTCTGGAGGTCCTTGTGGTGTAAAACCCGTGTTTAGAGCAGCTCGGGGGCTGCTCATCCCGACCACAGTCGCGATCCTGCAGATCAGGCGACTGGGTCATCCATGCGATTGAGCCGTGCGACTGAGTGGGTCGTGCGACTGGATCATGCGTCTGAGTCAATCGCGCGACTGAGTTGTGCGACTAGGCATGTCGTGCGACTGAGTTGTGCGACTGAGTGTCTGTGTGCGATTGAGTCATGCGTGCGATTGAGTGTATGCGAATGAGTCATGCGATTGAGTGATTGTGTGCGATTGAGTCAGGTGACCGACTGAATGTGTGCGAATGAATGTGATTCGCACGACTGGAGTCCAATCGCACGAATGAAGGTTCAGTCGTACGAAAGTAGCTAATTCGCACGATTGAAGGTTGATTCGTGCATATGGAAGTTGAGTCGTGCGATTGGGTGTTGTGTGGTACGACTGAAGGCCAGTCATACGAATGAAGGCTCAATCGTACGAATGAAGCTGATTCGCACGATTGAGGGTTGTTTCGCACGAATGGAGGTTGAGTCGTGCGTCTGACCTTGTTATGCGACTGAATTTGTTGTGTTTGACCCCTTGTGCGTGGTGTGAGTATGTCGTGTGGTGTCGAGGTAACACTAACACAATAATGCCATTGTTTGGCCACAAAGATTAAAGTCAACGTGAGAAAGGGCACAGAAACTATTTTGAACAAATTGAACTAACGCTTTACAACGATCAAATTGACTTATAACTATTGACACTTATTTAATGCTTCTTCAATAACAACGGGACATTTACTTAAAACATCATCTTTAATGGCGACAATGTCTTGTACTTGGATCTACATAAGATCTAGTACGTGTGTCAGTCCGTGTGTGTTGTACGCGACCCATCCGATACGACCCGAACCGACCCATCATTATTGCGCGCTTATACATATATCATATCATTAATGCTATATAATAACTGTCAATAGGTGTTTGACTGTTTATTTGCATTCAACATTTGGGATACATCGATCATACATACTTACCACCTAACAAGTGAGTTTCGTGGCCCCTTTTTACGCTTATACAGTATTTCAATCATTTACAAATTGGGGGAAAAGTATGCTTACACAATTTTTATGCTGTACAACTTACATACATTTTACATACAAGGAATCAACGTGATACTGTGTTGCAAGTACTATTTGATACATGCTTGGGTCTGCTGTGTGGTTCTATCTTTGCAACTATTTAATTCCAGTGTGGGAACCGACGGTTAGGTATTGGTAGTACTACTGGGTTGACACCCCCACCCTCGTTCGATGGTATACTAGTTGGTACCATCAGTGCCAGGAACGGGCCCTTGGGTGAATATATGCCGACAATTTCTTTGTGTACGTCGCTAGGTTTGGTTGCAAAGCTCATGTCATGTGATATTTACTTGTGTAATAACTGTATTCACGGTATTCCGACGCGCTTACTTATTACAGCATCACTTACATTTTTAATACATAAACCTGCGAGCTCACCAACAATTATGTTGACCGTTTTAAGCATGTCTTTTCAGGTGATCATGCAAGTCCAGGAATCTAGGTGTGCTGCCTTAGTGGAGACCCTAGGATGCATTTTGGGACTTATCATGTTTTGTTAAACAATATTTTGAACAATGTTAACGCTTGTAAACAATTATCAACTTTTGAAACTTGTTCCCGGGTTGTGGGAATTAACATTTACATTTTCATCTTATGTGAATATGTGTTATTATTATCATGTTGCTTATGGCTATGTTGTCGTGAACACTGACAAAACACGACACAAGTCCCCTTGTTGTCGGGTGTCGTCATGACACGCCTGTCATCATTTATTTATATTGCTCTCTATCGCTTACCATGTGTTATGACGATCCCGGTCTCTTTACATCCCCGTGTTTCCGCTTTTAGCGGGGGTGTGACACATTGTCTTCAACTTCTTTTGATGAGCCCAAGACCAATGAGGCTTGGGTTTCCAAATGTAACGAATCATCTCTTTTGTGCAGGAACAGCTCAAGACAAACAAAAATATATGGATCATTGACAGTGGCTGTTCCAGGCACATGACAGACAATAGGTCACTACTCCAAAAGTTTAAAAGAACTGATGGAGGACCAGTTGCTTTTGGAGGAGATGCAAGAGGTTACATTACACGAAGGGGCAGGGTCACAAATGGTAAGCTTGACATTGAAAAGGTAAACTATGTCAAGGAGCTTGGGTACAATCTCCTGAGTGTATCCCAATTTTCTAATAAGAGTCATAACTTGCTCTTTACTGAGCATGAGTGCATTGTTCTCAGGTCCGGGGTGGTCATTCCTCATGAGCATATCTTCCTCAGAGCCCCCAGGAATAGGAACATGTACAAGATGGATTTGTAAGAAACATCTCCCTTAGGAGAAGTTTCATGCTTTCTATCTAAAGCAATAATTATGAGTCTTTCCTCTGGCATAAAAGAATGTGCCATGTAACTTTAAAAACATGAATAAATTAATTAAGAATGATTTGGTAACTGGAATGCCAAATAAAGAGTTTACAAGTGATGACCACTGTGTTGCATGCCTAAAGGGGAAGCAACACAAGGTATCTCACAAGCCAAAGGAAAGAAACTCCATCACTACTCCCCTACACTTATTACATATGGATCTCTTTGACCCCACCAGTGTAATGAGTCCAGGAAGGACCTCTTATTATTTGGTGATCACAGAGACTTCACAAGATTCACTTGGGTCTTCTTTCTTAGAACTAAGGATGAGACCCTTGAGATTCCGAAGAATTTCATCTTAAAGATTAAGAATCAATGTGATCAGAAGGTCAAAACCATAAGATGTGATCAAGGAACTAAATTCAAGAACCATATCCTTGACACATTTTGTGATGAAAAAGGTATTACAAGACAATATAGTGCTCCCAGGACTCCTCAGGAAAATGGTGTTACTGAGAGGAGAAACAGGACACTAATTGAAGCTGCAAGAACTATGTTGTCTTACTCTAAACTACCCATCACCATCTGGGCAGAGGCAATGAACATTGCTTGCTATGTTCAAAACAGAGTTTTAGTAGTTAAGACACATGGTAAGACTCCTTATGAACTTTGGCATAAGGGGAAACCTTTCATTGGTTTTCTCAGGTCATTTGGATGTCCTTGCATCATCTTGAATACCAAAGATCAAATTTCCAAGTTTCCTGAGAAATCAGATGGTGGACATTTTATTGGATACTCTTCTCAAGCTAAGGCTTATTGTAACAACCGACCTCTAGGTCATTATTCTTACCTTGCCAACCTGCATCTTTTCTGATTCTACTAATTTTATTACTATTACTATTGATACTATCCTCTCTTATGTATTATGTGTTTTAGTACTTTTGTCTTAATTGACTGTTTTCCTCATGGCTCAGTCGTACCTGATTGATGCGGATGGACCCATCGGTCGCATCTAGTTAATGCGGATGGACCCATTCGGTCGTACCTGGTTGATGCGGATGGACCCTTTCAGTGGTATTTCGCCTTGTAGCCTTATCAACTTGTGTTTTGTAATGACTTTATCTAGATCAAGCATTTGTTAGGGAAATCTTAGTGTCCCGAGAAAGTTATTAGTCACCCTTGCAAATTTAATATTGGTTGAAACAATTAAATTGTGTTCCTACACACTAAAATTATCGGTTAATTATCAACTAACTAAAATTTTTACCATCTAAAAATACTACCTAATACTACAAATAAAACTACAATTCATAATAATATCACAATTAAAATTAAAACAAAAATTCCCCACTACACTCCAAAATCGGCCGCCCCCCTCTCCTCCACTCCCCTCTCTTCTACACCACCACCCCTTCTACCCACTCTCCATACATGCAACACTTGCACACACTCTCCCATTTCTCTCCCTCTCTCCCTCTCGGATCCTCTAACCGAAACACACCCACACTCCACGGTTTTCTCTCTAAATCCTAGCCATACTCGAAGAACACCACAACCCACCATCGGCCAAGCTCAAAGAACCGTAAAGGTGATGTTTTGGCCCTCTTGGGTACTTTGTTCCTACAAGTTCAACCATTTCCAGCACTTGTTAGTGATTCTCCAGCTTCGTCCAAGGAGTTCCAAGCCATTCTCGACCAACTACACGCTCCAAACCGTGAGTTACATCGAGTGTAAGCTTCATGTCGCACGGTTTTGGTTATTTCATGTGTTTAACTTCGTTTTTCATTCAAAACCTTACCATTCTCATATCTAACAGAAACTCACTGCTACGACATCGTTCATAAGGTGCTTTTCACGTCCTTGAAGGTATCATACTCGTAAAGCATGTCATTTTATAGGTGTAACACGGTTTGCACCTAGAAAACCCTCTTTTCGGGTGTATTTACACCATCCAACTTGCACAACTTGTAACCCATCGAAACTAATAATGTAACCTGATCAAAATGGGTCTTTTAATATCGTAATAATCTGATTTCAAAGTTACAAAAGGTTTGGTTAATGTTTAATCACAAACTATAACATTTAACACAAGTGTAATGGATGAAAATGGTGTAATCTTGTAGTTTCCATCTTGTTCATGGTTTGTTTGTTGAACCAGTGAGATTGACATAGGATTTTAGTAAGTTTTGGATGATGTTGGTTATGTGATGGGATGTTTAAGGCTGAAAATATGAATGTCATAGAATTAAAGGCAATTTGGACATAATCTGGGACCCAAAAGTGGTAAAAACAACTTTGAAACAATAAAACATGGATTTAACCATCTTGAAAAGTATTCCAGGTTCTAAAAGGGTTAGCAAAGTATTTGGGTCGGCATTATCAACTTAAATGGTCAAAGAATGGGTTAAATGGAGTTCTTAGTGAAAAACTAGTTTTAACCGGGTAACGTTTGAAGAAAAATTCAAAAATTAGGATTTAACACCAAAATTCATGGAAACCATAATATTTCGGTATGTTATGTACAATAAGATCTAAAGGAGTGGAAAAATTGGTCAAATGAACTTTTAACGGGTCAAATTCGGCTAAAAACGCGTTTAAACGGGTAAAACTTAAAAAGGTAGTCTTGCACCAAAAAGGAGCTCGAAATGCATCTCTAGCAGATTAAAAACCTTAAATAGAGTCTTAAAAATGATATTTAATGAATCTAAAACCGTTAAATTAGAAATCAACACTCAACTATTAAAAACCCTATGTTTCACCGTAACCGGTAACGAGAAACATGAAAATTCGTGAAGCGGAGTTAAATTATAAAATTTGGTAGAAACTTACTTAATAACCAGTTAACTAACTCTAATAAACTAATATTTGGGCATAAAAGACATTAAATGCAAGAAACCAAACTTTGGGGTTGAAATTGTAAATTTTGAAATTTGAAGGACCAAACTGTAAATTTTTGCCTAACTTCTATAAATCGACCCCTTGAACAAGGAATCACTTAAAAGACTCAAATTAACTTATATAAATGATTTAGCATAGCAAATCATATATTCTTTTCTAGGAACCCAAACTTTCTATAAAAGGAAACTTTTTATAAAAAGACTTAGAAATCCAAATGCTATTAAGGTTCTTACCTCATGACAACTTATGCATCTCCATAACCCTAGAATTAGTGGATTAACACTTAAATCTTATTGATTAGAGTGCTAGATTTGAGACTTTTCCCGGCACATGCAGTGACCCTTTGCTTGAATTCTAAGGTGAGTTTAAGTGTTCCCCTTTTTACTACTAATTTGGGATGAAGCATCCTCTGTTTAAACTAAACTATTTTTATGATACATTATGATGCTATATGTTGTGGTTATGTTGAGATCCGCTGATAGTTGTATTACATCATTAATTCTTGTGTGAACCGCTTGTTTATATGGGTAGATCTACTTGGGGAATCCCCCACACACAGTGCCTCCAATGATGAACGGGAAGGGTACCACACTGAGATCCTGCGGGGTCGTTTGTGGCATGTAACAGGTTTTATAAGATACTATGGTGGACCATCTGGCAGGTACGGTCCACTGGTTTGACGCTCAGTTCTCCCCACGGGGATTTAACCGGTAACTTAAATTTTGAAGAGGCTAACCGGGGCTGAGTGCAGGGTTGATTGTGATCCCCACAACAATGATACTATGACTTTTAATTAAAGAATGGATTCTAATGAATCATTTTGTTTTTAAACATTAAGCACTTGAATTCACCAACTTTCTAGTTTACACAATTTCTTTTGGAGCATGTTTCAGGTAATCCATGAGTGGAGTCTAGCTGTGTAGAAGACTTTGACCTAGCACCATGACCATGGCATTGGCTTGTTTGATTTTCAAATCTATCTGAACAATTTTTAATTATTGTAACTTATACAATTTGTCTTTATGTTGTTTGTACAATTTAAATTATGGGCTAAATCTGTTCCTAGCCCAGGATTATTTTAAACCATGAATGCCATGTGATGTTCTCTCCCTTTGTGCTCTTATGATGGTTTGTTTTCGCTGCCATACGTTGTTGCTAGTGTGTGACGTCCCACCCTAACTGGGCCTGGGGTGTGACAGATTGGTATCAGAGCCAAAGGTTGTAAAGAAGTCGGGAATACCATAGTAGACCCTAGGCTACAACCCTGATACCTTAGGACCATCCTTATGAAAGTGTTGGGATGATCGGGTTGGGTAAATTGATGATTACACTTGATCAACGTAATCATGAATTTACCGGACGTGTAAATTCCAGCATGGACCTTAGGTCATGTTTGGACCCTTCTCTGTTTGAAATTTTTTATTTCTAAAGTTTTCTTTGGGTACTCTAAGAGTTTTATTTAAAAGACCCTCTTTATTTAATTATTGTTGTCATTTGACGAGACCATTAATTTCTAATACTATTACTGATACTATTGATTGTTGATTCTACTGCTATCAGTACTATAAGCACTGCTGCTACTATTACTTGTACTATTACTACCATGAGCTATGAGAAACCAAATTACTCATGATGATTTTACAGGTTATCCGAGACTATGGCAGGAAAAGGTAAGGCACCAGCTCACCCAGCCCACGAGACTACTTCTATCGGGAGCAGCTTGAAGATCACTCCTCGGACAGAATACGAGGCTTACCTTAGGAGGTGTGGAAACCCAGGATTTTTATCTGCGACTTCGGATGACTCGGAGCCATCAGAAGACTCTACATCGACGTCCCCATCCAGGAGTCGAACGCGCTCCAACTCACCGCACATCGTTGCACCCACTCACTCACCTCTCCCTCCTATCGGGGACAGGGGTGCGCGGACCGTTACCTGCCCACGGAAGAGCGTTAGGCAAGGAACTTCAGTCTCTTTCAGGATGCCTCCTCCCCCGCCTCCACCGCTCAGGAGACAGATACCAGCCCCGCAGCCATTTGATCCACCTCGACACCAACCACTCGACGAGCACTGGATGCCGCCTAGGCACAACATGTATGATGGCCCTAGTGTACAGGCTGGTGACCGCTACTCCCAGTCTAGTCGTCGGGCAAGTGATGCAGGTCCCTGTGACGCTGCACTAGATGAGATAAGGAGGACCGTCCGTCGTCAGGAGATGACTATCCAGCACGCCACCCAGACCTCACAATCTGCCCTGTTTCAGGCTATGATGGCCTCTCATGGAGTGCAACGGTTGGAGCAGGAGCAGAAAAAGAAGAATGTAGGGTGGCTGGGATGGTTGAAAAAGAAATGGATGTGAAAGGCTGGTGGAAAATGGGATTATCTGTCTCTGAGACAGTTGAAGGAAATAATTTCTGTTGCTAACTGATACTATTATTATTATTTTATGGGGGTAACGGTACCTTCCAAGTTGTGAACCATGACATTATATTTTGTTTTAAATCTCTGTGATGGATGATCTTGTGGTTGTTTGAGAAACTATTGCTATCTGATACTAACCTTGCAGGGTGATTTGACATGGAGTATGTAACTCCGCAAGCTTGAGGGAGACAATTTGTTTGCTCGGGAATGAACCCCCACAACCGTGCTTAATGAAACCATTTATTATGTCATGTTGTTCTTATACTATGATGTTGTGCAGCTATTGGCGTGACCCTTAGAGTAAT
Source organism: Flaveria ramosissima (assembly GCA_025215565.1). Classification (NCBI taxonomy): domain Eukaryota; kingdom Viridiplantae; phylum Streptophyta; class Magnoliopsida; order Asterales; family Asteraceae; genus Flaveria; species Flaveria ramosissima. The sequence continues at coordinate 1,797,137 of CM046032.1, forward strand.
CAATGTGTTAGGATAATCAGAGCTTGTTATGTGATGCTAAATGAGTTGCTTGTCTTGAAAATAGAATGCCGCCACGACGAGTAGCCCGTATGGGTAAAAGAGGAAACAACAGAGGCCCCCGCGAGGAGCCTGGGCGAGAAGCAAATGAGCCACCAACCACACCAGTAAACAATAACCCAGGGAATGACGAAATAATTGCAAACATTGTGGCGCAACAAATCGCTAACGCCATACCCACCATCATTGCCCAGATCAACACGGATCGGGACAACGCCACCGGAAAAAGGGAGGATCGTCAAGATGATACCGATGAAATCCGGACCGGGTGCTCGTATAAGACGTTTATGGTGCTATCGAGACTTACCGCTGGATGGACGAGATTGAGGCGGTTCTGGACATAAGTGAGTGCAAGATGGAGCACATGGTACGATTTGCCTCCCAATCTCTGAAGGGGTCAGCACTGGAATGGTGGAAAACCATCATTCAGCCCCGAGGAAGAAATGCTGCAGGCCGTATGAGTTGGGCCGAGTTCAGAGAATTGATGATCAACAAGTACTGTCCGATCAACCAGCTAGAGAAACTCGAATCTGAATTCTTAGGCCTAGAGATGAAAGGGCCAAACTACACCGAGTACATCAACCGGTTCCTAGCACTGTCCAGACTGGTGCCCCATCTGGCGACACCAGAAGCCAAGGGTGTAGCCCGATCTGTCTAGGGGTTACATCCTAAGGTTCGGGGAATGGTCCGATCCTCCAGGCCTACTACCCTACAATCCGCGGTGGATCTCACTAGCAGCCTAACTGATGACCTGATTAGGGCTGGATGGACAGAGCAGGGAAGAACTGATGAAAGAAAGAGAAAATGGGTTGACGTCAAGAAGATGATGGGTAGCGGCAGTGGGTCGAGCAGGAAGACAGGTGAAGGTGTAAGGCGTGAAGATCAAGGTGGAAGGGCACGAAGGATGTATGTAGGCACAAACCCTTACTGCAACAAGTGCAAATTGCACCACCAAGGAGAATGCAACCCAATGCCTTGTTTCAGGTGCAAGCGAACCGGCCACTTGATCAAGGATTGCATATTCATGCCGGGTAAGCAGTGTTATGAATGCGGAGATCCAGGGCACATGAGGAATAAGTGCCCCCAAGCTGGCAAGAGACAAGGATGCGAGACCTAACAAGCCTAAGGGACGAACATTTGTGATGGGACAAGCTGATGCTCGCAAGGAACCCGATGTGGTTAATTGTACGTTCCTTATAAACAATCATCCTGCTACCGTACTCTTTGATACTGGAGCAACTGCTAGTTTTGTCTCTAGTGCTTTTAGACCCTTGATTGGCTTGAATGCATGTACCCTGACTAATCTGTTTATCGTAGAGTTAGCTAACGATAATATTATAGAAACTAATGAAGTCATCAAGGACTGTTCTATGAATCTAAATGGTAGCACGTTTAAGATTAACCTGATGCCTGTTAAGTTAGGAGGATTTGATGTGCTTGTTGGTATGGATTGGTTGGCTAAGCATAGAGTCGAAATCGTCTGTGAGAAACGCCTGCTTAGGATACCATTGGGCGATGGGGAAGTATTAGTGATTCATGGCGAAGGAAGTAACATCCTATGCCCTATGATATCCCATCTAAGAGCTACTAAGAGCCTTAAGAAGGGACGACCAGCCTTCATGGTCTACATAATGAAAGAAAAAGAGGAGAAGAAGATTGAGGATATTCCAGCAGTTTTTGAATATCCAGAAGTGTTTCCTGAAGACCTACCAGGACTCCCTCCGAACCGACAAGTCGAATTCCAAATAGATCTACTGCCTGGCGCTGCACCAGTGGCTAAGGCACCTTATCGACTCGCTCCTCCCGAGATGAAAGAACTAATGTTGCAAATCCAAGAACTACTCGACAAAGGATTTATTCGACCGAGTGTTTCTCCATGGGGTGCACTGGTCTTATTTGTGAAGAAGAAAGATGGAACCCTACGGATGTGCATTGACTACTGGGAGCTGAACAAGCTGACGATAAAGAATCGTTATCCCCTCCCAAGGATTGATGACTTGTTCGATCAATTGCAGGGGGCTAGCTACTTCTCAAAAATCGACTTAAGGTCGGGGTACCATCAGCTGAAAATAAGGGAAGAAGACATACCCAAAAAAGCTTTCAAGACGAGGTACGGACACTACGAGTATCTAGTCATGCCCTTTGGACTGACTAATGCACCAACAACATTTATGGATCTCATGAACCGTGTATGCCGCCCGTATCTTGACAAGTTTGTGATCGTGTTTATTGACGACATCTTGATCTACTCCCGTAGTAAAGAAGATCATGAGAAACACCTCAGGCTAATTCTCGAGCTGCTCAAAAATGAACAATTATATGCCAAATTCTCCAAATGTGAATTTTGGATGCGAGAGATCCAATTTTTAGGGCATGTGGTAAATGAGAATGTAATTCAAGTCCCCCTTCTAAAATCGAGGCGATTAAGGATTGGAAAATTCCTGAAACTCCTACCGAGATAAGACAATTTCTTGGATTGGTCGGGTACTACAGAAGGTTTATCAAAGACTTCTCGCGCATTGTGCAACCATTGACTGCTTTGACGAAGAAAATCACAACCTTTGTGTGGGAACGAGAGCAAAATGAAGCATTTGAAACGCTCAAGGAGAAGCTGTGTAGTGCACCTATCCTCGCTCTCCCAGAAGGAATTGAGGACTTCGTGGTCTATTGTGACGCTTCGCGCCAAGGGCTAGGATGTGTGCTAATGCAACGCAACAAGGTAATCGCCTATGCCTCAAGAATACTAAACGATCATGAGAAGAGCTACACAACCCATGATCTAGAATTAGGTTCCGTGGTGTTTGCACTCAAAATGTAGAGGCATTATCTCTATGGCACGAAGTGCATCATTTACACTGACCATAGAAGGTTGCAACTTATTCTGGACCAAAAGATGTTGAACATGCGTCCACGAAGATGGGTTGAGTTATTGAATGACTACGAATGTGAGATACGCTACCATCCTGGTAAGGCCAATGTAGTGGCCGATGCCTTGAGCCGGAAAGATAGGGAGAAACCCTTGCGCGTACGTGCCTTGAGAATGAGTGTGTACACAGACCTTACCGCAAGACTGAAAGAAGCACAAGGCGAGGCTCTAAAGGAAGACAAGTTAGCAGGGGAAATGTTAACAGGAATGGAGAAGAGATTTGAGCTGAATGACAATGGTATATATAAATGTGAAGGGAGAACATGGGTACCAAAGCATGGGGAATTAGAGAGATGATCCTCGATGAAGCCCATAAGTCTAGGTACTCGGTTCACCCCGGAAGTGACAAGATGTACCATGATCTAAAGGCCCTTTTCTGGTGGCCTGGAATCAAGAAATCCATTGTAATTTACGTGAGCAAGTGTTTCACGTGTGCCATTGTAAAGGCTGAAACCCAGAAACCGTCAGGAACACTGCAACAGCCCGAAATCCCAGAGTGGAAATGGGATAACGTCACCATGGATTTTGTCACGAAGTTACCTAGAACTTTTAAGGGTCATGACGCCATTTGGGTAATAGTGGACAGGTTGACCAAATCAGCTCATTTCTTGCCGATTAGGGAAGACTACGACCTATCGAAACTAGCTCAATTGTATATTGACGAAATAGTGACCAGGCATGGTGTACCTTTGTCAATCATTTCTGACCGTGATAGCCGTTTCACTTCACGTTTCTGGAGATCACTCCAACAAGCGTTGGGAACTCGTTTAGACTTAAGCACTGCATATCACCCGCAAACCGATGGCCATAGCGAAAGAACTATTCAGCCCTGGAAGATATGCTAAGAGCTTGTGTGATTGACTTTGGTGGGAACTGGGACAACCATCTTCCTTTAATAGAGTTCTCCTATAATAATAGCTACCACGCAAGTATTAAGGCAGCTCCGTATGAGGCCCTATATGGTAGAAAATACCGATCAGCATTGAGTTGGAATGAGATTGGCCGACAGCCAAGTAATGGGACCCGACATCATGTTGGAAACCACCGAAAAGATATTCAAAATTAAGGAGCGTTTGAGAGCAGCCAGGGATCGTCAAAAGAAATACGCTGACAAAAGGCGAAAACCTTTAGTGTTTCAAGTGGGTGATAAGGTAATGTTGAAAGTGGCACCATGGAAAGGCACCGTGAGATTTGGAAAAAGAGGAAAGCTAAGCCCGAGATACATTGGACCATTCGAGATACTAGCGAGAGTTGGACTTGTGGCATATAGGTTAAAGCTACTGCAGGAGGTAAGTTACCTTCATGACACCTTCCATGTGTCGAACCTTAAGAAGTGCCTAGTAGACAAGACATTGGAGATACCAATGAAGGAAGTTAGAGTACCGATAAGTTGAACTTCATAGAAGAACCCGTAGAGATCACCGACCGGCTGGTCATGAAACTAAGACGAAGTCGCATACCCAAAGTCAAAGTAAGGTGGAATTCTAGGCGAGGACCTGAATTCACTTGGGAGAGATAAGACGAAATGAGGACGAGTTACCCGCATCTCTTCAAGCACACCCATACCGAATCTGGACGAAGCTAAAATTTCGGGACGAAATTTCTTAAACGGTGGGAGAATGTAACAACCGACCTCTAGGTCATAATTCTTAGCTATCCTCTCTTATGTATTATGTGTTTTAGTACTTTTGTCTTAATTGATTGTTTTTCCTCATGGCTCAGTTGTATCTGATTGATGCGGATGGACCCATTCGGTCTCATCTGGCTAATGCGGATGGACCCATTCGGTCGTACCTGGTTGATACGGATGGACCCTTTCGGTCGCATTTCGCCTTGTAGCCTTATCAACTTGTGTTTTGTAATGACTTTATCTAGATCAAGCATTTGTTAAGGAAATCTTAGTGTCCCGAGAAAGTTATTAGTCACCCTTGTAAATTTAATCTTGGTTGAAACAATTAAATTGTGTTCCTACACACTAAAATTATCGGTTAATTATCAACTAACTAAATTTTTACCATCTAAAAATACTACCTAATACTACAAATAAAACTACACTTCATAATAATATCACAACTAAAATTAAAACAAAAATTCCCCACTACACTCCAAAATCGGCTGCCCCCCTCTCCTCCACTCCCCTCTCTTCTACACCACCACCCCTTCTACCCACTCTTCATACATGCAACACTTGCACACACTCTTCCATTTCTCTCCCTCTCGGATCCTCTAACCGAAACACACCCACACTCCACGGTTTTCTCTCTAAATCCTATCCATACTCGAAGAACACCACAACCCACCATCGGCCAAGCTCAAAGAACCGTAAAGGTGAAGTTTTGCCGCTCTTGGGTACTCGGTTCCTACAAGTTCAACCATTTCCAGCACTTGTTTGTGATTCTCCAGCTTTGTCCAAGGAGTTCCAAGCCATTCTCGACCAACTACACGCTCCAAACCGTGAGTTACATCGAGTGTAAGCTTCATGTCGCACGGTTTTGGTTATTTCATGTGTTTAACTTCGTTTTTCACTCAAAACCTTACCATTCTCATATCTAACAGAAACTCACTGCTACGACATCGTTCATAAGGAGCTTTTCACGTCCTTGAAGGTATCATACTCGTAAAGCATGTCATTTTATAGGTGTAACACGGTTTGCACCTAGAAAACCCTCTTTTCGGGTGTATTTACACCATCCAACTTGCACAACATGTAACCCATCGAAACTAATCATGTAACCTGCTCAAAATGGGTCTTTTAATCTCCTAATAATCTGATTTCAAAGTTACAAAATGTTTGGTTAATGTTTAATCATAAACTATAACATTTAACACAAGTGTAATGGATGAAAATGGTGTAATCTTGTAGTTTCCATCTTGTTCATGGTTTGTTTGTTGAACTTGTGAGATTGACATAGGATTTCAGTAAGTTTTGGATGATGTTGGTTATGTAATGGGATGTTTAAGGCTGAAAATATAAATGTCATAGAATTAAAGGCAATTTGGACATAATCGAGGACCCGAAAGTGGTAAAAACAACTTTAAAACAATGAAACATTGATTTAACCATCTTGAAAAGTATTCCAGGTTCTAAAAGGGTTAACAAAATATTTGGGTTGGATTTATCAACTTAAATGGTCAAAGAATGGGTTAAAGGGAATTCTTAGTGAAAAACGGGTTTTAACCGGGTAACGTTTGAAGGAAAATTCAAAAATGAGGATTTAACACCAAAATTCATGGAAACCATAATATTTCAGTAATTTATGTACAATAAGATCTAAAGGAGTGGAAAAATTGGTCAAATGAACTTTTAACGGGTCAAATTTGGTTAAAAACACGTTTAAACGGGTAAAACTTAAAAAGGTAGTCTTGCACCAAAAAGGAGCTCGAAATGCATCTCTAGCAGATTAAAAATCTTAAATAAAGTCTTAAAAAAGATATTTAATGAATCTAAGACCGTTAAATTAGAAATCAACACTCAACTATTTAAAAACCCTCGGTTTCACCGTAACCGGTAACGAGAAACATGAAAATTCGTGAAACGGAGTTAAATTATGAAATTTGGTAGAAACTTACTTAAAAACCAGTTAAATAACTCTAAGAAACTAATATTTGGGCATTGAATACATTAAATGCAAGAAACCAAACTTTGGGGTTGAAATTGTAAATTTTGAAACTTGAAGGACCAAACTGTAAATTTTTGCCTAACTTCTATAAACCGACCCCTTGAAAAGGGAATCACTTAAAAGATAAAATTAACTTATATAAATGATTTAGCATAGCAAATCATATATTCTTTCCTAGAAACCCAAAATTTCTATAAAAGGAAACTTTTTATAAAAAGACTTAGAAATCCAAATGCTATTAAGGTTCTAACCTCATGACAACTTATGCATCTCCAAAACTCTAGAATTAGTAGATTAACACTTAAATCTTATTGATTAGGGTGCTAGATTTGAGACTTTTCCCGGCACATGCAGTGACCCTTTGCTTGAATTCTAAGGTGAGTTTAAGTGTTCCCCTTTTTACTACTAATTTGGGATGAAGCATCCTCTGTTTAAACTGAACTATTTTTATGATACATTATGATGCTATATGTTGTGGTTATGTTGAGATCTGCTGATAGTTGTATTACAATCATTAATTCTTGTGTGAACCGCTTGTTTATATGGGTAGATCTACTTGGGGAATCCCGCACACACAGTGCCTCGTGTGATGAACGGGAAGGGTACCACACTGAGATCCTGCGGGGTCGTTTGTGGCATGTAGCAGGTTTTATAAGATACTATGGTGGACCATCAGGCAGGTACGGTCCACTGGTTTGAGGCTTAGTTCTCCCCACGAGGATTTAACCGGTAACTTAATTTTTGAAGAGGCTAACCGGGGCTGAGTGAAGGGTTGATTGTGATCCCCACAACAATGATACTATGACTTTTAATTAAAGAATGGATTCTAATGAATCCTTTTCTTTTTAAACTTTAAGCACTTGAATTCACCAACTTTCTAGTTGACACAATTTCTTTTTGAGCATGTTTCAGGTAATCCATGAGTGGAGTCTAGCTGTGTAGAAGACTTTGACCTAGCACTGTGACCATGGCATTGGCTTGTCTGTTTTTAAAATCTATCTGAACAATTTTTAATTATTGTAACTTATATAATTTGTCATTATGTTGGTTGTACAATTTAAATTATGGGCTAAATCTGTTCCTAGCCCAGGATTATTTTAAACCATGTATGACATGTGATGTTCTCTCCCTTTGTGCTCTTATGATGGTTTGTTTCCGCTGCCATACGTTGTTGCTAGTCTGTGACGTCCCACCCTACCTGGGCTCGGGGTGTGAAACTTATAGAGTTTGAAAGGTTCTGGTCCTGATTGGATATTTGATCTTGAATACCAAAGATCAAAGAAATAGGGTAGTTGAGAAGTCAGCCAATGTGACTTTCAATGAGCATACTTTCAGTTTGAAAGGTTCTGGTCCTGATTGGCTATTTGATCTTAATTTAGTTACTAACTGTTTTAATAAATCTTGTGAGCATGTTTCAGGATCCACATATATACTACCTACAGGTGATCCTGACCCAAGATTTGAGCTGAGAAGACCTTCAAGCTACACAACTTCAGCTCCAGTGGTAACTAATCCTGCAAATGAACTTTCAACCAACACATCAATGACAAATCCTGCTGATACTTATGGGGTGCCTTCAAATTCCAGCTTAGAGGCATAAAACTCAGATGAAGGAGCTTCAAATATTGGAGAAAATGGTGGTGGTGAAAGTGATCAAGAATTCCTTGATGCTGACAACCACTCCATTGAAGAAAACATCAATGATCTCTCACACTTATTGGATCAAGTCAATCTTGATAAGTGTGCTGATGTGGAGGGTGAATCCTCTTTGCCAGATCAGAATTTCTCTTATTTAGATCTGTCTAAGCAACTTCTTGTGATCCCCCATCTAAGGATCCACAAGTCTTACCCTACCACAAACATCAATGGAGATGTTGATTCAGGGGTAAGAACAAGAGGACAAGCCCATGATGCAAATGTTTGTCTTCACTCTTATTTCTTGTCCCAGGTAGAGCCAAAGAAGATTGGTAAGGCTCTAATGGATGGAAGTTGGGTTGAAGCTATGCAAGAGGAGTTGCTTCAATTCAAAAGGCAAAAGGTTTGGAACCTATTTCCTCTTCCTCAAGGGAAAACTACCATAGGAACCAAATGGGTGTTCAGGATAAAGAAGGATGATAGAGGACTTGACATCAAGAACAAGGCAAGACTAGTTGTTCACGAGTATACTCAAGAAGAAGGAATTGACTACACAGATGTTTTTGCTCCTGAAGCAAGACTTGAAGCTGTCAGGATATTCCTACCTTTTGCTGCATCCAGGAACTTCAAGGTCTACCAACTTGATGTCAAGTATGCTTTTCTCTATGGGGTGATTGATGAAGAGGTGTATGTCAGACAACCTCCTGAGTTTGCAGATCTGATCATCCTGATTATGTATGCAGGCTTGATAAAGCTCTTTATGGGCTGCACCAAGCACCAAGGAAGTGGTATGAGACTCTATCTCAGTATCTCTGTCAACATGGCTACAAAAGGGTCCATTGATGGAACTCTCTTCATCAAAGGAACAAGAAATGACAAAATGCTAGTTCAAGTATATGTAGATGACATTATCCTTGGGTCAACTAATCCAAAGCTCTTCAAAGACTTTGAGAAGCTGATGAAGGATAGGTTTGAAATGAGTGCCATGGGGGAACTCAATTTCTTTCTAGGAATTCAAGTGAAGCAAGTTGACAATGGCATCTTCATAAGCCAGTCAAAGTATGTACAAGACATACTTAAAAGATTCAACATGATCTGATTGTAAGGTTACTAAGACACCCATAGCCAGAAACCACTCCCTTGGACCTGATCTTGAGGGGGAGTGTGTTGATGAGCATCTCTACAGGGCAATGATTGGGTCTCTTATGTACCTCACAGCTAGCAGGCCTGATATCATGTTTGCCATATGTATTTGTGCAAGATATCAAGCCAACCGTAAGATGTCACACCTTATCATTGTCAAGAGAATTTTAAGATATCTCAAAGGTGCTCCATCACTTGGCCTTTGGTATCCAAAGAATTCTGACTTCAATCTGTATTCTTATACAGATAGTGATTATGGTGGTTGCAACCTGACTGCAAAGTCTACATCTAAGGGGATGTCAATTTCTTGGTGGAAGGATAGTCTCTTGGCAATGCAAGAAACAATCGTGTGTGTCTGCATCAACTGCTGAAGCTGAATACATTGTTGCTGCAAGCTGCTATGCTCAAGTGCTTTGGATTCAAAATCAGATGTTGGACTATGAATTTAACTTCAAGGAGACTCCCATCCACATAGACAATAATAGTGCTATCTCAACCACCAAAAATCCTGTGCAGCACTCAAGGACAAAGCACATCAACATCAGGTATCATTTGAGGAGATAACTTTGAAAATGGATTAATTAAGCTAGTCAAAGTTAACACAAATGAACAATATGCTGATCTGTTCACCAAAGCTTATGATGAACAGAGATTCAAATACCTTGTATCAGCTATTAGGATGATTAACTTTGAGTAGCTTTTCTTAAAACTTAATCATATTATTTCTAAAACCTGTGTGTCCTAAGTTGTCTATTTTATCACCTTCATAAGCCCTTGTTCTCTTTGGAAGAAAGATCTTTTTAAAAGACATTCTGTAGATTTTTGAAAATTTTAAGATGGAGATAGTCCAGCAGATGGCTCTTCTCACTCTTAGAGCCAAGAAGTTCTACAAGAGGACAGTGAGAAAGTTTCCAAGCAATGCAGCCAATGGAAAGGCTGGACAAAAGCAAAGTAAAGTGTTACAACTGTAACCAGATGGGAAACTTTGCAAGAGAGTGTAAGGCACCAAGGACAAATGGTGACCAAGCACAAACCAGGCCAAACTACACTGAGAAAGCCCCCCAGAATGAAAAGCCAAAGCAGCAAGCTGCAGTTGCTGTTGAAGAAGGAGGCTTTGACTGGAGCTTTCAAGTAGAAGATGCATCTCCAAACCAAGCACTCATGGCAGACCACGATGAAGCCAAGGTATTGGAACATCTTTGTACTCCTGAATGCATTGCTAAAGTAAATAGATACAGGTCCTATAATTTAGAAATGAGATCTGACCTTGCGTCCTTAAATATTTTAACAGCTGATTTTAAAAGAGCTGAAAATGATTATAAACTAAAAATAGAGGACTTAGAGAAAACCATTTCAACTCTTAAACATGAGCATACAAACTACAGGACTCAGATCAAAGATCTCATTACTAAATTAACTGAATGTCAGGCTGAGCTTGTGATCAGCAAAGCCAAGGCAGAAAAATGTGTTCTTGAAGAAGAGACCTTCAAGAACATAATATCCTCATCCTTGCATGCAAAAGTTTGTTATCAAAATAAGCAGGGACTAGGATCTTGTGAGATATCTCCTCCCCACACAATCTTGTCTGTAAGATCTCCTAGGTGTGGAACTTGTGAAGATAAGCTTCCCCTCATAGATCCTGTGACTGAAGAGGATGAAGAGGAGATGGTGGAGAATGACTCTGAGAAGAGTGAAGAAGAGCATTCTAACAAGGGTCACCATCCCTCTGAGGAGAGCAAAGCTGTTGGGATAACCAAGTCAAGAAGAAAGAACTTGATCAGGAAGGCCAACAGAAAGTCCAAAAAGGCTCAAGAGATCAAGGCTACCTCCAATTCTACACAGAACAAGTCTTCATCTCTGGAGGATTTGAAGTAGTAAAGGCTAAAGACACAAACTTGAACTCTATCAACAAGAGTTCTAGTTCATGTCCAAATCATCCCATCATCAAGAAGAAGGCTGATCAGTTGTGTATTGTTGTTGTACAACCTGAACCATTCTGCTCCAAAGGTAGTTCTAACCCCACAAGAATTGCCACAACATCTGCAAATGTGAAGATGGAGAAGGAAAGTGATCAAGTTCAGCTTTGTTCACAAAGAAGAACTCCTAGAAGGAAGAAAATGGATTGTGTTATGTGTGGAAGTACCTCTCATCTTGCTAAAGATTGTGTTTACAATCCAAGGAGTACTCTCCACATGACCAAGAAAGAAACTTCTAAGAGTTTGGAGAAGAAGAAGCAAGCTTCGGAAGGAAAATCTGTTTCCTTCGGAAGCTTCAAAATGAACAAGAAGACAAGTGGAAACTTGCCTTCGAAAGAGAATTTGGTCTCGAAAGAAAGGAATACTTCCGAAGCACTAAAGCCTGTTGCAGTGAAAGCAAGATCTTCTGAAGGGCCAGTCATCAAAACTTCCAAAGTCATTAAAACTTTTGAAGCATTGAAGGTCAAGTCTAAGCTTCCAAAGGTGGTATGGAAGTCAAAGAAAGACCAAGCGGCTGAAAGTTCTTCATCAACATCAGCAAATGATCCCTCTAGCATGACTATAGGATCAATTACTGTTGCATTGTCTTCACCTTCTTTTGATGAGCCCAAGACCAATGAGGCTTGGGTTTCCAAATGTAACTAATCATCTCTTTTGTGCAGGGACAGCTCAAGACAAACAGAAATGTATGGATCATTGATAGTGGCTGTTCCAGGCACATCACACGCAATAGGTCACTACTCCAAAAGTTTGAAAGAATTGATGGAGGACCAGTTGCTTTTGGAGGAGATGCAGGAGGTTACATTACTGGAAGGGGCAAGGTCACAAATGGTAAGCTCAGCATTGAGAAGGTAAAACTTTGTCAAGGAGCTTGGGTACAATCTTCTAAGTGTATCTCAATTTTGTGATCAGAGTCATAACATGCTCTTTACTGAGCATGAGTGCATTGTTCTCAGGCCCGGGGTGGTCATTCCTCATGAGCACATCTTGCTCAGAGCCCCCAGGAAAGGGAACATGTACAAGACGGACTTGTAAGAAACTTCTCCCTGAGGAGAAATTTCCTGCTTTCTATCTAAAGCAAGTAATGATGAATCTTTCCTCTGGCATAAAAGAATGTGCCATGTAAACTTTAAAAACATGAATAAATTAATTAAGAATGATTTGGTAACTGGAATACCAAAGAAAGAGTTTACAAGTGATGACCACTGTGTTGCATGCCTAAAAGGGAAGCAACACAATGTATCTCACAAGCCAAAGGAAAGAAACTCCATCATTAATCCCCTACACTTATTACATATGGATCTCTTTGGCCCCACCAGTGTAATGAGTCTAGCAAGGACCTCTTATTGTTTGGTGATCACAGATGATTTTACAAGATTCACTTGGGTCTTCTTTCTTAGAACTAAGGATGAGACTCCTGAGATTCTGAAGAATTTCATCTTAAATCTTGAGAATCAATGTGATCACAAGGTCAAAACCATAAGATGTTATCAAGGAACTGAATTTAAGAATCAAATCCTTGATATATTTTGTGATGAAAAAGGTATTACAAGACAATATAGTGCTCCCAGGACTGCTCAGCAAAACGGTGTTGTTGAGAGGAGAAACAGGACACTAATTGAAGCTGCAAGAACTATGTTGTCTGATTCTAAACTGCCCATCACCTTCTGGGCAGAGGCAGTGAAAACTGCTTGCTATGTGCAAAACAGAGTTTAAGACACATGGGAGACTCCTTATGAACTTTGGCACAAGAGAAAACCCTTCATTGGTTTTCTCAGGTCATTTGGATGTCCTTGCACCATCTTGAATACCAAGGATCAAATTGCCAAGTTTGTTAAGAAATCAGATGATGGACACTTTATTGGATACTCTTCTCAAGCTAAGGCTTATAGAGTATACAATATCAGAACTAGAGTAGTTGAGGAGTCAGCCAATGTGACTTTTAATGAGCACACTCCCAGTGTGAAAGGTTCTGGTCCAGATTGGCTATTTGATCTTGATTTAGTTGCTAACTATTTTAACAAATCTTGTGAGAATGTTTCAGGATCTACAGATATATTACCAACAGGTGATCCTGACCCAAGATTTGAGCTAAGAAGACCCTCAGGTTACATATCTTCAGCTCCAGTGGTAACTATTCCTGCAAATGAAGCTTCTACCAGCACATTAATGATAAATCCTACTGATGCTTCTGGGGTGCCTTCAAATTTCAGCTTAGAGGCACAAAACTCAGAAGAAGGAGCTTTAAATGTTGGAGAAAATGGTGGTGGTGAAAGTGATCAAGAATTTCTTGATGCTGATACCCACTGCATTGAAGATAACATCAATAATGTGACACACTCATTGGATCAAGTCAATTTTGATAAGTGTGGTAATGTGGAGGGTGAATCTTCTTTGCCAGATCAAAAATTTTCAAATCTAGATCTATCTAAGCAACTTGCTGTGATCCCTCAGCTAAGGATCCACAAGTCTCATCCTACCACAAACATCATTGGAGATGTTGATTCAGGGGTGAGAACAAGAGGACAAACCCATGAAGCAAATGTTTGTCGTCACTCTTGTTTCTTGTCTCAGATAGAGCCACAGAAAATTGATGAGGCTTTAAAGGATGGAAGTTGGGTTGAAGCTATGCAAGAGGAGCTGCTACAATTCAAAAGGAAAAAGGTTTGGAACCTATGTCCTCTTCCTTTAGGGAAGACTACCATAGGAACCAAATGGGTTTTTAGGAACAAGAAGGATGATAGAGGACTTGTCATCAAAAACAAGGCAAGACTAGTTGTTCAAGGATATACTCAAGAAGAAGGAATTGACGATACAGATGTTTTTGCTCTTGTGGCAAGACTTGAAGCTGTTAGAATATTCCTAGCTTTTATTGCATCCAAGAATTTCAAAGTCTACCAACTTGATGTCAGTTGTGCTTTTCTTTATGGGGTGATTGATGAAAAGGTATATGTCAGACAACCACCTGGGTTTGTAGATCCTGATCATCCTGATTATGTCTGCAGGCTTGATAAAGCTCTATATGGGCTGCACCAAGCACCAAGAAAGTGGTATGAGACTCTATCTCAGTATCTTTGTCAACATGGCTACAAAAGAGGTACTAGAGATGGAACTCTCTTCATCAAAGGAACAGGAAATGACATAATGCTAGTTCAAGTATAGATGACATTATCTTTGGGTCAACTAATCTAAAGCTCTGCAAAGACTTTTTGAGAAGCTGATGAAGGACAGGTTTGAAATGAGTGCCATGGGGGAACTCAATTTCTTTCTAGGAATTCAAGTGAAGCAAGTTGAAAATGGCATCTTCATATGTCAGTCAAAGTATGTACAGGACATACTTAAAAGGTTTAACATGATTGATTGTAAGGTTGCTAAGACACCCATAGCCAGAAATCACTCCCTTGGTCCTGATCTTGAGGGGGAGTGTGTTGATGAACACCTTTATAGGGCAATGATTGGGTCTCTTATGTACCTCACAGCTAGCAGGCCAGATATCATGTTTGCTACATGCATTTGTGCAAGATATCAAGCCAACCCCAAGATGTCACATCTGGTCACTGTCAAAAGAATTTTAAGATATCTCAAAGGTGCTCCATCACTTGGCCTTTGATATCCAAAGAATTCTGACTTTAATCTGTATGCTTATACAGATAGTGACTATGGTGGTTGCAACATGACTGCAAAGTCTACATCAAGGGGATGTCAATTTCTTGGTGGAAGAGTAGTCTCTTGGCAATGAAAGAAACAATCTTGTGTGTCTGCATCAACTGCTGAGGCTGAATAAATTGCTGCTGCAAGTTGCTGTGCTCAAGTGCTTTGGATTCAAAATCAGATGCGGGACTATGGATTTAACTTTAAAGAGACTCCCATCCATATAGAAAACAATAGGTCTATCTTCATCACAAGGAATCCTGTGCAACACTCAAGGACAAAGCACATTAACATCAGGTATCATTTGATTAGAGATAACTTTGAAAATGGATTAATCAAACTAGTCAAAGTTAACACAAATGAACAATATGCTCATATGTTCACCAAAGCTTTTGATGAGCAGAGATTTAAATATCTTGTATCAGCTATTGGGATGATTAACTTAAAATAGCTTTTCTTAAAACTTAATCATATTTATTTCTAAAACTTGTGTGTCCTAAGTTGTCTATTATATCACCTTCATAAGCCCTTTGTTTTCTTTGGAAGTAAAATCTTTTCAAAAGACTTTTCTTAGATTTTTGAAAATCTTGATCTCTTCGGAAGACTTTGAAATTACCTTCGGAAGTAGTTTATGTCTTAGTAAACAAATAATTGCTTCAGTAATTTTACCTTCGGAAGAAATTTCTGAAATATCTTCCGAAGCTTAAAATCAACTTAAGTACTTTGTATGTTTTCAAAGAACAAGTTTCTTCCGAATGCAATTTACCTTCGGAAGTATTTATTCTTCTTAGAATAAAAAATCTCTGAGTGTAAAACTCTCTTCCGAAGCAAAATTTTAAAAATTTTTGAAATCTCTTCCGAAGCCAATTTGCCTTCGGAAGTTTTTTCTTCAGAACTTCCGAAGCAAATAACCTTCGGAAGATATCTCGACTTCCAAGAAAACTACTTTTTGGGCAAAAGTAAACTACTTTTCAGTGGTGGGACCGACATCCAGATTTCAAAGTTTATCCTCTTTCATTAACTTTGTCTCAAATCCTTTTCACATAAATGCCTAATGGTTCCCCCCTCTTTCACTATCTTCCTCAATTACACTATTCCTTAAACCTAAATTCTTCCAAACCGTCTTTTGTTCTTCATCTTTCTTCATCCTTAAGCTTCTAAAATGGCCAACCTAAACATCAGAAACAACCCAGATTTCTCCATGCAACTTCACAGGCAACATAACCAAGTTGCTCTATTAAGCTCTGAGAAAGATGAAAGTTTCTCAGAGGTTTGCCGTTTCTTAGCTCTATCAAACTACTCCACCCCCTAACCATTGATCCTACTCTCTATGAGGATCATCTGCTTGAATTTTGGAAGACCTGCCAAGAGGTCATTATGGATAGGGAGAAGGCACTGTCTGCCACAGTGCAAGGGAGGACAATCTTCATCACTCCGGCCATCATTAACACTCATCTGCAGCTGGATGATGAAGAAGGTGAGTTGTCCTTCCCAAAGGAAGCTGTAAATCATTCCTTTGAGCAGATGGGCTATCAGGGAGATTTCTCTGTAAAGACCTTCAGGAAAGGGAATGTCTCATCCCAGTGGAAATATCTGCTTTATCTGGTTACCCACAGCTTGTCAAACAAGCATGGAGGGTGGGACCAGATTCCTGAGGATCTCTCCTTCATAGTACATGGAATGGTTCAAGGGGTCAAGCTCAGGTACTCTCAATTTGTTAATACAAACTTGCTTGCTAACTTGGACTCCTTGGAGTATTATATGTTCCCTAGATATGTTCAACACATTCTCAACTGTGAACTGGGCTCATAGTTGAGGGAAACAGATAATATTCTTAAATTGGGAAAGATGAAGCCTGGCATCTTTAAAATTATGAAGAAGCCAACTGTAGGCTTCTCAGGGGTAGAAACAGCCCTAGTCCCAAAAATGTTAGAGTTCATTGCTCAAGGTGACAACCTAGCAACACAAGCTAGTGTTGACCCACACCTTCTACCTCTCAACCACCAAAAAGGCCCCAAGTCACCCTCACCTACCAAAGAAAATCCAAACGAACCCCTGCTCAAGCTATTGAGTCTGTGCAGGCCCCCATATACTCACCCATACAGGAGGAAGTGGACACTAGAGCTCCCACTTCCCCTGAGGAGCAAACCACTCCCATATCTTCAACAATCAGGGTTGAGGTTCCTCATGCTCACCCTGATGAGCTCACAAGCCCAACTGCCTTAAGCCTTCACTCTGAGTCTCAACACTCAAGTGAACAACCTTCAGGGGACAATTACCATCCCCAGCCATTAGACTTAAATCAACCCATTCCCAACCTCTCATTCTATACTGATGAAGACTTAGGTTTCAGTGGGTACCATGAGTCTCTCTACTCCTCTCCTACTCAAAGAGAGATGAGTACTATTGAGTCTCCTTTTATCTAGCCCACATTAGTCACCTATAACTGAGGTGGATACTTCTGAACCTGTTCAGGATATCCATATAGAAGAGGCTCTCACTTCTGCAAGTGATTACATCATTAAGACCTCAACCATGGCAACTCAGCTCATTGACACCTCAACTGAGAATGTCAATGTGCAGAGGAAATCTAGCAGCCAAGAATCTGAGGGTGGTGGTGAGAGAGAGAACTTTGGTCCAATCATCTCATCCCCCAATGATTCTTCTGATGAAGAAAAGGGGAATCTGAGACTAAAGGTGCAAAAACTGTCAAAAACATGCTCCTATTTAGTCTTTAAGGTTAGTCACCTTGAATCTCAGGTGACTACCTTGCATAATAGGGTCAATGATCAGCAACTTGAGATATCTTATCTCAGGGAAAAACTAGCTGGGAGACCTTTAAGAAGAGCTCAACCAGGAACACAAGAACCTGTGAATGTGGTTGACCTAACCTCTAGCTCACCTATGCAAGAGGGTGATGCTACCAAAAAAATGGGAGAAAGTTATTACAGTCACAAAACCTAGGAGTTCTTCAGGGAGTATGGACATTGAGGATTCACCATCCTTACTTGCAATTGTGCATACTCAGCAACTTCCTCAAGTTCACATTAATGTGGACATAATTGACTCTGTCATTAGGAGTCTCTTTAGAGAAGGCATTCCAAGGGCTGTGTCATCTCCACCTCAAGGAACATCAAACTACATAATTAGGTGGAGGTATGATGCTGATAGAAGAGCCCTCATTCTTCATAGAGTTCAAGGACAGCAAGAAGTGTTCAATTTTCAGACTTTGGACTACTATGAAGGTCTTGACCTGATCAACATGCCACTTGTCAACCCAAGCAAATCAAGACAAGCTGACAGGTTAGCACTCAGGATTCAAGACAGAATTACTGAAGAGTTCAGCCTTAGAAGGAGACAAAGGCAACAGGTAATGTCATTGGTTAAGTGGATGCTGAGGCAGACCCTGAGATTAGCTTCAAAGGGAAAACCTTGGCTGAAGGCCTAGTGATAGAGCCTGAGAGCCCTGTCACACCAACAACTGCTTTAGAAATTTATTTCCTCAGTGAAACACCTGCTGGTGAAGGTGTCTCACAGCCTCTCTCTAGCCAGAGCTTGGATGCTACACCAAGCAATGAAGGCCAAACCTATATCCACCCTGAGTCACAAAGGTCTGTGGGTGACAAAGGGAAAAGGATTTTGACTCCTGAGGAGAATGAGAAGGAGGAGAGAGAGAGAGAGGAAGAGGAAGCTAAGGGGAGAAAGTTCCTCTGGGTCTTTAGGATTTATGCAAGTTGCAATCAGGGCTGCCCCCAGACCAAACACTCAAGAAGATGAGTTGAGGGCAGTCAAGATTACTTACCTGCAGACCAGGAACTATGACATATATGAGATTATATCTCTCCCCTTAGAGCAATTAAATGAACTGGCTAACATGGAAGTGTCAAGAGAGATGAAGGAAAAAGAGGATGCAAGACTACTTCTCCAATTCAAAGAAGAGAATAGACAGAAAATATTATACAAGCATGCTCTAACTCTCTCCCCAGTTCAGGAATGTCCTGTGCAAGAGGATGTGGCTGCTACACAAGAACCTTAGGTAGACAAGGAAACATATAGTCAAAACATGATCAACTACCTGAGTGCCATAGGTCTCTACCAGGCATCTGCACTTCTTCCCTTGTCCTTTGAGTACATTGAGTTTGAGTATCTCAAACAGCTTGAACTTCAAGTGCTCAAAGAACAAAAGGCAACAAAGAGAAAGATGAGGGAAGATGCTGCAAAATCAAGAGCTATCATCCAAAAGAGTATGAAAAAGTCTGCTGACAGACAAAGGACGATGAGCTTCTTAAAGCTATATGGATTCTCCGGAAGGAGACTTGGCCCTATGTCTCTATCCACAATGGATGAGCATATCAGGGTAATCAAGTAAAAGATCAAGAGTAGAGAGCTGATTGACTTATACTCTCCTCTGAGTCAAATCCCACCTGAAGTGGAGGTTGAGATTGAACAACCTGAGACAACACAACCTGGACCTCCTGCTGAGCCTCAGCAAGCTTCATCTTCTGATCCACAGCAAGGTCAAACTCCCTCTTCTTCTGAACCTGTAAGGGAGGAACACCCAACTGAGAAAGACAAGGATGATCAACAAGGTGCTGCAGACCAGTCTTCTCAGTTAAAGTCTTCTAAGAGGAAGAAGAGGATGGCTTCTAAACCAAAGTCTAAGAAGTAGAAGCCTGAATCATCCACCTCTACACCTCAGGCTGAGTCAGATCAACCTGAGGAAGTGCATGAAGAGGCAGCCCAATCAACTCCAATTCAAGTGATCAGAGATCAAGGTGCTGAGAATGTCTATACATGGCAAGTCATAATCAACTTACCTCTGCATGATATCTTTAAGATGAGAAGATATTATGAGAGTTTGAATGATCCTAACCATCTAATGAAGAAGGGTATGGTCATCATTATGCTGAAGACTACAAACATCTGAAGATCTTCTAAATGTTTTGGTAGCATCAGCCTAGGGGGAGTTTGTAAGGATTGCTATAAGTCTGATGCAGCCAAAACATCCAAAGTCTCTCTGCAAGCATGCACTAAAGAACTGAAGTAGAAATGCTTCAGAAGTTTTACACCATCCACTAGAAATATTCTAAGTGTAAAATCTTCCGAAGCCAAGACCAATATCTTCCGAAGCCAAAAGTGAAGTCTTCCGAAGCTTCAAAGACAAAGTCTTCCGAAGTCAAAGAGTGAAGACAGATTTCTTTCGAAGACTTTTAGAGATATGCATTTATCTTATGTACTTTACCATAAAGCTGGACCACCTTTCCGCTACAACTTTGTAAAGTCACCAACTTACATGAGTTGGTGAAAGGTCCATGCTTTTGGTAACTGTACATTAAGGTCTTGAGTCCATGCTTTCTACTTTATGTACTTTTATCCTTTTTGTAATATATTAAGATGTGAGCTATGGCATGTCATAGTCACAAGTCAAAAGGCAGATCTGCCTTTTGACTCTATATTTGATTTTGTAGTTGTCTAGTCAATTGTATCCGGCTGGCCTTCAAAGTATAGCCGGCTGTAGGATGTAGTATAAAGTATCTCAAGTACTTGTAACTTTCTATCGATGCTTTGTAACTTGTAATAGAACTTGAGAAGCAATATACAACATTCTTGAAAGCCAAATACTTGTGTTGTTTGCAATCTTGTTCTGTGTCATATTTACTTGTGTTCTTAGCATCTTTCATTAACAAGTTAATCAGTTCCCTATTTGATCTGTTAAGTGTTCTAAGCAACTCTCCTCATTGTGTTGTTGTGTTGTAAGTGCATACCCTTCACCGGTCCTGCATTTAGTATCAGAGCTTTTCAGGCTCTTGATATAAGATCTCACCATCTTAAGATCCCTCACACACACAAAATACTTAACAACTTAAATGGCTGCTATAACCAAAGCTGATATGGAAACCGGAACTATGGCCGGCCTTCAAAGTATGACCGGCTGTAGGATGTAGTATAAAGTATCTCAAGTACTTGTAAGTTTCTTTCTATGATTTGTACCTGTGACATCCGGTAAATTTCCGTTATCAAACTCCGTTAGTTCAGTTAAGTTTTGCATACACGTGTCGTAAACACACACTAGTTGTCGTTTAACGTTGGTGACCTAATAATAATTAGCAATGTTAAATTATTGATAATTTAACTGATTATGTGTTTATTGTATTATGCTTATTTGTTTGTGTGTTTTATATGTTAATTGGGAATTAATCGCGTAACGCGGAAACGCGCCTATGTATTCGTATGTCTTGTGTTTTTTTATAAAGATAGAATATATAATGATTTTCATTAGTTTATATCTTTATATTATTAAGTTAAAAACACTTTACAAAGAGTTTAAAGCCTAGTTTTTATAAAATACAAATTACAAGGGCTTAAAGGGTTAATATGGAAATTAAAACTAAACAAAACACAAAAACCCTAGCCTACACCCATTTTGCGGCCGTGAACCCCCTTCCACACCCCTCTCCCTTGCGATTTCGACGTTGAACAAGCATCAAAGCATCATTTTGGTTCGATTACAAGGCATACAATACATAGGAATCATCAATTGCAAGTTAACTCGTGTTTAAAGGTTAGATTTTTCAAGTTTTGTGAGTTGTTCATGATGGCCGAACCTAAAATCGTGAATGGCTGTTCATGGAGTCGAATTGGATGTTGTTTGTGTTGGATTCTTTATGCCCAAGACACATAGAATATTGATGTGGTTAGTGCGTCATGATCCAAGTCGGGTCATACCCAATAACAAGTTTAGCAAACACCAATATGTATTTAATTGATGATATGATCATGCAATTAAATCATTGCACCAATTTCTGAAAAAGGGTTTTCTAAAATAAGTTGTATGTGAGAAAGAACAACTTATAATTATATTTTGTTCATGGACATTATTTGTAATGTTATTTAAGTTTGTTAAATAACATCAAATAATAAGAGTGTGTGTTTAAGTTATATATTTAAAAGGTTAAACTATATAACTAATAATAATAATACAAAATACAACTAGTAACCTTTTGGTGGGTGTTTTAAAATGAAAACCCAATTTTGAAAGTGGTGTGGCCGCCCCCTTGAGGGCATTTTTGGTCATTTTGTTTTCTTGAAAACACACACCCATTAACACAAAACACACTCTCCAAAATTCAGCTCTCTCTCTTACATGCAAGGGCCAAGAACACACACACTTTTCTCTCAAAACTTCTTGAAGAAAAGCTGCTGAAAATTCGATTTTCAGCATCCATGGTCCGATTTTGGTGCACAAAGCCTAACAAAAGGGGTGTTTGTTGGAGGCTTGTGGGTATGAACACTTGAGGACATCTATTCTTGATGTTTTGGTCATCCAATAGCAGCTCCATCTACATCTTTATCCACGTTTTCCAGCAGTCTTTTGGATGATGTTTCAGCCTCGGTTTTAACAGCATAACTAGAGGTAGTTTGTATGTTATGATTTGGTTGTTATTTCTTGTAGATAGCTAGTTCAAACACATATTAAAGATCCTTATATTCTTGGGTTTGTTGTTACTATGAAATGAACCTTAAATTTCAGTTTATAAAACAAGAAATTAAGCATTTAATCCGCTGCGTTTTCCTTGTTTAAATGGTTAAACTACGTTGTAAAGGTCCAACAAACCCAACATTGGCATCTAGAGCCGGATATGTGGTTGACTAGCTTCATGTGTTCTTGTAAAATTGGTTTTATGAGGCTTTAACAACCAAATTAGGGCTGTTTTGAGATGATATGATGATACCCCAACCTTTCAAGGTTATATCTTGCATGCTTCTGATTAAATCTTGAAAGGAAAGATATCAAAATGGTTGATTGTGCTTTGTTTGGACAAAAGACCCTAAATTCTTGGTTTATGTTGGCTGAAAATTTAGGGTCAAATGGGGTTCATTTTGGTTCTTGAGATGATGTATATGGATACATATATTAGTGCATAACATAGCCTTGACCATGTGTGTTTGGATTTGGTTGATTGTAATCTTGTCATGTTGGTTGTATTCATTCTTTATGGGTTGTAATAATTTCTTTTGCTTTTCTATTTGGGTTGTAATTTGTTTATTCATTTGGCAATGTAATAAATAGATTAGGAGTATTTTTCTTTTACTAGAAAATATGTATTAGGATATATATTTTGTAAAAGAAGATGCTCGGGAAGAAAGCACAAAAGGAAGACACAAGGGATGAACTTGAAGCATTTGGATGCAAGTTCAAGTGGGGGTCTTTGGAGATCTCATCTTTTGCGTTGTGTTCAACCCTTAGGAAAGACCTTATGACAACACTTGTGATGGCAAACAAGTGTAGTCAACTTAGTGGCTATGGTTATGCACATATGTTTGTATGATTATACTTGTTTGGTTGTTTGTTGTATGATTGTTGTTTGATATTTGGATATGCAAAACAAACTCATTAGCAAACTTAACAAGCTAAAAATTTATGGTTTCTAATCATTAAGTGGTTAATAAAAGGTTATTAAAAGGATTAATGATTTAATAAAAGAGGTTTTATTAAAAATAAACCATAGGGTACCATGATTTTGAAAGCATGCGAAAACAAGGTACATAGAGTTTTCATAACTAGAATTAATGGAAACTTAAATCCCTTTGGTAACAAGTCTAACACCATCCTTTTACACGACACTCGAATCTCTTGGGAACTATTTGTGGGATAAAGGTCACCTAACCACTTGTAGGGAACTTGTATCTTTGAGGTGAGTCTAACGTACTTGTGGGATAAAGGTCACCTAACTACTTGTATGTGAAAACTCACACGTGTGTGTAAGTAGGACGACTTGAATTGGAAACCATGTGATTAGGGTCACCGAAGCATGGCGTACAATGGTGTTGATGGGATTAAACATGCCGACTAAACATATGATGTTTAACCGATCCCATAAGACTAGAAGTTGCAATAGGTTGCAATTGTCAACTGTTGACTACCTTGTTAATTTAAATAATGGGATAAAGGTCACCTAACCATCATTTAAATGTAACGTTGGATTCTAGATTTTAATTATTAATTGTCTATGAGACATGTAAAGGGTATTAATAGTTAAAATGCAATTTTTCAGAAATATTAAAATGAACTTTGTAATTTTGTAGTAATGGCCGCAAACCACGATGCTACTACCCCGACCGTCCCTACCCTATCACCAAGAACCATCTTAAAAGGGGATCGTCTTAACCATAATAAACTTATGGACTCAATTTCGAAATTTGAGAATCGTTCTCAAAAATGAGTAAAGGCCTATGTCCTTGACGATCCCATACCTCACCAACCAACGCTGTTGATGTTAAGGCCTTTTGACGATTGGCTTAGGCACACTAAGGATTCTGTGCAAGTATCCTACCTCATGTTGGGAATATGATTCCCGAACTCCAAAAGGGTTTGGAGCATCATGGGGCATATGACATGATAATCTAGTTGAAGGAAATGTTCCTTCAACAAACTTTAGTAGATTGCTACGAAACGGTTCGAGCACTTTATACATGTCACATGGAAGAAACCCAATCGATATCATCTTATATATTCTTAAGATGAAAAGCCACATTGATAGCCTCAAGATGCTTAACTGTCCTGTCTCAAAGTAGTTGGCCAAGGATTTGATCCTTGATTGCCTAACTAAAGGTTTGAGACATTCATAATAAACTGTAATATGAATGGGTGGGACAAGAGCATTGGTGAACTTCACGCAATGCTCAAAGCAACCGAGGCAGGGATGGGTAGAGAGGTTCTACCTATTCTCTCGATCAATGAGGGAGGCTATAATAAATGGCCAATCCCGATCCTAAGGCAATTATTGCCAAAGGAAAGGAATACATCAAAGCAAAGGTTAATGCGAAACCTCGAAAAGCCTAAGCTTATGAAGCCTAAGGTAACGAAGAACGTTCCATGCTTTGAGTATGGAGAGATAGGACAATGAAAAGGAATTGTCCCTCCTATCTCAAGGAGTTGAAAGACAAGAGGGATGTTGAGCAAACCTCAAATACAATTTCCATGATTCACACATTGTATTAAATGTCATTTCTTCAAACACATGGGTATTGGATACCGGATGTGAAACTCATTCTTGCAATTGTTGCAAAGGGGTTCAAAAGAAATGTGCGCTTAAAGGAAGGAAACTCTATTTTGAGACTTTCAAATTGTTTGGAAGTTGTTCTCAAACCCTTTTGGATGCATCTAGTTTGACTAGGAACATAATTAAGGTTTCCTATTAAAACAATGTGATCATGATTTAAAGTTTGTAAATAATGGTATTAAGTTTTATGGATGATGTATTTCATTTTAAGGACATACCTTTTAGTGATATCCATGAATTGGTTCATGATAATTCGTCCTACAATGACTTATTATACACATTAAGCACCAAGAAACTTAAAATGGGTTTAAGTTATTATTATCTTTGACATTATCGTATTAGTCACATAAACAAGAATTGGATTCAAACACTTCAAAAGAATGGTCTTTTGGAAACAAATGAAAATGTTTCATTTGATAAGTGTGAACCAAAAGACTTATTAGGAATGATACATTTGGATGTATGTGGTCCTTTTAAGACAATAACAAAGATTGGTGATAGATACTTCATTACTTTTACTGACAATTACAGTCGCTATTATTGTGTGCACTTGATGACACATAAGTATTTAGCTTTTGAAATGTTCAAAATCTTCAATAATGAAGTAGAATATCAACTCTACATAACTATCTGTGTTCTTCATTCTGATAAAGAAGAAACTGAACCCTATTTGGATATGGTTCAATTTATTATGGCTATGAGCTTACCATCTTTATCATTTTGGGTTTTCGCATTGCTCTTTAAGTCTCATATTTTGAATATGACCCGGACCAAGAAAGTGTAGATTAGTTGAGAATCCACAGAGACTGTATGGAATACTGTTTCTTTGACTCAACAGAGCAAAAGTATTTATTGCTCGAAAGGCTAAGTTCTTGGAAACCGAGTTCTTTATGGAAGGAATGACGTATAGAACTGTGGAACGTGATAAGAATCAAAATCCACAAGCCGGTACACTTTTGGTTGACACTAGCTACCAACAAGAGGTTGTTGATGATAATCAAGAGGTTGATAAATATACACAAAACGTTCACAAATCTGGTAGAGTTAGTATTCCATCTAAGTGATATGAACATTCCAAGAATGGATGCTATGTGGTTGACCCCTGTAGGCTAACCATATACCAAGATGCTATGTCCAATTTGGATTGGGACGAATGGCTAGAAGCCATGAACGTAAGGATGCAATCCATGTATAACAACCAAGTTTGAGAATTGGTTGACCCTCCACTTAACTCCAAACCGGTTGGATACAAGTGGGTTTTCAAGACGAAAACAGATATGCATGGAGACTTGAATACTTATAAATCAAAGACTTATAGCATAAGGTTTCCATCAAACTCAATTGGTTGATTATGATGAAGCTCTTGCGCCCGTGGCAATGCTAAAGTCGATTAGGATATCATGTGCCATAACTGCATATTCTGAATATGAGTTTTGGCAAATGGATGTCAAAACCGCTTTTCTTAATGAACATCTCGAAGAGATTGTCCATACAGTTCAGCATGATGGTTTTGTCGATCCATGACATCCTAATAATGTATATAAGTTAAAGTGATCAATATATGGATTGAATCAAGCATCTAGAAGGTTGTATATATATAAAGGCTAGTGGGAGCATAATTGTATTCTTAGTGTTGTATATTGATGACACACTACTATTTGGAAATAATATTCCAACCTTGGAAGGTGTTAAAACCTAGCTTGGAAGATGTTTTTCATATAAGATCTCGTTTAAGCCACCCATATTTTGGAATAAGGATCTATAAGGATAGATCGAGGTGGTTGATACGGTTAAACCAAAGTGCATATATATTGATAAAATCTTGAAAAGGTTCAAGATGAAAAACTCTTAGAAAGGTATGGTACCTATTCAAGGAGGGACAGTGTTGACTACGTCTCAATGTCCAAGCTCATAGGATGAGCAAAATCAAATGAATGATATCCCATACGCATCTGCTATAGGATCCATCATTTGTGTGATGATATGCACTAGGCCGGACGAGTCATGCTTATTAAGTATGACAAAGTAGATACCAATAGAAATAACCATCGGATGGCTCTTAAAAGTATATTGAAATACCTTAGTAGGACTAAGGATTTGTTTCTAATATACGGATCTATTGAAAAGGAAGTCGTTGTAAAGGGTTACACGGATGCAGGTTTCCAAAACTGATCGAGATGATTTTCGATCACAATCGGGGTATACTTCCATTATGAATGGAGGAGGAGTGTCCTTCAAAGGTTCAAAGCAAGACACGGTAGCATTGTTCACTACAAAATCCGAATACATAGCCGCTTCATTGGCAGCTTGGGAAGCTGCATGGATAAATTTGTCCATTGCTTATCTAGGGATGGTCTCTACCATTCAAGACCCCTAGAAATCTTTGGTAATTACATGGGTGGGATTGCTCAAATCAAGGAACCCCGTACTCATCAAAAGACTAAGCATCTTGAGCGGAGATTCAACATCATAAGGTATGGAGTTGAAAAGGGTAAAGATATATATTCGTAAAGTTCATAAAGATCAAAACATTGCTGATCCACTAACGAAGCTCCTTGATGAAGGCAAAGTATGAGGGTCATACTTGTGCCTTAGGACTTCGATTTACTGGTGATTAGAATTGATCTGTTTAGCATATAAAACATGGAACAATTATAATATTTAACTCTTTTATATATTTGAGTTATGTTCCTTTTTAGCATGTTTACATCCATGAATAATTCTTTTATTCTAAATGTCCGTAGTCGGTCATATTTGTGGGAACAAATATGAATGTAAGACTATTATGAACTTGGATTGGTGGATATTCATAAGGCATGAATATAGAGCAATTGGTTGCTGCCAAGGTTCATAGATATTCGTGGGATACGAATATTGGACTGACCCGCGTCTCAAATCTTACTACATGGAATCTTATTTATTGATCATAAGTAAATTTGAGTAAAGGCGAATATCATTTGGTATCCTCTGACCTGAGATACATATTGGGTTTTGATATTCACCAAGTGTTATACCTTGAGCTAGTTCTTCGCTGATATGAAATAATGGTCAGTACATAAGGCTATGTTCAGGTATGACATAAGGTGATTGTGAGAAACGTATGTAGTGAAGATGGGATTTGTTCCTCTTATTCGTTGAGAGTATGATGTCTAAGGCCTGATTAAGTTAAATCAACAAGGAATGATCATTCTGTGTCCTTGGATTTAACATGACATCTGTAACAAAAGGATAAATGATTGATTCACCTAAAACATTTCAAGTTGGATACTTGAAGGGGATAATGTTATTGAATGGCTTCTAAGTCATGCGTATTAAGGGTAGTAAACCATTGTTAGGCGGTATTTACTGCTTGCATCAATCTTCTATGAATCTTGTGCAAGTGGGAGATTGTTGGATTCTTTATGCCCAAGACACATAGAATATTGATGTGGTTAGTGCGTCATGATCCAAGTCGGGTCATACCCAATAACAAGTTTAGCAAACACCAATATGTATTTAATTGATGATATGATCATGCAATTAAATCATTGCACCAATTTCTGAAAAAGGGTTTTCTAAAATAAGTTGTATGTGAGAAAGAACAACTTATAATTATATTTTGTTCATGGACATTATTTGTAATGTTATTTAAGTTTGTTAAATAACATCAAATAATAAGAGTGTGTGTTTAAGTTATATATTTAAAAGGTTAAACTATATAACTAATAATAATAATACAAAATACAACTAGTAACCTTTTGGTGGGTGTTTTAAAATGAAAACCCAATTTTGAAAGTGGTGTGGCCGCCCCCTTGAGGGCATTTTTGGTCATTTTGTTTTCTTGAAAACACACACCCATTAACACAAAACACACTCTCCAAAATTCAGCTCTCTCTCTTACATGCAAGGGCCAAGAACACACACACTTTTCTCTCAAAACTTCTTGAAGAAAAGCTGCTGAAAATTCGATTTTCAGCATCCATGGTCCGATTTTGTTGGAGGCTTGTGGGTATGAACACTTGAGGACATCTATTCTTGATGTTTTGGTCATCCAATAGCAGCTCCATCTACATCTTTATCCACGTTTTCCAGCAGTCTTTTGGATGATGTTTCAGCCTCGGTTTTAACAGCATAACTAGAGGTAGTTTGTATGTTATGATTTGGTTGTTATTTCTTGTAGATAGCTAGTTCAAACACATATTAAAGATCCTTATATTCTTGGGTTTGTTGTTACTATGAAATGAACCTTAAATTTCAGTTTATAAAACAAGAAATTAAGCATTTAATCCGCTGCGTTTTCCTTGTTTAAATGGTTAAACTACGTTGTAAAGGTCCAACAAACCCAACAGTTTGATGTTGTTAATACGTTAGTTAGATTGTATACATGTTAGTTAACGTTGATTATGTATGAATTGTATGTTTTTAGTGGATTAATCATGATTTTGATTGGAAGTAAACCCTAATTCGAAATTCGTAGGATAATGGATGAATGATGATTGTTTGATGAATGTTTGATGATTAATAGTTTGTATGGATGCTAGGTTACATTGATTTTACAAGAAATTGATGAATTGATGTTGATGTTCATAGGTTACTAAGAATAGTAACTTTATTTTGCATGTAATGTTGAATTATTGATGAATTGATGTTATGGATGTGTTCATGGTGATGATTAGATGTTAGATTGTTGTTGTGAGCATTGGGAATTCAAGAACACATGCTATAGTTCATACATTACTAAAGATAGTAACTTTTTAGGATATGAATTGATGAGTTATGATGTTTGGATGTTGTTGATCATGCTTAGATGTTGATGTGAACTTGAATTGGTATATTATTAATGAATTCATGAGTGTATAGGATGTTTGATAGATTTTGGGATGTGCTTTCCCAAAAGGGAAACTTTATTTATGCAAAATGTGAAAGATGATAGTTTGATCATGTTTGAGATGTTAGGAGCATTTTAGTAAGTTCATGGATGAATTCTAATGTGGTTGGAACATGTTAATATTATGGTATGAGATGTTTGGATAATCATGGGTGGTATTAGGACTTTGATGATCATGTATGATATTGATGTTGATTAGTAGTTAAGACATCATGCTTGGGATTGGAAATTGATTGTTGTGATGTATGTTGAATGTATGTAAATGGTTAGTGAGTGTGAATGTGATCATCATACACGCGTGCGAATCTGAGGCCCCTACTTAGTAGGATTGGCAGGGTTTAGGGTGTGAAGTCGTGAGTGGCTTCACATGGCATGTGGTGCGTGATTTGATCTTTGTGTGACATGTTAATTATGTTATAACTAGTGGACATGTTAATGTTCTAGATTCGCATGACTTGTATGATACTTGGTTGTATGATGATCTATGTGATATACCTGGATAATGTAGCATACATATGAACCTTTTGAATGCTAAACTTGTATGATATATGTGTATGATTGCTTAAATGGGTTATAACACATAAAGTCACCAACGGGTCAAACGGGTCAACTGTGTCAAATGTATTTATTTTTTGAAACCTTGAGTCTTTGGTTGTAGTGTACTTAGGGTTTCATATGTTCTCTGTTGCACGTACTCATATACTTATATGATCTAGGTAACCTCTGAGGGTTGTCTGTCCACTCTGTCAGTCAAGTCAAACTCTAAGTATCTATACGCATACCAGGTGAGTTCATGCCCCACTCTTTACTTAATCTCTTTTGGGGGAGATAGCATACCGGTAAACTACAAACGCTTTATATATATTTTAGTTGTGCATAATATTAATATAGTGTTGTTTATCATGGGAAAGTCCTCACACTTTCGAATTGTTAATATTGAATAGCCGGGAAACTTGGGTAGTACTACTGGGTCTGACGAGCCCCACCTGTGTGACTCGAGGTCAACCGGGTGCAATTTGTCCTATTGAACATTGTCACGACCTGTTGAGTCATGACAGGAGGCAACAACGTAACACAGTCAGCTTCAATTGTGAAATCACTATGCATTAATATTTATTGTTAATGGACTAGCTATCTGTTACAATGCACTACTTGTATATCTCTATTATTAAACTGTTTATGTTTGAATATCAACTCTTGAACTCACCAACCATTGTGTTGACATTTTAGTATGCTATTCTCAGGTCATTAGCTGCTTGCCTTTAGGAGCACTCCATGGTTCACTTGCATACTAAGACTCGGTCTTCAAGACATTTTATCATTTAATGGTTATTGTTTACTCTTTTGGGTTGGCGCTTGTTTTGCCATAGTATACACATTTATTTCTTTGGGTTGTTTTACAAAACGCTTCCGCACAATTTAAAGTTTATACTTGGGTTGATTTATTTTTAGTCATGGCATATAGGGTCGTTCTGAGTAACTATTGACTGTGATCCTGGTTTGTTCACACGCCTCGCGGTAAAACTCCGCACATGGATTTTGAGGGTGTGACAGATTGGTATCAGAGCCATTGGTTATAGGGAACTAGGTTGCATACACACTAGACTATAACCGCACACAGTTAGTTAGTTACCTGTACTTTATTTTCATATACTGTATACTCATTGGCATACACGTCACACTATCTGCAGCATGGCATCGTCATCAAGAGCTCCTGGTAAACGACCTGCATCACCTGCACGATCCGAGTCCCCACCTCCCGCACCTGTACCTAATGATGGACTCGACTGGCCTCGTTTAGATTATCCTCGAGGGGAGTTTGATTGGGATCAACCTTTTGCGTTGATGAAGCGTGACACCCCAAGGGACTGGAGTTTTTACCCTAAGTTTGTCAATCACATAATGTATAGGGAACGCGTACCTGACCCGAGACCCAGAACGAAAAGTAACTTTGATCAAGCAATGCCTTCACTTCCCCGGACGGTGCAGTCCAATGAGCAATTGATTGGTGCATTGGTGACAGCACTGGATACAGAGTAGCATCGAGTCAGGCGACTCACGAGTGACGTTTGTACACTGCAGACCGAGGTGTACAAACTACGACATAAGGTGGATGAACTCGAGGAGCGCCATGGAAAGACCCTAAACGGGTGTTACCAAATGGAAGATGGGATCATAGCACTCAGAGGACGCGTGGCTGCTCGCGAACAGAGGGATGCAGTGGCTGATGATAGGATTGCTACCTTGGAAGCTCAGCTGGCAGCACTTCAGATTGCTATAGCCCCTGCTCCTGCAGTAGACCCTGAGGATGAGGAACCTGAGGAGGAACCCGAGGAGGAGGAACCGGAGGAGATGGAAGATGACAGTGATGGGTCAGATATTGTCGATTGATTTTCTTATATGACTTAGACTACATAGTGTTTTTCTTTGAAACCTATGTGGGAAGGGTTGTTTCCCCACCCGAACGACAAACTTAAATTTTGACATTGATGAATACATTGTGACTCATTTGCAATTTATTTACTTTGGTTATTATTTTTGTTATGAATGTTGTGGTTGTGATGATTTATTATTTCTTTATTGTTTACTGTACTTCAATGAGATAAATGTGTTTGATGTTACTCATTATTGTATTTGTGAATGTAAAGTGAAAACTGGACGCCCGTGGACGTGGACGTGGACGTGGGCGTGGGCGCGGACGTGGACGTGGCGCCGGAGACCATGGCGGTGGTGCCGTGAACATGACCCCTGCTGAGATAGCTGCCCTGATTCAGGCAGCGATGGCTGCTGCCCAAGCGGGACAGCCAACAGGTAAACAATGATTGAAAGTTAAACCGAATATCCTGTGTAACCGTATAGGTTGTCTGATCAATATTTGTTGTGTTAAAGCAGGACCACCGGCATGTACTTATAAGTCCTTCATGGACTGTAAGCCACATACCTACAGCGGTACTGAAGGTGCTGTGGGACTAGTACGCTGGTTCGAGAAGACGGAGTCCGTATTCTCCAAATGCAACTGCCCACCTGCTGATCAGGTGAAATATGCCACCCGGACCCTAGAGGGTGCCGCCTTATCCTGGTGGAATGCACAAGTCCAGATGCTAGGGCAAGCACTGGCTAATGGACTGCCGTGGGCTGTATTCAAAGCAATGATGACCGAGGAGTACTGTCCTCGCAATGAAGTGCAGTAGTTAGAGATAGAGTTCTGGCAACTGAAGATGCAGGGCTCAGAAATCGAGGCCTACACCACCAGAACTCACGAACTAGCAACACTATGCCCGGGAATGGTGAATGAGATGCATAAAAGGATCGAGCATTACATACGGGGACTAGTACCCGAAATTCAAAGTATGGTAACTGCTTCCAACCCAACCACCATACAGCTAGCCATTCAGTTAGCTCATAAGCTAACCGACCAAGCCGTGGAGCAAGGACGTCTACCCAAGCGGGGCGCCGTGGCAAGCGTGCTCGATAACAAAAGAAAGTGGGATAGTGCCAACAACACCAAAGCATCATCATCTTCTGGCGGTCAACCCCAACCTCAACAACAACAACAGCCGGTCCAGCAACAACGGAGGTTCGACAATAATCGTAACTTCCACCAAACGACTGCAAATAATCAAGGACCCAGTGGTTATGGTGGTAGACACCCGAAGTGCACTCGGTGCAACTATCAACATGTGGGAAGATGTGATAACTTCAAGTGTCAACGTTGTGGTAAAATTGGACATGCTGCGAAGGATTGTCGTGGTGAGCTGGTAAGGAGGACACAACAACCTCTGGAAAATCCTAAGGGTTGTTTTGAATGTGGAAAAGAAGGGCACTACAGGCGAAATTGCCCACAACTAAGGAGAAATGGAAATGGCAACAACGGAAATGGACACAACAACAACAACAATAACAACAACAACAATGGTAACAACAACAACGGTGGAAATGGTAACGGTAATGGCGGTAACAAAGTTGGAGCCAAAGGGAGAGCCTTCGTCATTGGCTCAGGTGAGGCTCTAAATGATCCTACAACTGTTAGTGGTAGATTCTCTGTTAATGGTTGTTTTGCTACGGTACTATTTGATACGGGAGCTGATAGGAGTTTCGTGTCCTTAGAATTCTGTAGTCTTTTAAGTGATATACCATCCGCCTTAGAATCTAAATACACCGTAGAATTGGCCGACGGTAAACAGATCCATGTAACGCATATCCTTAAAGACTGTAAGATAGAACTTGCCGGTCATACATTCGCTATAGATCTTATGCTTGTTACGCTGGGGAGTTTTGATGTTGTGATAGGCATGGATTGGCTTTCTAGCAAGCAAGCGGAAGTTATATGTCATGAGAAGATCATACGAATTCCTGTTGATGAGAAAATTTTTACAGTCCGAGGTGATAGAAGTGGTGCTGTGATAGGCATCATCTCGTTCATGAAAGCCCAAAAGTTACTACGAAAGGGTCGTGTGGCTATTCTAGCACTTGTAACCGATAAGCAAGCGAAAGAAAAGAGAATGGAGGATATTCCCATAGTGCGCGACTTTCCAGAGGTGTTTCCAGAGGATCTTCCTGGATTACCACCTCATCGTCAAGTGGAATTCCAAATTGAGCTAACTCCCGGCGCAGCCTCGATTGCTAGAGCACCTTATCGATTAGCACCGAACGAACTACAGGAGGTATCATCACAACTCCAGGAGCTTTTGGATAAGGGCTTTATTCGACCTAGCACATCACCTTGGGGAGCCCCTGTCCTGTTTGTTAAGAAGAAGGATGGCATATTTCGGATGTGTATTGACTATAGGGAGTTAAATAAAGTAACAGTCAAGAACTGATACCCTTTACCTCGTATCGATGACTTGTTTGACCAACTCCAGGGATCGAGTTATTATTCAAAGATTGACTTGAGATCCGGCTATCATGAACTCAGAGTCCGCGAAGAAGACATTTCCAAAACTGCGTTTCGTACTCGCTACAGTCATTACGAGTTCTTGGTCATGCCTTTAGGGTTGACAAATGCACCTGCTGTGTTCATGGACCTCATGAACCGTGTGTGCAAACCCTATCTCGATCAGTTCGTCATTGTGTTTATCGATGATATACTGATATATTCCAGGACCAAGGAAGACCGAGCACTTGCGAATGATCATAGAGCTATTGAAAAAGGAACAGCTGTACGCCAAATTCTCTAAGTGTGACTTTTGGATACGAGAAGTACAATTTCTAGGTCATATTGTTAATGAGAAAGGGATACATGTTGATCCTGTCAAAATTGAGGCGATAAAGAATTGGACCACACCCAAAACGCCGAGTGAGATAAGACAATTTTTGGGATTAGCAGGTTATTATCGACGATTCATAGAGGGATTCTCTAAGATCGCACAACCTCTCACAGCTTTGACTCACAAAGGGACGACATACAAATGGGGTGAGAGTCAAGAATCGGCTTTTCAATCGTTAAAGCAGAAACTCTGTACCGCGCCGATACTAGCACTGCCAGAGGGGACGGATGGCTTCGTGGTGTATTGTGATGCATCCATTCAAGGATTGGGTTGTGTCTTAATGGAACGAGAAAAGGTGATAGCCTACGCCTCGGTTCACAATTAAAGGTTCATGAGAAGAACTATACTACTCATGACTTAGAGTTGGGTGCAGTAGTCTTTGCCTTAAAGATTTGGAGACATTACTTGTACGGTACCAAGTGCACTATTTACACCGATCACAAGA
Source organism: Flaveria ramosissima (assembly GCA_025215565.1). Lineage (NCBI taxonomy): Eukaryota > Viridiplantae > Streptophyta > Magnoliopsida > Asterales > Asteraceae > Flaveria > Flaveria ramosissima. The sequence goes on from CM046032.1 coordinate 1,832,788, forward strand.
GTCTTCAACATATCTTTGAGCAAAAGGAATTGAATATGAGGCAACGACGTTGGGTGGAACTGCTAAACGACTATGATTGCGTTATTAAATACCATCCGGGAAAGGCGAACGTGGTTGCCGATGCCTTAAGCCGGAAGGAAACAGCTAAACCCAGACGGGTGCGAGCTTTACAGCTTACTATCAGTACTCAACTGGCCGAACAAGTCAAGGAGGCACATATAGAAGCTTTAAAAGCGGAAAATGTTGGTTCTGAGTCGTTGAGAGGAATGGATAAACAGCTGGTGATGAAGGAGGATGGAATTCGGTATTTCATGGATAGACTTTGGGTGCCTGCCTATGGAAATCTGAGAGACTTGGTTATGAGTGAGGCACACAAATCTAAGTATTCTATACGTCCTGGATCTGACAAAATGTATCATGATCTAAAGGCGCACTATTGGTGGCCTAACATGAAAGCGGATGTGGCAACGTATGTGAGCAAGTGTTTGACCTGCTCGAAGGTAAAGGTGGAATAAAAAAACCATCCGGACTATTGCAGCAACCCAAAATACCAATGTGGAAATGGGAACAAATGTCCATGGATTTTATTACCAAGCTGCCAGGACTAGTACTGGTTGTGACACGATATGGGTTATTGTGGATCGATTGACAAAATCTGCTCATTTTCTTGCAATAAAGGAAACTGACAAGATGGAGAAATTAGCCCGCCTGTACCTCAAGGAGATCGTTTCGAGACACGGTGTACCGATCTCAATTATCTCTGACCACGACGCTCGTTTCACGTCACACTTCTGGCAGTCATTGCAGAAATCTTTGGGTACACGATTAGATATGAGTACTGCTTATCACCCACAAACGGATGGCCAGAGTGAGCGTACCATACAGACGTTGGAGGATATGCTACGTGCCTGTGTAATTGACTTCGGGAATAACTGGGAGATTCACCTGCCATTGGTGGAGTTTTCTTATAACAACAGTTATCATACTAGCATACAGGCAGCACCTTTCGAAGCGTTGTATGGGAGAAAATGTAGATCACCCCTTTGCTGGGCGGAAATTGGTGATAGCCAGCTAACAGGTCCCGAGTTAATTCATGGGACAACCGAGAAGATTGTACAGATACGGAACCGTATGGCGGCAGTGCGAGACCGACAAAAGAGTTATGCTGATAAGAGACAGAAACCTTTAGAGTTTCAGGTTGGTGACAAGGTTTTATTGAAAGTTTCACCATGGAAAGGCGTAGTTCGGTTTGGCAAGCGAGGGAAGCTAAACCCAAGGTATGTTAGACCATTTGAAATAGTGGAAAGAATAGGTCCAGTGGCCTATCGACTAGCCCTACCTGATTCGCTAAGTGGAATCCATGATGTATTTCACGTATCAAACCTAAAGAAGTGCATAACTGATGAAACGATGGTCGTACCACTAGAAGAAGTTCAAGTGGATGAACAATTGCGTTTTATTGAAGAACCAGTTGAGGTGATGGACCGTGAGGTGAAAACACTTAAGCAAAGCAAGATACCTATTGTCAAAATCCGTTGGAATTCGCGACGTGGACCGGAATTCACATGGGAGCGAGAAGACCAAATGAAGCTTAAGTACCCCCAATTATTCGAAAAGACGATGCCAGCAGACGAAGGTATTGATTTAAATTTCAGGACGAAATTTCTTTCAACATGGGGATGATGTGACAATTCATCCAAAACTCACTCGATTTCGATTTCTGTGTGCCAATGCAGTAGACCAGTGATGGAACACTCTCACCATGTAACGCAATTTTCGGGACGAAAATTCTTTCAACATGGGGATAATGTGACATCCGGTAAATTTCCGTTATCAAACTCCATTAGTTCCGTTAAGTTTTGCATACACGTGTCGTAAACACACACTAGTTGTCGTTTAACGTTGGTGACCTAATAATAATTAGCAATGTTAAATTATTGATAATTTAACTGATTATGTGTTTATTGTATTATGCTTATTTGTTTGTGTGTTGCAGGACCGTTTAAGGGCTTGAACACAATTACAACACAACAACACAATGAGGAGATCAACTAAACTTTAATCAAACAGTGAACTGGATTAACCAAGGTGATACAAAGAACACAAGTAAAGTAAAGAGACAGAACAAGAGAGTATGGGTTTCAAGGAGGCAGTATATTGCTTTCTCAAGTTCTTTTACAAGTGTTATAAAGCATAAAGAAAGATACAAGAACTTGAAATACTTATACTACAACCTACAGCCGGCTATACTTTGAAACCCAGCTGGATACAATTGACTAGACACTAACAAAATCAATTGTAGGATCAAAAGGCATATCTGCCTTTTGACCTTGTGACTATGACATGCCATAGCTCACATCCTTATACATTACAAAAAGGATAAAGTACATAAAGTAGAAAGTTACATACTCAAGACCTCAATGTACAGTTACCAAAAGCATGAACCTTTTCACCAACTCATGTAAGTTGGTGACTTTATAGAGATGCAGCGGAAAAGGTGCTTTATGGAACAGTACATCAAATAAAGCATGTATACTAAAAGTCTTCGGAAGAAATCTGTCTTCATAGGTTGAAGCTTCGGAAGACTTTGTCTCTGAGGCTTCGGAAGACTTCATGTTTGGCTTCGGAAGATATTGGTCTTGGCTTCGGAAGATTTTACACTTAGAGTATTTTCTAATGCATTGTGTAAATCTTCCGAAGCATTCTTCACTTCAGTACTTAGTGCATGTTGCAGAGACACTTTGGATGTTTTGGGTTGCATCAGACTTAAGGAATCCTTACAAACTCCCCCTAGGCTAATGCTACCAAACACTTAGAAGATCTTCAGATTTGGTAGTCTTCAGTACAATCATGACCATTCCTTTCTTCATTAGATGGTCAGGATCATCAAGACTCTCATAGTATCTTCTTATTTTAAAGAGATCATGCAGAGGTAAGTTGATTATGTCTTGCCAAGAGTAGACATTCTCAACACCTTGATCTCTGATAACATGCCATCTTTCTGGATTGGTAGAGTAAGTCTAGGACAAGATGGGTGTCTCAGTTGTTAGAGGAGCCACTTGCATAGGAGTTGATTGGGCTGCCTCATCATGCACTTCCTCAGGTTGATCTGATTCAGCCTGAGGTGTAGAGGTAGATGACTTAGGTTTCTTCTTCTTTGTCTTTGGTTTAGAAGCCATTCTCTTCTTCCTCTTAGATGACTTTAACTGAGAAGACTGGTCTGCAGCACCATGTTGATCATCATTGTCTTTCTCAGTTGGGTGTTCCTCCCTCACAGGTTCAGAAGGAGAGGGAGTTTGACCCTGCCTTGGATCAGAAGATGAAGCTTGCTGAGGATCAGCTGGAGGTTCTGGTTGAGGTGTCTCTGGTTGTTCAAACTTGACCTCCACTTCAGGTGGGACTTGACTTGGAAGAGAGTGCAAGTCAATCAGTTCACCACTCTTAATCTTCTGCTTGACCACCCTTATATGCTCATCCATTGTAGATAGAGACATGGGGCCAAGTCTCCTTCCGGAAATCCATATAGCTTCAAGAAGCTCATCATTCTTTGTCTGTCAGCAGACTTCTTTTCACTATTTTGAATGATGGCTCTTGACTTTGCAGCTTCTTCCCTTAGCTTCCTTTTGGTTGTCTTTCTTTCTTTGACTAGCTCAAGCTCAAGTTGCTTTAGGTACTCAAACTCAATGAAGTCATAGGACAGGGGAAGAAGTGCATCTGCCTGATAGAAGCCTGTGGCACTCAGGTAGTTGATCATCTTGATCCTATCTTCTTCTTTATCTACCTGAGGTTCTTGTGGAGCCACATCTTCCTGTGCAGACTTTCTTGAACTAGAGAGAGAGTGGGAGAATGCTTGTAGAGTCTTTTCTGTCTCTTCTCCTCTTTGAATTGGAGAAGTAGCCTTGCATCCTCTTTCTCCTTCATCTCTCTTGACACTTCCATGTCAGCCAGTTCATTACTCTTCTAAGGGGAGGGAGATGATTTCATCAATATCATAGTTCCTGGTCTGTAAATAGGTAATCCTGACTGCCCTTAACTCATCATCTTGAGTATTTGGTCTGGGGGCAGCCCTGATTGCAGCTTGCATGAAGCTAGATGACCCAGAAGAACTTTCTCCCCTTAGCTTCCTTTTCCTCTCTCTCTCTTCCTCCTCAATTTCCTCAGGAGTCATTATCCTTTCCCTTTGTCACCAACAGACCTTTGTGACTCAGGGTGGGTTGAGGCTTGGCCTTCATTGCTTGGTGTAGCTTCCATGCTCTGGCCAGAGAGAGGCTGAGAAACACCTTCACCAGCAGGTGTCTCAGAAGGAGTTTGGACCTCTGCAGCAGTTGTTGATGATGAGACAGGGGTCTCAGGTTCTGCCATTGGGCCTTCAGTCAAGATTTTCCTATGAAACTAATCTTAGGGTCCACCTCAACATCCAGTTGACCGATGACATTGCCTGATTGCCTAAGTCTCCTTCTTAGAGAGAACTCTGCAAGGATCCTATCTTGGATTCTTTGAGCCAGCCTGTCAGCTTGTCTTGAATTGCTTGGATTGACAAGTGGCATGTTGACTAAATCCAATCTTTCATAGAAGTTCAGGCTTTGGAAATTAAACACTTCTTGTTGACCTTGAACTCTATGAAGGATAAGGGCTCTTCTGTCAGCATCATACCTCCACCTTATGATGTAGTTGCCAGTTCCTTGTGGTGGAGATGAGACAGCCCTTGGTATACCTTCCTCAAAGAGACTCCTGATGATTGAGTCTATAGAGTCCACATTAATGTGAACTTGAGGAAGTTGCTGAGAATGCACAACAGCAAGTGAGGATGGTGAGTTCTCTATGTCCATTCTCTGTGAAGAACTCCCAGGTTCTGTCGTTGTAATAACTTTCTCCCCTTTTTTGGTAGCATCACCCACTTGCATAGGTGAGCTGGAGGATAAGTCAATCACTTCCATAGGTTCTTGTGTTCCTGGTTGAGCTCTCCTTAAAGGTCTCCCAGCTAGTTTTTCCCTTTAGATATGAAATCTGAAGTTGCTGATCATTGACCTGTTATGTAAGGTAGTCACCTGAGATTCCAAGTGACTAACCTTAGAGACTAAATAGGAGCATGTTTTTGACATTTCTCTGCACCTTTAGTCTCAAATTCCCCTCATCTTCATCAGAAGAATCATTGGGGATGAGATGATTGGACCAAAGTCCTCTCTCTCACCACCAGCTTGAGGTTTTTGGCTGCTGGTTTTCCTCTGCTCACTGGCAACCTCAGTTGAGATGCCAGTGGGCTGAGTTGCCATGGTTGAGGCCTTAATGATGTAATCACTTTCAAAAGTGAGAGCCTCTTCCATATGGACATCCTGAACAGGTTCAGAAGTGTCCACCTCAGTAATAGGTGACTGATGTGGGATAGACTGAGGAGAGTCAGAGGTACTCATCTCTCTTTGAGTAGGGGAGGAGAAGAGAGACTCATGGTACTCACTGAATCCTAAGTCTTCATCAGTATAGAAGGATAGGTTAGGAATTGGTTGGTTGAGATCTAAAGGCTGGGATGGTAACTGTCCCTGAAGGTTGTTCACTTGAGTGTTGAGACTCAGAGTGAAGGCTTAAGGCTGTTGGGCTTGTGAGCTCATCAGGGTGAGCATGAGGAACCTCAGCCCTGATAGGTGAAGAAATGGGAGTGGTTTGCTCCTCAGGAGAAGTGGGAGCTCTAGTGTCCACTTCCTCCTGTAAGGTTGAGTATATGGGGGCCTGCACAGACTCAATAGCCTGAGCAGGGGTTCGTTTGGATTTTCTTTGGTAGGTGAGGGTGATTTCTGGTCTTTTTAGGGGTAAGGATAAAAGAGGTGTGGGTTCAACACTAGCTTGTGTTGCTAGGTTGTCACCTTGAGCAATGAGCTCTAACATTTTGGGGACTAGGGCTGTTTCTACCCTTGAGAAGCCTACAGTTGGCTTCTTATTATTTTAAAGATGCCGGCTTCATCTGTCCCAATTTAAGAATATTACTTGTTTCCCTCAACTGTGAGCCCAGTTCATAGTTGAGAATGTGTTGAACATATCTAGGAAACATGTAATACTCTAAGGAGTCTAAGTTTGCAAGTAAATTAGTATAAACAAATTGTGAATACCTGAACTTGACCCCCTAAACCATTCCATGAACTATAAAGGAGAGATCCTCAGGATCTGGTCCCATCCACCATGCTTGTTTGATAAGCTGTGGATAACCACATGGAGCAGGTATTTCCACTGGATGAGACCTTCCCTTTCCTGAAGGTCTTTACAGAGAAATCTCCCTCATAGCCCATCTGCTCAAAGGAATGATTAACAGCTTCCTTTGGGAAGGACACCTCACCTTCTTCATCATCCAGCTGCAAATGTTGGTTAATGATGGCCGGAGTGATGAAGATTGTCCTCTCTTGCACTGTGGCAGACAGTGCCTTCTCCCCATCCATAATGACCTCTGGCAGGTCTTCCAGAATTCAAGCAGTGATCCTCTATAGAGTAGGATCAATGGTCAGGGAGGTCAAATAGTTGGATAGAGTTAAGAATTGGCAAATCTCTGAGAACTTGCATCTTTCTCAGAGCTTAACAGAGCAACTTGATTATGTTGCCTGTGAAGTTGCATGGAGAAATCTGGGTTGTTTCTGCTCGGTTTAGGTTGGCCATTTCAGAAGCTTAAGGGTGAAGAAAGTAGAAAGCAAAGGCGGTTTAGAGAATTAGGTTAGAGGAATAGTGGAATTGAGGAAGATAGTGAGAAAGAGGGGAACCGTTGGGTATTTATGTGAAAAGGGATTTGAACAAAGTTAATGAAAGAGGATAAACTTTGAAATCCGGAAGTCGGTCCCACCTCTGAAAGGTAGTTTACTTTTTGCTCAAAAAGTAGTTTTCTTGGAATTCGAAAAGCTTCCGAAGGTAATTTGTCTTCGGAAGATTTATTGAAAAAGCTTCCGAAGCTAAAATGGCTTCGGAAGATTTTCCTGAGAGTCTTGAAAATTTATGCTTCGGAAGAGAAATAAACCCTTGGATGCTTTGTATAAGAATAAACAAAGCTTCCGAAAGTTAATTTTGCTTCGGAAGGAAAAAGTCCTTAAAATGAAATAAGTGTCTAAGATAAGAATTTTATGCTTCGGAAGATGAGTTTGGACTTCTTCCGAAGGTAAAATCTCTTAGACAATTATTTATTTTGAAGACATATTTTTCTTCCGAAGATAAAATTTTTTCTTCCGAAGTATCAGAAAATTTTCAAGAATCTAAGGAAAGTCTTCAAAAAGAATTTTACAATCCAAAGAAAACATGAGCTTATGAAAGTGATGAACTCTACAGCTTAGGACACACATATTTTTAGAAGAAATAATTAGAATTAGTTTTAAGAAAAAGTCTACTCAAGTTAATCATCCAATAGCTTATATCAGATACTTAAATCTCTGTTCATCAAAGCTTTTGTGAACAGATCAGCATATTGTTCATCTGTATGACTTTGACCAGTTTAATTAATCCCTTTTCATAGTTATCTCTTATTAAAATGATACCTGATGTTGATGTGTTTGGTCCTTGAGTGCTACCACACAGGGTTCAGTGATGAGAGATAGCACTATTGTTGTCTATGTGGATATGGAGTCTCGTTGAGTTAAATCCATAGTCCAGCATCTGATTTTGAATCCAAAGCACTTGAGCATAGCAGCTTGCAGCAGCAATGTATTCAGCCTCAGCAGTTGATGCAGACACACAGGATTGTTTCTTGCATTGCCATGAGACAACCCTTCCACCAAGGAATTGGCATCCCCCAGATGTAGACTTTGCAGTCATGTTGCAACCACCATAATCACTATCTGTATAAGCATACAGATTGAAGTTAGGATTCTTTGGATACCATAGACCAAGTGTTGAAGCACCTTTGAGGTATCTTAAAATCCTTTTCACAGTGATTAAGTGAGACATCTTAGGGTTGGCTTGATATCTTGCACAAATACATGTAGCAAACATGATATCAGGCCTGCTAGCTGTAAGATACATAAGAGACCCAATCATAGCCCTGTATAAATGTTCATCTACACACTCCCCCTCAAGATCAGGTCCAAGGGAGTGGTTTCTGGCTATGGGTGTCTTAGCAATCTTACAATCAGTCATGTTGAACCTCTTGAATATGTCTTGAACATACTTTGACTGACTTATGAAGATGCCATCTTCAACTTGCTTCACTTGAATTCCCAGAAAGAAATTGAGTTCTCCCATTGAACTCATTTCAAATCTATCTTTCATCAGCTTCTCAAAGTCTTTGCAGAGCTTTGGATTAGTTGAACCAAAGAAGATGTCATCTACATATACTTGAACCAGCAATAAGTCATTTCCCTGTCCTTTGATGAAGAGAGTTCCATCTATAGTACCTCTCCTGTATCCATGTTTACAAAGATACTCAGATAGTGTCTCATACCACTTCCTGGGTGCCTGATGCAGCCCATAAAGAGCTTTGTCAAGCTTGCAGACATAATCAAGATGATCAGGGTCTACAAAACCAGGTGGCTATTTGACATAAACCTCTTCATCAATCACTCCATATAAGAAAGCACACTTTACATCAAGTTGAAAGACCTTGAAGTTCTTGGATGCAGCAAATGCCAGGAATATCCTAACAGCTTCTAATCTTGCCACAGGAGCAAAGACATCAGTGTAGTCAATCCCTTCTTCTTGTGTGTATCCTTGAACAACTAGTCTTGCCTTGTTCTTGATGATGATTCCTCTATCATCCTTCTTATTCCTAAAAACCCATTTGGTTCCAATGGTAGTCTTCCGATGAGGAAGAGGACAAAGGTTCCAAACTTTCTGCCTTTTGAATTGAAGCAGCTCTTGTTGCATAGCTTCAACCCAACCTTCCATCCTTTAGAGCTTCATCAACTTTCTTTGGCTCTATCTGAGATAAGAAACAAGAGTGAAGACAAACATTTGCTTCATGGGTTTGTCCTCTTGTTCTTACCCCTGTGACAACATCTCCAATGATGTTTGTGGTGGGGTGCGACTTGTGGATCCGTGGCTGAGGGATCACAGCAAGTTGCTGAGAAAGATCCAAATTTGAGAAATTTAGATCTGGCCTGGAAGATTCACCCTCCACATTATCACACTTATCAAGATTAACTTGATCCAATGAGTGTGTGACATCATTAACGTTGTCATCTATGGTGTGGTTATTAGCATCAAGGAATTCCTGATCACTATCACCATCACCATTGTTGTCTTCTACAATTAAGGTGTCTTTATCTTGTTGAGAAGCCTCTGAGCTGGAATTTGAAGGCATACCAGATGTATCAGCAGAATTTGTCATTGTTGTGCTGATAGAAACCTCATTTGCTGAAGTAGTTCCAACTGGAGCTGAAGATGTATGAGTTGAGGGTCTTCCTAGCTCAAATCTTGGATCAGGATCACCTGTATTTAAATTTTCTGCTGTAAGGCCCCGTTCCCGGGAAGCCTCACAGTTGGTTAATCATAGCATAAAATCAGTTTAATAATAAAACATTGCAGCGGAAATAATTAGACATTCATTTAAACTTAGAAACCATATTGTACTCATACGTTTGTCCTTTAATTTCAAACAAAACATGTCACTTGTTCTTAAGTTACAATAAAGATTTCATAAATAATAATGCCATCCATAGCTCCCCAAGTAATTCCGTGTGCCATCCTCAGCATCAGCGTTTACCTGCCAACTATTATGCATAAAAGTCAGCTTTGCTGAGTGAGTTCTAGTTTTAAGTATTATAAGAAAATATAAACTTTATCCTTCATATAATGACCATGCATACATCATAGTACATAACATAACTTGCATCATAATAAGCATGTTCATTATCTTTCATTCTTTCATTATCTTTCACTTTCATCATAAACGAGATTGCACAAAGCAAGAGCTCCATGTTGATTGACAACAAATGCCAATCCCTGTCGGTACACATGAAAACGGTAGCTAACCCCCGACAGTTGATCCACACTGCAAGGCACATAGCCCGCTCATGAATACAGATCCATCATCATACATCAGACTCACATAAGTGAAGTCTATCATAGTGCTTGCAAGACTTTTCATCATCAAACGGGCCCGGGGGTAACATTCATTAAGTTTTGCTTTTCATTAATATCATCTTCCACTTTAATATATAATACTTAACTTATTAAGTACACAACATACCAAGTACTAGTCATCATAAACCATAACCCACCCTCCGCGGGACAGCAGGGGTTCGGGGGCGGCAGCCCCTGATAGCGGGGTCCTAGGGGCAGTAGACCCTAGTGGGGTCCAAGGGGTAACGCCCCTGGCTGGGGCCGAGCTGGAAAAAAATCGTAAATAGAAAAATCGTTCTTCCTGTTAAAACCCCTTAAAATCTTGGTCATCTAAAAACGTAAATTTAGTATGCATAATAGCCCCAAAACATGGAAAAAAAAACTTATAAATAGGGGATCTAGAACTCACTTGGATACCACGAATAACCTCTAGACTAAGCTTTCTAGGCTAGGATCCCACTACACAACCTGCAGACAAGTTAACACTCTAAGGGGTTAATTTTCTGCCTAAATTCGCTGCTAATTTCGCTGCAAGATCAGCAATTCGCAGCTAGATTCGCCAACACTTTCGTTGCTAGTTTCACCAGCAGTTTCGCTGCTAGTTTCGCTAGCACATTCGCTGGCAGTTTCGCTGGCATCTTCGCTGCCAGTTTTGCTGCCAGTTTCGCCCAACTTTCGTTGGAAAAACATGTCTGCGAAACTACCTGCGAAACTACCTGCGAAACTATAATTTCGCAGGAAGATCCACAGTTTCGCTGATTGAATATGCAAATTCGCTGGATGAATATACAGTTTCGCAGATCGCATTAAAAATTACGAACCAGTCCGTTTTTAACCCAAAATCATAACTTTTTACGTCCAATATCTTAGTTTATCATCCATGAGGCTAAATCTAAGCTTTATACATGTTTTCATACGTAAAAATGTGACCTTTATGCGATTCTTTGCAACTTTTCAAAACCCAAAACCCTAGAATCCGGGTTTGATCTACAGAAGGGTTTAGACGTCGATTCTTACCTGGATTTGTTGCTTCTTTATTAGATCTTGATGCTCCAACACCCAGATCTTCAATCTCTTCACCTTGGAAGCTTCAAATCTTGAGTTTTCTTCACTTTCTCTCTCTACTTTCTCTCTCTATGAATTTTGGTGGCTAGGGTTGTAATGAGGAAGACGGAGCTGGTTTTGGGTGCTTAAGGGCTGATTATGGGCCTTTAATCCCATAGGCCACTACCCAATAAGCCTAATTTTAGCCCATGACCATTTCTTTACCTTATTAAAATACCCAATAATTAAGCCCATTATCCTTAATGACTCGTTACGACTTATCGGGGTGTTACAAGTCTCCCCCACTTATTTAGGTTTCGTCCTCGAAACTCGTCAGTCATCAAACAATTGAGGGTAAAATTTCCTCATCTCCTCTTCAGTTTCCCACGTAGATTCTGACCCTTTTCTGTGTCTCCACTGTACCCGTACTAGTGGAACCACTTTATTCCGTAAGTGCTTCTCTTTCCAATCAAGGATGACCACCGGCTGCTTTACATAATTTAGCCGTTCATCGACTTCAATGTCTTCTAATGGTACAAATGCATCATTATCTGCCAGACATTTCCTGAGATGAGATACGTGGAACGTAGGGTGAATTCCACTCAACTCATCAGGTAGTTCTAATCTGTAGGCCACTTCTCCTACCCTTGCGATAATACGGAATGGCCCTATAAATCTTGGGCTCAACTTTCCCCTTTTTCGAAACCTGATGATCCCTTTCCAGGGCGATACCTTGAGCATAACCTTGTCACCAACCTCGAATTCTATCGGCCTACGCCTCTTATCAGCATAAGACTTCTGGCGGTCCTTTGCAGCTTTCATGAACGCCTTAATCTTATCTAACTTCTCAGTTGTGACCTCAATCACTTCAAGACTCCCCAATTCCTTCTGCCCGATGTCACCCCAGCACACAGGCGTTCTGCACTTCCTACCGTACAACATTTCGTAAGGTGGCATACCAATGCTGGCATGGTAACTATTATTATATGAGAATTCCGCCAACTGTAAGTGCTCATCCCAGCTTCCTCCAAAGTCGATTACACAGGCTCGTAGCATGTCTTCTAAAGTCTGGATCGTCCTTTCCGACTGACCATCCGTCTGGGGGGTAAGCCGTACTAATATGCAGTCTAGTCCCCATTGAGTCGTGAAACCTCTTCCAGAACTTGGATGTAAACCGCGTGTCCCTATCCGAAACGATAGACACTGGCACGCCATGACGAACCACGATTTCCTTGATAAATAGCTCTGCCAACCTCTCAGAGGAATACGTCTCACGAATTGGTAGGAAATGGGCGCTCTTTGTTAGACGGTCAACAATCACCCAGATTGTGTCGCTTCCCCTCGCCGTGCGAGGCAGCTTCGTGATGAAGTCCATTGTGATGTGTTCCCATTTCCATTCAGGGATATCCAAGGCTGGATATTCCCATATGGCTTTTGGTGTTCTGCCTTCACTTGCAGGCAAGTCAGACACTTGCTCACGTACTTAGCCACGTCTCGCTTCATTCCCGGCCACCTGTAATCTTTCTTCAGATCTTGATACATTTTCGTGGCACCGGGGTGTATGGAAATCGAGTTTTGTGAGCCTCATCCATGATTTTCTCCCTTAGATCCCCATAGAGAGGGATCCACATTCTTCCAAATCGGGTTCTAACACCCAAGGTGTTTTCCCCCAAGTCTGAAACTTGTCCTTTCATCCTTTCAGAGTTGACTCTATCCTCTCTTAGTGCCTCATAGTGGAACTCCCTCACTTGTTTCATAACATCAGGCGTCATGATTATCTGGCAAGCCCTCACCCAAATTGGTTCGGGTCGTCCTTTCCGGCTAAGGGCGTCAGCAACCACATTGGCTTTGCCTGGATGATAATGAATTTCGCAGTCATAATCCTTGATCAGTTCCAACCACCTCCTCTGCCTCATATTGAGTTCCTTTTGTTCGAAGAAATACTTCAGACTTTTATGATCAGTGAAGATGGTGCACTTCACCCCATACAGGTAATGTCTCCAAATCTTCAATGCAAACACCACCGCGGCCAACTCCAAATCATGGGTGGGATAATTTGCCTCGTGAACCTTTAATTGTCTAGAAGCATAGGCTATCACCTTCCCTCGTTGCATCAACACGCAACCCAATCCTGCATATGAGGCATCCGAGTAAACCACCAGATCCTCGTTCCCTTCAGGTAACGTCAAGACAGGGGCTTGTGTTAACCTCATCTTTAGTTCTAGGAAGGCGTTCTCCTGATCAGTATCCCATTCATACTTTACGTCCTTCCGGGTCAGCTTAGTCAAAGGAGAAGCTATCTTGGAGAAATCTTGGATAAACCTCCTATAGTATCCTGCCAGGCCCAAGAAATTACGAATCTCGGATGGCGTCTTTGGAGGTTCCCATTGCATTACCGCTTCAACCTTCACAGGGTCCACCCTGATCCCCTCGGGATCAACCACATGACCTAGAAATTGAACTTCTCGAAGCCAAAACGCGCATTTAGAGAACTTAGCATATAACTTCTCATTTATGAGTGTCTCCAATACTTCTCGGATATGATCGGCATGTTCCTCTTCGCTTTTTGAATAAATCAAGATGTCGTCGATGAATACTATCACCGATTTATCCAACATCGGTCGACATACCCTATTCATGAGGTCCATGAAAGCAGCTGGCGCGTTGGTTAAACCAAAGGACATGACGAGAAATTCGTAGTGTCCATAACGCGTAGGGAACGCTGTCTTAGGAATGTCTTGTTCTTTCACCTTCAGTTGGTGGTAACCAGACCGCAGGTCTATCCTTGAAAACCAGCTGGCACCCTGAAGTTGATCGAACAGGTCGTCGATCCTTGGTAACGGATACCGATTCTTTACGGTCAGCTTATTGAGCTCGCGATAGTCAATGCACATCCGCATGCTACCATCTTTCTTCTTGACGAATAAAACCGGAGCACCCCATGGAGAGATACTCGGTCGGATGAAGCCTTTATCCAATAAATCTTGCAACTGGTCCCTCAGTTCTACCATCTCCGAAGGAGCTAATCGATACGGTGCTTTAGCGACAGGTTGTGCTCCCGGTAGCAAATCAATTTGAATTCGATTTCGCGGTCAGGCGGCACACCGGTCAGGTCTTCAGGAAAGACGTCAGGAAACTCGCGCACTACTGGCACGTCTGATAATTGTGGCTCTGGCGCATCCACATCTTTTACATAGGCCAAGTAAGCACTGCACCCACGTCTCAAGTACTTTTCAGCTGTGATCATCGACACGACCTTCGGTACACAGCACACCTTATCTCCGCGAACCGTAACAGAACTACCATCGGGCGCTGTTAGACGAATTATCTTCTTACTACATACTATATTGGCTTCATAGGTAGCCAACCAATCCATGCCTAACACCACATCGAAACCTCCTAAGGCCATAACATGCAACCTAGCAGGGAACTTACAATCTTCTAACTCAATCAGGCAATCGTCAACCACCTCAGTTACCTTAGTGGACTTACCAATGGCTGTTTCTACATAGAAAGGCCCATCTAACTTTCTACTCTTATCATGCAACAAACGACAAAAGGCAGCAGATACAAAACTCCTACTAGCACCAGAATCAAAGAGCACAGAAGCATATTCATGGTCTACCAGAAACATACCTGAAACTACTTCTGGGTCTGCCCTGGCCTCCTCGCGAGTTATATTGAATGCCCTCGCCTTCGCCTTTGAACCGTCACCCCTTCCCTTATCTCCAGCTTTAACTGTTCCTGACCCTTCCGGTTTTCCTTTCTTACAGTCTTTTCCCATATGACCCATCTCGCCACACTGGTAACACTTCCACACCTTGCAATCCCTAGCATAGTGGCCCTCGCCTCCACATTTGAAACATTTTCCCGTCCCAACTCTGCACTCCCCTGAATGACCTTTTCCACATTTTCTACAAGCACCCCCTTCACCAGTATTTCCCTGTCTCCCAGACTGATCCTCAACCCTCATCCTCTTCTCTCCACTCCGGAAGTTATCACCTCCGAACCTCTTCCCATTTCCATTCTTGTTCCCATTCCATTTCTCCACCTTCTTCTGTACAGGCACTGGGTCTCTCTCATCGTACATCCTCCCAGCTAAATCCATCGCAGACCTAAACGTACCCGGTCTGGCTGCAATCATGTGCCTCCTTATGTCCACAGGCAAACCCTGTATGTATCTTTTGATCTTCCTGGACGCAGGTGTCACCATGTCTGGCACAAGTCTTGCAAGTTCATTGAACTTGGAGGTATACTCTTGATGAGTCATGTTCCCAGCCTTCAAATACAAGAACTCCTTTTCAATCTTGTCTAATTCCCGATGGGGACAATACTCCTCCAGCACTAACTCCTTCAACTCCGACCACTTCATCTTGGCTATCGATCGCTTCCCCTCAGCCTGGACAATATTGTCCCACCAGCATAACGCTGAGTCAACGAAGAATGAGTGGCAAACTTAACTTTTTGATCCTCCGACACTCACTAATTTCCAGTACCGCTTCCATCTCTCTGACCCAACGATGAGCAGCAAGTAGCAGTGCCGTTACCGTCAAAGGTTGGGGGCTTGCACCTTTGAAATGCCCCTATAGTTGCACAAACCTCTAGTAGTCTCTCTCTCGGACTCCTCATCACTATCGTCATCATGGACTACCACCTTAGGGTTTGATGGCTCCTCTTCAGACTCCTCAGTCCTCCCAGTGGACTTTCCTGAATTCTTCTCACTTTCCTTCCCCTTCTTCTCAGCTTTCTCTCCATCCTTGACTGCTTTGATCACCTCGGTCACCACTGAGGGTAAGACATTTTGCATGACATTGTAGACCTCATCAGCTGTCACACCCCAACTTTGACGGCGGAAACGTCGAGATGTGAGGGATAAGATTGTTCACAACCACATAACGCTATGTTAAAATGTAACTATTAAGTTTATAAGTTTTAAAAGAGCATACAAGCATAAGTCTTAAACATGAGATAATTTCCAAACAAAATAAAACATTACATAAACAATTTATTTTAAATTAACTAGGTCCAAATCCTAGTCTTATTGCAAGCTTCAAAAGACACTTTAATCTTGGGGATTTCCTGAAACATGATGAAAATAAAGAGTCAACTAAAAATAGTTGGTGAGTTTCCAGGTTTTCATACATAATAAGATTACAAGTAGCAATTCATGTCATGGATTATAAGCTAGTAACGTTATAGAACACATATCGTTACAACCAAACCTCGACTTGATTACAAGTATAAAAGATTGGCTAAGTGTATTTTGTTCCCTAGTGCACAAGCGTACGGCCCCTAGGAGTCGGCAATACCTCGACTTTAGCACCAAATAGGCTTGTCAGGCCCAAAGATCTAAGACGTCGCCAGGCTAGCAATAGTTAATGATTGTAAACAAACTATGTATCTCATATAAACACTTACAATACACAAATAACCATGACCAAATAATAAGTAGAATTGCATGTGCATTACAAGTCTCAAATGTTTAAACGTGTATGTAATATAAGCATCATGTTTCACCCCAAATAAGTGTGAAATTATAAAAAAAGGGACAAGGAAAACACACACGTCAAATAAGTATATAGTTGATGATTATTAAGAAAAGAAATCAACGTTCCAACGTAATCCTTCACAAGATGCCTAAACATATATATTTACAAGATTTAAGTTTAATAATAATATTAACGTTTTAACATGAAATAGGGTTTCAATAAGGATTTGGGGTTTTTCATAAATAAGATTTGTTATCAAACTCAAAAATATACAATTTATTACAATGAAAGAAAATTTAATTGATCCTTTTTATAATGGTTTGTGAAACTAAAAGAAATTAAATCCTTTATAACAATTTGTGAATTTTAATTACAAAATGTATATAAAATACTTTGATTATATAATTACCATGATTAATCCATGATTATAAAATGTAAGTAGTTTAATCTATTTATATAAAAATAAACTAAACATATTATTTGTTGATATTATTTTATAAGAAATTTGTTAAAGTATTTAAAGTGATAAATTTGTAGAAAATAAAGAGAGTCTTTAAAAATAAACCAAATTTACAAAAACACTTTTTTACAATTTTTAGATAATTTTCTATATTTTTTTAAGGCTGAAAAAGCCTAAAAAAATTGTTGAGGGGGCCCGGGTTCGAACCCGGGACCTCAAGGATAGGAGTGTAGTGTTCTAACCAGTAGGCGCGGACGCCCAAGCCTGTTAGAACTCAGGTTTTATTTCTTTAATACCAACTCAAACAAAATCCCCAAATCCCATATGAACCCTAGAATCATCTAACCCCAAATCGAACCCCAAATCGATTATGACAACGAAATTAAACTTGGGGCTTTTAATCCCCAAGTAAAACCGAGCAG
Source organism: Flaveria ramosissima (assembly GCA_025215565.1). NCBI lineage: Eukaryota > Viridiplantae > Streptophyta > Magnoliopsida > Asterales > Asteraceae > Flaveria > Flaveria ramosissima. The sequence goes on from CM046032.1 coordinate 1,850,226, forward strand.
ATACATGTGTTTGATTACCCGTTTTGAGATCGTTTTGTTAGCGAAGAAGACGAAGAACAGTCACGAACTCGTGAAGCTTGTTTGATGTTCAAACGATGGTTCCAGCCAAATTCGTTGCACAGAGAGCTTCTAATGGTGCACAAGATTAGAAGCCCTCAAACAATTTTCGTTTATGAAGCTCAGAAGATAGTTGTTGTTTGAGATGCAGGTCGCGGTGGTGAAAGGGATTGGAGGTGTAATTTTTGTGGGTTTCAGATGAAATTGAACGTTGTAATCGATTAGGGATAGATAGGAGGTGGTTCATGTTGAATTAATTCGATTATTATTGTGATTTAATGCCTGAATGGGTACGAACTTAAAGGTTTCGGTTACTTGTTCGATTAAACCCATAAACCGACGTTTGTTTGCGTTTAATTGCGACCTTTGGGTTCGAATCGTGTTCTAGTGCGGTTTGGGATGGTTTCGGGAACAAGAATCGACAGAAAATTGGTGTTTTAAAAGGTAGCCGGAGCCGGCCGGCGGCCTTGCCGGCGGTGGCCGAAATTACGGGGAACAAGGGGAAGGGGGGTTGGGTTTTTAAAGAAGTTACACAAATGGTCCCCCAACTTTGAATTCTTATTATTTTATGCCCAAACTTAATATTTTAAGTTTCTAATTTGACAATTAAGCCCCCTTGAACTTAATTAAGTTTTAACTTGTTAACTTTTATAACTTATTATTATTATCTTTATTATCATTATTATTATTTTATTACTATTATTATTATTATTATTATTAGTATTATTATTACCATTATTATTATTATTATTATTGTTATTATTATAATTGTTATTATTATTATTATTTACTTAATTTAAAAACTTAAACAAAGAATCATACAATAATAGCCCAACAAGATTCATAAATTGCCTAAATAACCCATATAAGAATTAATAAAATTAACTTTTAATTAACGGAATTACGAGATGTTACAGTCTCCCCAACTTAAAAGAATTTCGTCCCGAAATTAAAAGAAATGAAACTATACAAATAAGAACGGGTATTTCTTCTTCATGTGCTCCTCGCGTTCCCAAGTAAATTTAGTGCCACGTTTATTTTCCCAACGAACCTTGACAATTGGGGTTGTTGTGGTTCTAGTCTTCTTCATTATGCGATCCATGATCTCAACAGGTTTCTCGACAAAATGCAATGACTCGTCAATCTGGATGTCTTCTAACGGAACATGCAGACTTTCGTCAGCCAAGCACTTCCTCAAGTTTGAGACGTGAAATACAGGGTGAACTCCACTAAGGTCGGAAGGTAACTCCAGTTTATAAGCCACTTTCCCAATCCTTTTCAGGATTTTGAAAGGTCCTACAAATCTTGGAGCCAGTTTGCCCTTCTTTCCAAAGCGAACCACACCTTTCCACGGTGAAACCTTAAGAAGAACCATCTCCCCAACTTGGAATTCCAATGGCTTACGTCGCTTGTCAGCATAGCTCTTTTGTCGACTTCTCGCCACTTCAAGGTTCTTGCGAATGATAGAAACTTTATCGGTCGTCTCTTGTATAAGTTCAGGACCAGTGATGAAGTTTTCACCAATGTCGGTCCAACAGATCGGTGAACGACATTTTCGACCATAAAGTGCTTCAAACGGTGCCATCTTGATACTCGAGTGGTAGCTATTGTTATACGAAAATTCCGCGAGTGGTAGATGCGTATCCCAATCGCCACCAAATTCAAGAACACAAAGGCGTAGCAAATCCTCCAAGGTTTGGATCGTTCGCTCGGTTTGACCATCAGTTTGAGGATGGTAAGCCGTGCTTAGATCTAGTTGTGTACCCAAGAGTTCTTGCATAGACGACCAAAAATGTGAAGTGAAGCGAGCATCTCGGTCGGATATGATGTGCAGAGGTACCCCATGACGACTTACAATCTCATCAACGTATATACGAGCTAACTTTGATGTCTTGTAAGTGTCACGTATGGGTATAAAATGTGCCGACTTGGTCAATCGGTCAACAATCACCCATATGCTATCATGTCCTCGGGAGGTTCGGGGTAACTTAGTTATGAAGTCCATGGATATGTGTTCCCACGTCCACATAGGGATCTCGTGTTGCTCAAGTAATCCACTTGGACGTTGATGTTCGGCTTTAACCTTCGTACACGTGAGACACTTAGCTACATAAGTCGCTATGTCTTTCTTCATTCCAGGCCACCAATATTGACCACGTAGGTCCATATACATCTTATCGGAGCCAGGATGAATAGAATAACGAGTTTGATGAGCTTCGTTCATGATGAAGGTAGGGAGGTTATCGCGATTTGGAACCCAAATTCGATTTGCGAAGTACATCAATCCATTGGGTTTCGTTTCCAATTGAGTTAGAAGATTATGCTCCAATTCATCCTTCATTCTTCCTTCTCGTTGTACCATTTGTTGAGCCTCCAGGATAATAGACTCGATGTCACTATCTATTCTCAGGTTTTGTAGCAGTACGGTGGTCTCGTTGACATCTAGTCGGATCTCAATATCGAACTCACCCAAAGTGTCAAACCATTGACGTCGATCGCGAATTTCTTGGAATGAGATCATCTTATTATGAATCTTTCGGCTTAGTGCATCGGCTACAACATTTGCTTTACCAGGATGGTAACGAATGTCACAATCGTAATCACTAATCAACTCCACCCAACGACGTTGTCTCATGTTGAGATCTTTTTGATTGAAAACGTGTTGAAGGCTTTTGTGATCGGTGTAGACTATACATTGCGTACCATACATGTAGTGCCTCCAAATCTTCAAGGCAAAAACAACAGCACCAAGCTCAAGATCGTGTGTTGTGTAATTCACTTCGTGAACCTTCAATTGTCTCGATGCATAAGCTATAACCTTCCCTCGTTGCATGAGAACACAACCAAGGCCTTGTTTAGATGCATCACAATACACGGTGAAATCGTCGTTTCCATCGGGTAGGGTCAAGATAGGAGCATTGCACAACTTGTGCTTTAACGCTTCAAAAGCTTCTTCTTGCTCGGGACCCCACTCGAATAGTTTATTCTTTTGTGTCAAAGTAGTGAGCGGTTTCGCGATCCTCGAGAAGTTGGCAATAAATCGCCGATAATAACCAGCAAGACCAAGAAAAGAACGAACTTCGGTAGGAGTTGTAGGAACACACTAATTTTTCACAGCTTCCACCTTTGCAGGATCAACGTGAATTCCTTGGCTATTCACCACGTGTCATAGAAATTGAACTTCCTCGAGCCAGAAATCACACTTCGAGAACTTCGCGTACAATTGCTCTTTCTTTAACAACTCAAGAACCAATCTCAAATGCAGTTCATGATCGGCGTTGGACTTAGAATAGATAAGTATGTCATCAATGAAGACGATCACAAACTTGTCTAGATAAGGCTTGCATACTCGGTTCATGAGATCCATGAAGACAGCAGGAGCATTGGTTAAACCAAAAGGCATCACCATAAACTCATAGTGCCCATAACGAGTACGGAACGCGGTCTTTGGGATATCATCATCATGGACTCGCAATTGATGATAGCCAGAATGTAAATCGATCTTCGAGAAGATAGCAGCTCCTTGAAGTTGGTCAAACAAATCATCGATACGAGGAAGAGGATAACGGTTCTTGATGGTAAGCTTATTAAGCTCGCGATAATCGATGCACACACGAAACGTTCCATCTTTCTTCTTCACAAAAAGAACAGGTGCACCCCAAGGCGAAGAACTAGGACGGATGAAACCCTTCTCGGATAACTGTTGAAGTTGACTAGAGAGTTCTTGCATTTCTGATGGTGCAAGTCGGTATGGTGACTTAGCCACGGGGTTTGCTCCCGGTATCAAGTCAATTTTGAACTCGACTTCACGCACGGGAGGTAGACCACTAAGGCCATCGGGAAATACTTCAGGAAAGTCTCGTACAATAGGGACATCCTTAAGTTTTTTCCCTTTGACTTTCGTGTTGACCACGTAAGCCAAGAAAGCCATATACTTCTTGCTTAAGCACTTTCGGGCTTGAGTGCAAGACATGAGTTTAAGCCCTTTGGAAGATTTTTCACCGAACACTTTCAAAGTATCTCCAGAGGGTAACGGTATACGAATGCACTTCTCGAAACAAATGATCTCGGCATGGTGTTTGGCTAGCCAATCCATACCAATGATGACGTCGAAGCTTCCAAGTTTCATAGGGATAAGATCGATAAGAAAATCATGCGTGTCAAGACTTAAGATGCAATCACGAATAACGACGTCAACGGTGATCGGTTCTCCATCGGCAACTTCAACGGTAAGAGGTCTTCCTAGTTTTGTATGTGGCTTAGCAAGTATGGGTTCAAACTCTAAGGAAACAAAACTCTTATCGTCTCCAGAATCAAACAAGACATAGGCATAAGTTTTATTAATAAGGAACATACCTGTTCAATTTTAAAGGTATTTAACGACGCAGGTAACACATGAAAAGAATTAGGTCACAAAAGTTAAAGGTAAGTTATCATACCATTCACCACATCGTTGTTTGCTTGTGCTTGATTTGCGTTGATGTTGAAAGCACGTCCTCGGGCTTGTGGCACATTACCCACAAGTCGGGGGCATTGTGGGCGGAAATGACCAGGTTCCCCACAGTTGTAGCAAACACGGTTTGTGACCACGGCGGCGTTGTTAGGTGCACGATGACAGGTCGCCACCAAGTGACCATATTTACCGCATAAAGTACAGATACGGCATGGTTGATTTCCCGGGTGATGGTACCTACAAATGTTGCACATAGGCTGAGGACCAGCATAAGCCCTAGCCCCAGGCACTTGTGCCACAGGTGCAGCCGCAGGTACAAGTTGTCTTTGGGGTTGTTTGGGTGCAGCCACAGCATAATTGCGCGCCGGTGTGAACTTGCGCTTCTTGTTGTTGTTGTTGTTGTAAGACGGTTCAGCTTTAGTCTCCTTAACAGCCTCGGTAGCCGTATTCTCTACCTTCTTTGCACCCTTCACAGACATGGTGCCCGCTCGTATATGGTTCTCGGTGAGTTGAGCGGTGATAGTAATGGCTTCTTCCAAGGTTGTGGGTCGGCTACCCACCACAACATCTTGAATTTGGGGTGGTACACCCTTAATGAACTTCTCGATGTTGCGGGGGACAGTGTCGACCATGTGAGGCAGCAGTATACTCAACTCATGATGCCTAGTTGAGTAGGCCAAATGGTCACCATCGTTTTGCTTCAAGTTCCAAAACTCTTCTTCCAACTTTTGCAACTCACTTCTTGGGCAGAACTTCGCGATGGCGATGTTCTTGAACTCTTCCCAGGTAAGTGCTTGCACAGCTTCAGGTCCACGGTTTCTCTTCTCGCTATTCCACCAGGTAAGTGCCCTTTGTTGGAGCACACTAGTAGCATAACGCACCTTGAGCGTCTCGGGACACTCACAATTGATAAAGGTATTCTCCATGCTTTCGAACCACTCGAGAAGACCAGTGGCTCCTTCCTTGCCACTAAAACTAGTGGGCTTGCAAGAACTAAAGTGTTTGAAGGTGCAAGTTTGATTGTTCCCGTGTTGGTTGTTCCCATTTTGGTTGTTACTATTCTCTCCATGACCATTTCCATTGTTGCTAGCGTTGGTCATCAGGGTGCTATTAAGTTCATCAACCATGGTCGGGATGACAGCAGCCATTTGTCGAGCAATCATGGCGGCTAACTTACGATCGGAACTTCCACGCTTTCCATGATGACGAGACATGCTGGAATATACAAAATGAGTTAGATACGAGAATTGGAATAACAAGGATTATATTTCAACAAGGATAAGACAAAAGTTGTAAGGCACATGGAATGGTTCCATTTGGTAACGCATTACCATTTGGAAACGTTGACACGTCAAGGTAAGTTGACCCACTCGCCTTAGAAATTTGTGTATGTTGACCATAGTTTATCACTCATCCTAGAAATCCCCAGGTAAGCATAACTAGTCCCGTAGGATTTATGCGATATGCTTGCCTTAGCCCGAGGGCCTTTTGCCAGGAAATCCAGAATACAGGTGTCTATGTGTCACACAAATATCTTAGGTTCATGAAATCAAAACCTTGATGAGATTTTACATAGATTAGACATAAGTCTAAGGATTCAAGTCATAAGCATAAGTATACAATTCCACGTGTCGTCGAGAATAAGATTAAGAAGTTTCATTTGTCGGGGAGAGTCAAAGTGTCAAAGGTAAGTTTAGGGAGACGAGTAACAAAGTTTAAACAATTACAAGGCAAACCTATGCTAAGGCATCAAGTTGCACATAAGTAAGGTATAGCATTATGTAGCATGTAACAATATATATATTTCCAAGAATATAAATATTTTTCTAAGAGGTTCATGCATAAGCTATAGTCTAGGTCACCATTTCTAATAACCTAAATCTCTATAGTTATGGGCTCTGATACCAATCTGTCACACCCCAACCTTGACGGCGGAAACGTCGAGATGTGAGGGATAAGATTGTTCACAACCACATAACGCTATGTTAAAATGTAACTATTAAGTTTATAAGTTTTAAAAGAGCATACAAGCATAAGTCTTAAACATGAGATAATTTCCAAACACAATAAAACATTACATAAACATTTTATTTTAAATTAACTAGGTCCAAATCCTAGTCTTATTGCAAGCTTCAAAAGACACTTTAATCTTGGGGATTTCCTGAAACATGATGAAAATAAAGAGTCAACTAAAAATAGTTGGTGAGTTTCCAGGTTTTCATACATAATAAGATTACAAGTAGCAATTCATGTCATGGATTATAAGCTAGTAAGGTTATAGAACACATATCGTTACAACCAAACCTCGACTTGATTACAAGTATAAAAGATTGGCTAAGTGTATTTGGTTCCCTAGTGCACAAGCGTACGGCCCCTAGGAGTCGGCAATACCTCGACTTTAGCACCAAATAGGCTTGTCAGGCCCAAAGATCTAAGACGTCGCCAGGCTAGCAATAGTTAATGATTGTAAACAAACTATGTATCTCATATAAACACTTACAATACACAAATAACCATGACCAAATAATAAGTAGAATTGCATGTGCATTACAAGTCTCAAATGTTTAAACGTGTATGTAATATAAGCATCATGTTTCACCCCAAATGAGTGTGAAATTATAAAAAAAGGGACAAGGAAAACTCACATGTCAAATAAGTATATAGTTGATGATTATTAAGAAAAGAAATCAACGTTCCAACGTAATCCTTCACAAGATGCCTAAACATATATATTTACAAGATTTAAGTTTAATAATAATATTAACGTTTTAATATGAAATAGGGTTTCAATAAGGATTTGGGGTTTTTCATAAATAAGATTTGTTATCAAACTCAAAAATATACAATTTATTACAATGAAAGAAAATTTAATTGATCCTTTTTATAATGGTTTGTGAAACTAAAAGAAATTAAATCCTTTATACAATTTGTGAATTTTAATTACAAAATGTATACAAAATACTTTGATTCTATAATTACCATGATTAATCCATGATTATAAAATGTAAGTAGTTTAATCTATTTATATAAAAATAAACTAAACATATTATTTGTTGATATTATTTTATAAGAAATTTGTTAAAGTATTTAAAGTGATAACTTGTAGAAAATAAGAGAGTCTTTTTAAAAATAAACCAAATTTACAAAAAAACTTTTTTACAATTTTAGATAATTTCTCTATTTTTTTAAGGCTGAAAGCCTAAAAAAATTGTTGGAGGGGGCCCGGGTTCGAACCCGGGACCTCAAGGATAGGAGTGTAGTGTTCTAACCAGTAGGCGCGGGCGCCCAAGCCTGTTAGAACTCAGGTTTTATTTCTTTAATACCAACTCAAAAAAAATCTCCAAATCCCATATGAACCCTAGAATCATCTAACCCCAAATCGAACCCCAAATCGATTATCATAACGAAATTAAACTTGGGGCTTTTAATCCCCAAGTAAAACCGAGCAGATACATGTGTTTGATTACCCGTTTTGAGATCATTTTGTTAGCGAAGAAGACGAAGAACAGTCACGAACTCGTGAAGCTTGTTTGATGTTCAAACGATGGTTCCAGCCAAATTCGTTGCACAGAGAGCTTCTAATGGTGCACAAGATTAAAAGCCTCAAACAATTTTCCTTTATGAAGCTCAGAAGATAGTTTGTTGTTTGAGATGCAGGTCGCGGTGGTGAAAGGGATCGGAGGTGTAATTTTTGTGGGTTTCAGATGAAATTGAAGTTGTAATCGATTAGGGATAGATAGGAGGTTGGTTCATGTTGAATTAATTCGATTATTATTGTGATTTAATGCCTGAACGGGTACGAACTTAAAGGTTTCGGTTACTTGTTCGATTAAACCCATAAACCGACGTTTGTTTTGCGTTTATTGCGACCTTGGGTTCGAATCGTGTTCTAGTGCGCGTTCGGGATGGTTTCGGGAACAAGAATCGACAGAAAATTGGTGTTTTAAAAGGTGGCCGGAGCCGGTCGGCGGCCCTTGCCGGCGGTGGCCGGAATTACGGGGAACAAGGGGAAGGGGGGTTGGGTTTTTAAAGTAGTACACAAATGGTCCCCCAACTTTGAATTCTTATTATTTTATGCCCAAACTTAATATTTTAAGTTTCTAATTTGACAATTAAGCCCCCTTGAACTTAATTAAGTTTTAACCTGTTTAACTTTTATAACTTATTATTATTATCTTTATTATCATTATTATTATTTTATTACTTATTATATTATTATTATATTATTTATTACCATTATTATTATTATTATTATTATTGTTATTATTATAATTGTTATTATTATTATATATTACTTAATTTAGAAACTTAAACAAAGAATCATACAATAATAGCCCAACAAGATTCATAAATTGCCTAAATAACCCATATAAGAATTAATAAAATTAACTTTTAATTAACGGAATTACGAGATGTTACATCAGCGATAGCCTCCTTCACAGTGGGTTTGAGGGTGGCTGATCCCTCCCCCTCCGGGTGACTATGGAGGTCTGACTCCTCGTGAACAGTCTCGGGAGACTTAGCTTTGCTCCGGGTGACACGTGGCTCAGTAGTACGCCCGCCACAAGCACCTCCTCGGGTTGCCTTCCCAGATTTTCTACCAGCCATAACTAATTCCTATAAGATTCAAACACCAAAGTGGTTATTCAAGATAATTGCTCAGATCATTATAAGTATGGTAAGTCCTTAATTACAGTGGCCAAGTGTGATTAACCACTTACCTTACCCTCATGTCCCAAGCAATCACTATCCTAACACATATCAGTATTCAAATCTACAAGCACATAAAAGAAATAGCACACGCACATAATTCCGGTTTACTTGAAACTTTTACCTGATGGCACGTAGCTACTTGGATTGGCATCCTTCATTCGGTCCCATTTACAGTTTAAGTTTAGGTTTTGAAAACAGTTTACCCAATTCTCTTAAACTTTGGCGCTGATACCAACTTGTAAGGCCCCGTTCCCGGGAAGCCTCACAGTTGGTTAATCATAGCATAAAATCAGTTTAATAATAAAACATTGCAGCGGAAATAATTAGACATTCATTTAAACTTAGAAACCATATTGTACTCATACGTTTGTCCTTTAATTTCAAACAAAACATGTCACTTGTTCTTAAGTTACAATAAAGATTTCATAAATAATAATGCCATCCATAGCTCCCCAAGTAGCTCCGTGTGCCATCCTCAGCATCAGCGTTTACCTACCAACTATATGCATAAAGTCAGCTTCGCTGAGAGTGAGTTCTAGTTTTATATTATAAGAAAATATAAACTTATCCTTCATATAATGACCATGCATACATCATAGTACATAACATTAACTTGCATCATAATAAGCATGTTCATTATCTTTCATTTTTCATTATCTTTCACTTTCATCATAAACGAGATTGCACAAAGCAAGAGCTCCATGTTGATTGACAACAAATGCCAATCCCTGTCGGTACACATGAAAACGGTAGCTAACCCCCGACAGTTGATCCACACTGCAAGGCACATAGCCCGCTCATGAATACAGATCCATCATCATACATCAGACTCACATAAGTGAAGTCTATCATAGTGCTTGCAAGACTTTCATCATCAAACGGGCCCGGGGGTAACATTCATTAAGTTTGCTTTTCATTAATATCATCTTCCACTTTAATATATAATACTTAACTTATTAAGTACACAACATACCAAGTATAGTCATCATAAACCATAACCGACCCTCCGCGGGACAGCGGGGGGTTCTGGGGGGAAGGCAGCCCCTGACAGCGTGGGGTCCTAGGGGCAGCAGCCCCTAGTAGGGTCCAAGGGGCAACGCCCCTAGCTGGGGCCGGGCTGAAAAATCGTTTAGTATGCATAATAGCCCTTAAAATCGTTCTTCCTGTTAAAACCCCTTAAAATCTTGGTCATCTAGAAACGTAAATTTAGTATGCATAATAGCCCCAAAACATGGAAAAAAAACTTATAAATAGGGGATCTAGAACTCACTTGGATATCACGAATAACCTCTAGACTAAGCTTTCTAGGCTAGGATCCCACTACACAACCTGCAGACAAGTTAAGCACTCTAAGGGGTTAATTTCTGCCTAAATTCGCTGCTAATTTCGCTGCAAGATCAGCAATTTCGCAGCTAGATTCGCCAACACTTTCGCTGCTAGTTTCACCAGCAGTTTCGCTGCTAGTTTCGCTAGCACATTCGCTGGCAGTTTCACTGGCATCTTCGCTGCCAGTTTTGCTGCCAGTTTCGCCCAACTTTCGTTGGAAAAACATGTCTGCGAAACTACCTGCGAAACTATAATTTCACAGGAAGATCCACAGTTTCGCTGATTGAATATGCAAATTGCTGGATGAATATACAGTTTCGCAGATCGCATAAAAATTACGAACCAGTCCGTTTTTAACCCAAAATCATAACTTTTTACGTCCAATCTCTTAGTTTATCATCCATGAGGCTAAATCTAAACTTATACATGTTTTCATACGTAAAAATGTGACCTTTATGCGATTCTTTGCAACTTTTCAAAACCCAAAACCCTAGAATCCGGGTTTGATCTACAGAAGGGTTTAGAGGTCGATTCTTACCTGGATTTGTTGCTTCTTTCTTAGATCTTGATGCTCCAACACCCAGATCTTCAATCTCTTCACCTTGGAAGCTTCAAATCTTGAGTTTTCTTCACTTTCTCTCTCTACTTTCTTCTCTCTATGAATTTGGTGGCTAGGGTTGTAATGAGGAAGATGGAGCTGGTTTTGGGTGCTTAAGGGCTGATTATGGGCCTTAATCCCATAGGCCACTACCCAATAAGCCTAATTTTAGCCCATGACCATTTCTTTACCTTATTAAAATACCCAATAATTAAGCCCATTATCCTTAATGACTCGTTTCGACATTTCGGGGTGTTACATCTGCAGATCCTGAAACATGCTCACAAGATTTATTAAAATAGTTGGTAACTAAATCAAGATCAAACAGCCATTCAGGACCAGAACCAGCCACACAGGGTGTGTGTTCATTGAAAGTCATATTGGCTGACTCCTCAACAATTCTAGTTCTGAGATTGTATAATCTATAAGCCTTAGCTTGGGAAGAGTATCCAATGAAGTGTCCATCATCTGATTTCTCAGCAAACTTGGCAATTTGATCTTTGATATTCAAGATGGTGCAGGGACATCCAAATGACCTGAGAAAACCAATGAAAGGTTTCCTCTTGTGCCAAAGTTCATAAGGAGTCTTACCATGTGTCTTAACTACTAAAACTCTGTTTTGCACATAGCAAGCAGTATTAACTACCTCTGCCCAGAAGGTGATGGGCAGTTTAGAGTCAGACAACATAGTTCTTGCAGCTTCAATAAATGTCCTGTTTCTCCTCTCAGCAACTCCGTTTTGCTGAGGAGTCCTGGGAGCACTATATTGTCTTGTAATACCTTTTTTCATCACAAAATGTATCAAGGATTTGGTTCTTGAATTCAGTTCCTTGATCACATCTTATGGTTTTGACCTTGTGATCACATTGATTCTCAACTTTTAAGATGAAATTCTTCAGAATCTCAGGGGTTTCATCCTTAGTTCTAAGAAAGAAAACCTAAGTGAATCTTGTAAAATCATCTGTGATCACCAAACAGTAAGAGGTCCTTCCTAGACTCATTACACTGGTGGGGCCAAAGAGATCCATATGTAACAAGTGTAGGGGAGTAGTGATGGAGTTCTTTTCCTTAGGCTTGTGAGATACCTTGTGTTTCTTCCCTTTCAGGCATGCAACACAATGGTCATCACTTGTAAACTCTTTCTTTGGCATTCCAGTTACCAGATCATGTTTAATTAATTTATTCATGTTCTTAAAGTTTACATGGCACATTCTTTTATGCCATAGGAAAGACTCATCACTATTTGCTTTAGATAGAAAGCATGAAACTTCTCCAGAGGGAGATGTTTCTTGCAAATCCATCTTGTACATGTTCCCTTTCCTGGGGGCTCTGAGCAGGATATGCTCATGAGGAATGACCACTCCAGGCTTGAGAACAATGCACTCATGCTCAGTAAAGAGCATGTTATGACTCTGATCACAAAATGGGATACACTCAGAAGATTGTACCCAAGCTCCTTAACAAAGTTTACCTTCTCAATGCTGAGCTTACCATTTGTGACCTTGCCCCTTCCAGAAATGTAACCACCTTCATCTCCTCCAAAAGCAACTGGTCCTCCATCAATTCTCTCAAAATTATGGAGTAGAGACCTATTGCCTGTCATGTGCCTGGAACAGCCACTGTCAATTATCCAGACATTCCTGTTTGTCTTGAGCTGTTCCTGCACAAAGAAAATGATTAGTTACATTTGGAAACCCAAGCCTTACTTGTCTTGGGCTCACTAAGTGTAATAGAAGGTAATGCAACAGTAATAGATCCTATGGTTGTACTATGGGGATCTTCAGCTGTTGTTGATGGAGAAACTTCAGTCATTTGGTCTTTCTTAGACTTCCACACCACCTTTGGAGTCTTGGACTTGACCTTCAAAACCTTAGAAGCTTTTGGGACTTCACAAGTTTTGATGACTGAACCTTCGGAAGATTCTACAGTCACTGCAGCAGACTTCAGTTCTTCGGAAAAACTCCTTTCTTCGAGACCAAATTTACTTCCGAAGGTTTTCCATTTACCTTCTTCTTTGATTTGGAGCTTCCGAAGGAAACAGACTTTCCTTCTGAAGCTTGAGACTTCTTGAGACTCTTTGAAGTCTTTGTATTGGTCTGTGGACAGTACTTTTAGGATTGTATGGGCAATCCTTAGCAATGTGAGAAGTACTTTCACACATGACACATAACATTTTCTTCTTCAAACAAGTCTCCTTTGAGAGCAAGACTAGCTTTGGTCACATCCCTTCTCCACCTTCATCTGGTAGATGCTGAGACAGTTCTTTTGGGCTGTGAACTGTTCTTGGAGTTTGATGGTCCAGGCTGTGCAGCAGTGGTACACAGCAGCTCAGTCTTCTTCTTTGCACTGAGATGATTTGAACAAGAACCAGGACTCTTAGCTGAGGAGTCTTGGTTGATGTCTTCAGTCCTTACTACTTTGAAACCTGCAGAAATAAAAACTTGTTTCTGCTTAGCATCAAAAGTAGCCTTGATCTCTTGAGCCTTCTTTGCTTTCCTCTTGCTCTTCCTGATCAAGTTCTTTCTTTGGACTTGGTCATCACAGTAGATTTCTTCTCCTCAGAAGGATAGTGGCCCTTGGAAGAATCCTCTTCTTCACTCTTCTCAGAGGAATTCTTCACTATCACTTCTTCATCCTCCTCACTTATAGGATCTATGAGAGGAAGCTCATCTTCACAAGTTCCACACCTAGGAGATCTTACAGACAAGATTGTGTGTGGAGGAGCTATCTCATTTGATCCCAGTCCCTGTCTATTTTGATAGCACACTTTGTTGTGCAGGGATGAGGATATCATGTTCTTGAAGGTCTCTTCTTCAAGAACACTCTTCTCTGCCTTGGCTTTGCTGATCACAAGCTCAGCCTGGCACTCAGTCAACTTAGTTATGAGATCCTGGATCTGAGTTCTAAAATTTGTATGTTCATGTTTTAGTACTGAAATGGTTTTCTCCAAATCCTCTATCTTTAACTTGTAATCATTTTCAGACTTTCTAAAATCAGATTTTCAATATGTTTAATGACTCAAGATCAGATCTCATCTCTAAGTTGTAGGACCTGTATCTATTTACTTTAGCAATGCATTCAGGAGTACAGAGATGTTCCAATACCTTGGCTTCATCATGGTCAGCCATCAGTGCTTGGTTTGGAGAAGCATCTTCCACCTAAAAGCTCCAGTCAAAGCCTCCCTCTTCAACAGCAACAGCAACATGTTGCTTTGGCTTCTCAGTCTGAGGGGTTTTGTCAGTGTAGTTTGGTCTGGGTTGTGTTTGGCCCCTATTTGCTTTAGGTGCCTTACACTCCCTAGCAAAGTGCCCATAAGGTTACAGTTGTAACTCTTAACTTTGCTTTTATCCAGCCCAAACTTTCCACTGGTAGCATTGCTTGGAAATCTTCTTCCTGTTCTCTTGTAGAACTTCTTGGCTCTGTGAGTGAGGAGAGCCATCTGCTGAACTATCTCCATGTATTCCAGATCATCTGGATGGATACAGTCCAGGTCTTCAAGAGTGAAGAGATAATTCCCACAGCTTTCATCAGTAGACACAAAGGCTTGAGAAGAACTTGTCTCTTGGAATGGGCTTCCTTGAGTAAAGTTCTCCCTTGGTGTCTCGGGAAGGTGATGAAAGGACCCTTTTGTGAGTTGTCAGGGTAGCATATGAGATGATGTTGGGGTTCTATGCTGTCCCTTTCAACCACATGAAGGGCTGAACCCATTTGATTGTTAGAGTTGCCAGATGAACCTTGCATGTTCATCTCCATCTGGTATCCACTGAGAATCCCATACAACTCTGTCAGAGTAAGAGTTTTAAGGTTCTCAGTCCTCTTGATCACCACACAGTAGTGTGTCCATTGCCTAGAAGTGAGGACATGAAACTTCCTTACAATGTCCCTGTTCTCAAGAGGAACTCCTCCATCCACTAGGGTATCCACAATCTCAACATACCTGAAGTATTGTTGAGTCATGGTTTCACCTGCTTTGAAGGTGAATTTTTCAAACTGCTGCTTCAGAAGATCCTTCTTGTTCTCCTTGGCTTCAGAGGAGCCTTCATACATCAGCTGCTTCAGTGCATCCCACAGCTGTTTAGCTGTTTTGCACTTCTTAAAACCTCTGTATACAGAGTTTGGGAGAGCAGTCTGAAGAGCAGTCATGGCCTTCCTATCAATCTCTACTCTTTTTCTATCTTCATCTGAGTAGTTGGCCACATCTTTTGGAATCATACCAGCACCAGTAGCAGAGGGGGTGCTGGGTATGAAAGGTCCATTCTCAACAGATTCCCACATTCTTGAATCAAGAGACCTGATGAACCTTCCATTCTCATGCACCAGGTATCAAAATCATCAAGAGTGATCAGTGGGGATTTGTTCATGGTTCCAGTCTCCATATTAGTCTTTGAGATGGAAGCCATTTGGAAAGTTTAGTTTTTGTGTGTGTGAGGGATCTTAAGATGGTGAGATCTTATATCAAGAGCCTGAAAGCTCTGATACCAATTGCAGGACCGTTTAAGGGCTTTAACACAATTACCACACAACAACACATGAGGAGAGCAACTAAACTTAATCAACAGTGAACTGGATTAACCAAGGTGATACAAAGAACACAAGTAAAGTAAGAGACAGAACAAGAGAGTATGGGTTTCAAGGAGGCAGTATATTGCTTTCTCAAGTTCTTTTACAAGTGTTACAAAGCATAAAGAAAGATACAAGAACTTGAAATACTTATACTACAACCTACAGCCGGCTATACTTTGAAAGCCAGCTGGATACAATTGACTAGACACTAACAAAATCAATTGTAGGATCAAAAGGCATATCTGCCTTTTGACCTTGTGACTATGAGATGCCATAGCTCACATCCTTATACATTACAAAAAGGATAAAGTACATAAAGTAGAAAGTTACAGACTCAAGACCTCAATGTACAGTTACCAAAAGCATGGACTTTTCACCAACTCATGTAAGTTGGTGACTTTACAGAGATGCAGCGGAAAAGGTGCTTTATGGAATAGTACATCAGATAAAGCATGTATACTAAAAGTCTTCGGAAGAAATCTGTCTTCATAGGTTGAAGCTTCGGAAGACTTTGTCTCTAAGGCTTCGGAAGACTTCATGTTTGGCTTCGGAAGATATTGGTCTTGGCTTCGGAAGATTTTACACTTAGAGTATTTTCTAATGCATTATGTAAAACTTCCGAAGCATTCTTCACTTCACTACTTAGTGCATGTTGCAGAGACACTTTGGATGTTTTGGGTTGCATCAGACTTAAGGAATCCTTACATGTGTTTTATATGTTAACTGGGAATTAATCGCGTAACGCGGAAACGCGCCTATGTATTCGTATGTCTTGTGTTTTTTTATAAAGATAGAATATATAATGATTTTCATTAGTTTATATCTTTATATTATTAAGTTAAAAACACTTTACAAAGAGTTTAAAGCCTAGTTTTATAAAATACAAAACACGGATTAAAGGGTTAATATGGAAATTAAAACTAAACAAAACACAAAAACCCTAGCCTACACCCATTTTGCGGCCGTGAACCCCCTTCCACACCCCTCTCCCTTGCGATTTCGACCTTGAACAAGCATCAAAGCATCGTTTTGGTTCGATTACAAGGCATACAATACATAGGAATCATCAATTGCAAGTTAACTCGTGTTTAAAGGTTAGATTTTTCAAGTTTTGTGAGTTGTTCATGATGGCCGGACCTAAAATCGTGAATGGCTGTTCATGGAGTCGAATTGGATGTTGTTTGATGTTGTTAATACGTTAGTTAGATTGTATACATGTTAGTTAACGTTGATTATGTATGAATTGTATGTTTTTAGCGGATTAATCATGGATTTTGATTGGAAGTAAACCCTAATTCGAAATTGGTAGGATAATGGATGAATGATGATTGTTTGATGAATGTTTGATGATTAATAGATTGTATGGATGCTAGGTTACATTGATTTTACAAGAAATTGATGAATTGATGTTGATGTTCATAGGTTACTAAGAATAGTAACTTTATTTTGCATGTAATGTTGAATTATTGATGAATTGATGTTATGATGTGTTCATGGTGATTTGGATGTTTAGATTGTTGTTGTGAGCATTGGGAATTCAAGAACACATGCTATAGTTCATACATTACTAAAGATAGTAACTTTTTAGGATATGAATTGATGAGTTATGATGGTTGGATGTTGTTGATCATGCTTAGATGTTGATGTGAACTTGAATTGGTATATTATTAATGAATTCATGAGTGTATAGGATGGTTGATAGATTTTGGGATGTGCTTTCCCAAAAGGGAAACTTTATTTATGCAAAATGTGAAAGATGATAGTTTGATCATGTTTGAGATGTTAGGAGCATATTAGTAAGTTCATGGATGAATTCTAATGTGTTTGGAACATGTTAATATTGTGGTATGAGATGTTTGGATAATCATGGGTGGTGTTAGGACTTTGATGATCATGTATGATATTGATGTTGATTAGTAGTTAAGACATCATGCTTGGGACTGGAAATTGATTGTTGTGATGTATGTTGAATGTATGTAAATGGTTAGTGAGTGTGAATGTGATCATCATACACGCGTGCGAATCTGAGGCCCCTACTTAGTAGGATTGGCAGGGTTTAGGGTGTGAAGTCGTGAGTGGCTTCACATGGCATGTGGTGCGTGATTTGATCTTTGTTGACATGTTAATTATGTTATAACTAGTGGACATGTTAATGTTCTAGATTCGCATGACTTGTATGATACTTGGTTGTATGATGATCTAAGTGATATACCTGGATAATGTAGCATACATATGAACCTTTTGAATGCTAAACTTGTATGATATATGTGTATGATTGCTTAAATGGGTTATAACACATAAAGTCACCAACGGGTCAAACGGGTCAACTGTGTCAAATGTATTTATTTTCTGAAACCTTGAGTCTTTGGTTGTAGAGTACTTAGGGTTTCACGTGTTCTCTGTTGCACGTACTCATATACTTATATGATCTAGGTAACCTCTGAGGGTTGTCTGTCCACTCTGTTAGTCAAGTCAAACTCTAAGTATCTATACGCATACCAGGTGAGTTCATGCCCCACTCTTTACTTAATCTCTTTTTGGGGAGATAGCATACCGGTAAACTACAAACGCTTTATATATATTTTAGTTGTGCATAATATTAATATAGTGCTGTTTATCATGGGAAAGTCCTCACACTTTCGAATTGTTAATATTGAATAGCGGGGAAACTTGGGTAGTACTACTGGGTCTGACGAGCCCCACCTGTGTGACTCGAGGTCAACCGGGTGCAATTTGTCCTATTGAACATTGTCACGACCTGTTGAGTCGTGACAGGAGGCAACAATGTAACACAGTCAGCTTCAATTGCGAAATCACTATGCATTAATATTTATTGTTAATGGACTAGCTATCTGTTACAATGCACTACTTGTATATCTCTATTATTAAACTGTTTATGTTTGAATATCAACTCTTGAACTCACCAACCATTGTGTTGACATTTTAGTATGCTATTCTCAGGTCATTAGCTGCTTGCCTTTAGGTGCACTCCGTGGTTCACTTGCATACTAAGACTCGGTCTTCAAGACATTTTATCATTTAATGGTTACTGTTTACTCTTTTGGGTTGGCGCTTGTTTTGCCATAGTATACACATTTATTTCTTTGGATTGTTTTACAAAACGCTTCCGCACAATTTAAAGTTTATACTTGGGTTGATTTATTTTTAGTCATGGCATATAGAGTCGTTCTGAGTAACTATTGACTGTGATCCTGGTTTGTTCACACGCCTCGCGGTAAAACTCCGCACGTGGATTTTGAGGGTGTGACAGTACCATTGGTAAAAGAACTTGAGAAGCAATATACAGAATTCTTGAAAACCATACACTTGTGTTGTTTGCTATCTTGTTCTGTCTCACATATTTACTTGTGTTCTTAGCATCTTACTTATAAGTTAACCAGTTCCCTATTTGATCTGTTAAGTATTCTAAAAAACTCTCCTCATTGTCCTGTTGTGTTGTAAGTGCATATGCTTAAACGGTCCTGCAAATTCCTATAAAGAAATTGAGTTCCCCCATGGTACTCATTTCAAATCTATCCTTCTGCAGCTTCTCAAAGTCTTTGTAGAGTTTTGGATTAGTTGACCCGAAGATAATGTCATCTACATACACTGAACTAGAATTAAGTCATTCCCTGTTCCTTTGATGAAAAGAGTTCCATCTATAGTACCCCTTTTGTAGCCATGCTGACAAAGATACTGAGATAGAGTCTCATACTACTTCCTTGGTGCTTGGTGAGATAGAGTCATTCCTCTTGCAAACCCAGGTGGTTGTCTAACATACACCTCTTCATCAATCACCCGATAAAGAAAAACACACTTGACATCAAGTTGGTAGACCTTGAAATCCTTGGATGCAGCAAAAGCTAAGAATATCCTGACTGCTTCAAGTCTTGCCATAGGAGCAAAGACATCTGTGTAGTCAGTTCCTTCTTCTTGTGTGTATCCTTGAACAAGTAGTCTTGCAGTTGGTATCAGAGCATTCCGGGCTCTTGATTACAAGATCTCACAATCATAAGATCCCTCACACACAAATACTTAACATCTCAAATGGCAACTATCTCTAAAGCTGATATGGAAACTGGAACCATGACAAAGTCCCCACTGATCACTCCTGAAGACTTTGATACTTGGTGTCAAAGAATGGAAGGTTTTATCAAGTCACAAGACTCTGTCTCAGGATCTCACATACCAAGCATCGCTTCAGTTGCTGCTGGGGGATGGTATGATACCAAAGGTGTCAGTTGACTTTTCTAAAGATAATAAAAAGAAGATTGACATAGATCAGAAAGCCATGACTGCACTCCAAACTGCTCTTCCAAACTCCATATACAGGGGCTTCAAGAAGTGCAAAACTGCTAAGCAACTATGGGAGGCACTGAAGCTCATGGTATGAGGGGTCCACTGAAGCCAATAAGAACAAGAAGGACCTCCTGAAGCAGCAGTTTGAGAACTTCACCTTCAAGACAGGTGAAACCATGACTCAACAATACTTTAGGTATGTTGAGGTTGTGGACACTCTAATGGATGTTGGAGTAACTCTTGAAAACAGGGACATTGTAAGGAAGTTTATGTCCTATCTTCCTAGACAATGGACACATTACTGTGTTGTTACCAAGAGAACTGAGAACCTTAAGACTCTCACTTTGATAGAGTTGTATGGTATTCTTAGTGGATACCAGATAGAGATGAACATGCAAAGTTCATCTGGTAACTCCAGCAATCAGCAGAGTTCAGCCCTCCATGTGGTTGAAAGGGATGGTAAAGAACCACAACATCATCTTATTTGTTATCCTCACAACTCACAAAAGGGTCCTTTCATCACCTTCCTGAGATACCAAGAGAAAGTTACACTCAAGGAAGCCCATTCCAAGAGACAAGTTCTTCACATGCCTTTATGTCTGCTGATGAAAGCACAAGCAACTTTCTCTTCACCCTTGAAGATCTAGACTGTATCCATCCAGATGACCAGGAATACATGGAGATAGTTCAGCAAATGGCTCTCCTCACTCATAGAGCTAAGAAATTCTACAAGAGGATAGGGATGAAGTTTCCAAGCAATGCAGCCAGTGGAAAGTTTGGGCTGGACAAAACCAAAGTAAAGTGTTACACTTGTAACCAGATAGGCCACTTTGCAAGGGAGTGTAAGGCACCAAGGACAAATGGTGACCAAACATAAGCCAGGCCAAACTACATTGAAAGAGCTCTCCAGAATCAGAAGCCAAAGCAGCAAGCTACAGTTGATATTGAAGAAGATGGCTTTAACTGGAGCTTTCAGGTGGAAGATGCATCTCCAAACCAAGCACTTATGGCAGACGATGATGAAGCTAAGGTATTGGAACATCTTTGTACACCTGATTGTATTGCTAAAGTTAATAGATACAAGTCCTACAACTTAGAGATGTGATCTGATCTTGAGTCTTTAAATATCCTAATATCTGATTTCAAAAGAGCTGAAAATGATTATAAAGTAAAGATAAAGGACTTAGAGAAAACCATTTCAACTCTTAAGCATGAACATACCAACAATCTTAAATCTCGTAATGGAAATGAAAGATAACCAATAGACTTTGTTAATTTCATGATTAGATTATGAATATGACACCATCTAGTTAATAGATGATATGCTTACCAAATTAGTACACTCTCTACCTATCTATTAAACTATAAGAAAGAAATATTATCCAAACTCTATTAGTCTCACATTAAGAAGTGCCTATCTTGACTATATCTGATAGAGTTTATCATTTCACTTCAAAAAAAATAATAGGTTTTTTTAAAGAAACTAAGAACTCGAGTAAACTGAAGAACCTTATGTTTTACAAAAAAAAATAAGAATAATCGAGGCACAATAGTAGTAGACTTTCCTTAAGGATTTAACCCTAAGCAATATAATATAGAAATATATTAGAGTTCGTATAACAAGAGTTTGATATGATTTGATCATTTTTGCGCTAAAGGAAATTCTAATAAAGATGATACAGTGGTTAATAAAACAAGTTATTAATCATACAATGTAGTAATCTTAGCTTAAAAGATAATTCCATTAGTATTGGTCGAGTGGTAAGGTTAGAAAAAAGTCTAAGAAAACTTGGTGATTTGAAGAAAAAAATAAAAGCCAAATATCCTCAACTCTTCGGGTAACCTTCGAATTTCAGGGTTGAAATTCTTTTAAAGAGATAAGAATGTAACATCCCGGGTTTCAAGTTTCAGATGTAATAGTTAAAATAACACAAATATGAACTTTACATTTTATATATTGTTATACGAGTAAATAATGAATAAAATGACTGTAGGACCGTTTAAGGGATGGTCACATACAACACATCACACAATGAGGAGAGTGTTTAGAACACTTAACATATCAAATAGAGAACTGGTAACTATATGATTTGATACTTAGAACACAAGTAAATATGAGACAGAACAAGAAGCAAACAACACAAGTATATGATCTCATGTCTGCCAACAGTAGGCTTTCCATGTCTGCCAGTTTATTTAGTTCCTCTAAGGGGAGAGATATGATCTCATCAATATCATAGTTTCGGGTCTGCAAGAAGGTAATCTGGACTACCCTTAACTCATCATTTTGAGTGTTTGGTATCGGGGCAGCCCTGATTGTAGTTTCCATAAAGCCTAAGGACCCAGTGGAATTATCTCCCCTTAGTTTCCTCTTCCTCTCTCTCCTCTATTCAATTTCCTCTGGAGTCATTATCCTTTTCCCTTTGTCACCCACAGACCTTTGTGACTCGGGGTGGAGAGAACTTTGGCCTTCATTTCTGGGAGTAGCTTCCATGCTCTGGCCAGAGAGAGGCTGTGATATACCTTCACCAGCAGGTGTTTCACTGAGGGAATGGATTGTTGAAGTTGTTGGTTGTGAGACAAAGCTTATAGGTACTGTCACTAGGCCTTCAGTCAAGGTTTTCCCTTTGAAGCTAATCTTAGGGTCCACCTCAACATCCAGTTGACCAATTACATTGTCTACTTGCATTTTGTCTTCTTGCTTTAAAAACTTCAACAATCGAGTCTTGAATCCTTTGAGCCATTCTGTCAGCTTGCCTAGATTGGCTTGGATTGGTGAGTGGAATGTTGACCAGGTTAAGACCTTCATAGTAGTTCAAGATCT
This sequence comes from Flaveria ramosissima, assembly GCA_025215565.1. Classification (NCBI taxonomy): domain Eukaryota; kingdom Viridiplantae; phylum Streptophyta; class Magnoliopsida; order Asterales; family Asteraceae; genus Flaveria; species Flaveria ramosissima. The sequence continues at coordinate 1,873,059 of CM046032.1, forward strand.
AAAAGTTAAAAATCTCTTGCTGCCCTTGAACTCTTTGAAGTATAAAGGCTTTTCTGTCATCATCATACTTCCACCCATTTATGTAGTTTGAAGATTCTTGAGGTGGGGGTGACATAGCCCTTTGTATACCTTCCTCAAAGAGACTCTGAATGAGTGAGTCTAGTGAATCCACATCAATGTGAATTTGACAAAGTTGCTGAGTATGGACAATTTCAAGTGAGGATGGTGAGTCCTCAATGTCCATACTTATACTCTTTAATAACTCCTAGGTTCAGTGATTGCTATGACTTTCTCCCCCTTTTTCATAGCATCACCCTCTTGCATATGTGAGCTAGGAGTTAGGTCAATCACATCCACAGGTTCTTGTGTTCCTAGATGATCTCTCCTCAAAGGTCTGCCAGCTAGTTGTTCCTTAAGATATGATATCTCAAGTTGCTGATCATTGACCCTATTTTGTAAGATAGTCACCTAAGATTCAAGATGACTAACCTTAGAGACTAGATAGGAGCATGTTTGTGAAAATTTATGCACCTTTAGTCTCATATTCCCCTCATCTTCATTAGAAGAATCATTAGGGGATGAGAGAATTGGACCAAGGTCTTCTCTCTCACCACCAGCATAGTGTTCTTGGCTGCTAGATTTCACTTGCTCACTGACGGCCTCAGTTGAAAAGTCAATGGGCTGAGTTGCCATGGTTGAGGTCTTAATGATGTAATCACTTATGAGAGCCTCTTCCATAGGGACCTCAGTAATATGTGAATGATATGGGCTAGGCATAGGAGAATCAAGAGCACTCATCTCTCTTTGAGTAAGGGAGGAGTAAAGAGACTCATGGTTCTCACTAAATCCTATGTCTTCATCATCATAGAATTCTAGGTTGGGAATGGGCTGGTTTAGATCTAGAGGCTGGGGATGGTAACTTTCACCTAAAGGTTGTTCACTTGAGTGTTAAGACTCAAAGTGAAGGCTTAAGGCTGATGGGCTAATGAGCTCATCAGGCTGAGCATGAGGAACCTCAGCACTGATTCTTGATGAGATGGGAGTGGTTTGCTCCTCAGGAGAAGTGGGAGCTTCAGTGTCCACTTCTTCCTGTATGGGTAATGATATAGGGGCCTGCACGAGCTCAATAGCTTGAGTAGGGATTCGTTTGGATTTTCTTTGGTACGTGAGGATGATTTGTGGCTGTTTAGGTGGTTAAGAAGTAGAAGGTGTGGGTTCAACACTAGCTTGTGTTGCTAGGTTGTCACCTTGAGCAATGAGCTCTAGCATTTTTGGAACAAGGGTTGTTTCTACCCCAAAGAAGCCAACAGTTGGTTTCTTTATTAATTTAAAGATGTCGGGCTTCATCAGTCCCAATTTAAGAATATTACATGTCCCCCTTAACTGTGAGCACAGTTCACAGTTAAGAATATGTTGAACATATCTAGGGAACATAAAATACTCTAAGGAGTCCAAATTTGCAAGTAAATTTGTATATAGATATTGAGAGTACTAGAGTTTGACCCCCTGAACCATTCCTAGACAATGAAGGAGAGAATTTAAAGAATCTGGTCCCACCCCCCATGCTTGTTGGATAAGCTGTGGATAACCACATGGAGTAGGTAGTTCCACTGGGATGAGACCTTTCCTTTCTTGAAGGTCTTTATTGAGAAATCTCCCTCATATCCATATGCTTAAAGGAATGATTGACAGCTTCCTTTGGAAAGGACAACTCACCTTCTTCATCATCCAGCTGAAGATGAGTATTGATGATGGCTGGAGTGATGAAGATTGTCCTCCCCTACACTGTGGCAGACAGTGACTTCTCCCCATACATAATGACCTCTTGGCAGGTCTTCCAGAATTCTAACAACTGATCCTCATAGAGAGGAGGATCAATGGTAAGGGAGGTGATGTAGTTGGATAGAGTCAAGAATTGACAAACCTCTGATAAACTAGCATCTTTCTAAGAGTTCAACAGTGCAACTTGATTGTGCTGCCTGTGAAGTTGAATGGAGAAATCAGGGTTGTTTTTGCGGTTTAGATTGTGTCGGACCAAAAGAACCAAGGAGCCAGATCAGAAAAACCTTTAAGTCCCACAGACATCAGAACAACTGAAGTGATCTACATCTGCTGAAGACAAAGTCTGAAGACAAAGTCTGAAGATAAAGTCTGAAGACAAAGTCTAAAGATAAAGTCTGAAAACAATAGCTGAAGACAAAGTCTGAAGACATATGCTGAAGACAAAGTCTGAAGACCAAGTTCTCAGAAGTTGTCTCAAACAGCTGAAGTAGTTCTTTTCAGTAGTTGTGATGTTTTACTTTTCAGTAGTTTCTTTTCAGTAGTTTTTATTATGTGTAAACATCTGAAGTTCTTACACTTCAGATGTTATAGCTTCAGTAGTTGTAATTTTAGTTTATACTTAGCTTTTTGTGAAGGTGTCCTCAGCTGTTGTGGACATCTTCAGTAGATTAGGTTGCTTTCAGTAGTTTGTATAAATCAGTTAGATGTCACTATCAAGTGACATCAGCTGACGTCACATTCCTTTATAAAAGGAATGTTGACCTAATTGTTTCAAACTGAAGCATTTGCGTGAATGAAAATCTTCCATTAACAGAAAATTCTCTCTCTATAATGTCATGTGTGATTGAATATTCATACTTGTCTTGCTTATATTTGATCTAATTTCTGTTATATTCCGCTGCAAATTCTAATCTAATTGATCAAACTAGATCCGGTCCTATCAAATGGTATCAGAGCTAGGTTAATCATTGATCGATTTAACAATTGATCATTGAAACTGCTCTTTTGATATCTAAGTTTGATCGAATTAGCAAATTTGCAAGAATTGGTTATAGAGTTTGATTTTCTGTTGCATCCGGTCAATTAATTTGAGATTCAAATTGTGTTGTTGAGTTTTGAGCTAGACTTATTAAAATTTCATTGAATTTGTTTGAATTGGTGAGAATGACTACATCAATCAATGATCCTCACAATACTGGCTCCTCAACAAAGCCTCCGATGCTTGTTAGGAGTGAGTATAACATATGGCAACGCCGAATGCTCCATCACCTGTCTGTTAACAGTTTAGGTTGTTGGAAGTCAGTGGTTCATGGACCATATAAGCCTATGGTGAGTAATCTAGAAACCAATGAGATGGTTCCGAAGAAGAAGGAGCAATACTCAGATGAGGATCTAAAACTGTTTGAAATTGATGCTAAAGCCCATGGAATTCTGGCAATGGCACTGCCTAATGAAATCTACTCTGGACTTATGCATCATGAAACTGCTCATGATCTCTGGGGTTGCTCTGAAAGAACAATTTGGAGGAACTGATGAGGTCTTAGCAAACAATAGAGAGATCCTTGCCCAGCAATATGAGACATTCTCTCATAGAAAGGGTGAGTCACTGACTCAATAGTTTGAGCGATTTTCCTGTTTGATATCTAAGCTAAAAATGGTTCAACATGAATATACAAACAGTCAGATGAACAACAGATTCCTCAGATCCCTGCCTGAGAGATGGGACACATATACCATTGTCATACGCTCCAGTGCAAATCTGGACACTCTATCTCTTACCCACCTTCATGGGAAACTCTTAACATTTGAAAGAGAGATAGAACAGAAAAGGAAACTGGCTTCATCTGGGAAGCTCACTGATGACTTTGTACCAGGAAATACTTCTCTGGTTGGTCATGAGTCAGAATATGCTGCATCAGAAAGTTCTTATGATGAGCATATAGATTTCTCTTCAAACAGTGGAGATCATGCTTTTGTTGGTGTTGATGGTAATTCAGGGTTTAGTGTTGATAATTTGTGCTTTTTGATGGATGATTTGAAAGGAATTGCTGAAGATGATCTGGAAGAGATGGATAGTTTGAGCCAAATAGCATTAATCAATATTAGATCTCAAAAGTTTTACAAAAGGACAGGTAGAAAATTCCCTGGTCTCTCTGGAAAAACCAAAGTTGGTTTTGATAAGAGCAAGTTGAGATGTCACAAGTGCCATAGACTTGGACATTTGCAAGAGAGTGTAGATCATCTGGATCTAAACTCATCTGCACCCTTTGTGACTTTTCCAAGCAACGCTCACAAACCAAAAGGCAACATTCTACCAGTTCGGATCATCATTCACAAATTCAATCATCTCCTGCATTTTTTGTTCCTCAAGGTCCAATGCCATATATCCTTATCCATGTTTTTATATGCCTCAGTCTAGTCAGGTTCCTGTACCCATGGTTCAACAACCACATGCCCTACCTGATCCTCAACCATCTCAACCAAATCAACAATCTCAATCTCAATCACATCAAAGCTTTTTCACACCTGAGGTTGTTGACTGGAGCAGCTTACCAGATGATAGTTCTGGTTATTTGAACAATTGTTTACTGGTGCTGGTCAACATGGTGGTGAAAACCCTTTTGGAAATCTTGCTCTAATGGTCCTGGAGTCTACTGATGGAAATAACTTCATCATCACAGGTACCACAGGTATCTTCTGAGGCTAAGGCCAAGTTGTGTTTTGAGTCATGCATAGCTGCTTTTGTTTTCAATTAGGAAGCAAATGTAGCCTTAATTAATCAAAATCTGACCTAGAGAAAGTGATTTCCCAAAGAAAAGCTGAGTTTGAGTCTGTTTTAAAAGAAAATGATGAGGAGATTTACAAATAAATTGCCAAATCACTGATGAAAAAGCAAAGGTAGAGGTCATTTTGGAGAATCATAAGAATCTCAAAGAAACACTTGCAGCTACTCAAGTTATTGTGAACGTTAGGTAACATCATACAAGGGGTTTGAAATGCTTCTCAGCAAGCAAACAGCTTCAAATGTGAAGTTTGGGATTGGGTATATCATACTATACCTCCTTACAGATTTACTCCCAAGTAAAAGTAAAATCTGAAGGTGAAAGCAATTCCCAAAACCACATACATCATGTGTCTCATCCTCAAATGATAATTCAAAATCAGAGGATGAAGTCAGTGTTATTACCTCAGCTAATCAATTTGCTGATGGTCTCACTGCTTCTAAACACATGATCAAAGAGAAACTGAGCAATTCAGGTGTTGTCCCACAAAGTACTCAAAGTACTGAAGGGCAAAACACAACACCTGAAGAGCATTTCAAACCAATTGAAATCAAGCATAATTTGACAACTGCTGAAAAGTCTATCAGGAAATCCAAAAGTACTGATAGAAAACTTCTGAAGAACAAATCTTCAGTTGTTACAAATCCTTCAGTACTTACCATAAGTACTGAAAGGAAGAAAGTACTGAAGAACAAATCTTCAGTAGTTTCATCATCTTCAGCAGTTGATCAACAAAAGATGAAGAAAAAGCCATGTGAAATATGTGGTCTGTTTAATCATCTCACAGATGAATGTTGGTATAACAAGGGTTTAAAATTTAACAAAGAGAAAATCATTAAAAAGAAAATGAATAAAATGAAAGATGAATTTCAAACCAAGTTTGAACCACAAACATCTCAATCTGATAACCCAAAGTTTTTCCAAAAAGCTAAAAAGAAGGAAGGGTTTATCACAAAACAGCTGAAAATATTCCTCATGGAATATCAAAAACCCAGACTAAGTCTCTGTCTTTCAAAAGGGAGGATTTGGTGAATCACAAGAACAAATCAACAACAAGTATTGATGTGTCAACTGAGCTGAAGGCTTTGACAACCAATCAGACACAACTTGTTATGATGGTTCAACATCTGTTGGGGAGAGTTAACCAATTAGATGTATTTGTGATTAAACCACTGAAAAGGAAAACTAAGCCAAAATCAAAGGAATCCTTTTCAGCACCATCTCCACCTTCAAAGGCTGTCAATCATGAAAAATCAGTTAGTTTAAAATCTGTTGATGAAAACAGACCCAAAACAAAAATGGTTTGGGTCTCAAAGGCTAACTAATTTTTGTGCAAAATGCAGGGTTCTTCAGCATGCCAAAGAAGCATCTGGTATGTAGACAGTGGAGGATCTATGCATATGACAGGGAGCAGTTCTCTTCTTCATGATTACTCTCAAGGAAAGAAGGGATTTGTTTCTTTTGGTAATGATGCTAAGGGTTACATCATGGCAAAGAGTTGTGTCAAATGGTGAGATAAGGTTTGATGATGTTAACCATGTGGAGAACCTCAAGTACAACCTGTTGAGTGTCAGTCAAATGTGTGATAAAGGGCATGTTGCACTTTTCACCAGTCAGAACTGTCGGATTCTGTCTTCCAAAGTTCTGAAAGGATTGACAAGATATTGGATGAATATACTCTCCTGAAGGCCAACAGGATTGGAAGAGTATATGCCTTAGATTTATCAAAGAAAATTGATCTAAAAGGCCATCCATGTCTGTTCTCTAAGGCCTCTCCTCAAGAATCTAAACTATGGCATAGAAGGCTTGGTCATGTGAATCTTAAAAACATGAACCAGCTTATTCATCATGGTTTAGTTAGAGGTTTACCATTGAAGGAGTTCAAATGTGATGACAACTGTCCAGCTTGTTTAAAAGGAAAGCAACACAAAGTTTCATTCCCTCCAATACAAGAACCAAAGTCCACTGCCTGCTTGCAATTACTGCATATGGATCTTTTTGGTCCAGTAAGAGTGATGAGTATGGCAAAGAAAAAATACTGTCTGGTAATTGTGGATGATTATTCTAGATATGTATGGACTTTCTTCTTACATTCAAAAGATGAGGCTGCCCAAATCATCATCTACTTTGTGTTGTATGTGGAAAAGCAGTATTCTCTTCCAGTCAGGTGTGTGAGAAGTGATAATGGCACAGAATTTAGAAATCACACTCTTGATGAATTCTATTTATCTAAGGGAATCAAGAGGCAATATAGCATTCAAAGAACTCCTGAACAAAATGGAGTGGTGGAGAGAAAGAACATGACCCTTATTGAAGCCGCAAGGACAATGTTGGCTGACTCTGGTTTGCCACTAACCTTTTGGGCTGAAGCTGTCAACACAGCTTGCTATGTACAAAATAGGGTGTTAGTAATCAGAGGTTGTTGAAGACTCCTTATGAGATATTACATCATTTGGCCCCTCTGATTTCATTCTTTAGAGCATTTGGGTGTCCCTGTTATATTCTTAACACAAAGAATCCACTTCAGAAGTTTGAATCAAAGGTGGATGCAGGGTATTTTGTTGAGTATTCATCTACTTGCAAGGCATACAGAGTTTTTAATTGCAAAACAAAGATAGTTGAAGAAACTTTGCATGTCAAGTTTAATGAATCTCCAAAAGACAAAATTCCTCAAAACCCTGTGGAGTTATTTGATTTGGACATACTGCAATATGTTCCATATCAGTCTCCATCTGTTGCTATTTCTGAGGATCCATCATCTCCATCTGGTGGTATAAATGCAAGTTGTAGTGATCATCTGCCTGTGTCTACTACACTTGATGTTCCTGTAGCTTCAGCAGCTCCATCCACAACAAATGCTGATGAAATCTCTAAATCCTCTACTTTATTTGAACTGCCATCTCATTCTAGGTTTCAAGAGTCTGAATCAACATCTGTTGCTGCTGAATCCCCTACAAACACTTGCACAGATATTATTGAGTACCAAGAACTGAAGAATCATCCCATGTCTCAAATCATTGGTGACATCAATGCTGGTGTTTCAACTAGAAGTCAATTGTCCAATTTCTGTCTCTATGCTCTCTTCATCAGTCAGCAAGAGCCAAAGAACTATCATGTGGCATTAAGAGACAATGGATGGGTTGAAGCCATGCAGCTTGAGCTTCTTCAGTTTCAAAAGCAGCAAGTGTGGGAATTGGTTCCTCTACCCCAAGGTAAGTGTGCAATAGGCACTAAATGGGTGTTTAGGAATAAAACTGATGAAAAAGGCCAAATTGTCAAGAACAAGGCCAGACTGGTTGTACAGGGGTTTTCACAAGAAGAAGGTATTGATTATGATGAAACCTTTGCCCCTGTAGCCAGACTGGAGGCAATCAGATTGTTCTTAGCTTATGCTGCTTTCCATAATCTTAAAGTTTTTCAAATGGATGTCAAAAGTGCATTTTTATATGGTAAAATAAAAGAAGTTTATGTGTGTCAACCACCAGGTTTTGAAGATCATAAACATCCAGATTGGGTTTATAAGCTTGATAAGGCTCTTTATGGGTTAAAACAAGCTCCCAGAGCCTGGTATGAAACACTATCAAACTTTCTTCTTCAAAATAATTTCACTAGAGGCTCCATAGATAAAACTTTGTTCATTAAGAAAGTAGGTATGCATAAGCTCCTTGTTCAAATTTATGTAGATGATATTATTTTTGCATCCTCTGATCCACAGTTGTGTGATGCCTTTACTAAATTGATGCAACAAAAGTTTGAAATGAGTGCCATGGGAGAATTACAGTTCTTTCTGAGTTTGCAAATCAAACAAATGGCTTATGGAACTTTCATTCATCAGTCAAAATACACAAAGGATTTTTGACCAAGTTTGATTTACAAAACTGTAAGCCCTGTTCTACTCCCATGTGCAGCAACACATAACTGGATGCTGATCAGAAAGGTAAAGCAGTTGATGAAACTCTTTACAGATGTATGATTGGTTCCTTGATGTACCTTACAGCTTCTAGACCAGACATTATGTTTGCAACTTGTGTCTGTGCTAGATTTCAGGCTGCACCTAAAAATCCCATATGATTGCTGTCAAAAGGATCTTTAGATATTTGCAAGGAACTCAATCTCTAGGACTTTGGTATTCCACTGGGCACTCTTGCAAATTAGTTGCTTTCTCTGATAGTGACTATGCAGGGTGTAAGTTAACCAGAAAATCAACCTCTGGTGGATGCCAATTTCTAGGCAATTGTTTAGTTTCTTGACAGAGTAAGAAACAAACTTCAGTTGCTACATCCACAGCTGAAGCAGAGTACATTGCTGCTGCAAGCTGTACATCTCAGGTACTCTGGCTTCAAAATCAATTATTGGATTATGACATTACAGAGACTAAGACTCCTTTACTGATGGATAGTGCTTCAGCTCTTTGTATTGTTAAGAATCCTGTCCAGCATTCTAGGACCAAATATATTGAGATCAGACATCATTTTATCAGGGATTGTTATGAAAAAGGTCTGATTGATCCAAAGTTTGTGCCTAGTGCTGATGAGCTTGCAGATATATTTACTAAGCCTTTGGACAGTGCAACTTTCCAAAATCTTGTGCTTAGGCTTGGTATGCTACAGCTAGAATAATTTGACAACTACTGATGCTCTTAGTTAATAAGTACTAATGAGCATTAGTATACAGCTGTCAAAAATAAGTGCTGATAAGTTATTTTATCTTCAGCAGTTTTTATAACTACTGAAGACTAAATTACTTAAAAGTACTGAAGTACTTTATTTGTTTAAAAGTACTGATGTAGTTAAACTACTGATGTCTTTTCTCATAGATAAGTACTGATGACCAATGAAACATCTGAAAATCAGATGATCTATTGAGTAAGTGTTAAGGTCATTGAAACAACTGAACTTTGTGAATTGACGACAAAAACTGCTTTCATTTCAAAACAACTGAAGCCAAAACCAAGTCTTTAGTAGTTTACAACTACTGATGACTAACACCAAGTCTTCAGTTGTTTACAACATCTGAAAGTTAAAACCATGTCTTCAGTTGTTTTCTAACAACTGATGACTCACACCAAAACTTTCAGTGTTTTCTTTCAGCCGCTTCATAACCTATAAATACCTAACCCTAACTTCAACCTTTTCATAAGTCGTTTTCCAAACCTTCATCTTCCATTAATGGCGACCATGCAACTCAAACCTCGACACAACTGTGTTGCATACCTCACCAAATCAGCCTTTTGGACTAAGTTTGATGCTGCCATTGATCTGATGGTTGATTCCCAATATCACACCGCTTTTCTTCTGAATCCAACCATCTATCCCGATACCCTTCGCCAATTCTGGACAAACGTCACTGTCCATACTGATGAGAATGATGACTCGATCATTCTCCAGTCGTTTGTCAACCAAAAGAAGTGGTCATCACTTCTGATATCATTCGCCAAACTCTAGACCTGAATGATGCCACCTATGTCACCAGATACCTCAAAGGCACCATTGATTTATCCTTTGTTAACCATGGATATGAGGGTGACCTAAGTGCTACCACTATTATGAAGAAGCACTTTCATGATGCTGAACGCCTTATTTTTCATATGATCAATGCCTGCCTTGCCCCCAAAACATCTTCTTGGGATCAAATGTCATCCAGGTGGCAGCAGGTATTGTATTCTATCCTTGAACGCCAAAGCTTAAATTTTTCTGAAATAATATTTTTGGAATTAAAAGATCTGGCAATGAAACCTGTGGCTAACAGATGGATATTATATCCAAGGTTTCTTATGGCCATAATTATTAATCAACTACAATCTGATGGCCTTGTTGGCCTTGGGGTCCCTGCTATGGTAGTTTTGCCAGAAGTATACTCCAGGCACAACTCAAACCCACAACTCAAAGAGGCTGCCAAACTGCTAAAACACAAGCAGAGGGAACCCACAGCCTCCACCTCCAAATCTAAAGTCCCCTCCAAACCAAAATCCAAGCACACCAAAAAGGCTACTCAGGGAGTTGAGTCCCCTGATGATGCCCCTGCAACACAAACGCAGGATGAAACTACTGGTAGTGATCCCCTTGTAGTTTCAAAGACTCTACCAGCTGAAACCGCTCAGATATCCTCTCAACAGGATCCTGATGCAACCAAAATTAGGGAAACCACATTACTGGAATCTCTCTCACTTGAGAAGATTGCCATTGAAGAGCACCATTCACCCCAGGTGCAATCCTTTTCACCTTTATCTCTCACTGAAACCACCCCTACAAGCCCAACTGCAGTCATTGCACAAGTGCTGACTCAACTACATTCCTCTACCCCTCCCCAGAAACCTATTACCACTGGGAAAACCTCAACAGTTGAGGGAGAGGATTATAATGTGGTTGACAACCCACAGCACAGGGATTACAAAGTTCAATCTCCCAGTGTAGAGGAGGAGATTAGAACATCTGGTGAGGCTACCTCTTCTCCTGTTTCAGCACATGAACAGGATGAAGGTGGTATCATCTCTAAGACCTCACCAGAGGAAACTGCCAATGAAGGACTTAATCCTGAGGCAGGAAGTCCCCAGTTCCAAGAAATAGGGGCACATGTGAATACTGATCTACACTCAGCACATGTTCATCCTGATTCACTCAGGAGGTCAGCTGATTCAGCAAAGCCTGATGATGACTTGGGCTTTTTCTTTGATGTTCTAGCCCAAAACACCATTCTTGAGGCTGAGGTATGCAGACTACAAAAATTGCTTGCCAAAATGTCTCAAGAATCAAGTCCATCTGCCCCCATTCACCCATAGATGGCAGCTTCTTTTGAAGCTTTCCCAAACACTGAGCCACTCTCAATAACTAAGCCACCAGCCTCTGTTTCAGGCACCATTTCTCAGGGACAGAACCCCTCTGAGCAAATGGTTGCTGCATTTAAATCCTCCTTACCTCTCATCACTCCAATCATCACTACCATTATACATCAAACCATTGATGAGAGGCTTTCCTCAAATCTTCAAACCCTAGTTGATGATGCTGTTTCCAAGAAACTTTCTGACATTCAAACCCCTGAACCCAATGCAACCAAAAAGGGGGAGTCTAAGTCAGTGAAAGAAGACAAAAGAAAGAGAGTTGAAGAGGAAGAAGAAAAAGAGAAGAAAGAAAAAGAGATAATCACTTATAAGAGAAAGAAAAGTGCTGAACAGACTGAGGATGAGAAGAAGTTAGAAGAACTGATCAAAGAAGCTGATGAGCAACATAGCAGATCTATGGATAAGATCATTGATCAGCTCTTCAGACAAGGCTTTGACACTGCCAAACTTGACTCTGAGATCAGACGGCTAGAGATTCAAGAGATTGAGAATAGATGGGCCAGTTGCAATAAGAAAGAAAGAGAAAGGTTGGAAGCTATGATCAGATTTTTGTCAAAACATTTGGGAAGACCAATCATTGAAGTAAAGTCATGGTCCAGAGACAGTATTTTGGAAATAACCACCAAAATCTGTTCTTCTGAAACCTTCAACAAAGGATTGATCATAGAAGCCCTTGATGAAGCCGGTGCTGGGAAAAGATCTGATATGGCAAAGTTATCTAAAGCCTCCCTCACAACCAAAATGATAGAGCAGCCTTTACAATCTCCCCTACCAAAACAACCAACCTCACAACCCTCAAAACCAACTCCTCTACCCAAGAAACCCACTCAATCAACCACCAATGATGCACCTAAGAGGAAGAGAAGGGTGTTGAGGATGGAAGAAGAAATGATGATGAGGATGATAGTCTGCCAATCTCTGCTGTGATTAAAATGAAGATGCCTGAGCCTAGGAGTCAACCAACAACCATCACTCCTGACACCCAAAGGCAAATGGTAAAAGTGAAGATTGAAGAAGAAGAACAGCAAAAACAACATGATGAGCAGCTGTTAAGGATGGTTGATAAGGAATTTCCTAAGTCTTCATCCATACAAGCTATGAAGAAACATGCTCAGAGGTTGTATGCTCTCAGATTTACATTTCAATATCAGAAAGAGAGAGTGAGAATTTGGCCTGACCCCAGAGTTAGTGACAGAATTCATAGAAAGAATGTTCCAAGTAGATACAATGGCCAAGTAAAGAAGACTGTGGATGCTGTGATAATGCTGGCCATTGTAGTGTCACCCTGGGAAATTCTTGATGACTTCAAGCGAGCTTACAAGACTAAGATGACTCCACAAACTTTACTAGAAAACAAAATGGTGAAGAAGGGGTTAATTTACAAGAAGCTTGAAGAAATAAGAAGAAATGAGCTCCAGTTGTTACTTGAAGGTACTCATCCTGATGAGTTTGCATACAAAGAAATAACAACTGTGGAGCTAAAGAATGGAAAGAATGTCAGATACTTATCTGAATATTATGGGCCTGAGTTCTTCTTTGAAAGTGAAGCTGAAGAACTCACAATAGAAGAAAAAGTTGTTCTTCTTGAGGCTTATGTTAGAGAGTCTTACAAACTCATCATTGGGAAGTAGGTTTCATGATTGGGGTAACAGCTCTGCGTCCAATTCCCCAATACAAAGTTCCCATTCATCCTTTGCCAATCAAATTTTTGAAACCTCTTCCTTGGCCTGAGCTTATTTTGGAAATTTCTGAGCTGATCCAGAAAATGTTTCTGCCACTAAGTGGGACTTCAATAAGCTTAAAGGTTTTGGCTGCATTGGTTCAGGTGAAGTTTGTTGGACCAAAAGAACCAATGAGCCAGATCAGAAAAACCTTTAAGTGCCACAGACATCAGAACAACTGAAGTGATCTACATCTGAAGACAAAGTCTGAAGACAAAGTCTGAAGACAAAGTCTGAAGACAAAGTCTGAAGATAAAGTCTGAAGACAAAGTCTAAAGATAAAGTCTGAAGACAATAGCTGAAGACAAAGTTTGAAGACATATGCTGAAGACAAAGTCTGAAGACCAAGTTCTCAGAAGTTGTCTCAAACAGCTGAAGTAGTTCTTTTCAGTAGTTGTGATGTTTTACTTTTCAGTAGTTTCTTTTCAGTAGTTTTATTATTGTAAAACATCTGAAGTTCTTACACTTCAGATGTTATAGCTTCAGTAGTTGTAACTTTAGTTTATATTTAGCTTATTGTGAAGGTGTCCTTAGCTGTTGTGGACATCTTTAGTAGATTAGTTTGCTTTCAGTAGTTTGTATAAATCAGTTAGATGTCACTATCAAGTGACATCAGCTGACGTCACATTCCTTTATAAAAGGAATGTTGACCTAATTGTTTCAAACTGAAGCATTTGCGTGAATGAAAATCTTCCATTAATAGAAAATTCTCTCTCTATAATCGTCATAGTGTGATTGAATATTCATACTTGTCTTGCTTATATTTGATCTAATTTCTGTTATATTCCGCTGCAAATTCTAATCTAATTGATCAAACTAGATCCGATCCTATCAAGATTGGCCATTTTAGAAAACTTAAGGGCAAAGAAAGTGAAGAACAAAGGCGGTTTGTGGGTGAATTTAGGTTTTGGGAATAGTTCAGATGAAGAAGAGAGTGAAAGAGGGGGAACCATTGGGTATATATATGAAATAGATTTGAGACAAAGTTAATGAAAAAGGATAAACTTTGAAATCCGGATGTCGGTCCAACCTCTGAAAAAGTCTCCTTGAAGTTGAATCCATAGTCCAGGATCTGATTCTGAATTCAAAGCACTTGAGCACAACAGCTAGCAGCAGCAATGTATTCAGATTCAGTAGTTGATGCAGACACAAAGGATTGTTTCTTGCATTGCCAGGAGACTATCCTTCCACCAAGGAACTGATATCCCTCTGATGTAGATTTTATAGTCATGTTACAGCCACCATAGTCACTATCTATATAGGCATACAGATTGAAGTCAGAATCCTTTGTATACCAAAGGCCAAGTGTTGAGGCACCTTTGAGATATCTTAAAATCCTCTTGATAGTGACCAGGTGTGACATCTTGGGGTTGGCTTGATATCTTGCACAAATACATGTGCCAAACATGATATTAGGTTTGCTAGCTGTGAGGTACATAAGAGATCCAATCATAGCCCTGTAGAGATGTTAATCCACACACTCCCGCTCAAGATCAGGTCCAAGGAGTTGTTTCTGGCTATGGGTCTTAGCAACCTTGCAATCAGACATATTGAATCTTTTAATTATGTCTTGTACATACTTTGACTGACTTATGAAGATGTCATTTTCAACTTGCTTCACTTGAATTCCTAGAAAGAAATTGAGTTCCCCCATGGCACTCATTTTAAATATATCCTTCATCATCTTCTCAAAGTCTTTGCAGAGCTTGGGATTACTTGACCCGAAGATAATGTCATCTACATACACTTGAACTAGCATTAACTCATTCCCTGTTCCTTTGATGAAGAGAGCTCCATCTATAGTACCCGTTTTATAGCCATGCTGATAGAGATACTGAGATAGAGTCTCATACCGTTTCCTGGGTGCTTGGTGCAACCCATAAAGAGCTTTATCAAGCCTGTAGACATAATAAGGATGATTAGGATCTGCAAACCCAAGTGGTTGTCTGACATACACCTCTTCATCAGTCACCCCATAATGAAAAGCACACTTGACATCAACTTGGTAGACCTTGAAATCCTTGGATGCAGCAAAAGCTAAGAATGTCCTGACAGCTTCAAGTCTTGCCACAGGAGCAAAGACATCTATGTTCGTTAATTCCTTCTTCTTGTGTGTATCTTTGGACAACTAGTCTAGCCTTGTTTTTTATTAAAAGTCCTCTATCATCCTTCTTATTCCTAAACACCCATTTGGTTCCTATAGTAGTCTTCCCTTTAGGAAGAGGATATAAGTTCCAAACCTTTTGCCTTTTGAATTGAAGCAGCTCCTCTTGCATAGCTTCAACCTAACTTTCATCCTTTAAAGCCTCATCAATCTTCTTAGGCTCTATTTGGGAGGAGACAAATATTTGCATCATGGGTTTGTCCTATTGTTCTTACCCCTGATTTAACATTTCCAATGATGTTTATGGTGGGGTGAGACTTGTGGATCCTTAGTTGAGGGATCACAGCAAGTTTCTTGGTGAGATCTAAATTAGAGAAGTTTAGATCTAGCATTGATGAGTCACCCACCACATCAGCACACTTATCAAGAGAGACTTGATCCAATGAGTGTGTGACATCATTATGTTGTCTTCAATGGAGTGGTTGTCAGCATCAAGAAATTCTTGATCACTTTCACCACCACCATTTCCTCCTACATTTGAAGCTCCTTCATCTGAGTGTTTATGTTAAAGGCACCCCAGAAGTATCAGCTGGATATGTCATTGTTATGTTGTTGAAATTCAATTTGCAGGGTTAGTTACAACTGGAGCTGAAGTGGTGCAACTTGATGGTCTTCTTAGCTCAAATCTTGGATCAGGATCACCTGTTCATAATATATCGGTAGACCCTGAAACATGCTTACAAGATTTGTTAAAACAGTTGGTAGCTAAATCTAGATCAAATAGCCAATCAGGACTAGAACCTTTCATACTGTGAGTGTGCTCACTGAAAGTCACATTTGCTGACTCCTCAACTACTCTAGTTCTGAGATTGTATACTCTATAAGCCTTAGCTTGGGAAGAGTATCCAATAAAATGTCCATCATCTGATTTCTCATCAAACTTGGCAATTTGATCTTTGGTATCCAAGATGGTGCAAGGACATCCAAATGACCTGAGAAAGCCAATGAAAAGTTTTCTCTTGTGCCAAAGTTCATAAGGAGTCTTACCATATGTCTTAACTACTAAAACTATATTTTGCACATAGCAAGCAGTGTTCACTGCCCCTGCTCAGAAGGTGATGGGCAGTTTAGAATCAGACAACATAGTTCTTGCAGCTTCAATTAGTGTCCTGTTTCTCCTCTCAGCAACACCATTTTGCTGAGGAGTCATGAGAGCACTATATTGTCTTGTAATACCCTTTTCATCACAAAAGGTATCAAGGATTTGGTTCTTAAATTCAGTTCCCTGATCACATCTTCTGGTTTTGACCTTGTGATAACATTGATTCTCAATCTTTAAGATGAAATTCTTCAGAATCTCAGGAGTCTTATTCTTTGTTCTAAGAAAAAAGACCCAAGTGAATCTTGTAAAGTTATCTGTGATCACCAAGCAGTAAAAGCTCATTCCTAGACTCATTACACTGGTGGGGCCAAAGAGATCCATATGTAATAAGTGTAGGGGACTAGTGATGGAGTTTCTTTCCTTTAGCTTGTGAGATACATTGTGTTGCTTCCTTTTGAGGCATTCAACATAGTGGTCATCACTTGTAAACTCTTTCTTTGGCATTCCAGTTACCAAATCATTCTTAATTAATTTATTCATTTTTTTAATGTTTACATGGCACATTCTTTTATGCTAGAGGAAAGACTCATCACTATTTGCTTTAGATAGAAAGCATGAAACTTCTCCTGAGGGAGACATTTCTTGCAAATCCATCTTGTACATGTTCCCTTTCCTAGGGGCTCTGTGTAGGACATTCTAATGAGAAATGACCATCTCGGGCCTGAAAACAATGCATTCATGCTCAGTAAAGAGCATGTTATGACTCTGATCACAAAATTGAGATACACTCAAAAGATTGTATCCAAGCTCCTTGACAAAGTTTACCTTATCAACTGAGCTTACCATTTGTGACCCTGCCCCTTCCAGTTATGTAACCTCCGGCATCTCCTCCAAAAGCAACTGGTCCTCCATCAATCTTTTCAAAATGTTGGAGTAGTGACCCATTGCCTGTCATGTTCCTGGAACAGCCACTATCAATGATCCATACATTTCGGTTTGTCTTGAGTTGTTACCACACAAAAGAGATGGTTAGTTACATTTGGAAACCCGAGCCTTATTGGTCTTGGGCTTATCAAAAGAAGTCTTGATGACTTCGAAAGTTTTAATGACTTCAGAATTTTGATAACCGAACCTTCGAAAGATCTTGCTGTCACTGCAGCAGGCTTCAGTACTTTGGAAGTATTCCTTTCTTCCGAGACCAAGTTTTCTTCTGAAGCTTGCTTCTTCTTCAAAATCTTAGAAGTTTCTTTCTTGGTTATATGGACAGTACTCTTTGGATTGTAGAGGCAATCCTTAGCAAGATGAGAGATACCTCCACACATGACACATTCCATTTTCTTCCTCCTAAGAGTCTTCTCTTGTGAACATGACTGAACTTGATCACTTTCCTTCTCCATCTTCATCTTTGCAGATGCTATGACAATCCTTTTAGGGTGAGAACTACCTTTGGAGCTGGATGGTTCAGGTTGTGCAGTAGTGGTGCACAACAAATCAGCCTTCTTCTTGATGTTGGGATGATTTGGACATGAACGAGAACTCCAGTTACTAGAGTTCAAGTTTGTGTCTTCAACCTTAACCACCTCAAAACTGCAGAGATAAAGACTTGTTTCTGCATAGAGTTAAAGGTGGCCTTGATCTCTTGAGCCTTCTTTGACTTCCTCTTGGCCTTCCTGATCAAGTTCTTTCTTCTTGACTTGGTCATCCTAACTCTTTTACTCTCCTCAAAGGAATAGTGACCCTTTCTTAGAATGCTCTTCTTCACTCTTCTCAGAGGCATCCTTCATTATTTCCTCTTTATCTTCTTCACTCATGAGGTCTATGAGGGGAAGCTCATCTTCACAAGTTTCACACCTAGAAGATCTTACAAACAAGATTGTGTGTGGAGGGGCTATCTCACTAGATCCCAATCCCTACTTATTTTGATAACAAACTTTTGCATGAAAGGATGAAGATATAATGTTCTTGAAGGTCTCTTCTTCAATAACACTTTGTTCTACTCTGGCTTTGCTGATCATAAGCTCAGTCTGGCATTCAGTCAACTTTGTTATGAGATCTTTGATCTGAATCCTGTAGTTGGTGTGTTCATGTTTAAGAGTTGAATGAAATCAGATTTTAAGATATTTAAAGACCCAAGATCAGATCTCATCTCTAAGTTATAGGATCTGTATCTATTAACTTTAGCAATACATTCAGGTGTACAGAGATGTTCCAATACCTTAGATTCATCGCGGTCTACCATAAGTGCTTGGTTTGGAGATGCATCTTCCACCTGAAAGCTCCACTCAAAGCCTCCTTCTTCAACAGCAACTGCAGCTTGCTACTTTGGCTTCTCATTCTAGGGAGCTCTTTTGGTGTATTTTGGCCTGGCTTGTGTTTGGCCACCATTTGTCCTTTGTGCTTTAAACCCCCTTGCAAAGTGGCCCATCTGGTTACAGTAGTAACACTTTACTTTGCTTTTGTCCAGCCCAAACTTACCACTGGTTGCATTGCTTGGAAACTTCCTCCCTGTCCTCTTGTAGAATTTCTTGGCTCTATGAGTGAGGAGAGCCATCTACTAAACTATCTATAAGGATTTCTATAAGTCTGATGCAGCCAAAACATCCAAAGTCTCTTTGCATGCATGCACTGAAGAACATAAGTAGAAATGCTTCGAAAGTTTTACACCTTGCACTAGAAAATATTCTAAGTGTAAAATCTTTCGAAGCCAAGACCAACATCTTCCGAAGCCAAAAGTGAAGTCTTCCGAAGCTTTAAAGACAAAGTCTTCGAAGCCAAAGAGTGAAGACAGATTTCTTCCGAATACTTTTATGTACATGCTTTTATCTAATGTACTTTACCATAAAGCTGGACCACCTTTCCGCTGCAACTCTGTTCAGTCACCAACTTACATGAGTTGGTGAAAAGGTCCATCCTTTTGGTAACTGTACATTGAGGTCTTGAGTCTTACCTTTCTACTTTATGTACTTTTATATTTTTTTAATATATTAGGATGTGATCTATGACATGTCATAGTCACTAGTCAAAAGGCAATTTGCCTTTTGACTCTACATTTGATTTTGTTGTTGTCTAGTCTTATGTATCCAGCTGGCCTTCAAAGTATGGTAGGCTGTAGGATGTAGAATAAAGTATCTCAAGTACTTGTAACTTTCCATCTATGTTTTGTAACATTTGTAAAAGACTTGAGAAGCAATATACAGCATTCTTGAAAACCAAATACTTGTGTTGTTAGCTATCTTTTTATGTCTCTCATTTTAATTGTGTTCTTAGCATCTTTTCATAAGTTACCAGTTCCCTATTTGATTTGTTAAGTGTTCTAGGGAACTCTCCAAATTGTGTAGTTATGTTGTAAGTGCATACCCTTCACCGGTCCTGCATTTGGTATCAGAGCATTCCAGGCTCTTGATATAAGATCTCACCATCTTAAGATCCCTCACACACACAAAATACTTAACAACTCAAATGGCAGCTATTACTAAAGCTATATGGAAACTGGTACCATGACAAAGTCTCTAGTGATCACTCCTGAAGACTTTGATACTTGGTGTCAAAAAATGAAAGGCTTCATCAAGTCTCAAGACTGCAGGATGTGGGACTCTGTTGTTGAAGGACCTTACATACCAAGCACCACTTCTGCTACTGGTGGTGGTATGATTCCAAAGGCTGTGGCTGATTATTCTGAAGAAGACAGGAAAAGAATAGAGATTGGTCAAAAGGCCATGATAGCCCTTCAAATTGATCTTCCAAAATCCATCTACAGAGGCTTCAAGAAGTGCAAAACTGTCAAGCAACTATGGGAAGCACTGAAGCTTATGTATGAGGGGTCCAATGAAGCAAAGAAGAATAAGAAGGATCTCTTGAAGCAGTAGTTTGAAAACTTCACCTTTAAGGTAGGTGAAACCATGACTCAACAATACTTCAGGTATGTTGAGATTATGGATACTCTAATGGATGTTGGAGTAACTCTTGAGAACAGGGACATTGTAAGGAAGTTTATGTCCTCTCTTCCTAGACAATGGACATATTATTGTGTTGTTATCAAGAGAACTGAGAACCTTAAGACTCTTACTCTCACATAGTTGTATGGTATTCTTAGTGGCTACCAGATGAGATGAATATGCAAAACACATCTGGTAACTCCAGCAATCAACTGAGTTCAGCCCTCCAAGTAGTTGAAAGAGAAAGCATTGAACCACAACATCATCTTATATGCTATCCTGACAACTCACAAAAGAGTCCATTCATCACCTTCCCAGAGAGTCCAAGAGAATGCTACACTCAAGGAAGTCCTTTTCAAGAGACAAGTTCTTCTCATGCATTTGTCTCTGCTGATGAAACCATAGGCAATTTTCTCTTCACCCTTGAAGACTTGGACTGTATCCATCCAGATGATCTGGAGTACATGGAGATAGTTCAGCAGATGGCTCTTCTCACTCATAGAGCCAAGAAGTTCTACAAGAGGACAGGGATGAAGTTTCTAAGCAATGCAGCTAGTGGAAAGTTTGGGCTGGATAAAAGCAAAGTAAAGTGTTACAACTGTAACCAGATAGGACACTTTGGAAGGGAGTGTAAGGCACCAAGGACAAATGGTAGCCAAACACAAGCCAGACCAAACTACACTGAGTGAGCTCCCAAGAATGAGAAGCCAAAGCAGCAAGCTGCAGTTGCTGTTGAAGAAGGAGGCTTTGACTGGAGCTTTCAGGTGGAAGATGCATCTCCAATCCAAGCACTCATGGCAGATCATGATGAAGCCAAGAAACATCTCAAGACAAACAAAAATGTATGGATTATTGACAATGACTGTTCCAGGCACATGACAAGCAATAGGTCACTACTCTAAAAGTTTGAAAGAATTGATGGAGGACCAGTTGCTTTTGGAGGAGATGCAGGAGGTTACATTACATGAAGGGGCAAGGTCACAAATGGTGAGCTCAGCATTGAGAATGTAAACTTTTTCAAGGAGCTTGGGTACAATCTTCTGAGTGTATCCCAATTTTGTGATCAGAGTCATAACATGCTCTTTACTGAGCATGAGTGCATTGTTCTCAGGCCCGGGGTGGTCATTCCTCATGAGCACATCCTGCTCAGAGCCCCAGGAAAGGGAACATGTACATGATGGATTTGCAAGAAACATCTCCCTAAGGAGAAGTTTCATGCTTTCTATTTAAAGCAAATAGTGATGAGTCTTTCCTCTGGCATAAAAGAATATGACATGTAAACTTTAAAAATATGAATAAATTAATTAAGGATGATTTGGTAACTGAAATACCAAAGAAAGAGTTTACAAGTGATGACCACAGTGTTGCATGCCTGAAGGGGAAGCTGTCAGGACCTGGTATTTGAACGAAATACCTAGTGATTAGCGTGTTAAACCAACTCAAATAGTGCGGAATCCTATTTGATTGGCGATCCAATCAGTGAGAACACACGATGAATCAATCAAGAATTGAAATCAACGTCAGAAATCGATTAGGAATCGATCTGATGTGTTCTGTGAACTTGGAGGACGATTTGGGAGGCTTCTGGACGGCTAGGGTACGTCTGGAATCGTAATGGGATGAATGCTTACGTTTTTCCACGAATTGGGTCTATTTATAGGTTAGTATTGTTCAATCGTGCGACTGGGCCATAAGTATGGTTCAGTCGTGCGATTGAACCATGCGGTTGATTCATCCGCACGACTGAGTATTCAGTCGTGCGATTGAGTCAATCTTATGTGTCAATCATACAACTGATCCAGTCTCCTGGTTCAGTCGTGCGATTGAGTCAAACGTATGAAGTTATTCATGAGTGTGGTCCATTCGCATGAGAACTTCATCAAGTTAAGTTTGAATGTTTTAATTAATATAACATAATGTGCAATCATTCAAACAATCATAAACCCAATCAATTCAATCACGACTCATTAATGAAATATTAAACATCACAAGTAACAACCAATTCATATCATTTCATTAATCGATACTTTTACATCATAATCAGACAGACAAGATTTATTACATTACAACTCATGATCTAGGGACATACATGCATCAACAAACTCCCCCTTGGACCTAGATCTATCTAATCTCTTGTCTTCTGCATCACCTCCTTATACTTCTTGTACTTCTCCTCTTTAGTGACTCCTGCGTGTATCTCAAACGCAAAGCAAAGTCGTATAACGTTTTGGAACTGGAGGGCTTGTACAATGTCTTGTGTGTCATAGAACAGTGGCCACTTGTATAATGTATAGACATCATTAGCAGACAAGTTGGTTAGCCACATTGGGTCGAATACCCTGATAGTATCCATTTGGCCCTCTTTATTCAGAACTATGACAGCTTCAGCGGTTCTCCAATCATAGTACCACCATTTGAAGTGTGGAGTGAAGTCCTGTGGCATTTCCCTGAGAGGGATTCTTGACATAGTGCGCGGAAGACTCCACTTCAGCACAATCTTGGGCTTGCCAGTAATGGCATCAACCTCAGACCTTCTAATATACCTCGTAGGCTGTTGTGGTCTGAAGTTAACCCATCTGGTGTGGTACTCCTTCTTCAGGGCAGCCTCAAACCAGCCTGACATCTTTCTTGGGTCAGCATACAGCAGCTTTAGCTTAGCCAGCTGGTTGAGCTCAAAACCAGGTAGAGTCTTCAGATCATGTGGGAACCTGAAGTACTCTATGCCCTGCTCCCTCTTAACTGCATACGCGTTAAGGTCATCAAAATAAGCCCACGCAATAATCCTGCCTGACACCTTATGGTGTTTCTTGACTCTGTAGAGCTTGGTGTAGGCATCTTTCTTTGGTGCAGCACGCTGGGCTCTTACTTCTTCAAAACAGGCAGCCCACTCAGCCTTGCGAATATCTACGTCATCATTGGAGGCTTGGGCTGTTCCTTCAGTCTTTTCAGTTTCGTGCTCCATCTTGTCTAGTACCTCAAACGTATCACTGACTAGGGATTCACCCAGATTGGGGACCACATTACCCTCGGTGTCAGCATACTGAGGATACTCTTCTGCAGTAATATCTTCAACCTCAACTTCATCAACGTCGTTTAGTTCTTCATCACTGGTTGAGTCAACTGTTGGAGCATCCTTGACTATTTCATCGGGATTGAGTCTGAACATCTCTGCCAGTTGCTCATCAGATAGGTCATGAATTATTTCCCCTTCTTCAGGGGTATAACTCACAGACCGTCTCACAATCCCTTGTAGGTCAAG
This sequence comes from Flaveria ramosissima, assembly GCA_025215565.1. Lineage (NCBI taxonomy): Eukaryota > Viridiplantae > Streptophyta > Magnoliopsida > Asterales > Asteraceae > Flaveria > Flaveria ramosissima. The sequence goes on from CM046032.1 coordinate 1,896,583, forward strand.
AATCATGGTTAATTGAGTCTTGACCATTTGAAGGGGAGCAAAGTCAAACTCATCCCTTTGAAAGTTTGGATCTGTTTGATATAAACAATCAACACATAAACCATTAGTAATTAATCAAACAGACTTATATTAATTTAGTATATAAACATTCAACACACTTGTTTTTCATTACATGATTCAAATACAAAATAAATAAATACATAAGACATCTAATCTGTACTTTTGTCTTGAATCTAGGGCGTGTCGCTCGGAGGAGCAGAAGTGGTGGATGTTTGGTCCTGTCGATGCTTAGATCTTCGTTCTTGACCTGAAGCAGAGGCCGATGCAGCCGCATCCCCTCCTTCTGCTTCGTCATCATCATCTCGACCTTCTGTCCTGTCTTCCTCAGTCTCTTCCTCATCATCATCATCTTCCTCAGCATCATCATCATCTTCATCATCATCATCATCTTCATTATCACCATCTCCATCATCCCCGTCACCCTCCTTTAGCTTCAGGGGCTCATCCTTCGACCCCTTTAACCTCAGCAGAATCGTCTTGTTGGTCGTCTCCAACTCCTCTATACGTTTGACGGACTGGGCCTGCTGGTCCTGGAGTTGGGACATCTCGACTCTCTGTGCATCGATTAGCTGGTTCTGCTGGTCTATCACCCGAGCCTGCTCTGCCATCTGCTGAGACTGGGCAGCAGTCAGGTCGGTCAGCTGGCAGATCTGCGCCGCCTTCTCCTCATCTGCAGCAAGCAGTCGCATCACCATACGGTTAAGCGCTCACAGCTGCTCCTCCGCCCCAATGTGAGGTAGAGTAGATCCATAAGCATGTGAAGGCTGGGCTGAAGGTCCAGCATGATGTGTGGTGGTGGTGGCAGTGGCAGTGGTGAATATGGGTTGGTAGGCTGGTGCTGGTGATGTAGGTGTGAATGGTCTGGTGGTGGATGGGAAGGATACAGTGGTGGTAGGTAAGGTGGTGGATGTGGTAGTGGGAGTAGTGGATGTGGTGGCTGTGGTGATGGGTGGTATGTCAGAGGTGGTGGTAGTGGTGGCTGTGGTGGTGGAAGTAGTGGCAGCAGTAGTAACGAAGGTCAGGCGACGCTTCTTCCTCTTCAATCCATGGGGTTGAGCCATCCGCTTCCTCCTAGTCCCGGTGGAAGTGGATGCTCCCCCTGCAGCTCTGCTCACTGAACCCGGAACATAGTTCAGGTCAGTCTCTCTCTCTGAGGAGTCCCGAGGGTGTTCACCAACCACCCTAAGCCCATGGTCTGTGGGAACAACTTTACTTCCCACAGCCCTGGTGAGGGGCTCCTCATCTGACTCCTCCTCCTCTTGATCCCCAACTACAAACTCCTGATGGAAACCGGCCATCTCAGCGACCTCTCCGGCAGTGGCTGACCCCGGGGAATAACGTCTGAATCAGTGCCTCTAGATGGAGCAGGCATATCATCCCCGGCGTCGCCGCTATCATCATCATCAGAGTCAGTATCTGGTATAGCAATATGCTCAACATCCGAATCACTGTCATCGTGGCGCCACTTTCTCTTGCTGGCGCCACATAATCAGCACGGGCCAGATGCCCAAACAGCCTCCTGACAGGGGGCTTCACCTGCTTCCCCCGGTATACCTTCATCCGGCCTAGCGTAGTGTCATCCATGACCTCAAGAACAACAGCATCCTCCTTCTCCTTCGGCAGGGAGGGAAGCTTCTGGTCAATGATCATCTGCATAAATCTGGGGTACATACAGAAGCCTTCCTTCCCTTTCCCCTCGATGTTCTCCACCAGGTAGGTGAATATCATCTTGGAGAAGCTGAACGGGTGGTTCAGCACCAACGCAACATACGCGTTCTGGATCTGGTCGGAAAGCTCATCAAAACCTCCCTTCTGGGAAGCTATACACTTTAGCAGCACGTGCGCAAGATACTTGAACTGGGGACAGAGGTTACTCTTGTTGAGTACCCCAGCATTGATGTCCCCAGAGTACCTGGCTCTCATGAAACATCCTCTGACAGTGAGGGGGTGTAGACGAGTAGGACAATCAGCATCGTCCCCTAACTGTAGAACAATCCTCAAATCCTCCTCTGATACGGTGATAGCTGCACCAAAGATCGTACTCCTGATGCAATGAGGCTCAGAGGATCGATCAACAGTCGCGCCTTCCCAGAAGGCCTGCTGCACTGATCTATACGGAGTGCATGGTGTAGAGATAGCATGAGCAATCCTGGATCTCAACAGAAAAGTAATAATGCCTGCGAAGTCAGCTGCGTTCCTGGATGTCAAATCCAGATGAGCACATATGTTGTGCTTGGTGCTCATGTTCCATGGACTCGCCATCTGTAACACATAACAATATAAACATTAGTATCGTTGGCTAAAAGTATAATGAGACACTTAGACTTTGAATAGAAACTCTCTGTCATGCGATTGAGGTTATGCGACTGAAGACAGTCGTGCGACTGAACAGGGCGATTGAGGTTCAGACGTGCGAATGACCTCATGCGTACGACTGAGTGTGCGACTGGACTCATGCGCATGGACTCTTATGCGGTTACTCCAGTCGTGCGACTGAGTCTCATTCGTATGGTTCAGTCGTGCGGTTAAGTAATTCGCCCCCTTCAGTCGTGCGACTGAAGTTCATCCGGACGACCAGTCGCCTGTCTCAGTTGTTCAGTCGCCAATCGTTCGAAACTTCACAAACTAAGTCTTTTAACTCAATTAACCGGTTCATTAGAGTCGAATTCTCGTTACTAATAACCTATTTAACTTAATTTTAACATTTTGCTTGGTTTTAATAGGTTATTAGGGCTTTCTTGTCTCGGTTCACGTTTCACAGTCGAACAATCCCAATTAGGGTTCCAATCTTTCTGTTTTTGATGAAAGAAGACTTCAAACTACCTGTATGAATCGAAGTAAATGATCAGTATGCAAGAACCGAAGGTTTTAAGGAGATCAAATGAAATTTTGGCAGAGTGACTTTAGTCGTGCGAATTAGGGTTTATTTGAGGGTGATGAGTCTCTGCGACCGACTCCTCTTCTATTTATACTAACCCTAGATCCAATCGTGCGACTGAGTTCATACGCACCATTCAGTCGTGCGAGTGGAACTCAGTCGTGCGATTGGGTCAGTCGCCCTTCTCCAGTCGTCCGACTGAAGTTCAGTCGTGCGACTGACTCACTCGTTCGCACTTAAGCCTCCGACTGGACTAATCGTATGGGCCATTCGGTTGGATGGTCCATACTCATAGTTCATTCGTGCGAATGGACTTCATTCGTATGGTTAGTCCATACGTATGGTCCATTCGTGCGAATGGGTCATACTTAGTTAATTTTCTGCCATTTTGACCACTTTACATTTAAACCCCTTTTAACTTTATGAACTTAACATTATGAACCTTTGATCATCCTAGACATGATCATCTTGTCTGGAAAACATTTTGATCACCTCAGACGTGACCATTTTTATCTTGAAAACCTTTTGATCACCTCAGACGTGATCCTTTTAAAACACTTTGTCACCTCAGACGTGACTATTTTAACCTTTCAAAACACATATGGTCATCTCAGATATGACCCTTTTAGTGAGTTGATTCCTTCTGATTTTCCTGATGTAGCCCGACACTTGACTCAAATTAAAATTAAAACGACTAACTAATTTAAGACTTTAAACTAATTACATAAACAGACATATTTTTGGCTTTTTGTGAGAGATAAATCCAGAGATTGATATCTACGGGATTTGGTTCGGGAGTAGATAGCTTCAACTTAGATTGATCATATCTGGATCAATTCAATTTTTTTGGAATCATACAGGCAATTCAAATCATTTGGGACTAGTTATTAAAACTTTAGATGCTCAAATTCTTGGTGTTCATCCAGAGTCGTTAGCAACTTAAGGAAATCATACTGAAACTCTTAGATTTTCACATTGATTTTAACCTTTGAGCATGTAGCCACAATGATTGTCAGTATGTTTGTCCACTTAAATCCATACACAGACTTTTGACACAGACTGGTGACTTATTTAGGTTTAATTATTTCAACTAACATTTGTGGATCCCACACTTATATGGTAATCAACATTCCTCAGGAGCTTTTTGAGCGGTCTACGGGTATTATTACAAGAAGAGACTATTCTTAGAGCTTTCAAAGAGAAGCCTGTCCTCAGGTCAGTGCCATCGCACAGCAGAGAGGCGGCAAACAACAATGAATTCTAGAATATCTAGGTTATGCTTATCCTCAGGTCAGTGCCATCGCACAGCAGAGAGGCACACAACCTATCTCCTTGTTAGAGCAGCTTCTTTTATTTTGCACAAAATGCACCAACAACCTAAGTCGTTAGCTTTATTGCATTTGTCTTTCATTTTTTTCTTTGCTCTAATTATGGTCATCCGCACACATTTGTGGCGTTTAATTGCTCATTACCCCTTATTGGAATATTGTTGATTGTGTTAACCAGTGATAAGATGGAAGGCCCACAGTCAGTTGAACAACTTTGTTTGATCTTGAGATCACCAATCAGGTCTAACTGTCTATTGTGTTGATCTACCAACATATCATTTATGGTCTAGCAGCCTCTAAGTCTACTTTCTTTGTGTCACCTTAGGAGTTGCCAGTTTTCTATCATCTTTCCTTTTTATATTGCTCAGACTACACAGACTTATACTTTGAACTTTTGCATCTTGTCCAAAACTTAAATTTTAAAGTCCCTCTTGATATGTTCCTGTGTACTATCATTTTCCAAAGGTATTGAATCGGTATCACAGACACAATCTACCTTATTTCAGCTAGTTACTCCTTCTACCTCAATTTTTTTTTTTTTAATGTTAACTTGCTGACATATTCTCCCCCTAAAGTACTAAAATCATTTCTGGTTTAATTATTTTAGGATTTTCATAAACAGCAAAATAACATGAGGTTAAATAAAATAAAATATAATAGACAAATAAAATAAAATAAAATAAAACTTTAACTAAACTACATCGGACTACACATTTTCATCATCAGGAATTACCTCACTTTTCTTTTTAACGCCGTTGACCTCTAACAAATATTGAAAACGTGGTTTATCAAAGGCTTTAGTATAGAGGTCAGCGCGTTGAAAATCAGTATTAATTTTAACCACATCAATTAAGTTCTTTTCAAAGCAATCTCTTATGAAATGGTATTTAATACCGATGTGTTTGGTCTTAGGATGTTGAACTGGATTTTTAGTTACTGCAATTGCAGCAGAGTTATCAACAAAAATAGGAGTAGATGAGAATTTTAAACCGTAATCCCGCATTTGCTGTTGAATCCAGATGATTTGAGAACAGCAACTTGCAGCAGCAACATATTCGGCTTCACAGGTTGACAAGCAACCGATGTCTGCTTCTTACACTGCCAGGTAACTAATCTTCTCCCAAAGAATTGACACCCTGCTGATGTAGACTTGTAGTTCATCTTGCAGCCCTCGTAATCCGAGTCACTATACGCGGTAAGCTCAAAGTCATCATCATGAGGATACCACAATCCAAGTGTGGGTGTACCCTTCAGATAACGAAAAATCCTCTTGACCCCGATCAGATGGTTTACCTTTGGTTTAGCCTGATATCTAGAACATAGACATGTAGCATACATAATATCAGGTCTTGAGGCAGTGAGATACATGAGGGATCCAATCATTCCTCGGTACATAGTGGCATCTACTAGATCTCCATTCTCATCAGTGCTATATCATGATTCGTAGCAAGTGGAGTCCCAGCAGCAGAAGCATTCTCCATGTCAAAGCGACTGAGAATGTCTCCTACATACTTGGTCTGATGTAGAAAGATTCCATTAGGTGTTTGATCCCTGTAACCCGAGAAAGAACTTCATCTCCCCCATAGCACTCATCTCAAACTCTTTCTTCATCACTGCTTCAAACTCTTTACATAACTCTTCGTTCTTTGACCCGAAGATTATGTCATCAACATATATCTGTACAAGCAGTAGGTCGCCATCCTTTTCTTTATAAACAGTGTACAGTCAATGACTCCCCTGCGAAAGCCGTGTTTCACAAGATGAGTCGAGAGTTTCTCATACCACGCTCGAGGAGCTTGATGAAGCCCATATAAAGCTTTGTCGAGCTTGTAAACTCTATCCGATGATAAGGATCCTCAAATCCCTCGGGTTGACTTACATAGACTGTTTCCCTGATTTCCCCATGAAGGAATGCACTCTTCACATCTAATTGGTAGACTTTAATCTTCATGTCGATGCATAGGCAAGGAAGATACGAATGGCTTCCATCCTTGCCACGGGTGCAAACACCTCATTATAGTCAATCCTCGACTTGGCGAAAACCTTGAACCACCAGTCGAGCTTTGTTCCTGATAATGACTCCTTGGTCATCCTTCTTGCATTTTAGTACCCATTTGGTGCCAATGACTTTAGCACCTTTAGGTCTATCAACCAGAGTCCCATACACTAACTTCTAACTGCAGAAGTTCTTCTTGCATGGCACTCACCCACGCCTCATCATTTAGTGCCTCACTGACATATTTTGGCTCAACTGCGAGACAAAACATCGATAAGCACCATCATGAATGTAACCTTTTCTCCATAACTGAGGCGTAATCAGCTGAGT